>CM066033.1:316975223-318175223 GCA_033557465.1 Ichthyophis bannanicus
ATTATGTTCATTAAAAGTCCAGTAGGTGTCGCTGGTGACTGTTTAAAGCTAATTAGTTACTCATTATATTTTGCTGATTTCTATTAAACTAAATCCGTTATATTTACTAAGTGGTCTTAGAGTCAATTTCACAAGAGCAGGGCAACCTGCCCCAGAAAACGCTTAGCCTATCCTCTTGCAGAAAGAACCAGCCTCTCCCATAGTTCTATTTAATTAAGGAACTTCAATCTGACCTAATATCTGTTTGGTACACAGACTGTTTGCAAAAGCGCAAATGCTTCTAATTTCTCAACTTAATGTCTAGCTGAAAGCAGAAGTGCTTTTTAAAGGGATAGTTTTAAATGCAATCTTGACCTGTACTTCTGTTAGGCCTATACTGAGCTAGCTTACTACAATTTTGTGTCATGTATGGTTTCATGTATAACTGATTTTGGTTCTATTCCAATCGAGATAATTGAGCCTGATCCGCTGTCCGTCGTTTCTGAGTCTGACAGCTCCAAATCTGCATATCCAGGACAAATCATAGGTGTATAGACTTGCTTGTCAGCAGGGCTTTCATCTACCTCACTGATTATATCCAACTTACATTTGGGGCCTAGCCGGGGTAGGCCTCCCCTACAGTCCTCCCTTTGGTTCTGCCCAGAACCACAATCTTCATAAAAGGGCATTTCACGAAGCAGGTCTCCAGTACTAGGAACACTTCGCAATTTTAAAACTGCAATGGTATTCGTAGTTTTGGACAAGTATGTGGTACAACATTTCATAAAACAAGCAAGACCAATTCCTAAAAGTAGAAGGGCCACCAGGAAACCAAACAGGCCTGTCAGTATCGCTTTTACTGGTCGTGACAAGCCAGTCCACATATTATCAAACCAAGGCCATACAGAATCAGAAAGTTCCCTCTATATTATCTTTTGAGAAGTGGGGTTTCTTTTCTCACCTGTTTCTAGGATACCTGCGACTACCTTACTTTGTGAATTAATAATCGTACAGCAGTGATTTCTTACGACACCACAGACTCCGCCCTCTTTGGCTAGTAAATAATCTAAGGCCATCCTATTCTGTGCAGAGTAAGCAGTTAGCTTGTCTACAGTACCTTGCATGACTGTAAGAGCATCAGTCAAATCTTGGGCTGTTACTTCAATTAGAGCATAAATTCGCAATAATTGCTCACCATAACGTTGTGTAGGATGTATGGCACCAAAATTACTTAGCCACACTGTTCCTGTGAAAGTGCTCTCCTCTTGCTGAGTTAACATAGTGGTATCCTCCAACAATTTCCTTGCTGCACGTATATCAGCACTAGAGTCATCTGTTGCTCTGCGCTGACGACTTGGGGGTGTCCCTAATAAAGTTTCATAAGGGACTAATTTCCATGGTAAGTCAAGAGTAGCTATGTAACAATTGCCAGACCAATCAGCAGGCAATCGAACATAAGCAAGAGTTCCACACACAAAATAGTGACCTACCAAGGCAAGTAGTCCATCAGGCCAAATTTTAAAATCTTTAGGTTTTGTGATGAGAACTTCAGTTCCAGGCCCCATATTTCTTAACCATGGGTGATAATATCCTAAATAGGGATACACATAGTTGTCAACATACCCAGATGATAAACCATCTTTGCTATTCTGCAATCTATACTTCCCATATGCTGGGAACCCATCCTGATCATAATACTGTAATTCATACTGATCAAGACGAGTCTTGGGATCAGGGATAACATTGACTACCTTCAAGTTTGAAAGGGCTTGCACAGAACTTGCTGTAGAGGACTCTAACACTAAATGGACATGGTTGTTAGTCATAACAGTCTGACATTTAGACAAAGGAGTTTCACCCACAGGATATGTTCCTTGTCTTTGAAAACAGATAGGAGGATCAGCCATTGGCTGAGGACTAATTATTCTCGGAGCAGGAGTTACTCCTTCTGGCCATGTTATAGTAAGATTAAACAGAGTTTAATTCATAGATAATTCCTTCAGCTCGTGCAAGGAAAGAGGTCGAGGTCTAGGCAGGAATCCAAACTGTGTAGCCACTGGGTGAGGCAAGCAGACTGCACAGCTGGAAATATTAAATTCGCTGAATTAAGGAGTAAATGTGTGAATGAAACACATTATAGAAAGTACCATGTTTTGCCCAAGGAGCATGTGGGTCATATTCAGGAACTGTATGGTCAGGACTGTAGGAACCGGTCTGGAGGAGTAGTAACACCCTCAGGTCCCTGAGCATCTTATCCACCATTTCCTGATGTATAGGGGCTATGGTTGCTCTTCTTGACAGCCACATTATCAACTCATCTATGCTGTTGATGCTACTAAGAGAGCTGACAGACACCAAACCCAGAAAAACAAAAACAGTGCCAATGCTACTGCGAATATGCATATTAACCACTTATCAATAACCAACTCTGGATTACGTTGTGATTGTTCAACAATTTCACAGTCACTTTCTTGATCAAGTGGAGATGACCCTGGAGGAAATGAGTCCAGTTCTATTTCAACTAATTCTTCAGGAGGTGGTCTAGGTGGCAGTTGTCTTATCCAGGGGACGGCGCCTTCTTGCACTGGTCCAGATGTATCCACGCTTTGCGCCCCTTCACCTTCAATGCCGAATATCCCACCAGCAACACTTGGAACGGTCCCAGAAACTTTGCTGCTAGAGCTGACTTGGGTGCTGGATCCTTGATGAGTACCCAATCTCCTGGTTCCACGTCTGGGGTTGATTGTGACTGAGCTCCCTGCTTTGTAAGCTGCAAAAAGGAAGGAGACACCAGCGTTTGGTACAAATATTTACAGTAAGATAATAAATCGCTGCGCAATAGTTGGGGATCCGGCAATTGATCTGGTGGAATTATCACATGTCTGGAGTGATCTCTGGACGTCCTGTCACAATTTCATAAGGGGTAAGACCTTGTCGAGTTCTCTGAGGAGAGTTACGGACTGGAATAAGGCAAACGGCAAAGCTTCCACCCAATCCTGACTCCAATCATGAGTCAGAGACCGGAGAAGCGCCTTCAGCGTCCGATTCATCCGTTCCACTTGGCCAGAGCTTTGCGGATGATACGGAGGATGAAGTTGCTGGTGAAGGCCAAAAAATGCAGTTATGCCCTTCCAGACCTCCGCCGTAAAGGCTGGACCTTGATCAGAAGACAAAAGTAAAGGCACACCCCACAAAGGAATAAACTGAGTAAGCAAGCATTTCAAAACAGTAGCAGCAGACAAAGAATTTGTCGGATAGGCCTCAGGCCATCCAGAATATAAGCAAGTAAAAACCAAAAGATGTTTCCTTCCCCCCTTGGCACAAGGCAGATCAGTAAAGTCCATTTGCAAGAAGAGGAAGGGTCCTCGAGGCCGAGGCAAGGATGGAGAAGGCGATGCACGCAAAGTGCTCCCGGATTTTCCTGCCTGCAAACACGGGAGACAAGAAACACACACAGCATGAGCAGCAGAAGCAAATGTAGGATTATGCCACAATTGAGCAAAAGCTTTTGTCATAGCCAGTACACTTAAATGCAACTTGTGATACAAAAATAAGGCAACAGGATATAGCAAAGATTTAGGACAAATAATCAAATTGTCCTTTAACCAAAGTCCAGTACCATCAGTAGATGCTCCCCAAGTGAGCCAGTTCTGTTTTTCAGTGAAGTCAGCTGAGTCCTGATGAGAACGCATCAAGTCCAGAGATATTGAGCCAGAAGTAGAAGCTGCAGGTGAACGAAGAGTTAATAAAAGGTGTGGTGGAACTGCAGGTCCTGCTGCTGCGGTTTTAGCAGCTTGGTCTACAAACTGATTGCCTTGTGACACCAGAGTACCATTAAGATCATGTCCTTTGCATTTCAATACAGCCACCTGAGCTGGCTTAAGCACTGCAGCAAGTAGATGCTCAATATAGCGGGCATGTTTGATGGGTTTATGGGCAGCCGTCAGGAACCCCTGCTGAGCCCAAATATTTCCAAAATCCCACAGAATCCCGATTGCGTAACTACTGTCACTATGGATATTGACAACCAAATGCGTAGACATTTCCAAGGCCCGAATAAGAGCAAACACTTCTGCCAACTGGGCACTTGCAAATGGCAACGCTCCTGCTTCTAGTACAGAATCAACAGTAGTTACAGCATACCCCACAAGTAAATGTCCATGTTCATCACGGAAGGCAGAACCATCAGTAAATAGAACCCAATCAGGGTTTAACAAAGGTACAGCAGATAAATCAGGCCTAGCCTTTGAATAGGCTGTCACACAGAAAGACAATCATGAGTCCCATCTGGGTCTGTCAATGTGATAACGGCTCCAAAGAAGCCAAAATTTGAGCTGGTTGTAACAATGAGACTTCATGTAAGGTTACATGTGCTTGAGAGATAGCCAAATCAAATAACAATAAACGGGAACTGGATAAAGGTTGAGTCTTAGCTAGATGCAATAGTCTAGCTACTGAGTGAGATGTGTATACATGCAGTTCATGCTGGAGAACAAGGAAGTCAGTAGTCTGTATTGCAAATACCACAGCCAGCTCAAAGATTGAAAACAAGGTGGCATGCCAGCAACAACAGAATCAAAAACTTGAGAGAAGTAGCCTAGAGGCTTGAGTCCAGAAGGAAAACGTTGTGCTAGAACACATACCGCAGCCTTAGTAGATGTAGCTACATAAAGGCGGAAAGGCAAGTTATAGTCTGGAAATGAGAGACAAGGAGACTTTAGCAGCGCTTGTCGTAGAGAATGAAAAGCATTGTACTGTGCTTCAGTAGGAACTATAATACCCTCCGGAGCATCACGGCCAAGCAGGGCATAGAGTGGAGCAGCAAGTTCAGCAAAATCTGGTATCCACTGGCGACAGAACACCAGAAGGCCTAGAAAGCGGCGTATTAGAGGTACAGTAGCAGGAAAAGGCATTGACATAATAGGGCCAATTCTCTGAGCAGTAATAGAGCGTCCAGCAGAAGAAAGGCATACACCTAGAAAGATTACTTGTGGTACAGCAAATTGCAATTTTGATTGGTTTACTTTCAACCCTAGACGAGAAATATGTACAAGAGCTAACATAGTATCAGCAATGCAAGCATCATAACATGGAGAACAGATAAGTAAATCATCTACATACTGGATCAGCACAGATTTGTCCAACGCCAAGTCTTGTAAAGCAGCTTTTAGGGCCTGCGAAAAATAAGCAGGACTTTCCGTGTAGCCTTGAGACAGCGTAGTCCAGGTATACTGGCGCCCTTCAAACGTGAATGCCAGTAAGTACCTCGACTCCTCCCCCACCACTATGGAATAGTAGGCGGAGCTTAAATCTATAACTGAGAAGTGGGTGGAGTCACATGGTATGCGAGTCCAAATATCATGAGGGTTGGGCACAAGAGGAAAGATGGGCATGACAATACGATTAATTGCTCTCAAATCCTGCACGAATCTGTAGGACTTACCATCAGCCTTTAACACGGGTAAGATAGGAGTATTGCAAGGAGAAGAAGTAGGCACCAACACACCCTGAGCCAGCAGATTTTCAATTACTGGCCATATTCCAGCCACCGACGCTGCAGGCAATGGATATTGACGCACATATGGTAGTGGAGCTCCTGGTTGTACTTCAATCTTGACTGGAGGAATGTTGAGATGCCCAATATCGTCACCTGGTACTGCCCACAAGGTGGAAGGAAGGGTATCCAATGGTGGAGTAGTTGCAACAGCCGGTGTCACAGCTATAGGCTGTTGTACTTGCAGGGGACACAAGGTACATGTCAAAGTGCCAGTTTCCCAGCTTATAACAGTCTTGTTCCTGGATAAAAAATCTCGTCCAAGCAAGTTGACAGGCAAAGTAGGGCCTACCAGGAAATCTGTATAATATAATTTTCCCTCCACTATAATTGGCACATCAGACAACTTTTGATGCATTATAGTCTTTCCTTCAATTCCTTCACAAGGTACTTTAGGAGCTGCAGGTAGGGCCTCAAACAGAGGTGGAGGTAACTGGGATAGCGCTATGGCAGATATAGAGGCACCTGTATCGAGCAGGAAAAGCAATTCACACCCCATAACAGTAGCACGTATTTCCTCCTGTGTGTTTGGACACACAACCAGGCCTAGTCAATCCTCACTATAATCCACATCAGTCTCTGCATAGTATTGAGTCATCACTGAAGGCTGGTTAGGGGTAGATACAGGGTATGAAGCAGATGGATATCTAGCAACATCCTGTTGTATCCCAGGCTGGGGAAAATTGCCCCTTGGCTTAGTACAATCTCTAATCAAATGGCCCACTTGCCCACAACCATAACAGGCACGATCCCCCTGCTGTCCCCCCATATAGCCACGTCCTCTTCCTCTAAAGGGGGCTGCACCTCTTCCACCCCTTGGTCTACCACGTCCTCTAAAGTTGGACTCATAACTTGCTACTTGTAAATTTAAAAGTGTTTGACATTGCCGGTCAAGTTTACCTTTGTCAGCTTCCTTCTGCCGTTGAATTCGCTTCTCGGCATGTAAGGCCGCCTCCAGGATCTCTTGTGCAGAGTTAGTAGACCAGCCAAGCAAAGCATTTTCAAGGATATCTTTTATTTCTGGTTGCAGTCCATTCACAAAAATAGAAGCAAAACCCTCCATCTCAGCGTTCTGAGGAGAAAAACCTCGGAACGCTAGGCAACATCTAGTGTGATACTGGTTTACCGTCTCACCCCCACACTGCTTTACATCCAAGAGTTTGGAGAGATCTCGGACTGGGGTACACTTCTTTTCTATGGCCTTTAACAAGTTATCCCTATGTTCTCTAAATGCAGTCATTTGAGCAGCGTCAGTAGCATTAACCACAGGATCTATACCAGGCCACACCCAATTGATATTATCATGCAGTTGAGGGTGGGTGACTGCCCTTAACGCTATAGGATTCAGAAAAACTGCTTTCAATAAATTTTGTAAATCTACCCAAGAAGGATCATAAGTAGTTATTAGCTGTCGCCAATAATCTACAAACTGACCAGGCTTTTCCCTTGAATCACGGCATGATCGAGCTAAGCTAAAAATTTCGGCTGGGGACCAATTTGTTGCTAAGGTAACTAATCCCCCATCTCCTCTTGGAAATGCCCTGAACGGAGCCAACAGGTTGTATTCTGTGCTCATTTCTCTAAGCTGTTTATCTTGATTTAATGATTCACCTAATTGCAAAGTTAAACTCTGCAAACTCTGCCAATTAGAAAGCAATGGAGCCTTGGTCCAATGCCCGATTCCCTTGGCAGTAGCAGTTATCGCTTCGGCCAAAATCCCCTTAGCCTGACTAAAAGGCAACAAGGTTACAGTATGCTGCTGAATCTGTAACTCTAATGCTTCAAATACAGTTGTAATTAATTCAGTTAATGTACGAGCTCTAGTCAAAAGAGAATCATTATATTTTTTAAATTGGTCCACAGTAGTTAAACCTCCTAACTGACTTGCTTCAATGCCAATTAACTTTTCAAGCTCTAAAATATCCTTAGTTAACACCGTAGCTCTGGTAGCACGGCGAACATCTGCAGGTGTAGAGACAAAGGAGCCACCACCCCCAACTGCTCCCGGTGGCGATTCAACAGATACTATGCTTGACACATCAAGCTTAACAGGGGTAGAGATATCAGACACAGCACCCAGCCGGATCGAGGGCGCCTCTCGATCTTGACCAGGGACTATGGCTGGCACATTATTTCTAGACAGAGAAATAGCTAATGCATTAACCTCATCCTCATAGGCTGGCGGCGCGGATGCCACAGCACAAAGCTCACAACTATTTACAGTTTTACTTTCATCATTACCTCTTTTAGTTAAAACATATATTTGTTCTTCCATGCGATACACCTGATCTCTGACCTTCTTAAATGTAGAATCAATAGTGTGTTTATTCTTCTCGGCCGCTTTAGAACACCATAAAATATAAATAATCCATTCATGACAGGAATTCTCATCTAATGCTAGCACAGATTGTAAATATTTCAATTTAGATTCATGAAAAGTCCCTCCAAGGGGAAACTGCAATTTGGGATTCGCAGCAGTCACAGAATGCCATTTGGCCACATAATTTAAAGAACTGTCCCCATATTCTCTTTTCATCACATAATTGGGACTCCCTTTCTTATCTATTGCTATAGCACAAACTCTCTCTTCCCAGTCTTCTAACTGAGACTCCTGCTTCACTTTAGCAGATTTATTACCCATTTTAATACTTCACACACAGATATCTGTCAATATACTCACAACTTGTGTCCTCAGTAGGTTGTTTGTTTCCTGTTGAACAGCAAAGGAATCCGAGTCACGGCACTACTGTTGACTCTATAACCCCCTTGGGGTCTGGATCCCACACACACAAAATACCTGGGTTCTTATCTTCCAGTACTCTTCAACAGGAAATAAAGACACGACACAATTAATTAATCAATCAATTGCTATTGAGCTCTATAGGGAAGAGACACACCGAGTCTAATTTGACTATTCCAACATGCCTCTTCAAAGATGGTTCCGAAGAGCCTTAGCTTTTATTAGGTGATATCAGCTGATTCAGTTAATCTTTAATTAACATCTGGTACTTTCCAAATTCCACGTGTACATCAATTTTGCCAACATAGACAATATTATTTATACAAAAAGCAGAAGTTATATCTTATAATTATGTTCATTAAATCCAGTAGGTGTCGCTGTGCTGTTAAAAGCTAATTAGTTACTCATTATATTTTGCTGATTTCTATTAAACTAAATCCGTTATATTTACTAAGTGGCTTAGAGTCAATTTCACAAGAGCAGGGCAACCTGCCCCAGAAACTGCTTAGCCTATCCTCTTGCAGGATGAACAGCCTCACCCTTTGTTCTATTTAATTAAGGAACTTCAATCTGACCTAATATCTGCTTGGTACACAGACTGTTTGCAAAAGCGCAAATGCTTCTAATTTCTCAACTTAATGTTTAGCTGAAAGCAGAAGTGCTTTTTAAAGGGATAGTTTTAAATGCAGTCTTGACCTGTACTTCTGTTAGGCCTATACTGAGCTAGCTTACTACAATTTTGTGTCATGTATGGTTTCATGTATAACTGATTTTGGTTCTATTCCAATCGAGATAATTGAGCCTGATCCGCTGTCCGTTTCTGAGTCTGACAGCTCCAAATCTGCATATCCAGGACAAATCATAGGTGTATAGACTTGCTTGTCAGCAGGGCTTTCATCTACCTCACTGATTATATCCAACTTACATTTGGGGCCTAGCCGGGGTAGGCCTCCCCTACATCCTGCATCCCCCCTCCAGCCATTCTCCCCAGTCCCCCTTCATGTCCTGCATCCCCCTTCCAGCCATTCTCCCCATCCCCCTGCATGTCCTGCTTCCCCCCTCCAGCCATTCTCCCCAGTCCCCCTTCATGTCCTGCATCCTCCCTTCCAGCCATTCGCCCAAGTCCCCCTTCATGTCCTGCATCCCCCTTCCAGCCATTCTCCTCATCCCCCTTCATGTCCTGCATCCCCCCTCCAGCCATTGTCCCCATCCTCCTTCATGTCCTGCATCCCCCTCCAGCCATTCTCCCCAGTCACCCTTCATGTCCTGCATCCCCCTTCCAGCCATTCTCCCCATCCCTCTTCATGTCCTGCATCCCTCCTCCAGTCATTGTCCCCATCCCCCTTCATGTCCTGCATCCCCCCTCCAGCCATTCTTCCCATTCCCCTTCATGTCCTGCATCCCCCCTCCAGCCATTGTCCCCATCTCCCTTCATGTCCTGCATCCCCCCTCCAGCCATTCTCCCCATCCCCCTTCATGTCCTGCATCCCCCTCCAGCCATTCTCCCCATCCCCCTGCATGTCCTGCATCCCCCATCCAGCCATTCTCCCCAGTCCCCCTTTGTGTCCTTCATCCCCCTTCCAGCCATTCTCCCCATCCCCCTGCATGTCCTGCATCCCCCTCCCAGCCATTCTCCCCATCACCTTGCATGTCCTGCATCCTTCTCCCAGCCATGCTCTCTCTTCCCATCTTCGCTGCCGCTGTTGCTTTTACAATATCTGCAGCGGTGACAGCGAGCCTCAGATTTGAAATGCACACCAAAAAAAAAAAAAGGCACAGGTCTTTGCAACTCTGCACTTGGAAATGCAAATTCCCACCCCTTCTGATGCATCACATCACATCAGTGGGGGACGGGGGATGGGGGACGGGTGGAAGGTGATGTTTTGTAACTCATGTGGTAAAAATTAATAAATGAATAATTACCAAGATCTGGGATCATGGACAGAGGCAGTGTGAGGCGGGTTCAGGGCTCAGCTGGAATCAGGCAGTCAGCATCAGTAAAATTCGTTTTTTCCCCTTGTAAAGCTGCCTGATCATGGCTGAGTGCTGGCACGAATATAGAGCAGGCTGAGCAGGGCAGTTTTGGGACTTTGCTGCTATCAGAACTGTTTGATGCTGCTGTGGTCCTGATCACAGCAAAGAATAGCAGCAGCAGCAGTTTGTTTGTTTTTTATTTAAAAAAAAAAAAGTTAAGGAGCCATGCTGAGACACAGGGACTCTTAGCTGAACTCAGGTGCGATAAGGCGGATTTACTAAACAACTTTCCTCAACTTTTTTTTTTTAAACTGCTGTCGCTGCTGCTTTTTTCTGCAATTGGGACCGCAATGGCACTGGACACTCCCAAGTACTGGGGAATAAAAAAAACAATTTTGCTGCCATCGACTGCCTGATTCCAGCTGAACACTGAACCTGCCCTCAGACTGCTTCTGCCCATGATCCCAGTAATTATTTATGTATTAATTTTAATGCTTTCCTCCCTATATCCAGCATCTCCCCTCCATCTCCCAGTACCACCTCCCCTGTATCTAGCTCCATGCTCTTCTCCATCTTTCAAAGCCCCCTCGTGTACATCTTCTATGACCCCTTATGACCAGCATCTCTTCTCCATCACCCTATTACCCTTTCCGTATGTCTAGCTCCTCCCTCTTCCTTATGACTTCCTCTTCCATGTCCAATATCTCCCTTCCTTATCCATATTCCCCTTTCTATGTCTTATAGCTCCAGTATCTATTCCTTTCCCAGCCACATGTCCCTCTGTGCCCCCTGTAACATTCATGAGATGAAGAGAAGAGACTTTAAAGAAGGTTTGAGTGCCCTGTACATACATGAAATGAAGTGCAGATATTTCACATAGGAGTTGAGTGCCCTGTAACATACATGAGATGAAGAGTCTTGAAGGACTACCAAAAAGGGACTGCTACAGCTGGAAAAAGATCTACACTTGTATTTATCTTCTGGAATATACTCTACATCTTGTGGAGAAATGGAATTCGTTGTGTTAAAGCTGATAAAACTGTGTATTTTAGAATTCAGTGTTTTTGCTGAGTCAGTCAGATCTTAGACCCAAGAGCTTTTCATTTAAATCAAATTGGAATAAAGCTTAGTATAGAAAGTGAAACAGAGTGAATATTCTCTGAGTAGAAAGAAAGAAATTTGTTTCTAGAGAGCTTTTTATTTAAATCAAATCAGAACATAGTTTATTAGAATGAATAGTCTCTGAATAGAAAGAAGTAAATTTGTTTCTAGTGACCTTTATAAAGAGGCCTTCCAGTTAGGAGGCAAAAGATCTGTAAAGTTGTTTTAAATAAGTCTTAAAATCAAGTGACAAATCAAAGGGGCAATATGAAAGGCCCCTTCTATCAAACCAAGGGCTGTGTGAATCGCCCAGGAAATTGGTAAAACATTACCTTAGACATACAGGTCAGGGCACTGTGTAGCAGGCTAACTTTTATTAAGTCTTCTTTCAATCTCACCTACCACAGGGATAATCTTAGCTTTATAGTCTCTTAAACCTATTAAAGGGAAGGAGGTATCCATATTCACTTTAAGATGCCACTGGTTATCTTCATCAGGAATAGATTAATTAAAAACCTGAGGTTAATTAATTTTGAGGTGAACAAAGTCCATTAAACGTATTGGGGTTGATTCTGCCCTGTGAATATCGGGTATAAATGTCCGGTTTGGAGTTCAACCCCTGCTAATCACTGGGACCCAATTCCATATTCAAAGCTCCCTGCAAATACAAGGCTGCTGTGTGGGAAGCTCGTGATGGGGTGTGTGAGGGAGGGCCGGAGGTGGGGAGGGGGCATAGAGGGGTGGGCCCACAACCCTGGATGTACAGGGCCAATTCAGGTCATGGCCCTGTACGTACAGGGAGGCAGAGATGAATGAGGAATGATCATGATTTTTTTACATGAGAACTGATCGGCTTTTTGCAGTACTAAAACACAAATTTGACATTAATATCTGAAGCACAGAGGAAAATGGGCCAAGGAGGACGAGCCATCATCTTACAATGTAATCTTTCTGCAATGTTTGACTTATTAGATCACAAAACCCTTCATGAGGATTTATCTGACATGGGAATATTGGGCTCAGTCTGGCAATTGATGTATGGCTTCTTTTCAAATTGTTCTGTAAGTGTGAAGTGAAAAAGTGAATTATCCCTGCATGGCAATTAGATTGTGGCATACCACCAGGATCTCGTGTAAGTGTCTAGTGACCCTACAGGACAAGCAGTATGTATTTACAGATCCTTCAAAGTTACAAGCCTTCCTAAACAGTTAATGCTGTGCCCTGGTTTCTTGTCTACCACTCCATCAGTGAGATAATTTTTCTCCTTTTCTTTTACTTATGTGTTTTCACTATTTGTTATGTGTGGTGCTTTCAACATAATTAGGAATGTTTATGGTCCTGTTTATAAGTAGATCTATCTCCTTCATAATGTGGGCTATGAAACTTGAAACTTGTGTTTGCTTTTATTTGTTTCTTCCTCATTTTAGAGAGTTTTTTTCAATGTGGCATTTTCCTCTATTTTCTTCTTTATTGTTGGAATGTATTCTAAATTTCAATAAAGATATTTAACATAAAAATGCAACCCCCCTCTATTTTCTATTATTAGTCTTAAATGGGTTACATTGTAGCTTCCTTGCATGCCCTTTAGTCCATTCTACTTTTTGATGGTGTAAACAACCGATCTACATTAACCCGTTCCACTCCATTCAGTAATTTATAGACCTCTATCATATCCTTCCTCAGACATCTCTTTTCCAAGTTGAGGAGCCCTAACCTTTTAAGCCTCTCCTTATAGGGTTATCTTTCCATCCCCTTCACCATTTTTTTGGCTCTTCTCTGTACCTTTTCTAATAACGCTATATCCTTTTTAAGATATGGCGAGCAGAATTGCACACAATATTCAAGGTGCCATTGCATCATGGAATGATACAGGTGCATTACAATATCCTTTGTTTTATTCTCCATTTATTCTCCGCTGCTTAAATCAGTAAAATTCCTGAGTATCACTGATGATCAGCTCCATGTGCTTACTAAGAAAGTTTATATAAATTACACTAAGTTAGACATATTTCTTCATATTTTAAGGTAGAAGATTTTCAGCAGCTGGTATAGGCATTAATATTGACACAATTCGACTATTCTAATATTTTATATTTAGATATGTAAAAAAAAATCCCTTTTGCGCTTGAGATAACCAGTCAGTGGCAATATTCAGCTGCTGACCAATTATCTTAAACTGGCTAAAGTTGGGCACTTTGAAGGCTGGCCTAACTTTAGCTGGTTTAGCTAACCAGGCAGAAGCTGAATATCGCCGCTGCCCAGCAAGCTAAAATGCTATCCAGGCAGACTAGATATTCAATGCTGGTGGCTGGGTATGACCTCAGCATTGAATATCTGGGTCTATGTTAAAGCGGCAACAGTGCTTGCTGATATTAGTGGAGGAGTGGAGTGGAGGAGTGGCCTAGTGGTTGGGACAAGGTACTTCAGGCCGGAAGGTCGGGGGCTCAAATCCCACTAGAGGACAGCAACCTTGGGCCGGAAGGACTGGGGTTTCTAGTCCCACAGGTGCTCCTTGTGGTCTTGGGTAAGCCACTTAACCCTCCATAGCCCATGTTCCCTGTAAAATAGTTATCTCCAAGTTATAATGCCCTGTTCAATGTAATTTCAGTTTGTTCAATGTAAACCACACTGATGCAGAATAGTGCAGTATATAAGAGAATGTAAATAAATATTAGGGTAGTAACCAGTGTTTCTTCACACATGTTAACACAGCCTTCTTAGAAAACTACTGCAGTCATATTTTTACAGAACAGCCTCCTGGTGGAAGTGATAGAGACAAAGACATAAGATATATCATACTGGGTCAGCCAAAGGTCCACCAAGTCCGTTATCCAATCCAGGTCACAAGTATCTGTCAGGTTCACAAAAGGTAGACAGATCCCAAGCTGCTTATCCCAGGAGAAAGCAGTGGATTTCCCCAGTCCTCTTTAATAATGGTTTATCGACTTTTCTTCCAGGAACTTGTCCAAACGTTTTTTAAACCCAACTACACTAACAGCTTTTATTACATGCTCCAGTAATAAATTCCAGAGTTTGATTACATGTTGAGTGAAAAAATATTTTCTCTTATTAGTCTTAAATAGGTTAACCTGTAGGGTCATTGCATGTCCCCTAGCCTTTCTATATTCTGATGACGTAAACAATCTATCTACATTTAACTGTTCCACTCCATTCATTAATTTATAGACTTCTATCATATCTCCCCTCAGCCGTCTCTTTTCCAGGTTAAAGAGCCCTAACCTTTTTAGCCTCTCTTCATAGGAGTATCCTTCCATCCCCTTTACCATTTTGGAGGCTGTTCTCTGTACTTTTTCTAATAACGCTATATCCTTTTTAAGATACGGTGACCAGAATTGCACACAATATTCAAGGTGTGGTTGCACCATGGAATGATACAGAGGCATTATAATATCCTTTCTTTTTATTGTCCATTCCTTTCCTTATGATACCTAGCATTCTATTTGCTCTCTTGGCCGCTGCTGCACACTGGGTGGAGGGTTTTAACATGTTATCCATGATGACGCCTAAATCTTTTTCCTGGGTGGTAGTTCCCAATGTGGAACCTTGCATCATGTATGTGATAGGGGATGAGAGGTTGGTGTGCATAGACCAGGAGAAGGACCTCGGAGTGATTGTTTCTGAGGATCTTAAGGTGATGAAACAGTGTGATAAGAGGATAGCAAAAGCCAGAAGGATGCTGGATTGCATTCAGAAAGGAATTACCAGCAGAAAGGAAGAGGTACTAATGCCACTGTACAAGTTGCTGGTGAGGCCTCACTTGGAATATTATGTTCAGTTTTGGAGACCGTATTTCACAAAGGATATAAAAAGACTGGAAACTGTTCAGAGGAAGGCGACCAAAATGATTTGGAGCCTGTGTCAGAAGACATATGAGAAGAGATTTGAAGACCTAAATATGTACACTCTGGAGGGGAGAAGGGACAGGGGAGATATGATTTAGACCTTTAAATACTTAAAGAGTATTAATGAACAAACAAACCTCTTCCAAAGATGGGGAAGCTGTAAAACTAGAGAGCATAACACGAAGCTGCAAGGGGGTAAACTGAAAGGCAATGTCAGGAAATACTTTTTCACTGAAAGGTTGGTGGACGCTTTGAATGCCCTCCCGATGGAAGTGGTGGGGGCAAATAAAGTGACAGCATTCAAAATGGCATGGGACAGACACAGTGTATCCCTGTATGTTATACCTGCATTGCACAAACAAATGTTTATTGTAAACCGCACTGATTTTAAGAGCGCGGTATAAAATATAAATAAATAAATAAATAGCAACAGGATAAAGTCAAAGTAAACATAACTATCTCTTATATTTCAACAAACAGGGGTGCCCTACATGGATCAGTGGATACACCCCTAAACAAAGGCATGTGGAGGGGTGACCTGCACAGAGAAGCAGGTGCATCTACTCTTGATGCCTTGTTGGGCAGACTAGATGGACCATACTGGTCTTTATCTGCTGTCATATACTATGTTACTTTGTTACTACGCTGAGCAGAGCCATCCTCTTGCCATGCTGAGCTGTGCCAAACTGCCTCCCCCTCCCCCCCTACTGCAGTGAGCCGAGCTTCTCCCCGCTGCTGATTCCATCTTCTGGGTGATGCCAGTCATGGCAGCAATTTAAATGTGGCAGCTTTGTGCTGCCATTTTGGTGCCCACAGCAGGCCATGTTCTTTGACATACTTGGCTTGCTGCTTCTGCCACCCTCTGACAGGAAGTTGTGTCAAAGGGGAGTCAAAAGTGGCAGGGTATGTATGTAACATTATGGGCAGCACAAATCTGCCATGCCTCCCACCAAGGTCTGCCATCCCAGACAGCCGCCTAGCCCACCTAGAGGATGAGGTGCCCCTGAATGCAAGGCAGAAGGATTTGTTGACTACTGAGACTTGTCTCTCAAAAGATAATTCTTTTTTTTTTTAAATTTTTTATTTAGGCATTTCAAAATACAAAAAACAAACAGGCATACTACAAACATAGCATAACACAATACAGAACTACACAACAACGGTTTTGGCCATGTAAGAAATCATCTCAATTGCACAGTAACATTCCAAGTATATCTCTCACTAATCAGTTCTCACGAGTCTCCTGACCTATGAACTTTATATAGGCACCTGATAGCAGACAATGTCCCCCACTGGACTCATAAACATTTATTTAGGTAACAATTCCAGATCTAGGGCATCCCACTTTCTAAGCATATTGGAGTAACATAAGTTTTGACATACCTAGGCTCTTTCATATGCTCGGTGTGCACATACCAAGTTCCACCAATACTCCGCATTCAGGGCCGCAAAGTTCTTCCAATGACTCAATATTGCTTTCAGTGCTAATCCAAGCATTAAGTCCATTATTAAATAATTGCTCTTCTCCAGCCCAGGTATCTCCGCCTGCGATCTATAGATTACTACACGATATGTCAAGGGTGCTTGTATTTTCACTAATTGGATGATTCGACTCCAAACTTGCTGCCAATATCTCTGTAACTTTGGACAATAGTATATCATGTGCTCAAATGTGCCAACTTCTTCTTCACACGACCAGCAACGGTTACCTACTTGAGGTTGCCACTTTGCCATCTTCACTGGAGTTAAATAGGCCCGATGGGCCAAAAAATATAACGTTTGCGTAAGTGAGGCCGCTCTTGTTACTCTTATCTGCGACCCCCAGAAGTAACTCCACATTTCAGAGTGGCCTAATTCTCCCGCTTCTGCCTCCCAGGTTAACTGCAATCCTGTACACTCTCGCTTCTGTCCACTACGCATAATAGTCACCATTTTTGATATGATCTGTGATCCTTCATTTATCTCTCGCATCTTCTGCAGGAATGGGTTACCAGAGCCCATTGTGATCGGCGAGACCTTCGCTTTACTCAAGCAATACCTCAGCTGACACCACTGATACATACACAATCCAGGTAGACGAAATTCTTGTTGCAGCATCGCAAAAGATTTGAATGCTCTATTATGGATTAATTGACCTAGAGTATAAATCCCATGCTGTATCCAAACTTTCCAAAGAAAACTGTGTCCTGCAATTTTGAATCTCCTGTTCAACTATATAGGCGTCTCCTTTGTATACTCACAAGCCTCCTCCATATATGTCTGAAGAATTTGATATGCTTGCTACGTTGCCCCCATTACTCCATTATACGGATTCCCCGAGGCACCATCCGCCCCAATGCGCATCCATAAAGGGAGCGGCTTACTTATTGCCGCCTCTATCCAAAGCCAATGCGGGTCTTCTCCCGTCAACTCCTCTTCGCTCCAGCGGACTCCTTGCTTCAAAAGAGCGGCTACATGATACCAATAAAAGTCAGGGAAGTGCACCCCTCCCCGTTTCTTGGGTAGCTTGAGCTTCCATGCCGCTATTCTTGGTGTCTTGTTGCGCCACAAAAAAGACAGTAGCAGCTTGCCCAACTTTATATAAAACTGCTGTTCAAATAAGATCGGTATCATACTCAATATATAATTTATTTTAGGGACAATCACCATTTTAATGGTTTCAAGTCTACCCCACCAGGTTAAGCACAATGGGGTCCACTTGTTCATGTACTCCTGAACAATTCTTTCACAGACTAGCTTATTATGAGACATTGTCTCTGGCAAAGTGGTTCTATATTCTACGCCCAAGTACTTAAAGATGCCCCATTCCACCTTAAACGGGTATTGATCCAACGTTGACAGCAGGACCAAAGAGTTTAAAGGTATCACCACCGTTTTTGTTAAATTCACTTTATACCCTGCGATCGCAGAATAATCCGTTAGGGCTTCAAGCACCCCTACTAAAGAGCTAGGTTCCAAAAACAAAAGAAGATCATCTGCATAGGCGGACAGCTTACACTGACTTCCGTGGACCTCTATACCTTTAATGTCTTTATGCTGTCTAATTTTTAAAGTCAAATGCTCCAAGGCAAGGTTGAAAAGCAGTGGCGACAAAGGACATCCTTGCCGCGTTCCTCTATACAGCCTGAAAGTTGCTGACTTTGCTGCATTCGCTATTATACAGGCCACAGGTTGAGTATATAGCATTTCAACCCTCTTCAGAAATGTATCTTTAATTCCAAACCACTGCATTGCTCGAAACAGGAATGACCATTCTACCCTGTCGAATGCTTTTTCAGCATCCAATGCTAATCCCACTATTGGGTTGGTTGTTTTCTGCGCTTCCAGCAACACATGTGCCAACAATCTTCCATTATCTGTTGTCGATCTTCCAGCCATGAATCCACATTGATCTGGGTGAATGAGTGCATCGAGCACTTTCCCCAATCGAGTAGCAAGTATCTTTGCATATATTTTGTAATCCGCATTCAACAATGAGATGGGCTGATAGTTTTCCACTTTCTGAGGATCCCTTCCAGACTTAGGATGTATAACTATATTAGCCTCGGCAAGCGCCCCTACAGCCGGGTATTCTTCAAATAACCGATTATAGTATACTTGCAACTCTGGCAACAGTTGCTCAGCAAAGACCACATAGAATTCCAGAGGCAGGCCATCTGGGCCACTAGCTTTCCCTTTCGCCAGCTGTCACACTGCCTTGTGTATCTCCTCACAGGTAATATCCTCTTCAAGACCCAGTGCTTGCTTTTCCGACTGCTTTGGCCAGGCAATAGTGGAGGCGAATCTCCTAAACACGTCCTCATCCCAATCCACCTCCTATTGATACAGTTTTGCATAGAACTCTCTGCATTGCTCCAGTATTCCGTCATCCTGCACAATCAATTGGCCACTCGAATCTTGCAGCCCGGATATGCGTGACACTACTCCTTTGGCTCTCAACGTATGGGCCAAAAGCCTACTCGCCCGATTACTCTCATGATAATACACACTTCGCTGCGCTTTAATCTGCTGCTGTGCTTCAGAGCTTAATATAACATTGTATTGATAACGCAGCCTTTGCAATGTTAACAACACCATTGGATCCATTCTCTTGGCAAGAATCCGCTCACCATCTCTGATTGCCACATTTAGTTCATCCAACTTTCCTCTACGGACTTTTCTCTGCTGTATACTATAAGTGGTTATACATCCTCGAATGGTCACTTTGAAGGCTTCAAACCAAGCCCATGTCGACGTTGCAGCTTCCTTATTGTGATCAAAATATGAAGCAATACCATTTTGCACATGGCTAATAAAATCCTTATCAGTCAGCCACGCTTTATCAAACCTCCATCGCGGGTTAGGATTTCTGGGTACACTTGTGTCCAAAGATATCAAGACGGCTGCATGATCCAATACCGTTTTTGTGTTCATCCCTGTTCCTGCTATCTGAGGCAACAACGTTTTTGAAATCAGATAATAATCTATTCTCGTTTGTGTGTTGTGCGGCAATGAGTAGAACGAGTATTCTCTTTCACTCGGATACATGAGCCGCCACGGGTCTACTAACCCCAATGCCTCAATCAGGCATTGCAGGACTCTAGCCGCTTTAGGTTTGGTCTGCTGCTTATATGGGGTACGATCCACCAACGGGTCCTGCACAATGTTAAAGTCACCTCCGAGAATTATTCACGTTGATGCCATCTCGCTCAACTCCACTAGGACTTGCTCAAAAAACTGCTGATCTTCAATATTAGGGCCATATATAGTCATTAACATATAATCTTCTAATCCGATCTGCACCTGAGCTTTGGCCCATCTTCCATTTGGATCTGTCTTGGTTTCCTTAACAATCGGCTCTAGTGTTTTCCAAATTAATATAATGACCCCGCCCTTTTTCTTTACTGCTGGTGCTGCAAGTATGTTTTGATACACTCCACTGCTTACTTTATATGATTCAGACAAAGACAAATGCGTCTCTTGTAGGTAAATTATATCAGCCCTTTGCTGCTGACAATATGTTAATATTTTTTTCCGCTTGATGGGATTAATGATACCCTTAACATTTAAAGTTAATACCCTTACCTTACCATTAGCCATCTGGAATGTTACAAAACCCTTTGGAGACATTATCTGCCACCAGGTGTGACTCCATGAGCCGTGCAAAATATGACATACTTATCATACAAAGCCAAGTTTTAAACAGAAAAACTATTATAAACACTTGTATGTTGGAGTACATCCCACTTTTTGCGATCAGGCTCCCCTCCCCCCCCCCTATTACTAAAGTACAAAAACGTTTTCATCCCTCTCCCCTCCATCCTTATGTCCCCTTAATTCACTCCCAATATTACTCATTTCAGCTACTTACATATTTTCCACTGCCTCTACCCTTACACATATTCATTAACAACAAGAAATAACAAGCATTGTAAAAGAGAGATTATTTTAATGCTAACTCATCCCAAACAATATACATTCACCAAGTCCAGCATTAGGCCTTCTGGGTTCTAGTCGCCGAGGCCCCCAGACACCTCTCACCGATCACCCCCCCATTATGTTTCTGGGCCTCAGGGTCCCACCTCCATCTGAACATAGTCCTGCAAAAAAGTCCACAGCATTGCAGCACTGTCGAAGGTTCGCGTTGTATTATCCACTGTGACCCTCATCTTGGCAGGATAAAATAAGCCGTATCGCGCTTGGATCTTCTGTAGCATTGGCCTGCAAGCGAGTAACTCTCTTCTCCTTTCCACCATTTTTTTCGACAGGTCCAGGTAGAAAGCAATCCTATTTCCATTTACTTGCAAAGTACTCTTCTGCTTGGCCACCTGCAGGATCTGCAGTGCTTGCGGATATCGTAATACTTTGATCACCATGGGTCGCGGACGCTTCCCTTGACCTACTACATGTGATGGCACACGATGCGCCCGCTCCAACTCCAGCGGTGTAGCGAAGGTAATCTGCAAGAGCTCAGGAATTAATTTTTCTAGGTAGCCAATCGGGTCCACCCCCTCTGCTCCCTCCGGTATACCGGTAATGCCAACATTGCTTCTTCTAGCCCGGTTGCTTTGCTCCTCCATTTGTACCTCCAATGCTGCTACCCTTTTAGCCAACGGGCCTACCTGTGACAGTAAACATTCATGCTTTTGCGCCAAGGCCTCCACTTTACCAAGCCGTCCATCCATATCACTTAGTTTCTCTTTTACTTCCTGCAGGTCATCCTGCATTTGGCTGAGTGTCATTCCATTCCTAGTGAGCAACTCCTTCATCACTTTCAGCTCACTTAGAATTTCTCGCACACCATCACCGGCCTCCTTCTCCAACGCCTGCTTCTGTGGGGACATTGCTTCTTGTTTCGCTCGCTTCACCGATTGGCCCGTCAGTTGTTGAAAGTCTAATTTAGCTGGTTTTAGGGATGCCATTTCCCCGCTTCTCTTCCTCTGAATTCAAGCTTGTAAACACCTATTTTTAGGGGAGAGGGCACAAAATCTGTAATCGGGAGCAGAAGCTCACTTTTTAGGCAGCCATCTCGCTTCGCGGTAAGCTCCACCCCCTCAAAGGTTAATTCTGATTTGAGAATAATGTCCAAAGTCTTATTGTGCAACTCTCAAGTATAAGGGAAAAAGAAGGTTGAGCAGTAAGGCCGATGAACCATGTAGCAGTGTTTTTAGCAGGAGTGAGCTTAAAATGTTTATTGTGCAACTAGGATGAGAGCTGTGTTAAATAATTCAGACAAGACAAATCAGAGGCAAAAAGATCAGTATTAGAGATTAGAAGAATATTATCAGCATAAAAGAATGCACTAACCCTCAGTTCCTGAATTAAAGAAGCTAACAAGCTTAAAAAGATCTTGAAAAGCAAAGGAGTCAAAACTGAGGGGTATGTTTACCAAACAGCGGTAGCGGCTCCGATATCACTCGGAAGCCGCTACCGCTGTTTGGTAAACATACCCCTAAGTCTTGGGGAACAGCTCAAGACACAAACAGAATATTTATTTAAACCAGCAGTTATGCAGAATGATCACTAATGTGAAAAAGACAGAATGCAATATCATGAAGGTGGAACAGAGAACACCAGATCAAGATAAATGAGCTAAGGCCACTTTACCACAATCTAGGGATTGTTTCTGTACCTGACTTTAGAGAATGCAAAACACTAAGATCTAATAAATGAATGAGCACAAATTTCTCAGCAAATTTAGCTAAATAGGGGAGATTAGAAACACGATAAGAGTGATCAGGTAACATGGGGTCCAAATTAGGTTTCTTTAGGAGAGGATGGACAATGTCTGTTTCCACAGATTTGGAATACAGCCAAGGAGAAGCTATAGTTAATGATAGTAAGAGCATTTGAAAGGAGTTTGAGGGCCTGCTTATCAATCCATTTAGAAGTAACTGTCTGTAAAGGAAAAGTTGTTTTCCTCATAGCTGAGACCAATTTGGATAGAGGAAACTTTGTAGACAATTAAATAAAGACCACCCTTGTGGAAGTTAATTGGATAGCAGTTGGCCTGAGGCAATTAATAAGATAATGACTGGCGAGAACCATCACAAGATGATTATAGTGGTTAAAGCAGCCACTGTGAATGTTTGGCGTAACTTTGTAGCAAAAATAATAACTTAGAGCCTCATCCAGAGGACCAATCCAGTGCAAATGGGAGGAGGAATTAATAGTAGAAAGATCAGAAATAATGTAAAATAACATTTTTGGGACAATGAACAGAACAATTGACCAATAGCCATAATCTCCCATGATACCAAAGTGATTAGACTGAGTGTAAAATACTTCCCTTAATGGAGAAATTTCATCCATAGCAGTCTACGAGTGTTATTGTATGGAGGAGCTTGCTGAGATAAGGATAATGTTTCAAAATTACTCAAAAACTGAACATGAAAGGATGGATGCAAGGCAGGATCAATGCCTGCAAGTCTTCAAGTGAGAAAAGCATCAGTCTTTTGACTAGTGGTAAGAGATGGAGAAGGAATGCTGGAGCCAAATCTAAACATAATATGAAAATGATCAGCCCAAGGAAGAGCAAGAGAGATGAAATCAAACAGATTTTGAGTACATAGAGAGCCAGAGAAGACAAGCCAGATGTATGTCTTGCTACATGCATATAAAGCATGCTGTCTAAACCCGAGATCAGACATAATTTTATAGGCGTACCTATAATGTGCATTCCTGTGTGCACCCACGACACTTATTCTATAGAGCAAAGCAAGCACATAGCTTTACTTCATAAAACAGGAACATATGTGTTAGGCTATGCACGCTTACACCACCTCTAGATTTGGTGCAAATGCCTACACCTATATTTGCAGAGAACGAGCGTATGTTATACCATTTTACAACTTAGGCACATAAATCTGTGCTCTGCCTACACTCTACCCAAATTTTCCATATACACACCCACCTTTGGCCTGATGTACAAACTTACAGACTACCTAAAGTAAGCGTGTAGGTGCCCATCCATGTGGATAAGTCATGGAAAATACCTGATTTATGTGTGTTGATGTTATTTAACTTTATGTGTCTGATTATAAAATTACTCCCAAAGTGATCAAAAAGTTATGTTCTATAGGGCCTGTCAATGTGAATGTTAAAAATCACTCAACGGAAGTGGATCAGGAAAAAATTAATTGGTAAAATAAATCCCCACCCACTCAAATCAAGTGAGGGAGGGCAATAAGCTAACAATAACTGATGGATGAGGAACTGGCAGGGCTTGTAATTTCTCAAGCTTACTTTGTGCAGTTGCCAGTTTGTTTATTCTCATAGCTGAAGAAAGCTGTGAAGAAGAAAAAGAATGAAAAGATTGACAAAGTCAGTTGGACAACAAGGATTAGCATTTGGCAAATTTCCTTGATATTCCTGGTTGCCCTGGCCCTAATGACAGCAACAGCTCCTTGAAAAGAGGAATAACCACTACTGGCAAGATGGACAGATATGAATGGGAATGACAGCGGTGTTCACAAGGTACTGAAAATAGCCATGAATGAGAACAATATACTCAACTTTGACTGGTACATCAGTGTGAACCAGGCCAGAAGGCAAGCCATAGTTTTACAAGTCAAGCTATGTAAAACTGTGTAGTTATAGCAGAGGCCTCCTCACCGCTCTCCATTGACAACAACAAGCTCTCCTTATCCTCCCCCACCTTCTCACCACACTGTCACTATCATGAAGGCTTGGGAAATGTGAAGGGGGAGTGTCATTGCCCCGTGGTGGTGGACCTAGCATATTGGTTAGGGTTGGCTGCTGGTGCTCTTGTTGCCTGACCTGGCACATCTACCACCCTATTGGTTACTGAGGGACTCGAAGCTACAGGAGCAGGGGCAGAGGCACATTGCTAGCAATATTTTGTGGTTTAGGTGCCTGGGAGAAGAGACACCAATTTGAGAGAGGAACGTGTCCGTTGACTGGCTTATTTGTTCCAGCTTCCATAGACAAAGATCAGCTGTCTCCTTTATCTCCTTTTGAACATGCAGGATATCTTGCAGAAGCATATTTTGCTCCCTCATTCTGCTGGAGAAGGTGTTCCACACACCATATGAACTGCTGTCTGCAGTGGATTATCTGGTGGCCATCCCCTGGTTTCTCCTCTCCAGGTGGGTCTGTGCCACTGGGTGCTAGTAGTGGAGCAAGATGGTGTTCATGCTAGTCTGCTAACATCTTGTTCCTACCTCTCTCATCTGGATCCTGCAGCATTTCTGCATCTGTTGACTTATCCACAGCTGTGTCGTGCTCTTCTACCTATGGACTGGCCTCTGTGTTAGCCATCTAAGTGCCAGGATGTGGCCCAGGGCTGTTCCTCTCTGCATTCCATTGCTTCTCATCCCTGGAGGCTTGCAGATCCTCTGTGTTGGCACTATCACCTGCAGGTGAGTGACAAACATCTAGCTTTCTGTACATATCTGGCTTCCACAGGTGTTGTAAGGGTATGGTAAGCCAGTGCCCCTTGCACATTACCCCTATGAGAATGGGCAAGGCAATGAATGCCAATACCACCAGCACAGTGAATGTGATGGAAAAAAACACCACATGTTAGTGACCAGCTGTGCATAGGAAGGTGGACAATCCATGGTGCATGGTACTGCTTGGCGGTAGAATAGGGGGATGTGTAGATTGCAGCCATCTCACTCTACCAACCACCCTGTGTCATGCTGGAACCCCAGGTGGACAGCTGTGATCACCCCTCCCATACCTGTATGGTGCTACCATGGCCAAGGTTTATCTATTAGCACCTGCCATCACATAGCCATTCAATGACACTGCTATGGATGGAGAAAGGCCCATGCAGCCATGGTGGCTGGCCACACATATCCAGGGGAACTGGTTAGATGCTGTACAGAAGGGGGAGCATATAGCTCAGGGTGCAGTGCTGTGCAATGGATGTCTGGAACCCCTCTGGGAAAAGGGATGAGGAATATCTTGCATTCACTTCGCAGACAGGTGTCATGAACGGCCAGTGGTTCTTGGTCAGTCAGTCAGTCAGTCATCGGTCAGTGAAGGTGCCACGGTGTAATATTGTCTCACCACACATTACTTTGCAAGAGACCACTACAAATCTGCTGCGAGGATCATGAAGTATTGAGATTTCCAACCTCACTCAATGCCTCCTCATCCACGGTGCCCTGGACCCATTCCTCAAGTTTGCTCAGCACTGGTGACCTCCCATCTGAATCATGTTCCGCTGCTTTAATCTTTGCCCTGCATTTTATCACCTTTCTGTTTTGTTGGACATCCTCCACATCTTGTTTGTGGTGGTAGATGGCATTCAGCTTCATACAGATCACACACAGAGCCTCTCCTTTTGGTGGGCACTATAGTTGGTGTCTGCATTGCCAAAAAGGATGTGGTGTTTCTACAGAACTTCACATATCAGCAGATCAACTTTGCAGGACAGTTCTCCATCCTGCTGATGCCTTGTCCTTAGGTGCCATGGTGAATGAAGTATGGTGTCGGCCTCAGGCTCGCATTGCAAAATTGGCAATTTGCTACTATTACTACTACTGCTGATCATTTATATAGTGCTACAAAGCAAACACAGAACTGTACAGCTACATGTATCTGCACACATATACTCTGGCACTTTTACAATATGTATATTCTGGAGACCTGCATCTGCATGTCCCGAGGATGTATGTCCAAAATAGATTGTTGCAGAGACATCCCCAGAAGATGAACATTCCAAGGACCACTTCTAGAAACGACTACATGGATGCTTGCAGAAACAGCTTGGATGACAGTGCGGCTACAGGGCTATGGTGTTGGTCTGGACTCTCACCCACTGGACTCCCTTTGAATGGATGGTCTTTTGAGGAGAATGCACTGTATGCATGCCATTTGACCTCACCTTATGGGCTCCCATTACACAAGTCTGTCGAGCTGGTACCAATCCATGTGGATGAAGGGTGTGTGTGGTACAGTGCATGCCTCTACACTGTCCTGGGATTTGGGGGGGGGAGGGAACACTCTTCGAACAGCTGTATAGCTGTAGATGTTGGGGATCACAACAGATGGTCTACACAATGGGTTTTAGGGATATAGGGTATGTTTGTGGAGGAACTGCATGAGCCTGAGCCTGCTGTGGATGCCAATGGTACAGCATCAAGCAGACTTGGACCTTCATTGCTTCAATCTGTTGCTGCAGCAATGCAAATATTTCATTGTGGCATGCACAGTGTTTGCATAGCACTGTTGCAGTTAAGGGATGTTCACTGCATGGTATATAGTGGCGACAATGGGGCTTTTATACAGCCAAGAGCAAAAGGACCATGTCCTGATGCCATTTATGGATAGAGACCCAAATGGTGCTAGAAGATCCTACATATCTTTTGCTCTGTTCCCTGCCGATGCAGCTCTAGTGATTATTCACTATTCAGATGTACTGAAGGCCATGCTCTTTTTGGGATGCTGTTCAAATCACCAATGGACCCTTGTGATGGCTACTTATGGTCATTATATCACTGCGCTATTTATGTGTGCGTGCGATGATCTGTGGGGACACTTGGGGGACAGAAGGGGGCATTGGGGACTGGGGACTTTGGCTACATAGGTTGCCTCCACATATTTTCATGAAGGGGGTGTGAAGGGGATTGTGGTGCTCTGTATATGCCACCTGGGAGGTTCCCACAGCTATTGATATGTTCTTGCCATTATGGCAATCAGCATGCCCCCTGGATCCTGTGCAGGGGCCAGACATGTGCTTGCTCTCTTGTCATCATGAACAATAGATGCATGGGGATTATAGGCTTCTTGCACCATTACTTTAGTCCCTTACAGCAAACAGCACTCTGACTAACAGCCTATCCTTTCGAGGTCTGCTGTTCAGGGCTCATAGCATTGTGGATGCATGCAGATTGACTGGGCACAAATGCTCCCTGGGTGTGAGCATCCCCATAACAGGAGGCTACAGGGACACAAGGCATACTGCAGTAGGAGGGACTGATAAAAGACACAGACACATTGATTGGCAGAAACAAACCCTCACATTTATTATTTTAATACAACAGACATTATTCCACATATACATTGATTGTCTCCCCGACCTCTAACTGAGTCCCTTCCCCATGGGACCCTCCAGATGGCTCATCATAAGGTCCTGGACCCAGGTGATAGCTGCAAAGCCATGCTGCACCACATGCCTGAAAGCTTGCAGGTGCAACAGGACATCCACATCACTGCAGACCAGGCTAGCCTCATGTGGAGCATCTGAGAGCTTGCCAAAGGAGCCCCTGCTCTGCCACAGCCCTAGAAAGCTGTAGAAGAGCAATGCTGCCAATAGAAGGCATCCCTACACCTCGACTCCCTCTCTTATTTATTTATTTATTATTTATTTAGTAAACACTTATATACCGCTACTTCCAGCGATCAGAAGCGGTTTGATTATATTTTGGGATTTGTCAAAAATCAAGACAGAAAAGTTGGGGCATAGATAGAGAGAAACAGGGGTAATACACAGCACACATAGTAGGGTCCAAATATAGACCTTAATGTACTAACATACATTTACAAAAGAGATTGCCCTTCATCTATTTACATTTTTACATACAGCCATTCACTTCCTCTTTTATCCTCTTGGATTTACATCTGGTCGTAGTGACAATTGAACAGATGTGTTTTTAATTTCTTCCTGAATTCGATTATGTCTTTAATTGCTCTCAGCTCGTGTGGTAGGTGGTTCCATAAGGTGGGGGCAGAGAAGGAGAACGCTCTGCGGCTAGTACTGACTTTTACATGTCTGATGCTGTTTGGAACTAGTAGTGTGTCTGTGTTGATGGTTCTCCTGTTTCTGGTGGTTGGTTGCATGGAGATAAGGGTGGAGAGGAATGAGGGGGCTAGGTTGTGTATTAGTTTGAACGTAGTTACCAATGTTTTGTATTGAATCCTGGCAACGATTGGTAGCCAGTGCAGATCAATCAATACAGGTGTGATATGTTCAGTGACACTTGATCGCATGATCCTTGCCGCCACGTGTTGTGCCAATTGTAATATATTGGTCATTTTCTTTGGTAGACCCTGTAAGATGGCGTTACAGTAGTCTAGGTGAGGCATGATGAGCGCTTGTGCAACCGACCGGAAGTCACATGGATCAAGTATATTCCGCAGGGGTCGTAGTACTCTAAGCTTGTGAAAGATGGTCTTGTTGGTGTTGCTGAGGTGTTTTTCCATCTTTAGTTTGCTGTCAATTGTGACTCCTAGATATTTAATTTCATTTTTAGTGTTGTAAGTGTTGTTGCACAATGTGATTGTTGGAGGCAGTTCGAAGTCAGGTTTACTGGATATAAACATTACTTCCGTTTTCTTGTGATTAATCGACATATTGTTTTGTTTTAGCCATCCCAACATCTCTCCCATGCAGGTTTCAAGCTGAGCGTAATTAGGTTCTGCGGCCTCTAATTGCATTTACAGCATGATATCGTCTGCGTATATGTGGTAGTTAATGCCATATTTCCTGAATATTCCACTGAGGGGTTGCATGTAAATGTTAAAAAGTAGCGCCGAGAGTGCCGAACCCTGCGGTATGCCTTGAGTTTGAGTGAAGGCCTCAGCTTTTTCTCCGTTGAATTGGACCTGCGGCCTTCTGTTCATTATGTAGGATGAGAACCATTTCAAGGTGATTCCTAAGATTCCAATCGATGCCAGCTTGTTAAGGAGGGTTAGATGATGGACAGTGTCGAAAGCGGCAGAGATGTCGATGAAAATGAGAATAAACATTTTCTTTCTGTCTTCCAGGCCCTTGAGGAGGTTGTTAAGCAGGGCCAAAAGCAGGGTTTCGACCCCATGATTTTTTCTGAATCCGTATTGCTGTTCGTCCAGGGTTTCATGGTCATCGAGGTGGTCTTGCAGTTGGATGAGGGCTGCTTTTTCAATGATCTTTGCTAGGAAAGATATGCTGGAGATTGGGCGGTAAGATGATGGGTCTTCTTTGTTTAGCGAGTTGTTCTTTAGTATCGGTCTAATTATTGACCTTTTGAGCTGGTTGGGCATGATTCCTTGGCACAGTGATTACTCCTCCCATCCACCATCCTCTCCCCTCCCCACCCTCCCCACCCTCCCCTTTACCTCCATTCAGTCTACAGTCCCTTAACTACCTCAGTGAAGACTCTGACATATTCAAGGAATATTATTGATGCCATTGCAGTGGCCTCCGGCAGCTCTTGGACCTCATCCTCACTGGAGGTGTTGATTACTAAGCAGTTACTGCTGCTGCTCAGGCTGCCTCCAGGCACTTCACCCTCCACTGTTGGTGCTAACCACGCCTCTATGCCTGCTCCTCCTCTACCTGCTCTGTGGGGCCTTTCTCCATGGTATCTGCAGCTGGAAGGTTGAAGGGGCACTTTCTAGAATTGTTCTTCACTCTGCCATCCACACGTCTTGTCACCATAGCTGTTGTTGTTCTCTGGTATTCTGCCACCTACCCTGTCGCTGCCATGCCCTTCCACAGATGGTTGAATGGTAGGGACTGAAGCACCTGTGTGCACGTATCATGTCCTTACCTTGCCATTCAGCGAGCTCCCACTACAGAGGCTCCAGGAGCTGTGGACTGTCCCTCATGGTGGCCCGGTAGTGACACTTAAGGGCCTCAGTGTCACAGCGGGTCCTGTAGTACCTGTGAACGGATGTATATGATTTGTGCTTCCCTATTCTTTTCGCTTGCCATCTGGCCCACCCACACACTGGCCCCATACAGCTGTTCCCACCTCTACCTTTCCACTACTCGGACTGCACTGTGCTAAAATCCTCTTGTGCCCCACTGCCTCTTCTCATGCTATTGGTTATAATCCCACTCTGACTTTATTGCTCTGGTCACTGGATGATCACCATGCCTTCTTCCACCATCCAGCTGTTATCCATTGCTGCATTCCTTTTGCATGCATCGCTGTCCCACCTGCTCTCTATTCTGTGCAGACATGCTAGTGTTGATCTGCAAGCCCATTGTCTCTTGGACCACTTGTTTGCTTTCTTCACCCTCCCACATCAATGGAGGGGTGCCTGCTGTGGCCAGCAATAGGTTTTTGGGAGACAGTGTTTCCAGTCCTTGCCACCTAACTGCAGGGTCTCAAGCCTCCCCTTTCACCATCTCTGGCCCCATTTGCCTATGTCTGCAGTTTGCTTGTCTTCCGCCCCATGTCTGCCTTTGCTCTCCTGCATCTGCTGCTGTCCACACCCCAAGCCTCTGTTGCATTTATAGATGAAGGGTATGACAGATCATTTGCCAGAAGGTGTGGACCTCCCACAGGGTGGCTCATTACCTATGTGGTAGGAACAACTGTTCCTCATGTGTGAGGACCAGGTGGCACAGGCGCTTGGTCTCTGTCCAGAAGAGGTTGGGCATCCTAGTCATCATTGCCCCTTCTTCTCACTGAATACTTGTTCTCGGCCCATATGCAGGGCTGGTTCATCCACTAGTCAGGCTAGGTGGTCACCTAGGGCCAAAGACCTCTGTGGGCAGCATGGCATGGCACTCATGACAGGCCATGTGCTTCAGCGCACATGGTCTTTTGCTTCTGGCCCCCCATCAGTTATGTCAGAGGGGTTCAGAAGTGGCAGGCCATGTGTGCCAAGCACATGGCCTGCTGTGGGCCACTGCTGCCACTGCACCAAGCTAAGCCTTACTCTCTCTTCTGACCCTGCCCAGAGGGCACAGTGGTGATGGCTTGGCTTGGAAGGGGGTGCAGTATGGCCAGGGCTTCTGCTTGGGGTATCAGAAACCCTTGGGCTAGACCTGCTTGTGTATCATCACTGGCGCCTACACATCCATGGGCCCATGTTGGTGAATGGTGCCCTGGCCATCGTTGTCACTATATTCCACAAGGGAAGTATGTATGGATGCCTTGTCCAGCCTATGCATCCACTCTTGGCTTGCTATTTTGCTCCCATGATGGTCATCTCCAGGCCCGGTTCCAAAATCACATAGATTAACAGCACATTCCCATTTGGATGTCCATCCCGCATCCAGTATGTCTGATGTAAAATTCTCCTCTAAATGAGTCTGAGAAGGGAGGGGTGGGGGAATTACTGATCGATGAGTATGAGAGCCCATAAAGACCGGGCAGGAACATATTCAGTTAATACAGAGGAAAGATACTGTGTGGTGCCTGAGGAGAAAGCTTTATGGGCTAAAATCAATGTTTTAAATTTTGCTTTATAAATTACCAGAAGTCAATGGTTTGTAAATAGGAGAGGAGTAACATGGTCAAATATTTTAGCATTATATAGACGTTTTATGGCTGTGTTTTGGATAGTTTGAAATTATGTGATGTCTTTTTGTCTAATTCCCATTGTAAATTGCATTGCAGTAATTGAGGCGACAAATAATCAGGGCATGAATCAATGAATATATAGCAATGGTATTAAGACGTTTTCTCATGAAATGGATTCATTGAAAAGCGATGGAAGAGGACTGAATTACTGCTGATATTAGAGGTTGAAGTTAAATTCAATATTGAAAATGCAAACAAGAATCTTTAATGTTTTTAAATCTGTAATTGGGGTGCCATGGAGTGTTAGGATTAGAGATAATTTAGTGCTTTGTCCAGAAATCCACATAGATACCATTTTGGCCGGGTTGAGTTTGAGATAATTAAGAGTAAGTCGTGCAAGGCAGTTGTTTAATGGTATCAGATTGGGGGAGAGTGGATTGGTATGATAGATCATTTGAACAGTGCCATTCTTAGCCTCCTGTCACCCGGGGCGGGCGCAGCCCCATGATGCATAGCGCTGTGCACTGCAATGCACCACGATCCTCTACCAACCCCATGGAGGCAGCATGGCAAACTCATGATTAAGCTGGCCTGCCATGGTGCCTCGCCCTGCAGGGGTTAGTCGCTCTTCTCTCCCAGGCAAAATCTCGTGATTCACAAGACTTTGGCTGGGAGAGAAAAGCAGCCGGCCCCTGGAGCACAAGGCACTGCAGAACCCTGTTTAATTGAAAGTTTGCTGTGTGCCTCTGTGGGGCCGATAGGGGTGCACATACTCTCAGCCAGCACACAGGACAGGCTGCACCTATTGCCCTACCCTTATGCCACTGCAGTTGATAGACATGTTTAAACAGTGTTGGTGAAAAAGGGAACTTTTGGGGATACCACATGACTGTAAATAATAAGGAGATGAAGTGGTACTGAAAAAGCCTGGAAGATCCAACTTTTTAGAAATGCAGTAAACCAATCTAGAACCTTTCCAGCTTTTTATTTATTTTATTTATTTAGTTAGTTTTATATACCACACTATTTTAAATCAGCGCAATTTACAGCAGAACAACTCAATACATAGAGCAGGTTTACATTGAACAAGTGAACAGAACTTAACAATCAGAACAATAAAACAGAGAGGGCAGTGGATTGCCTTGAAGGGTCATCAGATAAAGCTCCACTCAACTGCAGAGCTCCACCATGGGGCAATTTCTCCAAATGAGTTAATTTTGCCATACCCTGACAGTCATGCACACCTCCAATCTACCCAGCACTCTGCATTCTTTTTTCTGAGACACTCACTATGGAACTCTCTCCCTACTGCAATACGGCAGGAGCCCGGTTTTGTGAAATTCAAAACCCTTCTAAAAACTCATCTTTTTCAAAATGCTTTTGATTTGCAATCAACCATTACCTCTGTCCTCCAGACCTTTTAAGGTATCTTTTCTCTTCTCTGTTCTACATTTCCCTTTCTCTTTCCTGTCATTTAAGGGAGTTCATTTCTTTTCCCCAGCCTATGGCCATTGTGCTTGTTATTGATTGTAAACCACCCTGGACTGATAAGGCGCGGTATATCAAGTATTCTAATAAACATAAACATGAACCTCACTTCTAAGCAAGGGTATGTGGAGTATGACCCCAGTCTCTCAAATTTACTGCTAATGTTCAGAATAGTACTTGCATGGATACAACCACATCAGGACCTTAGTACCCCAGTCTTAGTAATCTGATATGTTTTTTTGAAGGTGTGAATAAACAGGTAGACAAAGGTGAGTCAGTTGATATAGTGTATCTGGACTTTCAGAAAATCTTTGACAAGGTCCCTCATCAGAGACGTTTGGCAAAACTAAAAAGTCATGGGATAGGAGGCAGTGTACTATTGTGGATCGGGAACTGGTTGAAAGATAGAAAGCAGAGGGTAGGGCTAAATGGCCAATTTTCCAAATGGAAAAAGGTGAATAGTGGAGTACCCCAGGGATCTGTACTGGGTCCGCTACTTTTTGACATACTCATAAATGACCTGGAAAAGGGAATAACAAATTTGCAGACGATACAAAACTGTTTAAAGTTGTTAAAACCCAAGAGGACTGTGGAAAACTGCAGGAGGATCTGGATAAATTGGAAGACTGAGCATCCAAATGGCAGATGAAATTTAATGTGGACAAGTGCAAAGTTATGCACCTAGGAAAGAACAACCCACACTATGGTTACACGATGCAAGGTTCCACATTGGGAACCACCACCCAGGAAAAAGATTTAGGAGTCATCGTGGATAACATGTTAAAACCCTCTGCCCAGTGTGCAGCAGTGGCCAAGAAAGCAAATAGAATGCTAGGTATCATAAGGAAAGGAATGGAAAATAAAACAAAGGATATTATAATACCTCTGTATCGTTCCATGATACGACCGCACCTTGAATATTGTGTGCAATTCTTGTCACTGTATCTTTAAAAGGATATAGCATTATTAGAAAAGGTACAGAGAAGAGCCACCAAAATGGTAAAGGGGATGGAAGGCTACTCCTGTGAAGAGAGACTACAAAGGTTAGGGCTCTTCAACCTGGAAAAGAAACGGCTGAGGGGAGATATGATAGAGGTCTATAAATTAATGAATGGAATGGAACGGGTAAACGTAGATCGATTGTTTACGCTACCAGAATATAGAAAAACTAGGGGACATGTAATGAAGCTACAGGGTAAACTATTTAATACAAATAAGAGAAAATATTTTTTCACTCAACGTGTAATCAAACTCTGGAATTTGTTACTGGAGGATGTAGTAAGAACTGTTAGTGTAGCTGGGTTTAAAAAAGGTTTGGACAAGTTCCTGGAGGAAAGGTCCATAAACCATTATTAAAAAGGGACCCAGGATATCAATGCTTGACCCAATACAAGCATTGTGGAACCTGTGTCTTTTGGGGAAACTGCTAGGTATGTATGACCTAGATTGGCCACTGTTGGAAACAGGATACTGGGCTTGATGGACCTTGGTCTGACCGAGTATGGCGTATCTTATGTTCTTATGTTTTTATGTTCCTTAGTCTTAGATGTCTTCCTTAGTCTTAGATGTCTTTTTTCAAGGATTCAGGGAATGGAAAGAAACTGGAGGGACATCTCAAAACCTCCAGGATAGGGTCCATTTATGAAACCTCTCCAGGAGGGAGCTTAGCAATATACATCCCAAACTATGGTGGAGAAGTCCTTCTGGTGAAATAAATGGAACAACTCATCCTCTCCTCTCCACCAAGAGAACAAGGTCCTGCTGGACTGAGGCTGAAGCCATCTCACCATGCACCCCTTCAGCTGAGACCATCCAAGCTGGCTGTCATTCCCACCAGCAGGAAAATTAAGGGATACATGGCAGAGGCAACAAAATTGACTTCAGGCCACAGATCCTTTGGGGGGGGGAGGGGGTCCTGTAATTCCTGAAAAATGTACCCTGCCTCTTCCCCATTGCATTTGAGGGAAAAAAGGGCCAGTCATGGTGTGGTAGGCGAAGGCCTGTGATCCATGATGTCTGAAGTATATAGACAGGCCTAACTAGCTTGACCTGTAAATGAAGCCTGTAAAGAGGCCCATAGGAATTGCACATCCCCCAATAGGCTGCTATTGTAGAATTAGAATTAAATTAGTTTGAACAAGCAGAGATGAAACTTGGAAAAATACAGAAAAATATGTTTAAATGCCCCTGATAAGAAAGTATACCTGTAAGGGATTTAATTAAAACTGCTGACAGAAGGGTTACAGAGCCCTGCTTCCCTACACGTACTAACTAGCTAAATGGCCTTGGAAGTAGGAAAGTAACAAGTTGGTGAACTGGCCATTGTAATTGGGACTAGAAGGGGGGTAAGCAGGTGCTGAGCCCACTCCAAGAACATAATTGGATAATCATATCAGTACCGGGACCAATAGAAGGGGTACGGGAGGTACGGGAGGTTACCGGGACCAATGAAATGTTTTTCTATACCTAGAATGGAGCAAAAGTCTATAAAAGTTGTTGTTTTGCCAGAGAACATTGCTCAGCCATTTTGAATTTGACTTTGCTTGAGACTTGTGCACAAATAAATGATTTGGACCTTCTGAACAGACTCCTGGTATCATTGGTTTGTCTGCGCTCTGCTGCTACATATTCTTGGTGCGTTGGCCGGGAAGGTGTGGTATTAGAGGGTATATAGGGCAATATACCACGACTTTCCGCCTCTACAGGTTTGGTCCTGCCGGGATCGCGCCCTTCCGACGGGGCTCACTCCCTGGCGCCACGGGTCCCTTGCATCGGAGGGAGCTGGTCGGACCTCGGCGGGTGCCGAGCCCGGCTGGAGCCAACACCTCGAACCCGAGTGAGGGGAGTCCGAGGTCCAACTCATGCGCTTGCTTGGGAACTTTGAGGACCGGATCCGGTGAGTAGAATTTTGGTTTTGAAAGTCTAGACAGATGAGACAGAGCAGTACTGCCACTTGAATTTTGGAACTTGGAACTTGGAACTTGGTAAGAGAGCTTGATCACCTCTCAAAGACGGGCCGACTACCCCTGCATAAGCGCAGGGTGAAACCCCCGCCTTCTTGTATTTGGAACTTGTAAAAGACTAGTCAGAATAGACAGAATTGAAATGCATTTTGGGATACGTTGTTAGCATGATTGTGTGAATGAAGTGTGAATGAGAGGTCTGGCAGCACGGACCAAGCGAAGGCGGACCCCTGAGTAACGCAGTTCCTGACCGGGCGACCGCGTTCAGGTCGTAAAAAGGGGGAAGCGACTGTCGTCTTGTCTTGTTATTTGTTTCCCTTATATGTTTCTAGGGCCGTGAGGACCCCTTACCCACGGTCCGCTCTCCTTTTCCCTTCTGTTTGTTGTTGCGCGCACACATCGAAATGGGAGGGGCGGGGTCTACTAGGAACACTCCATTAGAATGTATGATCGCACATTTTAAAGAAGGATATTCAGGAGACTATGGTGTTAAAATGACTGCATCCCGATTACAGATTTTGTGTACTAGGGAGTGGCCCGATTTAGACCCCACCTGGCCCAGAGAGGGAACCCTTAATATAGGAATTATCCAGTCAGTTCATCAGAAAGTGCGAGTATCGCACCCAGATCAGTACCCTTATATAGATTCCTGGTTAAGTATTTGTGAAAATCAGCCTTCTTGGGCGAAGCGCTGTTATGAAGAACAGTGCAGAATAATGTTAGCACGAACAGATCCTGTGCAGAAAATAGGACAGTCTAGAAAGAAAGGGAAAGGTGAAAAGTCAAAACAGAAACCTGTCCTGGCAGATCCCGATTCCCCAGAAGTGATTACCCGACAGCCCCAAGCTCAGCGCCCAGTAAGGGTAGCCCCGCGTCCTGTCCCAGAACCCCGGAGACAGCGGGAACAGGACCCAACCCCCGAGCCATCACCCGAAGAGCAGGTAGATGAGCTCCCTCTAAATGAAGAAGAAGATTCCACTGAGACCGAAGAGAAAGGTGAATCAGAGACAGAAACAGAACAAGAGGAAACTGAAATTTCCCAGAGCGATACTGACAGTGTAAAAGCGGCTGTCAGGGTTAGCTCGTCAGTAAAAAGTAAATCTAAAGCAAAGCACATAGAGAAAAAGACAACCCCTGACAGGAAAGTTACGAAAATATCCCTCAGATCCCAAAAGACATCTACTGCCAAGATGATGCCTTTACGGCAAGTCCCGGGAATACCCGTAAGGAATGCTGAGAATGAGGTGGTGGCGGGGCCCCTAAGTTATGTATATGTGCCCTTCTCTACCACTGATTTGTTAAACTGGAGGACGCATTACGCTTCCTATACCGATAAGCCCCAGGAGCTCACAGAACTAGTGCATACCATTATGGAAACCCACCAACCTACATGGGCAGATTGCCGACAGCTCCTGTCCACCTTATTTACTACTGAAGAGCGGACACAAATTAGAAAGGCAGCCATTGACTGGCTGGCAGATAACCCCGTAGCTCCCGGAGTAGGGGAAGATGCCAGAATAGATAATCGAGAAGCGGCCCAAAGAGAATTCCCAAATGAAGACCCCCGATGGGATCCGAATACAGAAAGATGAGCGAGAGCCCTAGCCCGTTTTCGCCAAGGCCTTATGCAAGGTCTGAAAAGGGGGGGCCAGAAAGCTATGAACCTTTCTAAAGTTACTGAAGTTATCCAAGGCATAGATGAGAGCCCAGCAGTGTTTTATGAGAGATTAACTGAAGCGTATAGAATGTATACCCCCTATGACCCAGATGCGCCAGTTAGTTTATGCATGGTGAATTCTACTTTTGTAAATCAGTCACAACCAGACATTAGACGTAAGCTACAGAAATTAGAAGGGTTTGCGGGCATGAATGCAACTCAGTTACTGGAAGTCGCTCATAAAGTATATGTGAATCGTGATAATGAAAAACAAAGAGAATGTGATCGAAAGATGAAGAAGAAAGCTGATTTTTTGGCTGCGGCCATAGTTGAACAGAAAAGGGGAGGTTTCCCTAGTCGACGGAGCAGAGGAAGAGGGAGGGGCCGAGGAGGAGGCCACCTCCAGTTAGGCGTGAACCAATGCGCCTACTGCAAGGAAGAAGGACATTAGAGAGATACATGCCCGCAACTCGAAGACGCCCACCAAGATGACGAAAATAATCATCAATGGAGAGAAAGAGGAAGAGGCCGTCCCCGGAATCGCGGAGGAGCCAATCGAGAACAATTCCAACGAGAAAGAGGAGAGGCCATTCAAGCATTGGCCGCAACAGCCAATGACGAGGATGATGTGGATTAGGACAGACTGGGCTCCGAATTCGCTTTAGGTCTCCAGGAGCCTATGGTCGGAATACAAATAGGAGACCAAGTTATGAACTTTATGGTTGATACTGGAGCAGAACATTCAGTAGTAGACAAAAAGATTGTCCCATTTTCCGCAAAAGCAGTCACCATTGTAGGAGCAACTGGTGCCAAAGTCACAAAACCTTTTCTTCAAAATCGCATATGCAGTCTGGGAGGACAGCAAATAACCCATCAATTCCTTTATATGCCCGAGTGTCCAGTACCATTACTGGGACGAGATATGTTAGCCAAGCTGCAAGCTCAAATATCCTTTACTGAAAAAGGAGAAATGCAAATGACAGTGAATTCCCAAAACAAGCCTGCAGGGATAATGCTACTTACAGTTCCCCCGAGAAGAAGAATGGAGATATTACAGTGATGAATCTACCCAAGATACCTATTTTGAACAAACTTTGAAAAGCATTGATGCCCCACCTGGAGTATGGGCAGAAGGCAGTCCTCCGGGCCTAGCCAAGCATATAGCTCCAGTAATTGTAACTCTCAAACCTAGTGCTACACCAGTACATGTTAAGCAGTACCCTCTACCAAGAGCTGCAATTGAAGGCATCCACCGCCACTTGTTAAGATTACTAGAGCATGGCCTACTGAAAGTATGTCAATCACCATGGAACACCCCACTTCTGCCAGTAAAAAAACCTGGGACAGATGACTACCGTCCAGTGCAAGACCTAAGAAGAGTGAATGAAGCAGTTGAAACCATACATCCAGTTGTGCCAAATCCTTACACACTTTTAGGACTGATTCCTGTTGAAGCTACCCACTTCACTGTTCTGGATTTAAAAGATGCATTCTTTTGCATAAGATTAGCCCCCACAAGTCAATTGATATTTGCATTTGAATGGCAAGACCCTATCTCTGGAAGAGGGGGCCAACTTACTTGGACACGATTACCCCAAGGATTCAAAAATTCACCTACCATCTTCAGTGCTGCACTGAGTCAAGATCTTTCAAGCTATTCAGTGGCCCCGGGGAAGAGAGTACTTCTCCAATATGTGGACGATCTGCTGATAGCTGCTATATCAGAAAGTGAGTGTGTACAAGCCACCAAAGACCTCTTGCAGTTACTAGATGAAGCTGGATACAAAGTTTCCAGAGCAAAAGCACAATTATGTCAAAAAGAAGTGAAATACTTAGGTTTCCGTATAACTCAAGCAAGCCGAAGATTAGGCAGAGAAAGAAAAGAAGCAGTATGCAGAATCCCAACTCCAACTACAAGAAAACAAGTCAGAGCCTTTCTGGGAGCGGCAGGATACTGTCAAATCTGGATTCCTAACTTTGCCCAAATTGCCAAACCACTGTATGAAGCCACAAAAGGAGAAGAAAGGTCGCCACTAGAATGGGGACCTGAGCAGGATACAGCCTTTAAGACGTTAAAGGAAGAATTGATGTCATCACCAGCACTTGGACTACCAAATGTTCATAAGCCTTTTCACTTATTTGTACATGAAGCACAAGGAAATGCCTTAGGCATGTTGACTCAGAAATTGGGAAACTGGGAGAGACCTGTAGCATACCTATCAAAACAACTGGACACTGTGGCCAAAGGATGGCCACCCTGCCTGAGGGCAGTTGCAGCTACAGCACTGCTAGTAAGTGAAGCAGACAAACTCACATTGGGACAGAATCTATGAGTCATTGTGCCACATGCAGTACTTGCCCTCATGGAACAGAAAGCAAATCATTGGCTCACCAATTCTCGAATGTTGAAATACCAGAGTATGCTATGTGAAAATCCACAGATACAACTGGAAGCAAGCCATGCTTTGAACCCAGCCACATTGATACCCATCAGTGAAGAATCTCCAGAACATGACTGTATAGAAGGCATGGACACTGTATTCTCAAGTCGACCTGACCTAACAGATGTGCCCATAGAGAATCCTGATCAGATTTATTATGTAGATGGAAGCAGTCTGATCATCAATGGACGACGCTGTGCCGGATATGCAGTGGTCACTCAACATGAAGTCATTGAATCATCAGCTTTAGCTTCAGGCACATCAGCCCAAAAAGCAGAATTGATCGCACTCACCAGAGCATTACTGTTAGGTGCCAAACTTGTATTGAATATATACACAGACTCTAAGTATGCCTTTACTACCTTACATGCCCATGGAGCTCTCTACAAAGAAAGAGGGCTCATCACGTCCGGAGGAAAATCAATTAAGTATGGCCGAGAGATACTGATGCTACTAGATGCAGTATGGGCCCCAGCTCGTGTAGCTGTCATGCACTGCAGAGGACATCAAGCAGGTAAAGGAGAAGTTGCCAAAGGAAATAGATTTGCAGATGCCTCAGCACGACAAGCAGCTATGACAGGACAGATTGCACCACAAGCTATACCAATACAAGCAGCATTGTTTCCAGTACCCTTGAACTTATGGACACCACGATATACCACCAAAGAATTAGATTACTACTGTAATAAGGAAGATGGAGTGCTTAAAGATGGGTGGATTGAACTACCACCAGCAGAGGGTAGTCAACCGCCAGGACGAATAGTAATCCCTGAGTTGTTGGGTCCAGCTTTTGTCAAAGCCTTCCATGAAGCCACACATTATGGAAAAAGTGCTATGGAAAAAGCACTTAGACCACACTTCTGCATCACTATGTTAACAACCATATCAGCTTCAGTAGCACGCCAATGTCTAATTTGTGCTAAGAATAATGCCAAACAAGGTCCTATACCACCGCCCCGAGCTCAATCAGGAGGTACAACCCCTATGAGCCATTTACAAATTGATTTTACTGAAATGCCAAAAGCTAGTGGATACCACTATTTGTTAGTGTTAGTCTGTACTTTCTCTGGGTGGGTAGAAGCTTTCCCCACCAGAACTGAAAAAGCTCGAGAAGTCACCAAAGTTTTGCTAAGAGAGATTATCCCTAGGTTTGGAATTCCTGCAGTAATAGGGTCAGATAATGGGCCCTCATTTGTTTCTCAGATAACACAACAGTTAGCAAAAGCTTTACAGATACAATGGAAACTTCACACTACATACAGACCCCAGAGTTCAGGGAAAGTTGAGCGAATGAATCACACCTTAAAAGCTCAAATGTCTAAGCTATGTCAGGAGACTCACTTGAAGTGGCCCCAAGTACTCCCAATAGCCTTGCTTAGAATACGCTCAGCTCCTGTGAAGTCAACAGGATTTTCCCCTTTTGAAGTTTTGTATGGTAAACCCCCACCAATAGTACAGGGAATTAAAGGTAGTTTATCACAGATTGGTTCAGAAATTACCAGACAAGAACTTCTAGCTCTCAGTTTTGTTCTACAGACTCTTCATGCGTGGATCCAAGATCAGTTGCCTATCAACTTGACGGAGTCCCTGCATCGCTACAAGCCTGGTACCTCGGTGTGGATCAAAGATTGGAAGAAGACACCGCTGGAACCTCATTGGAAGGGACCATACATCGATATCCTGTCTACCCCAACTGCAGTAAAGGTAGCGGAGATCGATTCCTGGATCCACCACAGCAGAGTCAAGCCCGCAGCAGATCCAGAACCCGAGCAGTGGACAGCAGAACAGCACCCTGATGTACCTTTGCGAATCACCCTAAGACGGCAACCAGCAACTTAGATACTTATTGGGATTATCCCAACAACTACAAGTGCCTTGCAGTAGCCAAGTCTTTCAAAGAGGATTGCTGTTTCCAATACAACAAAGATTTGTTTGAACCATATGTGTGATTTTACACACCACTTTGATACTTTGATATTACATTGATTGATAATATTTCAAGCCAACTGAAAGTTGACAAGTTCATTGATGCATGATAGACATTTTGAGGATCTTCAATCAACACTCAGCACCCGTTGAATTGCTTCATTAGCAAACGGGACGAAGAAGAGAACGTCGAGGTCAAGATTTCAAGCTGAGGATTCAGAAGAACTCCAATCAACATGTTTCTTTGCTTTTATTTTGCCTTGGTTGCCTGCTTAGGAGACTTTGAACTGACTTATGCTTTGCCTCCATGCACTGCTTGCATTACTTCCACTCGGACTGGAACAAAAGTAACTCAGACTTTGCTTTATCATTCTTACTATACCTGCACTGGTAAAGTGACTCGGTGTATTTATAACACTACTGAACTAAATGTTTGTACTAAAGGTAAATCTAGAGTATGTTTTAATCCGCATCAGAATCCATCCTATTACACTTTGGAAATACGATGGAATGATGCAGATGGACCTTTGCTCAATGCCACACCCCCACTTAAAGATCCCAGTAGACCTGCTATTTTGAGTTTTGATGCTTGTGATGCCATAAACAGAGATAGTCGCTCCAAATGTGGCACTTGGGAGAAAGCATATCGTAATGATGATAAGTATATGTGCCCAGAAGGTACTACTGGATGGGAAATATGTACAGGTAAAAGAGTTTCAGCCCATGTATATAGCACTGCATCAGTGGCGGACTACTATTGCCCAAGATGGGAATGTGTTTTCTATGCCACATGGAAAACTGGTATAATAGAAAATAACAAGGATAATCGAGTGGCTTCTTTAACTAAGCCATATGAAAATCTTGACAAATGTAAGAAAGGTGCCTGTAACCCTTTACAATTATGGATACGTAATCCTAATGTATGGAAACAGGGATATAAGTTTGGTTTACGTATTGCAGGTTCCGGATCAGATCCAGGAACCATTGTGTATATAAGATTGAATACCCAAGCCCACAAGTCATCTAAATATCATATCCACAACACTTTTTATGAAGCCATGCATGTAAATAAGTTTGAGATTCCTCATCCTTCTCAGAATTTATTCTTAGAATTAGCTGGAGCAGTAGTATCTAGTCTCAAAATCTCAGATTGTTATTTTTGTGGTGGGACACAAATGGGTGACCAGTGGCCATGGGAAGCCCAAGAATTAAATTAATCTCCAGGAACAAGCAGGAATAAGTCCTCACATATGGGTACGTCGGTACCGACGGAGCCCGTGCGGGAAAGCTCCCCAGCTTCTTAGAATAGAAGCTTTTGGGACCTCCCACTGCACATGCGCACTGCCTTCCCGCCTTCCTGAACAGCTCTCCTCAGTTTCTCTTTTTCCGCGGAGCCAGCAGGTCGTGTTCCTGTCACCGCTGAAGAAATTGTTATTTTGTTTCTTTAGACCGCGTACCTGCCTTCCCCATACCGATACCGGTATCGCCGGTCTTTTCTTTCTTTCTTTAAAAAATTATAATTCTTTTTCTTATTTTTTAGCTTTTTGGTCACTTCAGAGAGGCCTCTCGGCCTACTCAATTTCTCCTCATGGAGAAGCCAGCCCCTGGATTTAAGAAGTGTACCAAATGTAATGCTGTTATTTCAGTCACAGACACCCATGACTGGTGTCTGAAATGTTTGGGGCCTGACCATTCCATACCGGACTGCCCATCTTGCTCCCACATGTCTAAACGTGGGCTGCAGAACCGGGCCAACAAATTCCATGTGCTGTTTGCTTCAGAGAATACAGCATCACAGTCATCCAGGTCTTCTTCTCCGGATGGATCTCAGGTAACCAAACCTTCTGTGGGCAAGTCCTCAAAGAGCAAATCTCCTTCAAAGCATCGAGAGGCTCTTAGCTTAGAACTTGAGGACCTGCCCCAGCCAAACAACCCCGGCGGGAAGTCCAACTTCCAAAAACGCCAATTCAGGGGTCTCAGGTTGATATCGATGCTACGGCCTCGACAGATCACCTGTTAGCCTGCTCTGGGGTACCGGGTCACTCCGGTACCGACATCCAGGCAGCTATGGCGTCCATGGGCGATACTGTACAGTCCATGCAGCAGGCCGTCATGGCTTTCATTAAAGCTGCAACGCCATCGGTTCCGCTTTCAGCGGTTCCGGGCCCGATACCGGTATCGTCCGCCATGCCGGTATCGAGGCCGTCCACCTCTAAACGCAAGTCGGTACCGTATGGGCTTTCGCTCCATACCGGTTCCATACCCGATACGCCCGATATCGATACCGATCGGTACGCGTATCGTGCGTTAGAGGAAAGCACCGATTCCTCTGAGGATTTTCACTCCTCTGATGATTCTGCTGAGTTTTCACTCAACTTACCTGAGGAGCCCTCTTCTCCTAAAAGGAGAATGTCCCCTCCAGAGGATTTGTCCTTCCAGGACTTTGTTTTAGATATGGCTACAGCCCTTTCTATTACCACATCCTCTGAAAAGGAACCCAGATCCAAAAAAACTGGATATTTTGGGATACTCAAAGGCCCCTAAGGAGGCAGTTACCCTGCCTATCCATGAAATCCTTCAAGAACAACTGATGGATTTCTGGGAAAATCCTTTGACTTTGTCTCCTTATTCCCGTAGGTTGGACACCATGTATAGGGTCCCTCCTTCTCCTGGTTTCCAAAAGACTCAATTGCCCCACCACTCTATTGTGGTGAAGTCTGCAATAAAGAAGATTAGGAGTACCAAAAGGCACTCTTCCACCCCTCCAGGACGGGAATGTAAGACTTTGGACTCTTTTGGTAGGAAAATTTTCCAGGCTAGTATGCTTATAGCCAGGATTAATTCCTACAGTCTCTATATGGGCATGTTCCTGGAGGAACTTGCCAAAAAGGTGCGGCATTTTGCCCCCTTTATCCCTGAGGATAAAAAGCAGGGATTCCTTTCCCTAGTGAAACAACTCTTAGAGGTTTCTAAGTTCTCTAATAGGGCAGCATATGACTCCTTTGAGGGAGCCAGTAGGGCTTCGGGCATTGCTATTGCAGCCCGACGTCTTGCTTGGCTCCAGGCCTCTGATCTGGAACCTTGGGTTCTAGATGGCTTACGGAATCTGCCCTGTACAGGTGAGAACTTATTTGGGGAAGAGTGGCAAATCAAAGCCACCCAGATGGATGCTGAAAATGCCACCTTGGAAAGACTTTCAAAGTCCACTTCAATTCCTACTAAGAAAAAGTCTTTTAAAAGGCCTTACTATAAGAAGGCCAGAGTTGCTTCAAATACTGGCCAGCAGTCTTCTCAACCTCGCTATACTGCTAAGCGTCAGCAATCCAAACAAGCACGAGCTAAGCCTGCAGCAGCTACTGTAGCTCAGCAGGCTCCAACCCCTCAGGGGTTTTGACTTGCTCCTAGGGAACTTGCCACTTCTGGTTCTAACACAACCAGAACCTCTCACCATACCCGGAAGGTTGGTTCACTTTGCTCCCAGATGGGAACAAATCACAACAGAACAATGGACCCTCTCTATCATTCGAGAGGGTTATAAACTTCATTTCTCCAGCCTTCCTCCCCATCATATGGTGAGACCATTCAATTCTCCCCCATCTCTCCTAACCCTGTTGGGTCAAGAGGTTTCCTCTCTTCTTGCCCAAGGGGCCATAGAAGAGGTTCCTCTTCCTCAACAAGGGTCCGGTTTCTACTCCCCTTATTTTCTCATTCCAAAGAAGACAGGGGGATTCAGACCAATCCTAGATCTGAGAGAATTGAACAAATTTCTCTTCAAGGAGAAATTCAAAATGCTGTCTCTCGGCATTCTCCTTCCTTACCTCCAGGGTCAGGACTGGCTTTGTTCTCTAGACCTACAGGATGCGTATACACATATACTCATCCATCCATCCCACAGAAAGTATCTTCGCTTTCTGTTTCAGGGAAAACATTTCCAATACAGAGTACTCCCCTTCGGTCTAGCCTCTGCTCCAAGAGTATTCACAAAATGCATGGCAGTCGTAGCCGCATTTCTAAGAGGCATGGGAATCTTTGTCTTCCCATATCTGGACGACTGGCTCATCCGAGCTCCAACTCAGTCACAGGCCCAGATTTCCCTGGACCACACAAGGAGCCTTTTGCAGTATCTGGGACTGGTAGTAAACCTTCCCAAGTCCCAACTCATCCCTACTCAATCTCTAGAATTCATAGGGGCCCAGTTGGACACCATCACTGCAAGGGCCTACCTTCCACATGTTCGAGGCCAGCGCCTCCTGAGTTTGGCCTCCCAAGCTCAGTCCAGCACTCACTTGACAGCCAGGGAAATGCTACGCCTACTGGGTCATATGGCCTCCACAGTGCATGTGGTGCCCTATGCTCGTCTTCATATGAGAGCAGCTCAATGGACCCTGGCCACTCAGTGGACTCAGGCGTCAGGAGCGCTCTCAGACCAAATACAAACCTCCGATCGTCTGTTTTGGTCCCTCCACTGGTGGACTTCCACCAAGAATCTGTTGTTGGGGGCTCCATTTCAACCATTGCTACCCCAAGCAACCCTCACAACAGATGCCTCCCAAACAGGGTGGGGAGCCCATCTGCAAACTCTCTCCACTCAGGGCACTTGGTCTCTACAGGAGACCACCCTTCATATCAATCTTCTGGAACTGCGAGCAATTTACCTTGCCCTCAAGGTCTTCCACTCCCTCCTAGCCAACCTCACTGTCCTAGTTCAGACGGACAATCAGGTGGCCATGTTTTACATAAACAAACAAGGAGGGACGGGCTCTCTGTCGCTTTGCAACGAAGCTCTAAGACTATGGGCCTTCGCCAGAGAGCATCAGATTCACCTGCTAGCAGTGTATCTCCCAGGAGTTCAAAACTCTCGGGCAGACAGGCTCAGTCGAGTTCTGCTGCCACACGAATGGTCCCTACATTTGGACCAAATAAACCGAATCTTTCAGGAATGGGGGACCCCGGACATAGACCTCTTTGCAAGTCCGTGGAATGCCAAACTTCCCCGGTTCTGTTCCAGAACTCCGTGTCAGGGAGCTCAGGCTACGGACGCCTTTCTCCTGAATTGGAATCAGGCATTCCTATATGCCTTTCCACCCATTCCTTTGATTCCCAAGACTCTGTTCAAACTCCAGAGGGATCATGGAACTATGATCCTCATAGCTCCACGCTGGCCACGCCAAGTGTGGTTCCCTCTACTTCTACAGCTCTCCCAGGGATCCTACTTGGATCTGGGAGCTGCGCCAGACCTCCTGTCTCAGGAGGAGGGGACTTTGTGGCACCCAAACCCCAAATCCCTTCACCTCAGTGCTTGGTTACTGAAGGCTTAAACCTTCAAGACTTTCATCTTTCCCAACCAGTGAAAGATATCCTTTCTGCCTCTAGGAAACCCTCTACCAGGCGTTCCTATGCTTTCAAATGGAAACGTTTTTCCATTTGGTGTGCTCAGCAGGGTCTTGACCCTCTGGCACTTCCTTTGAATTCTCTTCTTGATTATCTCCTGCATCTCTCCAATGCAGGCCTCAAGACGAATTCGGTAAGAGTCCATTTAAGTGCTATTGCAGCATCCTTGAAACATATAAATGGACAACCTATCTCCTCTCATCCTCTTGTTGCAAGATTCATGAGAGGCCTGACTCTCACTAAACCTCCCATCAGACCACCCCCGGTCGCATGGGATTTGAATCTAGTGCTCGGTCAACTTATGAAGCCACCTTTTGAGCCAATGTTTTCCACCTCCTTGAAATTTCTTTCCTGGAAGGTCATCTTCCTCATTGCAGTCACTTCGGCTCGCCGCATCAGTGAGCTGCAGGCTTTAGTGGCTAATCCACCTTACACAAGATTTCATCATGATAAGGTGGTCCTTAGGACGAATCCCCACTTTATGCCTAAAGTGGTCTCGCCTTTTCATCTTAATCAAGAGGTATATCTACCTGTCTTTTTTCCAGCTCCTCATGCATCCAATGCAGAGAGGAACCTTCATACTCTGGATTGTAAAAGAGCTCTCGCTTTTTACCTTAATAGGACTCAGCCACATCGAAAGTCTTCTCAACTTTTTGTGGCCTTTGATCCTTCCCATTTGGGACTTCCAGTCTCCAAGCGTACACTTTCCAATTGGATTGCTCAGTGTATTTCTTTTGCTTACCAGAGCAAAAACATTTCTCTGGAAGGCCATGTCACTGCTCACAATGTGAGGGCCATGGCAACTTCTATGGCTCATCTGCACTCTGTTTCCATAGATCAGATCTGTCGAGCCGCTACCTGGGCCTCGGTTCATACCTTCACAGCCCATTACTGTTTGGACAAGGACTCCCGCCGGGATGCCTTGTTTGGCCAGGCTGTCCTCAAGCACCTGTTCCATTCCTAAACAACTCCTGCCCACCTTCCCAGAATGGATGCCTGAGATCCATACGAAGATGGCGAACCTTTACAGGGGATCCCATGCATCTAAGCTAGGGAGTCCCCATATGTGAGGACTTATTCCTGCTTGTTCCTGGAGATAGCACAGTTACTTACCTGTAACAGGTGATCTCTGGGAACAGCAGGAATTAGTCCTCACAACCCACCCACCTCCCCTAGGAGTTGTATCTTTTATCTATCTATCTTCCTGTCCTCTCTCTGTTGACTCAGCTATAAACTCGAAACTGAGGAGAGCTGTTCAGGAAGGCGGGAAGGCAGTGCGCATGTGCAGTGGGAGGTCCCAAAAGCTTCTATTCTAAGAAGCTGGGGAGCTTTCCCGCACGGGCTCCGTCGGTACCGACGTACCCATATGTGAGGACTAATTCCTGCTGTTCCCAGAGATCACCTGTTACAGGTAAGTAACTGTGCTTTCTCTGACTTACAATCAGACTGAATTACACAAGACTACCAGCGAATGGGTGTTAGCACACGCAATAATTGGACGTCTTTGCTATGCCAGAACTGGACCTCAGTTTACCCAACAGGTAGGACAGCTGGTCTGTCTCAGCCAAAAGTTTTATAATGCCACCACCAAAAAGACATTATGGTGGTCAGGAGTAAAAGAACCTGAACCTCCTAATCCATTAGTGAGATTCCCCGAACTTGCTAGTTTATGGACTAATCTTGCCAAACCTCATGCCTGGCAAGCCCCACCTGGCCTATATTGGATCTGTGGAAACCGAGCATATGCCAGACTCCCTACACACTGGGGAGGGGCGTGTGTCTTAGGAACCATCAGACCCTCTTTCTTTCTCTTGCCCACAGAACATGGAGAACAATTAGGATACCCAGTATACACTACTCACAGACACAAAAGAACACTAAGACAGAAGAGAGCACCTCTGCAGATAGGCAAGTGGGAGAAGTGGAAGGGTGATGATTGGCCACCGGAAAGAATCATTGATTACTATGGACCTGCCACTTGGGAGCAAGATGGCACATGGGGCTATAGAACCCCAGTTTATATGATTAATCGTATTATCCGCTTACAAGCAGTAGTTGAAATAATAACTAATGAAACTAGCCAAGCTCTCACACTTTTAGCTAGACAGAGCACCCAAATGCGCACTGCTATATACCAGAATCGCTTAGCACTTGATTATTTGTTAGCATCTGAAGGAGGAGTATGTGGTAAGCTGAATTTAACCAATTGTTGTTTGAAAATAGATGATAAAGGTCAAGTAGTTGAAGAACTTGCTGAAGATATGCGAAAACATGCTTATGTGCCAGTACAGACTTGGCACCCACTAAGATTACCTAATTGGTTTGCTAATCTTTTCTCATGGCTAGGAGGAGTTAAGTCTTTCCTTATATTAGTACTAATAATCATTGCTGTGATTTTTCTGTTGCCATGTATAATTCCATGTTGTATGCGTTCTATTCACAGTGCTATTGAAAGTACAGTAGAGCGGAAGACCGCAACTAAGATTATGGCCTTATGGCATCCTAGTCCTCCTGTGTATAGTCGGGATCCTCCGACCATGGTATAACCAAATTAAGTGATTTAACTCTCACACCTTATTAAATAATAGGGTGAGATTAATCAAAGGGGGGAATGTGGTAGGCGAAGGCCTGTGATCCATGATGTCTGAAGTATATAGACAGGCCTAACTAGCTTGACCTGTAAATGAAGCCTGTAAAGAGGCCCATAGGAATTGCACATCCCCCAATAGGCTGCTATTGTAGAATTAGAATTAAATTAGTTTGAACAAGCAGAGCTGAAACTTGGAAAAATACAGAAAAATATGTTTAAATGCCCCTGATAAGAAAGTATACCTGTAAGGGATTTAATTAAAACTGCTGACAGAAGGGTTACAGAGCCCTGCTTCCCTACACGTACTAACTAGCTAAATGGCCTTGGAAGTAGGAAAGTAACAAGTTGGTGAACTGGCCATTGTAATTGGGACTAGAAGGGGGGTAAGCAGGTGCTGAGCCCACTCCAAGAACATAATTGGATAATCATATCAGTACCGGGACCAATAGAAGGGGTACGGGAGGTACGGGAGGTTACCGGGACCAATGAAATGTTTTTCTATACCTAGAATGGAGCAAAAGTCTATAAAAGTTGTTGTTTTGCCAGAGAACATTGCTCAGCCATTTTGAATTTGACTTTGCTTGAGACTTGTGCACAAATAAATGATTTGGACCTTCTGAACAGACTCCTGGTATCATTGGTTTGTCTGCGCTCTGCTGCTACAATGGAACTCACCTCATGGAAGCTTGGAGCATGCAGGCATGATGGCAAAGTTCAGCAGCGGTCCACAGAAAAAAGTCACAAAGAGAAAACCTGAAAAAACAAAAAAACATAGTTAAAAACAAAAACATCCCCTTCCTTGTCAGGCCAGTTGGAAAAACCTGAGAAGGACCTTTCCAACTGCCCACACAGGCCTAAGGGAAGTTCAGATGCCTGAGTTTTTTCTTTTTTTGAAGCTTCTTTAATAAAGCAGAAAAAAACCAGAAAACCAATTCAAAGTATAGGACATAGGAGTTATTGAGACTGAATTTATCAGCACTGCCTCGGGTATGTGAAGTGATGATATTAATCTTGTGATTTAGTGTAAACAACCAGGTTGAAAACCACAGTCAGCATTGTTTTAAAACACTGGCAGCAGCATTTGAATTCTCCACATATATTCAGTACCATTTGCTATCTAGATACCGAGTGACACAGAATATATGTGTACAACTGTTCTACAGACAATAGCTGACATTGAGTGGAGGAGAAGCCTAGTGGTTAGAACACTGGCTTGGTAACCAAGCCACCAGGGTTTGATTCCCACTCACACTCCTTGTGGCCTTGGGCAACTCACTTAACCCTCCATTGCCTCAGAAGAAAGGTCTGGCAATCTACTTCCTGTGACACTGCCAAGAAAACCCAGGCGTCAGGACTGACTCAAAGGCATGCATTGCATCAATTTTAGCTAAGTGGCTTAATTTAGGGAATTTATCCATTTAGTGACCACAGATGGTCAACAGCTATATTTTCTTCTAGATAAAAGTTGATTGTGTCCCTTTATCTCATTTTGGAGGGCTCTCAAGAGGCTAACAACACTTTAAGTTGAAGCTTCCTTCCTCAGATTGCTGATCTTCCTGTATCTTGTGAGCCTTCATATTTACCGATCACTTCTCTGTATTACAATCTGATTCTTTTCAATTGCCATATAGAGACCTTTAAAGATTGTGCATACATAAGAACATAAGAGATGCCATAGATAGAGGATCAGACCAAAGGTCTTGTTTCCAACAGCAACCAATACATGTCACAAGCACCTGTCAAGTTCCCAAAAAGGTACACCCATTCCACATTGCTTATCCTGGGTAAGCAGTGGATTTCCCTGATCCTCATGTTGGAGTGGTCTATTTCCACCAATTCTACCTTTAAGCACTGAGCGCTAGGGATCTGCATTAGTTCGTGCACCTTAAAAAATGTAATGCTTGCAAAATTAATTTAACTTGTACTAACCTAAGAATCAATGTGCGTAAAGTCAATTAACTTGGTACAAAGTGCGTAACATAAATGTGTGAAACAAACTGAAAAAAATGCCCAAGCATCAAGGAAAAAGTTCAGAATGACCCAATAAAAAAAACAAAATAGTTTTTTTTACATATATTCCTGCTGAGTGCAGCTGATGTTGTGTTAGTCCTCTTATGAATGTTTTCTCAGAAAATAATGACTGCTTTTTAATCTTGTCCCCAGCATAAAAGGGACAGTTTTGTTGCTGCTTAGAAGAAAGAAGAAAAGCAACAGCTGATACAACAGTTGGAGCTTAAAACCAGTTGGCTTTTGGCTCTTGTTCATCAGAGAACAATGGCATCTCCATTCCTTCACTCTGGTGTTTGCAGGTAGTAACTTTGATCTCATGTTGACATCTGCTGTATTCTGCAAGGAGAATTTCTGCATGTCTTCCTTTAATGCATAATATAATCCAACTGCTCATCACACTTTAGTGAAAGGGCCCCTTTATTTCCAGCAAAAATAGGGGGAAAATGCAGAGTTGCAAGTTGGTTGGTTTGTAGTGTCTTCTGTGTCCAGGGATTTCATTTTTAAAAACGTAAGGGAGTGGAATAATAATCTACAGAGAATTTTGCACAAGCTACAATTTGTTATAATCAGACTACATGTAAGAATAAGTGCTAAACTTCTCTAATGCTTTTCATTTGGGTTTTTTTGTGTGATTTTTCCCCCCGATGACTTCTTTTTCATTGCAGTAATGAATCTTTGCTCTTTGTTAAATTTTTAAAAAATTACATTTTATTCACAATTTTTCTTGAAAGAGAAAGCAGTAGCACAGTTCAATGTGTAGACCTCTAAAGGAAAGATAGGTATCCAGGGGGTTGATTATCCTCTGGAATTTTGGGCCTCTATTTAGCAAAAAGTGAACTCATTGTGCTCTTGTGAATATGCCATCATCCAAGGGGATATCTGGAAGCTAGTGGTGGTCTTCTGGAAGAGACAACAAGCTATTAAGATGGTTGTTTAAATATGATATTTGGAGTAGACAGAAAGAAGTGACAACCATATAAATTTCACAAGAAATCTACCTCAAAATACCTTTACTCCTTCTCAGAACAGGACACTGATTGATCTCTCTAGTCCACATATTTCTAAGCAAGTCCTATGAGATGAAAGTTATTATTTATTTTTCTTGCATGGGGGATCACAGGAGCTAGATATGGATTTAACTCATGCCTTTCCCAGACAAGTTACATTCAGGTGGATATTTTCCTGTCCCTAGAATGCTTACAGTCTAACTTGGTATCTGAGATAATGGAAAATGAAGTGATTTGCCCAAGTTCATGAAGAGCAGCAGTGGGACTTGAACTGGGTTCACTGGGTCTTACTCCACTGTTCTAACCATTAGGCTGCTCCTCTGTGGCCTGTAGGCCCTTGCCTGTATGTAATCATCGCAGCTTCTATATCCACACTGCTTGGCAGACAGTGGTCACCAACATCCAAGAGCAATGCAGTCTTAGAAAAAGTTAATGGGTTCTTTGAGTGGGATCAGTATACATTAGGAGGCCCATGGCACTTAAAGTACCACTCATTCCGCTATCTCAAAATAACTGAGTCCAGGCTAAAGTGTGTGTTCTAAATTTTAAGATCTCTGATTAACAACAGCAAAACAGTTAACAGCAGAGACAGAACTATATTATGGACAAAATGCACTCCTCTCCTCTTCTTTAGAACTTTATGATAGCAGTTTAACTTCTTCTTTTTTCTTCATTTAACCAGTAAAGCAGTTAACCTTATTTAATTCTCTTCTAAGCAGTGCTGGAAGTTGCTCCCAGCAGCTTCACTTTCTTACTCCTCTCTCTGATTCTCCATGAGGAAACCTTCCCTCCTGCATACTCCGCCTCCTCAGTGTACCTTGGAGCAGTTGGCTTCTGTAGATGCAGGACCACAAAACTGCTTTGCAGGTGCTCCTGGCTCTTGACTCGCTGGGCTGATAGATGCTCCTCTGTTAGCGTCCTCCTTTACCTTGTCAATGACCTGGCTCTTGCTGAATGCTCTGGAACCCCTTTATCTCCTCCACTGGCAGGGCTGCTCTCCTCCTGGAGCTACTGGGAGTGCTGGATGATTAGACACAGTCACAAAGTAATTTAGGTGTGGGCTTGAGTCCAAGATACTTTCCAACCCCTCTGTCCTGTCCTACTTGCAGTTTCTGACAACATGGGTCCCTCCAGATGGTTCATGGGCTAGGGTTATGGAAACAATCCACTGCCCCCCTAGAGGCAGACTCGCTTTACTCCTATATGATACAGTGACTGTGTATCAGACACCAGCCCCTTAGGGCAAATGCCTACTCCCTCATCATGGTGCAGTGGCTGTGTGTCAAAGACAGAGAACTGCCTCTGGGGACTAGTTTATATATAAGTTAGATTTTCCCTCCCAGAGGAACCTCTTCACAGCATGATGTAAGTGGGCTGAAGGTAACCTCTCCTGGAAAATTACCAGTTCATCTCCAGTTTATGTTGTAATAATTTAGTAGGGCCACTGGATGTTTTGGATACTCAAAGCAATGATATCTAAGAGGTCTCTACACAGAATGTACTATGTTCTTTCCTTAAAGTCGTATTTAGGGCTTCTGATTTTCAGTTTTAGTCGATAAATACTGGCAGAACACCACCAATGCTCAAATTGTTTATCAGTTTAACCAATAAACACCAAATTTCATCGCAACGAGATGACATCATCCTGACTTGTAAAGTTCTTGCCTAACTGATTTGCTGTCTACATGTCCCTTTATTCTTGGCTCCAACTTAGGTCAGATGTCACATAGCTATGCAGGGAGGGAGTTGTAGTTCAGTCCACTTTTTTAAGAGGTGAATTTGTGGCTGGGACTACAAACCCCAGGCTGGCTTCCTCCTCCCCAGGGCCGGTGCTAACATTAACCTTTGAGAGGCTGCTCATAGAAGCAATTGCTTCTAATACTTAATTGTTATGTATTTTAGTACACTACATGTAAATATGTCAAATTTTCAGCTAATTTGGATATGTACTTCCTAGGAAAAAGCATGTTCCATTTGTGGAACGTTGGCCCCCTCCAAGCGTCATTTTTTTCAAAAATTTTAATTGCTTTTTTTATTGAATATCGTAAACTGGAAACAAACAATACTTCAATTAAGCAATTTTTAAAAGTAATTAGACACAAACGGAGATGACTGTACAGAATAAAGCTTGAAGGGAAAATTTCAGCGAGAGTGAAAATCCGGAAAACACTTCTCGTGCAGGTGCTTGCCACAAAACTGGCACCATTTGTTTGTATTCTTCGAGCAGACAATGCAACGACCTTGGCTTGTAGAAGACAAATAGTGACTGGTGTTAGCTGAAGCTGTAATAGCAGAGGGAATCGAAGCTGTTGGGCCACCTTTTCGAGAACGATAGCCCTCGAGTCCAACTTTCATAGCCACCAAAGCAACCTCGCGGCGGAAATCCAAGTGACTCAGGGCTTGTTTGCCCAAAAGATGACATTGCAAACGCCAGGCAGCAACAACGGCCATATTTAGACCATTGGCAAACAAATTCCACCACCATTTTTTGCTTCGTAATTTAGGACGGTAGCTACCTAGCAAACGATCTAACAAGTCGACACCACCCATACTTTGGTTATAAGCTCCAATCAATTTTGGCTGCTTGATAATGATTTTTTGCTTTTGTTTGACAGAATATCGATTGGCATTTTGAAGAGGTTTTGGCTGCATCCAATTTGACATGACTGTAACCACACTGTTGTCATTCCAATGGGGACACACCACATTACCATCACCACGGTAATCATATTCGCCACGAGGCTTTTTGGCAAGCTCCTTTGAAGAAACCAAGGGGCACTTGCTGGTACGGTTTTCACGAACAGTTCCAACAGCTCGAAAGCCTTTTGCTTTCAGATCAATCATGAGATCATATGAAGTGAAATAGTTTTCAAAAAACAAGCTGTGATGATTTGGATTTTCAACAACTGATATCAAATCAAGAACAACTCTAGTGCCAAGTGGAACATTGTACTGAGGACCATCTTTTTCCTTGGCACCAGTGTAAATTTGCATCAAAAATGGATACCCAGCAGGGCAGCACAACATCCACACTTTGTAACCGAATCGAATTGGCTTACCTCGAATAAACATTTTGCAACTGTGGTGCCCGTAATATGGCACCATTGATTCATCAATACTCAAGTTTTCACTGAACACTCCACCGACTTTCACAAACTGTGCTGTGAGGTGATCATAAAATGGCTCAATTTTTGCTACTTTTCCAGGTTGCAAATTGAGATTATCAACAATATGGAAGTAAGTTTTCAAATCCCGGAAACGTTTGCGACTCATTATCTTTGGGACAATATTATTTCTCAAATCCTTGGCGGTTGACCAATAGTGACTTTCTTTGGGCAACTGGTGGTATCCACTGAGAAGCAAAATGCCAAAAAAACGAATCAACTCGTCCCCATTTGTATCAATATTTGCCAATTTCTGCTGAGCATAAATATTGGTCATACTGGCAAGATGATCAACGTAATCATCACCAAAAATTTGCATAAAGAGGTCAAAGGGAGATTTATCAATCAAATCAGTGCGAAGAACGGCTAATTTTTCGGGAGATGCTTCTGGCATTGGAGTCAAAAAGTCGTCCCTCTTCATCCATTTTGGGGTTGATTTTATCCATTTACGCTTTTTTGCTGTTTGAGCTGACTGATAATTAGATAAGAGCTCACTGTCACTTTCTACCAGCTGATCACTTCCCTCGGATTCCACATTAGCAACTTTTTGAATATCCAGATCTAATTCACCACACACTTCGCCAGGCTCAATAGACTCCAAATTTTCTTCATTAATTTCTTCAATGTCTGAAGCAGCCATTTCATCATTGGGTGGCAAAATCAAAATGTCGGCTTCTTCTACATCTGAATCTTCCGCAATGCGTGTTACTGCTTCTTGAAGTGTCAGGCAACGGTATTTAGGCATTATAACTATATAGAATTAGTTGAATAACAATCCTGCAAAAAATATGGCAGAAATTGTAAAATGAAAAAAATGACACCCGGAAGTCCCAACGTTCCACAAGTGGAACACACGGAAAGAAGTAATCACAAAAACATGAATAGGTTACCGACATGCATAAAACCTGACCAACACACTCATAAAACATTCCAGAGTATGAATCTCACCCTAATAAGACAGACGGACATGTGAGAACAAAATTGTAGAGGGATACATTACATAAACCATAAAGTGCCAACTTTGGTCTACTTTGGCATACTGTAGAAGGGGGTATATCGCCAATTGGAAAAAAAAATTATTGCTCAAGAGGGTCAATGTCTATAAACTCTAATTTCATCTAATTTGCTTGAAAATTGATAAAGCTATATCATTGCAAAAATATGTTCCACATGTGGAACGTTGGCGCCTAAAATTAAGCAAACTAGGTGGTAGCCTAGAACTCTGGCTTTCTGGGAGTTCCATTGCTACTACTGCTGCTCCCCTCCAGAGCCAGCAGCGGCAGCAATGGCAAGGGAATTGTAAAGTAGAATTTATCTATGGCTCTGGCCCTGCGACGTAGTCCCTACCTACTATTATTTGCTGTTTCTGCCCCCCTCTGACAGATTTCCAGTTTATGCTAAGGAGGGGGGTTGGAAGCAGTAGATAAAGCAGGTAAGAACTGCAAAATAGCACCAGAACCTTAGGTAAGTGGTGCATCATGGTTCCCTTGCCCTTGCCACTGCTGCTGGCCCTGAGGAGACAGAACTGCAGTGGTAATGGGGGGTGGCAAGATGGAAGACCCATCTAGAGCCCCACTGATCCTTGCACCAGCCCTGCTCCTCCCATCTGCGTTTTTGAACCATACATAAAGGGTTTATTCTAAGATGGTGGATTTAAGCTCCAGGGGAAAAGAGTCCTTTGAACTGGCACAAAAGTCTGCCACTGCCTGTAAGTTTAAGAATGGGAAAGTATTGTCAAGAAATGGATAAGAGACAGTCTCATTCGGAATTCATTTTTGTCACTTTCACAGAAATTGTTTGACTTTTACAGAACATTACAACCCTTGTCTCTTGAAAAAGACTCACAGTTCTGCAATCTCAGTCCTAGATAACACAACAGACACCTTCAAATCTTTAGGTAAGTTCACTTTGAAGACACAGGAACCAAAGATCTCTACAGTTCTCCTGGAGCAGTAGAAACATTAGTTTATGTGAGTTACCCTCCAGGCTCTGAGTAGCAGAAGGGAGAAAGGAGAACACCCAAGAGGTAAACTGCATGATGGGATGCAGGGGAAAGTAACACAGTAACCATAGCTGATGATAATGGTTTAGGGCCACTTGACTCATGCAGTCTTATTTTGTGATGTTCTATACTTTTATATGAACATGCAGATTTTATAAAATAAGTGGATTTTATGCATGGCAAATAGCAGTGGTAAATGGGCATACGTTCTTTCCATGAAGTAATTTTTAACAAAAAAGTATACACGTGCTCTCCTCTGAAACTCTGGCAGGTTATGAATATAGAGGGCAATTTTGATTGAGGTTGACTGAATGGGTAGGCCAAGTGGATGCTTATTTTTGGCCTATTTTATAAAGACACATAGAGGCATGTTTACTAAAATGCCATAAGTAGCACAGGCTAATGCGTGAATAGTGCACAAATTTACTGTGCTGGGGCACAGCGGCAATGTTAGATGCAGAGTAGGGATGCCCTGACATGCAACGAATATCATTATCGCGGAGGTTGCAAACACATGGCCGTAGCGCTGGAGCACACTAATCGCACTTGCATCACACGCCCTGCAATTGTGAGCAAAAAATGCTTTATTATGGCAGCAGTGGGCTATGGAACCACTGCAGACAGTAATAAACATGCCCCAGCCCCCAGCTATTGAAAATTGCTGGGTGCCCTCAGTGTCCGCCATATGGATTGGGCCTAGCTATCTGCAGAATATGTTAACCTATTAGCCTGTGAATGAACTGAGAGCAGCTGAGGCCTGCATAAAAGGCTTCAGAACCCTACCCTGTTGAGGCATTCCAAACAGGGGCTCTACAGGTCAAACAATGGTAAGGATTTGAGGGTTTATTTTTATAAAATTGCTAGCTCTCTGACTGGGAGCTCTTAAAAGGGTTCTGGTATATTTTTAAAGCAAAGTTACATTCTTTTTGGTGGTTTAATGGCAATATTTTCTTTAGCAGAGTAGGTTTTAAACTCTAGGAACCTTCTCAGCTCTTTGGAACTGCTGACACCTAATCAGGAGTTAGTGGGCCTGATTCGCCTGTGAATGAACTGAGAGCAGCTGAGGCCTGCATATTTTTAAAGCAAAGTAACATTCTTTTTGGTGGTTTAGTGGCAATATTTTCTTTAGCAGAGTAGGTTTTAAACTCTAGTAACCTCAGCTTTTGGGAATTGCTGACACCTAATCAGGTGTTAGTTCCCTCCCTACCCACCCCAACTCCCACCCACCCCTAGTGAGCAGTCTTGCTTTATAGGGCACCTCCCCATTTAACAAAGCACAGGGACTTGGAACAGCACATTTTGAATATAATTAAAGTGATTTAACTGCTTTTTCTCTGAAAGGACAGCTGGGAAACAGGCTGGTACTTTGGTAGATCTCTCTTTTTTGCTTTAACAGATACCTAAGCTCTATGAACAGAACAATGGCTGGTAAAAATTGTATCGCTAAAGCTGTTGCCCCCATTACAGCTTCTGCCTCTGTCCAGACAGAGGTCCCAATGCCAGTTGAAGGACTGGTTCCATGTGCAGGGTGCCTGCATGCTGAAGCTCTGAGGAAACACGTGAAGAAACTCAAAGAGGAGGTGGCAAGGCTGAGGAGCATTCAAGACAGTGAGAAGTACATTGATGAGATGCTTCTTGAAACAACCAAGCTCTCTAGCAGAGGAGAAGATGGGTGCCAACAGAATGATGAAGGTTGGACACAAGTCACCAGGGCCTGCGGAATCACCCATCCAACTTCTCCAGCCTTTGAATTGGAGAACCATTATGCAGCCCTGGAAGTGAAGGAGGTGCAAGTATCCCTGGAAAGGGAAGAACCAGAGCTCAAGTACCCCAAAGTTGCAGAATCAGTGACCACAAGGAAACGAAGGGTAGTGGTGGTTGGAGATTCTCTTCTGCGGGGTACTGAGGCGTCCATCTGCCGACCAGACTTGATGTCCAGAGAGGAATGCTGTCTACCTGGTGCCAAAATCCAAAATGTTATGGAGAGTTTGCCGAGACTCATCAAGCCCACTGACTATTACCCAATGTTGCTAATCCATGTCGAAACAAACGATACTGCCAGGTATCCCTCTGAGCATATCAAAAGTGACTTCATGGCTCTGGGACACAGGGTGAAGCAGTTAGGTGCACAGGTGGTGTTCTCTTCAATCCTCCCTGTTGAGGGCAAAGGCCAAGGCAGAGAGGCTTGCATCCTGGAGATGAATGCATGGCTGCGTGGATGGTGTCATCAAGAGCGTTTTGGTTTCCTAGACCATGGGATGCTGTTCCAAGGGTTGCAGAGCAGAGATGGCATCCATCTGTCCAAGAAAGGTCAACGCGTCTTCAGTAGTAGACTGGCTAATCTACCGAAGAGGGCTTTAAACTAGATTCGTTGGGGATGGGTGAAAAAAGCCCCCAGGTAAGTGAAAGCCCCCAGGTAAGTGATGCATTAAATACCTTTATGGAAATGGGTAACAGGGGTAACATATGGAAAGCAGTGTGTATAAATGCCTGCAGCATGGGGAATAAGATTCCTGATGTTGAAGCTGTGGTGGGAGTGGCTGACTTGGATTTAGTGGCAGTTATAGAAACATGGTTCACAGAAAACCATGACTGGGATGTAACTATACCTTGCTATACTTTATTAAGAAAGGACAGGGTAGGAAGAAGGGGAGGAGGAGTGGCACTATATATAAAAATACTATTAAAGCTTTGGAATTACAGAGCTTAAAAGGGAGAGAGGAGGCTTTGTGGGTTAAACTAGAAGAGGGAAAGAGAAATCTATTTGCATTGGCGTGATATACAGACCTCCTTCACTGAAAGGGTAGTGGATGCTTGGAATGCCCTCCTGATGGAAGTGGTGGGGGGAAACACGGTGACGGAATTCAAAACAGCATGGGACAAACACAGTGGATCCCTTTACAGAAACAGGATAAAAACAAAATAAACTGAACCATCTAGCTTCTGAACCATCTAACTTCTCAACAAATAGGGGTGTCCTATATGGAGTGGTGGGTTCACCCCTAAACAAAGACATGGGGAGAGGTGGCGTGCACAGAGCGACAGGTGCACCTACTCTTGCCATATTGCTGGGCAGACTGGATGGACCATGCTGGTCTTTATCTGCCGTCATTTACTATGTTACTATGTAAGAGGAAGAGGTGGACAAAGAGTTAATTGAAGACATACACAGCATTGCTAGGAAAGGGGAAGTGCTACTGATAGGGGATTTCAATATGCCAGATGTTGATTGGCACATTCCTGCTGCAGTATCAACTAGAAGTAAAGAGATCCTGGATTCTCTACAGGGAGAACTATTCAAGCAATTGGTAACAGACCCCACATGTGAAGGGGCCATACTGGACTTGGTGCTTACCAATGGCGAAAGTGTTTATAATGTTATAGTAGGAGATCATTTTGCATCCAGTGATCACCAGATGGTGTGGTTCAGTGTTAGGACTAGGGCTTTTAGAATCCATTCAAAGGTGAGGGTCTTAGACTTTAGGAAGACTAACTTTGCCAAGATGGGCCAATACCTCAGGGAGTCGTTAGCAAGATGGGAACAGCTGGGGGATGTAGAAAAACAGTGGGGAAAACCGAAAGGAGATATTTTAAGGGCAGCCAACCTTTTTGTTAAAATGGTAAATAAAGGTAAAAGGAAAAGGAGACCGCTATGGCTTTCGAAAGAGGTAGCTGAAAAAGTGAAAAAAAAAGAGCGAGGCCTTCATGAAATACAAGAGATCACAGAGAAAGGACGACAGGCATCTATATTTGGAAAAACTTAGAGAAGATAGCAAAGCAGTCAGGAAAGCAAAGATTCAAAAAGAGGAGGAAATAGCCAATGAAATAAAATGGGGGGATAAGACATTTTTCAGATATGTTAGTGAGAAGAGGAAGGGCAAAAGTGGTATTGTCAGACTCAAGAGTGAAGGGGAGGAATAGGTAGAAGCTGATGAGGATAAAGGGGAATTGCTTAACAAATATTTCTGTTCTGTGTTCACAGATGAAGAACCAGGAACAGGACCTCAGAAAACACCCACAAACAGGAACAGAAGCGAAGGACATCTTGAACAATTTTCAGAAGACTGTGCTCGTGAGAAACTAGGTCAATTTAAAGTAGACAAAGCGATGGGACCGGATGGGATACACCCTAGAATACTGAGGGAACTTGGGGACGTTCTAGCAGCTCCACTGATTGACCTTTTCAATGCCTCGTTGGAGTCAGGAGTGGTGCCAAAGGACTGGAGAGAGGCTCATGTGGTGCCTTTACACAAAAGCGGAAGTAAGGATGTGGTTGAAAACTGCAGGCCAGTTAGTTTAACTTCATTGGTGAGTAAATTATTGGAAATGCTGCTGAAAGAGAAAATAGTGAGGTTTCTGGAGTCCAGCGGATTACAGGATCCGAGGCAGCATGGATTCACCAGAGGCAGGTCTTGTCAGACAAATCTGATTGATTTCTTTGACTGGGTGACCAGGGAATTGGACTGAGGAAGAGCCCTAGATGTGGTGTATTTAGATTTCAGTAAAGCCTTTAACACTGTTCCTCACAGGCGACTTATAAACAAACTGAGCACCCTAGGGATGGACCCTAAAGTTATTGCTTGGGTTAGAATTGGTTGGGAGTGAGGCAACAAAGAGTACAGGTAAATGGGGCTCACTCTGAGGAGAAAGATGTTACCAGTGGTGTGCCCCAGTGATCTGTCCTTGGTCCGATTCTTTTTAACATCTTTGTTAGTGATATAGTGGAAGGGCTGTCAGGTAAGGTTTGCCTTTTTGCTGATGATACCAAAATCTGCAATAGAGTAGACACCCAGGAAGGTGTAGATAACATGAGAAGGGATCTAGCTAAGCTTGAAGAATGGTCTAGAATCTGGCAGCTGTGATTTAATGTTAAAAAATGTAAGGTCATGCATTTGGGCTGCAGCAATCCAAGGGAGCAATATAGTACAGGGGGTGAAGTACTTTTGTCCACTAAAGAAGAGCGGGACCTGGGCGGGGTTGTGTCTGATGATCTTAAAGTAGCTAAACAGGTAGAAAAGGTAACTGCAAAAGCTGGAAGGATGCTTGGGTGCATACGAAGAGGAATGGCTAGCAGAAAAAAGGAGGTGATAGTGCCTCTGTATAAGTCTTTGGTGCGACCTCATTTGGAGTATAATGTGCAATTTTGGAGACTGCACCTTCAAAAGGATGTGAACTGGATGGAGTCGGTGCAGAGGGTGGCTACTAAAATGGTTAGTGGTCTTCATTATAAAGCATATGAAGACAGACTTAAGGATCTTAATATTGTACACCTTAGAGGAAAGGTGGGATAGAGGTGATATGATTGAGATGTTTAAATACCTCAGTGGCAAAAATGTTCAGGGGGAGAGCCTCTTTCAATTGAAAGCAAGTTCTGCTATGAGGGGACATGGGATGAGGATGAAGGTGGATAGATTCAGCAGTGATTTGTGGAAATATTTCTTTATGGAAAGAGTTGTGGATCCATGGAATAGTCTCCCAGTAGAGGTGGTAGAGATGAGGACAGTAACTGAATTCAAAAAAACATGGGACAAACATAGAGGATCTCTAAAGGAAAAAAGGGGACTGTTGTAGTTGTTGATATGGAAAGACAGACTAGATAGGCCATGTGGTCTTTTTCTGTCATCATATTACTATGTTTCTTAACCTGGTATCTACCATTTAGAATGCTATGGTCTAGTCAGGCACAGTTTCTGAAGATTTCAGATTTTCATCATGTGCAGTTGCAAAGATGGTGAGAATCAGAGGTAGCTCAAAGCAATCTGCTGCCTGAGGCAAGGGATGAGATGTGCCCCCCCCCCCCCCTGAAACTCCAGTCAGGGACTGAACTAAACCAGTCAGGTACTGAACCAAACCAAAAAAGTTGATTAGATAATGTGGAGGAAATGCAAGATATTTGCACACCAAGGAATTAAAAGAAAGAACGAGAACCGCAGCACTGTTTATAACACCAAATTATAACTCATTTTTATTTTGTTGTTATAAACTGCATTATGGTTCTTTCTTTTTTCTTTTTAAACATATATTTTGCATCCACAGAACCTCTTCCCTCAACAATGAGTGCAGAGCAGAACCAGGACATTCACCTACAGAACTCAATATCTTTAAAAAAAAGAATCTGATTCAGACCACCTTACTAACAACAACAGACTTTCTCCAGTACCAGTCAAATTGTAAACGAAAACAAAACCCTACAACAAAGTCACTGAGAATCTGTAGAGCAAACCCATCATACCATACCAGCTCAACTTCCAAAACTCACATAAGGAGCCTATCCAAAAAAAGCATAACTTTAAATACTGCAGCAGGCCCTGGAACATCCAAACACCTATTTGAAAGGCTGAACGATTCAGATTACTACAGGACAAACTCCATATTAACAGAACACCTGACCTTGGCCACAAACTGAGAACACAGACCCTCACCAAAGTACAGAATAAGTGACCATCATAATAACAAACTTATGTAGATAAAAATTAAACTGCATCCCCAAAAAGTCAGAGTCTGCATACAATGCAATGCCAGAGAAATAGAAAGAGATGCATTTTCCTGTACTTTATAAAATATGAAGATAGCACCAAGACTGTTCATTAAATTGAAAATAAAATTCTCTTCTACCTTTGTTGTCTGACCATTTTATTCTTGATCATGCTAGTCTCAATCTGGGGTTTCTGCTTTCGTCCACCTCTCAGTGCCTCCCCACCCTCTGTCTTCTTCTTCCCAGGGGCAGCATGAGGGTGATGCAGAGCCATGTGTGGAGATTCATTGCAGCATTATTTGAATAAATTTAGTATACTTTATTTTAAAAAATATATATATGCCTCCAATCTAAAATCCTAGGTGGCTTCCAACAGGGGCGGCCCAAGGGGGGTGCGGGGCCATGTGCGGAGACTCGGTGCGGGGCCTCATTTGCATAAGGGGCCTCATTTGCATAAATATTTGCATAATGTTACCATACACTAACTTTTAGTAAACATGCCTCTTCATGAGTGTATGGATAAAGAAAGACAAAGATTTCTACATTACTATAATCCAGTGCCAACCGCCAGGCACATTAGGAACTACTACAAACACTGCCCATTTAGAACCCATAGCAAACCCACCGTATCCTAACAGCACTACCAAGACTCATAAAGCACCATACCCTACCTATCAAAAGGCAACACTGCAAATATTAAACCAATACATTTCAGAGAATAACAATACATGACCTACTGGGGAAAGAGAACAAGTGGCAATGTCAAATAGGAATTATATAAACAGAACACCTCAGCTCAGTTACACATGCAGAACATAGACCATCACCAAACAAGTAATCACAATTTAGAAACAGGAAGACAATAATTAAACTGGGAACCCTAAAAGCCAAACTTGGAATGTACAACAATGTTGAAATAAAACTATAAATTAATTTCCTCTTGTACTAAACAAAGCACCGACATTAATGATGCACATTTCCCAGAGCTGACATATTCCAGTTAATAAATTCAAAATAAAGAGATATCTTTGTACCTTTTGTGCATTTTTTTTTCAGTTGCAATTGTTCCAGTCACTTTCTTCTGGTTTATTTGTGTCTTCTGCTAACTCTCCATCGTCTGCTGTCCATTTGTCCTTTCTTCTCTCCTCTAGTTTTTTTCCATTCTCTCTCTACATCTGCTTTAACATAATAATCTTTCTCCTTTTGCTCTTTCCTCATTCCTATTTCATCCACTCAAATTTTACCCCTCCATCCTCAATCCCCACTTAGGGGCTTGTTTACAAAGCCGCGGTAGCGGTTTGCGATCGTAATCGGAGCAGCGGCCCCATTGATTTCAATGGGGCCGCGATCGCGAACCACTACCGCGGCTTTGTAAACAAGCCCCTTAGTCTCCCAATACCTGGCCAATTGTAGATTTTTCTTCCCTCCCACACAAAATATTCTTCCCCTCTCCATTTCACTCTCCCAGCCCCATCCCCTTCTAATCTCCCCCAACATCAGCTCCCTTTTAGTTGCAGCCCCACCCAGTATCCGCTCCCTTCTAGTCCCCACATCAGCCCATTTCCAGTCCTAGCTCCCCCATCCATTTCCAGTCCTATCCGAGTCCCTTCATCAGCTCATTTCCAATACCAGCCTCCCATCAGCCCATTTCTAGTCCTTTCCTAGCCCCACCATCAGCCCATGTTAAATCCTAGCTCCCCTCCACTCAGCCCATTTCTAATCCAAGCCCCCCATGAACCTACTTCCAGTTCTAGCCCCTCCATGAGTCCATTTCAATCCAAGCCCCCACCACAGCCCATTTCCAATCTTAGCTCCCCCAACACCCAATTCCCAGTCCTATCCTAGCCCCTCCATCAGCCCATTTCCTGTCCTAGCTCCTTCCCCTAAGAGCCCATTCCAAGCCCCCCTCCCCATCAGCTATTTGCAGTTCAAGCCCCCTTCCACTCAGCCCATTTCCAGTCCTAGCAACCCCCCCAACCCATTACCAGTCCTAACCTCCCCATCAGCCCACTCCCAGTCCTAATCCCACCAGCCCATTTCCAGTCCTAATCCCCCATCACCCAATTTTTAGTTTAAGCCCCCCCATAGCCCATTACCAGTCCTAACCCCCCATCAACCCACTTTCAGTCCTAATCCCATCAACCCATATACAGATTTAGCTCCCCCATAGCCCATCACCACTCCTAACCCCCCCCCCCAGCCCATCAACACTCCTACCCCCAGCCCATCACCACTCCTAACCCCCCCCAGCCATCAACACTCCTAACCCCCCCCAGCCCAGCCCAGCAACACTCCTAAACCCCCCCCCAGCCCAGCCCACCCCAGCCCACCAACACCCCAAAACCCCCCCCCCCAGCCCAGCCCAGCCCAGCCCAGCCCAGCCCAGCGAAAATTAAAAGAAAAGAAAACCTGTCTGCTGCCGCGGTCGGGGCCGCCGCGGCAGAATCGAGCGTGCCGCGGGGCCCCCCTGTGCACGGCAGAGCCTGCCCTCCTTGTTGCAGCTCTCGTTGGAGCTGAAAAGTCAGACGCGCCGGCTTGCAGAGCAGAGCGCGAGGCAAGAGTTTCTCCCTCCCTGCTCTGTTAAGCCCGCGGGGGCTGAAGGGAACTTCCCATCAGCCCCCGCGGGCTTAACAGAGCAGCGAGGGAGAAACTCTTCCCTCGCGCTCTGCAAGCCGGCGCGCCTGACTTCAGCTCCAAAGAGAGAGCTGCTACAAGGAGGGCAGGCTCTGCCGTGCACAGGGGGGCCCCGCGGCACGCTCGATTCTGCCGCGGCGGCCCCGACCGCGGCAGCAGACAGGTTTTTTTTTTTTCTTTTCAATTTTACTTTTCAAAAAGAATGTTTTTTGCGCGGGGCCCCCTGAAACGCGGGGCCCTGTGCAAAAAACATTCTCGCTCAATGGACGGGCCGGCCCTGGCTTCCAAACATATACATGCAATTTAGTAAAACAGATGTTACAATAAAACAAACATAATAAAACATTACATTTGCTTACACAGCTCCCCCCCCCATCAGACCATCACCAATCTGCACATCAGATTTATTTCTCTATGACCAGATTATTGATGAGGAGGGAAGATATAAAATGAGAAACTAATCCTGGTAGCCATTAATTCAAATGTTGGATTGGATTGTGCTAGAGCTGGAAAAGTCTGGAACTCAGCAGCGGTGACGTTATCAGGCTACTAACAAAATTAAACTGAGACATTCCCTTAAAATTTGAAATTTCCTTTAATCTGACCTGACAAAATATTTTAATTTCAGTCTGACAGCATAAAGAACACAAAAGTGCAAATCTCAAAGACAATACATATTCCAGTACCCCGCCTCCCCAACCAAAACCCTAAAATTGACCTTAACAAGAACCCAGAGTACAGGACCCATAGAGCAAATCTACTATTCCATAACAGCACTAACATCCAAAACTCACACAACATGGATCATACCCAAAAAAGGCAGCACCACAAATATTGCAGTAGGACCTAGAACATCCATATTCCTGTTCAGAAAACTGAACAAACCGGATTACTACAGCTTCCTACATAGAAACTCCATGCTAACAAAACGTAACCTCAGTCACACATGCAGAACAAAGACAGATCTTCACCAAGTAGGGAGTATATCAATACAAACTAAAAACAGACATATGTAGTCAAAAAATGCTTTTACCCTTTAGTCTTTAGGCTTACAGGATTTCTTTCCCAAAATTATCCTTTACTGCAGAGTGTGGCGAGTGAAAGAACTCTCATACACGGGCATCTTCATTGTCGGCAGAAACTAACATAATGGCTCAGCACAAGTAGCGTGAGTGCAACTAATGCCACCTCAGTGTGTGGTCTTAGTTGCACCTGCAACTATTTTGCCACACTGAAATGCAGTAACTGCAGGGGGATGTAACTACTTCCCTGCATATAGCCTATGGCCCCGTGTAATCAAACTCTGGAATTAGTTACCAGAGGCTGTAGCAAAAGCTGTTAGTGTAGCTGGGTTTAAAAAATGTTTGGACAAGTTCCTGGAGGAAAGTTCCATAAACTATTATTAAAGAGGACTTGGGAATTCCACTGCTTGCCCTGAGACAAGTGTTGCGGAACCTGTGTACCTCTTTGGGAATCTGTCAGGCACTTGTGACCTGGATTGGAAACAGGATAGTTGGCTTGAGGGACCTTGATCTGAACCAGTATGGTGCAGAGCTTAGGAAACATGCTGCTAAATATTCCAAACAAGAGGGGCTCAACAGCACCCATGCAGCACTTCCACTTCCACAAAAACAGGAGCAACGTGGCGCCACAACACAGCACCTCACCCTCTGAAAACCAAGAGAGACTTTGTGACCAAGAAGGGCTTGGCAACCCTAACATAACTCCTGAAAGTGCACACTGGACCAGTATGGTGTTCATATTAATATATATTCTGCAAAAAAACAAAGGAAATGCAAGATGCTCGCACATCAAGGAGCTAAAAGAAAAAGTGAGAACCATGGCACAATTTATAGTGCCAAATTATAAAATTATAACTCATTTTATTTTCTTATATACTGTGTTATGGTTCTTGCTTTTTCTTTTTGAATATGTATTCTGCATCCACAGAAACCTCTCCTTTAACAATGGGTGCAGAGCAGAAGTAGGACATTCATCCACAAAACTCAATATATATAAAAAAATCTGATTCTGGTCATCTCAACAACAACAAACATTCTCCAGTTCCAGGCATATTAGGAACTAATATAAAACCCTACAAAAGTCACCAAAGATCTACAAGGCCAAATCTACTATGCCATATCAGGATAAACTTCCAAAACTCACATAATAGACCTACTCAGAAAAACAACGCACTATAAATACTGCTGTAATCCTTAGAACATCCATACACCTATTTGAAAAGTTGAATAGGTCAAATTACTATAGTACAGTATAGATCCCTATGTACAAACTCCCTGTTAACAGAAAACATGGCCTCAGTCACACACTCAAAACACAGACCCTTACCAAGTACAGAATAAATGACTACAACCTAAAGTAAAAATAAAAATATGCAGACAAAAATTAAACTGAATCCCCAAGAAGTCAGACTTTGCATGAAGTGCAACATCAGATAAATAAGAGATGCAGTTCCCCTTAAAGACCATGCAAAGTCCAATCATTACATTGAAAATAAAATTGTTTTTTTCTACCTTTGTTGTCTGATCATTTTATTCTCTGATCATGCTGGTCCTGATCTGAGGCTTCTGCTTTCCTGTCTTCTCTTAGCTCTCTTTCTATAGTCTATAGTCCATCTGCCATTTACTGTCTCTTCTTTTGTTTTCTTTACTTCCTTCATCAGCCTATTTCTAGTCCTTGTAACCCTCCCCAGTATCATCCAACTTTTCCAGTCCTCCCCTCCCAGTACCTTCCAATTTCAATCCCTTTGCATTCCCTGGACTTCCACTGGTGTCCATTCCCTTCCAGTCCTCCTCCTTCCCCACTGGCCATCCCCTTCTATTCCAAATACCATCCAAATGCCAGTGCCCACTGCCTTCCAGCTCCCACCTCCATTACCCAGTCACCTATCAGTCCCATCCCCGAGAGTCAGCTCCATTCCATCCCTCTCCAGTCCTATCTCCAGATGCCAGACCCCTTCCATCCCTCTCCTCCCTTCCCTAGTATCATTACCCTTCCAGTCCCCCTCCAGTACCATCCCCAGGTATCAACTCCTTTCCATCCCCCTCCTCCCCAGCCCCCACCTTCCCCTGTGTCAGCTCCCTTCCAGCCTCCTCCTCTCCCCCTGTGTCAACTGCTCCCCCCCTGTGTCAGCCCCCTTCCAGTCCCCACCTTCCCCCCATGTCAGCTCCCTTGCAGACCCCACTTTCCCCTTGTCAGTTCCCTTCCAGCCTCTCCTCTACCAGTGTCAGCCCCCTCCTGCCCGCGAGTCAATCCATTTGCAGACCCCACCTTCCCCTCATGTCAATTCCCTTCCAGACCCCCACATGTCAGCCCCATTGCAGATCGCACCTTCCCGTCATGTCAATTCCCTTCCAGCTCCCTCCCTCCCCCCCCCCCGTGTCAACCCTGTTGCAGATCCCACCTTCCCCTCATGTCAATTCCCTTCCAGCCCCCTCTTCTCCACCACGTGTCAGCCCGCTACCAGCCCCTACTTTCCCAATGTTAGCTCCCCTGCAGACTCACCTTCTCTTTTTCTTGGTAGCCATGACTCCTGCCTCTTAGAACTGCGGCTGTGCTGGTGATCTGCAGTTTAAATAAAAAGTCAAACTGGTGTGGAGCCTTCCTGCCTCTGTGAAGGACCCCATGCAGCTGTGTCCCGCCCCAAAAGGAAGTTAACATGTAACTTTCTTTGGGGGTGGGACACAGCTGCACAGGATCCATCACAGAGGCAGGAAGGCTCTGCACCAGTTTGGCTTTTTATTTAAACACAGATCACCAGCACAGCCGTGGTTCGCTAAGAGGCAAGGAGCCACGGTTGCCAGAAAAAGGAGAGGGTGAGTTTGCAACTTGTGTGCTTGGGGCATTTTTTGTCGCCCTCAAAGTTTTGCCACCTGAGGCAGCCGCCTCACTTTGCCTCATTATAGAGTCGCCCCTGGTGAGAATAGGCCTTTACAGTGGCTGCGCCTACCTGGTGGAATAGATTGCCAGATGGGCTGCGGATGGTGTCAGAGATGGTTACTTTTTGGAAGGCTTTAACGACCTTCCTGTTTCCTCCTTGTTTTTTGCAGGTTGGACTTAAACCTGGCAGGTACTTAGTCTGGGGTGGCGGTTAGGATTGAGGGTAGGAATTGGTTGTATAATTGAGTTGCTATATGTTTACTTGTTCACCGCCTTGAATGCAATTGCATATGGTGGTATAGAAATGTTTTAAAAGAACAAATTAATTAAATAAATAAATATGACACCCGCCCCTCACTCAGGCATCTAGAGTGCCTGTTCACCTAGACTGTAGGGAACATAGTACAAGGCCTTTGGTATGTGCGGAGGGAGCTCCTCTTTTACTCACCTCTCCTGTATGGGTTGTATATCTCCTAGTCATGGTGGAGAGTACCCCTCATGTAGGGGGAAATGGGATACAGGAGTATGTGAATCAGGAGGCAAAAGACAATGAGCACACAGATATTAGGAGGGAGGAGGAAAACATGCTCTAAGCAGCCTGCCAACTAGTAATTCTACCACATGTGGTTGACAAGCATCCTATGTCCCACTGAATAGGACACCCATACCTGTGGTCTGCTATCTTCAAGGGGGGGGATGAGGGCAGTCCACCTACAACACCCATTCTCTCCCCCCCCCCCCCACAGGGAAGAGCCCCATGGAGGTGGCCAAACCAGGCTGAGCACACTAGCTGTCAGGGAAGGAAAGGACTATGGGACATTGGAAGCACACAAGAGCTACCCAGTTCCATGGAACACCTCAGACCCTGGGCATGGGGGCCAGGGAGGAACACCGATCAGTGAGCTCCAACGCAGGAAGCCCATGTTCAGTGCTAGAAATCTTAAATAGCTGCTCAGAGCCGGTAGGCCTCAGCCCCATCCTCCCTTTATCAGGATGAGGGCCTATGCATATATGCACTGCCACATGCCCCCTTCATGCAGGGGAAGTAGGGATTGGACAGCACATCAGTTGCAGGACCAACAGCCCTCTAACTACTATCCAGTGCATACGGAGATGTGAACAGCAGTCAAGACACCTGTTGATGTTTATGTGGCTGCCTGCCCACCATCCTATTGGGGTCAGTCCTGAACTGCAGGCCCTGGTTTTGTGGTTGTTAGGCTGTTGTGGTCCACTGCCTTGGCAGCTGCATCATGAAGCCCCTCCAACAGATGGCCTAGTCAGGCACCCGGGTATTCTACTAACATCACCTATTTGCCCTGCTTCTGCCCTCCATATTTCCCAACACTTACGTCTGAACCATGCGTTCAGAACATGTGAAGACAGAGAGTATAACTAGCACCTAATTAGAGGCAGGCAATAGTTGTGCACCAGTCACGCGCCCTGTCTCCACCTTCTCCCTGCCCACTCTCCGTCTTGACCCTGCCTATTCACGCGCTGCTCCGGTAGCACAGCAGTTTTAGCGTGGCTGCCTTTAGGAGGTGTGCTCGTGCTACCGCATCACCCAAACACATCAACCCTGCACACTTTAATAAACATTCCCCCATGTGTCTTTATAAAATGCTAGATTGAAGCTGCAGGTGTTTATACCTACTCGGGGCAAGTATAAATGCACATGGCTGAAGTATGCTTCTGCTCCACTCAAACTCTTACTGAAACATACCTCTTCATGAGTCCTCTAAAAGAGGGTGACTTCTTCTCCCATGAGCTCTTTAATAGGACTAACCCCTGGAGTAATTTTATAAAAGCCCTCTTAACTGCATAAAAGGGCATTTTCATACTTAACATCCTTTTTAAAATTACTCCTCCAGAGGCTTATACTCAAGACATTTGTCTTGATAACTTTTGGAGTTACCTGGACAAATCTTGTTGATTTAAAAATCTCTCCTGTGACTACATTGATTTTATCTGCAGAAAATTTATCTAGTATGTTGAGGTGGAGTTAGAAGCTTTCCAGGGACAAGCAAGTCAGGCCACATAAATAGGTGGTCTAATGTAATCCAAATAGGTTTATCTGGGTAACCATAATAAGTATATTCAGTGGCTGACTCATTTGAATAGCTCTATTAAATATCTGGTAAAATTTATCCAGATAACTTATCTAATTAACTTTAGCTTAACACCAAACTGCTCTCCCTCACAAGATTTATCTCTCTAATATCATAGCTACACAAAGGGGTATGTTTATTAAACGGTGATAGCGGACTCCGTGCAATATCGGAGCCACAGCCCCATTGATTTCAAGGGGCCGCTGTTCCGATATCGCATCGAATCCGCTACCGCCGTTTAGTAAACATACCCCAAAGTCTTGTTTACAATAAGTAGTTTGAAAATACATTGATTTAAATAGCAAATTAAAACATTTAAGCAAACTGGAAAAGCAGCTGATATACAAATGAATCATAATCCTGCAATGCCGGTAGGAATGTCGGAAAATAACTGCAGATGGAAGTTTACAGTTAACTGTTCCTCTTTTCTTGAGAGAATTTAAATCTGTGGTCATGAACTGTGAAGAGGGTGGATGAGATACTCGCAGTGCTTGTGATTCCTCAAGCATAAATACTGGTGCAGTTGCTCATCTGTTTCATTCTCAGAGCCAAGCAAGATTGCAAAGAAGATCAAAGCCGAAGAAGACAGAAATAGTCAAAGTTGGGTAAAGATGATTAGCATCCGGCAAGTCTCCTTGATGTTCATGGTTACCCTGGCCCTAACGACTGCAGCAGTTCCTGGAGGACTGCAAGATGTGGACAAGAATGACAGCAGTGTTCAGAAGGCAGTGCAGATCGCCCTGAAGGAGCACAATAAAGCCAGTAACGACCAATACATCAGTGTGCTCTCTAAAGTGATCGAGGCCAAAGTGCAGGTCAGTATGTAACTACTCAAGTCAAGCTATGTAAAAGTTGAGTTGCAACAGAGAAATGCAGTGAGACAGGGAGAAATCGGATTCTGCAGATGTATAATCATGATCTGAATCTAGAATCAATCCCAGCATTGGATAGGGCCATATGGTTTCACCTTCTTCATAGACTCAAGAGCTTGCTATGGGTCCCTATGTTTTCAGTATTTTTCTCATAGACACAAAATGGGGGAAAAAAACCTTTACTACATTAGACTCAAAGGGGCATGTTTACTAAACAATGGTAAAGGAGCAGTCTTTTCTGTGCGCTAACAGTGTGCTGGGCATGTCAGAGGCGTGCGGGCACTAACGGGTGCTAGTGAACACTTAGCGAGACGTAATGGGATAGCACGTGTTAAGTAGACTAATATGCATTTTCCATGCGAAAAAGGCCGTGACCCTACAGCATGATAAACAGGCATCAGTGCAAAGTAATCAAAATGTGATGGATGGATGGCAGGTGGTAGTTAATGGACCCCTCAAATTCTTATGGTGTCTTCAGGTAGTGTGATGTGGTGATGAAACAGAACAATGTTTCAGTGCAGTCTGTATATGTAAATGTCAGAAATGTAAGTCAATTGCCTATGAGAGGCCTCACATGTGTGGTGCTGCAGTCATGGCTTCATTGATGTGGTCAGCAAAAGAAGGACCCATCATGGGTGGTGATGTGGACCCAGCACACCTGTGTACTGCAGTATCAGTAGTACAACTGCTCAAGTTCAAATGCATTGCATGGTTTTGCAGCTGCCTGTCAAAAACATGCTTGCACTGTTGGACATATGGTGAGTGTGGAACAGTGGGTATGATGTTGTTAACAGAGAAAATGATCTTTGTTTGTGTAGGTTTGATGTTGTAAATGTCATGCTACCAATGTAATTTGTGTCAATATGGCCTAGATGTAGGTGTGCCATGGTAACATGAAAAAAAATTCCAGTGGGTTTGTCATCTGCCTTACCTAGTATGAAAACAACACAGTTGACCAGATATGCATGCATGAATTATATGTCTGAGTTTTTGTGGCATCCATAATATGGAGCAGGGAATGTTGTGTGACTCTTGCAATTGGTTGTCATTGAAGGAGTCGAACATGGCTGCATGTAGATCATATCTGTGCTTGAATTTCCAATGCCTGGCCAAATTAGGGTGGCACATATCAGTCATGTGCCGCATGTCTATCAAACTTTTGTTGCCCTTATATCATCAGCACACTACAGTGTTGTACGGGGGAGTCAACAAAGTATTGCTGTGAGATATGTATGACTGCAGTGTCCATGCCTGACCTATGCTACACTTTGAAATGCCTACAATGGTAAACCCAATCCTTGTTTTGCAGCTGATAATACGCTGAGATGATGGTAACCGAACTTTGATTAGTTCACACTCTATCAAGCCAGTGTTGAGAGCATGATAGCAAACATACACAGAACATAACAGTTAACTTCGTATGAATGTACAGAATGTGTGTGTCAGCATACACTGCAGCTAAAGATTGTCTGTACAAAAGCTGTCTTGTGCTAGGTGTCTGCATGTGGTGTAGACATGGTACAGAGGGGAAAATGTGCAGTCCAGTCAAGGTCAGAAATACCAATCTATTGTACTCTAGGGCTTGCACGTGTGTCAGGGTCACAATAGCTTCAGTGTCTCTAGGTCAACAGCAGAGTGAAAAGCGCTTTGTCCATCGTCTACTCATGATGGTAATGTGCATGTGACATATATATATTTCATGAGCATCAAAATGGATATGGGGACCTCATGTAATTCAAACTCAAGACTAAGCATGGGCATCCAGACCATGCATTACAAACACTTAGCACTGAGCCTGTGTTTGCTGTGTGAAAACAACACTTGTAGCCTTCATGCTAAACAAGCACAACACCTCTAAGGGAAGAAGCATGGACAAAGGCCACATATGCAGTTGTGTGTGATGTGTAAATGGCCTCATAGATCCGTTGAAATCTAGTAGGCTGTGGCTGCATGTTCAGTATATACTGTATGTCATGGTGTCCAAGATTGGCCCTCTCTGTTAGGGTCTAATCTCTACAGCATCAGCGCTGTGTGGGCCACGCATCAGCTGCAGTCATCTTACTAATACTCGGTAATGGGACACAGTGGAAGCAACTCACTCTGCCTGTTTGTTAGCCTGAATTGAAAAGAGTATGCATTAAAAACCACACAATGAGCAGGTACAAGGATGCATGAGGCTGAGCAGAAAAATCACACCTTTGGATGGCATCCCCACAAAAACAGGCTACTGCTAATCTCTTTTAACTGTGGTTAAAAAACAACAACAACATCAATTGAACATGTAGGAAATGAACTGCCCATCTGGTGTGTCCAAACACAGTGATTCAACCATTGTACTAAACCTGCATACCAGCAGCCATGGGAAGACTGACAAATAAAAGGAATGTTTCTCTCTGCAAGATAAGCAACAGCAGGTTTATACATTCACATCATTGCTGTAGGATGTGTCTCAATGTGCACTATAGAGGTGCAAAGGTGCAGATGATCACATTCCCCATTCAGGGTCACATCTTCCAAGTCACCTCACTGGGTGGCCCATGCATCAGCTGGGGTCACAGTACGGCCAGTTTGGCACTCGTGTAAAGACCATGGGAGAAATCTATATGAGCATTAAGAGGGACCTGGCTACATTATTAATTGGGTATCCTGAACCTGTCTGGAATCTATAAAGTATTGACTGTATAATTGGTTAAAAAGTAGGAACCCTGGGAAGTAAACGCTGCTCTGTCCTGTTCAGAGACACTGTGACCACCATTATGCTGAACATGCACACCATCTACAATTGCAAGGTGTGCTAATAAAGGAAATATATATATATCTTTCAGATTTTGCAAAAGAACTACATAAATGTACATGACGCCTGTAGGATGTGGCTGCACGTTCCATATATATGTGATGGCGACGCACAGTGGCCCACTCTTGCAGGGTCTAATGTCTGCAATATCTGCCTTGTGCCAGCTATGCCATAGCTGCGTACATCTTACCAATACTGTCTAATGGGTCACAGCAGAAGCATCATACGCTGCCTGTCTGATAACACAGGTACACTAAAAAAAAATTTTTTTAAACTACCTCTAATGTTTCGATTGATTTTTACGTTTTTTGGTGCGCTGAATCCAAATCTGGTAACCAATTTGCTCCATCACGTACAGATTTTTTGCTACATTGGGTTAGCAGTTTGAGGTGAACGTTTCAGATTGATTGCGATCGAGATAAACGTTTCTTGGATTAATTCTTTATACTAATTGTTTAGTAGTTATTCAAATAAGAATAAAGAAAATTGTAACAAGGCAGCACATAAGAATAGAGTAATGTCAACAAAACACACTGTGATGGTAGCAAAATTGTCTGCACTTAAAACAGCCACATACATGTGCACAAACTTTGAGCATATAAGAGCGAGGTTAGACACAAAGCAAAGCAAAGAAATGTGCAAAAAATGTTGTACAGGTATGTATGTAAGAATAGAAAACGCAAACCGCACCATTGCAATACATGAAGACAAACACCCGATGGTGTGAAAATAAAATTCTAATAAATGAGATCCGACACTGTGGTAATAACTAGCAAATTTTTATTTCAAAGTTTAGTAAAAACACGATATTTGTCAACACAGTTTAGATTTTAAAGTCATTCTTGGGTCAATCAATCTCCTGGTGGGCCCGTTTCTTCTTCCCCCGAATGCTTCTCTTGGTGCGCTGCTTGGCGTATTTTTCATCTGGGGTTTCCCGCAGCAGCAACCAGCAGAAATCAGCCATCATAGTGGTGTTCCATCTTCCTTGGTACCTTCTCTCTGCGTCCTTGATGTCCTGGTGAAACCTTTCACCTTGTTCTTCACTGTACGCCCCCACGTTTTCGGGAAAGTAGTTCACATGGGAGTGCAAGAAATGGACTTTCAGGCTCATGTTACAGCCTTGTTCTTTGAAGGCATTGAGCATCCTGGCAACAATATCCTTATAGTTCTCATCCCGCCTGTTCCCCAAGAATTTGAGAACAACATCCTTGAAGGAATCCCAGGCTTCTTTTTCCTTCTCAGACATCGTTTCAGCGAATGCTCCATCTGAAATGAGTTTCCTTATATCAGGGCCAACAAACACTCCTTCCTTTAGCTTTGCTTCAGAAAGTCGGGGGAACTTTGAGCAAAGGTACCGAAAGCACTCACCATCTTTTGGAAGGGACTTGATGAATTGCTTAATGAGACCCAACTTAATGTGGAGAGGTGGTAATAGAATTTTATCACGAGGTACCAAGCTCTCATGAAGAACATTTTTCTCACCGGGTCTCAAATACTCCCGAATTGGCCAGTCTTTTTTCCCCCAGTGTAGGTCGCGGGCCCGGCTATTCCACAAGCAAAGGAAGCAGGGATATTTGGTGAAACCGGATTGCTGCCCTAATAGCATGGATAGAATTTTAAAGTCTCCACAAATCATCCACTTATGCTCATCATAACAAATCTTCTGAAGAGTCAGGGCCAAATTCTCATATTTTTCTTGGAGAATAACAGAGTGAGCAATAGGAACTGAAGCGAATGTGTTGCCATTATGAAGAAGAACACCTTTTATGCTGTCTTTTGACGAATCAATGAACAGCCGCCATTCAGCAGGATCATACTTGAGTTTAAACTTTTCCATCACTCCGTATATATCGTTGCAAAATACCAAATCTTCCTCTTTGCTGGAATACTTCAAAAATTGTGTCTTGCGGTTGCGATACCAATAAAAAGTTGTTCCTGGTGACAATAGATTTTTCTGTTTAAGCCGAGAACCTAGCAGTTGGGCAGCATCTTTTGGGAGTCCTAAATCCCGGACTAAATCATTCAATTCAGCTTGAGAGAAAAGTTCAGGTTTCGGATCTGGTTCAGTTTCATACTCGGAAGTACTGGACTCATCGGGAAAAGCCATCTGATGAGTCTCATCATGATCAGAACCGTCCACACAAATATGATCCAAAGATTTTGGTGGTTCAGGCACAGGTACTTCGTTGCTATGAGGCATAGGCCTAATTGCTGAGGGAAGGTTGGGGTAACTTATTACGTTCTTATATTTTAAGTTGTATCCCTTCACAATGCAAGAGCAAAAATAGCAGTCACTGCTGTGGTCTCTTTGTTCACGCCACATCATAGGTATTCCGAAACGAAATGCTTGTTTTTTACCTTTCATCCATAAGCGTAGATCTTCCTCACATGTCTTGCACACTTTGTGAGGAGCCCACGGTTTGTCTTGATCGCCTAACTTCAAACCGAAATAGGCGAAATATACTTTTTTAATAAATGCAGAAATGTTCCTCTGCCGCTTTTTCACGGTATATTCCCCACAAATAAAACAAAAACTGTCCGGAGAGTTGACGCAACCTCTGGCTCTGTGAGCCATCACAAATACACAGCACTGCAAACTACAACTGTAGTGAACCACTTCGGAATAAAGCTGGATTACGACTGAGCAAACAAAAGGTAATAATGAACTTGCAAGAAACTGAAATTTGACAGGAATGTTCATGTCGCAACCACCGTGTTTGAACGAGCGAACGAGGCGAGGCGAACAGGAAAGCACATGCGCCAGCGCGAGTACTGGATTTAGCCCCCCGCCTCCCAATTGTCCTGTTAATGTATAAAATGAATACAAAACACTCTAAAATATCATGAGGGAGTGTTTCTAGTTAGTTAACCATTACAACCTCTATTTTGGGCCAAGAAAATAAACTGCAGTCGGCTAAAAAGAAATTATGTGAACATTCCTTATATGGGTAAGAAATCTAATTTTGCAAGAAAACGTGACGTGATGGAACATTTTGGCTATTTTTCCTGGATTCAGCACCCCAAAATCTATAGGAATCAGTTGCAAAACTGGAGGCAGTTTTTTGGTAGTGTACCTGTGTAATCAAGTGTGCATCAAATACTACACAATTAACAGGACCGACAGTGCATGGAGATGTGTGGAAAGATCATCCTTTTGGACAGCATGTCCTCCAACACATAATGTTTTTATTGGAAAAGGAAAAAAAAAGGGGGGGGGGAGGCATGTGGGAATTAAACCACAGATCTAGGGTGTCCAAAGAGAGCAATTTAACCATTGTACCAAACCAGCAAGCCAGCAACCATGGAAAGAATGACAAATAAAGGGAATGTAGCTCTCTCTGCAAACAATGTAACAACAGGTTTATACAATCACATCATTCCTGTAGGATGTGCCTCTATGCACCAAAAAAGAGAAGCTGCCCAGTACAACCTTCCGCAGTTGGGGGTCCCATCTCCAAAGTCTACCCACTGTCTGGGCCATGCATCTGCTGGGGTCACAGTAGGCACGGTTTGGAACAAGTGTAATGAGCATCCTTGAAATATATCTGAGTATTAAGAGGGATATTGCTACATCATGTCATGTGGATCTTGCACCTGTGTTCACAACCGAAATGTTGATAACTGCCAAATGTCATTTTGTGCCCCTTCCCTACCACAGAATGCATCAAACCGAGGGAGGGCCCTAGATGTGGTGTATTTTGATTTCAGTAAAGCCTTTGACACTGTTCCTCACAGGCGACTTATAAACAAACTGAGCACCCTAGGGATGGACGCTAAAGTTACTGCTTGGGTTAGAAATTGGTTGGGTTGGAGGCGACAAAGAGTACAGGTAAATGGAGCTCACTCTGAGGAGAAGAAAGTTACCAGTGGTGTGTCCCAGGGATCTGTCCTTGGTCCGATTCTTTTTAACATCTTTGTTAGTGATATAGCGGAAGGGCTGTCGGGTAAGGTTTGCTTCTTTGCGGATGATACCAAAATCTGCAATAGAATAGACACCCAGGAAGGTGTAGATAACATGAGGAGGGATCTAGCTAAGCTTGAAGAATGGTCTAGAATTTGGCAGCTGGGATTTAATGTTAAAAAATGTAAGGTCATGCATCTGGGCTGGAGCAATCCAAGGGAGCAATATAGTATAGGGGTGAAGAACATTTGTCCACTAAAGAAGATCGGGACATAGGCATGGTTGTGTCTGATGATCTTAAAGTAGCTAAACAGGTAGAAAAAGCAATGGCAAAAGCTAGAAGGATGCGTGGGTGCATACGGAGAGGAATGGCTAGCAGAAAAAAAGAGGTGATAGTGCCTCTGTATAAGTCTTTGGTGCGACCTCATTTGAAGTATAGTGTGCAATTCTGGAGACCGCACCTTCAAAAGGATGTGAACAGAATGGAGTCGGTGCAGAGGGTGGCTACTAAAATGGTTAGTGGTCTTCATTATAAAGAATATGAGGACAGACTTAAGGATCTTAATATGTACACCTAGAGGAAAGGCGGGATAGAGGTGATATGATTGAGCTGTTTAAATACCTCTGTGGCATAAATGTTCAGGGGGAGAGCCTCTTTCAATTGAAAGCAAGTTCTTCTATGAGGGGACATGGGATGAGGGTGAAGGGATAGATTCAGGAGTGATATGCAGAAATATTTCTTTACGGAAAGAGTGCTGGATCCGTGGAATAGTCTCCCAGTGGAGGTGGTAGAGATGAGGACAGTAACTGAATTCAAAAAAGCATGGGACAAACACAGAGGATCTCTAAAGGAAAAAAGGGGACTGTCGTAGATTGATATGGAAGGACAGACTAGATAGGCCATGTGGTCTTTTTCTGTTGTCATATTTCTATGTTTCTATGTTAAACACATCCTGTTTCCAACAATGCAGCTTATGGTCACGGTATGGAATTATGTGCCATTTCTCAAAGGCAACACCCGAGTTTGCACCTTTCAAAAGTCACACTGAAGCCATTATACAGATAACTATGGATTTTACCTTTGTAAATGACTTTCAAAATGTGCACCATGAACTATAATGTAAAGATGAAGGTTCCTATGAGCCATGCATGTGTCACAGGGGTTCAAAATATGTGTCCACTACTGAACCCTTAGCTCAATAAAGCAGCTTTGGAATGTCCCAGTATGGTACTACGTCCATACTGCTTTGATTTTATCCAATGTATATGGAATACCCATCTAAGCAATGTCTGAGGATCCTGATACGCACATAATGAAATGGGCTTTGACAGGTGTGTGACACATTGTCATGAGATGCAGAGGATGAAGCACACATTTGACTCTTTTGGCTGCACAGAATAAAAAAAAACTGATTTATTTCCAAAGGTTATGTGTACATAGTTTGTGTATTGGCTAAATAAGACATATATGGTATAGTAATTTTAATAAATTCATACAATGAGTGGTTAGAGTCACAACATATCCATTAATGCACATTTGCACAATGTAAATACACAAGCAACACTATGAGACCCTGTATGCAGAGAATCATTTATGGATATGGGTAATGAGATGATCCAGGTTGTTGTGGGGCACCTTATGGGGATGTGTCACAGCCTGTCCCCCTGAAATTCATTGCTCAAGGGTATGTATCAAATCACATAACCTATACGCAATGTTCCTCTGCAGCTACACACCCAATATTATGTTTGTTTTGTCCAAAAACATTTGTGCTCAGTGATACAGTCATGGCAGTGACATGGTAATACAGGCAAACGTTTAATGACCGTGAGGATTGGTTCACTGAGGTTGTCAGTGCTGTTGCAGCTGCAATGCCCATTGCAAGGAGTCTGAGTCCCTGACTATATTGGAGGACAGCACATATCTCCCAGTCCTGTCATGCAGCAAAGGATGTCTGTCCAGAGCCTTTAGGTTTGGTGATGAATATGGCAGAATCCATAGTAAGTTAGTGTAAGAGCCAGGAAGTGGCAAGGCGCAGCTCCTATCATGTGTCACACTGTATTGCCATATCCTTGTATCCTTTTAGGATGGCCTGGTCCAGCACTTTGATAGCAATGTCCTGCCTTGCCATGGACTCTCAACATACGCATCATAACTGTTGGACCCCCAATCTCTGCCAGCACTGAAATGAATGAAAGCTGATATTTCCATTTGAATATCCTGTGCCTTTGTAGTGAGACTCTCCATCTGAAAGGAAGCATTACATGGCATTGTGTTTATCCACCACAAATAAATCAGCACATGCACAGATAGCATGGCTACATTCAGTTGCAACTCACCTCATCAATGCCATATTTCTGAACTATCTATGGTACATCTTCTTTACAGAAACAATAACACTGACTTCACTGACTGTGGTATCAGTCAATGAAGTTACAGGATCCTAAGACATCATATAGGTGGACAAACATATCACAGATGCATCTAGTGGCACTGTGAAGGCATGTGATGTCACACATCATAGGTGTTCCATCTCAGCCATCAGGTGCAAGGATTGCCAATATGGAGTAAGAACACAGCATCTGAGCTAACACACAGATATTTTAGCAAGTAACAGATGCAATTATTGAAGTCCTACAATATACCTCTTCTGCCTCTGTGTAGTATGTAGAAGTCCAAAAACAATTCCACCTTTTCATGTGTCTGGAGCTGCCATATGGAGAGTCTCTTGGCATGATCAGGTACCTCACCAGAACAGTCTGAGTCACCCCCTATAACTGGATTCTGTACAGTCCCAAACACATCAGGCACACACATCAGAGGGTCATGGCATGAGACACACATGAAAGTAAGCCCATTTGTACACAGATGCATTTCCTGAAATACCCTCAACTTACATGAGAAGAGTCTCTCGATCAGAGATTGCCTGATTACTGCCCCCACGCATGTGTTTCCATGATCACGTACAGGATGGCACACTGGATCTTCCTCAAGATATGGATTAATGTTGACTGGGATATTATGCCTGACAGCAATGTTATGCAAGATGCATCAGGTCAAAATTATCTTGGCAACAGTAATGGGTTGGTATTGTAAGGCTCCACCAGTTTTATCCAGACACTTGAAGCGACTCTTCAACACACCAAAAGTGTGCTCAATGACAGAGAGTGTGGAGGCATGGGTCTCATTGTATCGTACCTCTGCAGGTGACCATGGAAACGCACAGGGGTCAGCAACCAGGCACGACACCCATATCCTGCATCACCTGCAAAAAGGAAATGCGACAAATCAACAAGTCACATATGTGTACACACAATGTCAGGATAGAGATGCCTGTCATCACATTTATTTTATTTATTTAAAAGCTTTTCTATACCACGCTCTTTATTATCAGTGCGGTTTACAATTAACAATTCTCGAACAGTCAAAGCAGAACTGCCTTGTGCTTACATTGAACAGGAGCGGTAACTTGGAGTTGTAACTGGGTGAACTATTTACAATTTACTGGGTGGACTATTTACATTGGACCATCAAAAGATGTGGCAAGGTGACTATTTACATGTTAGATGTTAGACCCAATCCTCATGGTTAGGACTGTGTCTTATCGGTTGTTTACAGTAAGCGTTACATTTACCCCCTGCCCCTTGCTAGAACCCTCAGAACTTAGGCATGTTGACGATCCATGTCCCATCATTTTCAAGCACTCCATGAGCATCGCCTCACCTCAGGTTGCAGCCCCACCCAGTACCTGCCACTGTTGTGATGAACCGGTTGGAAGGCCACCTGATATCACCTCCTAAAAATATTCCTGTAGCCAGTAATACCATATTAACGGCAGGCAGGTGTAATGTAAGAGCAAAAGTAATTTCAAACATTGTTTGGATGCAGCTCTGACTTTACAAAGCAGAGACAGATGCCAAACAATGGGGCAGAAATAATGGCAAAGGGTCAGGTATGGAACATGCAAAGACAGGACATATTCCCACCACTTACTAGTCCATAGGAGGGAAAAGTAGGTTACGAACAAAGTAAAACCAAAAATCCCAGAATGTTATGGATGTACATAGCTCCAAAGTGCCTGTAAAGCAAAGATAGCATAATCTACCAAGAAGATCATGGTATCATAAAAAGTCACCCAATGCAGCTAGGTGACAGGCTAGAGTCATGTGTGTGTGTGTGTATATATATATGCATAGCAGTTGGTATCATCGTGGTGGAGGAGGGAAAATAAAATAATTTATACGGAGAGTATGAAAAGTAACTCAGCCTCTGTTCTCACTGTCTTACACTATCTGCCTCTGCAAAACTGGATAGATGATAAGAGAATGCTGCATTTGGCTTTTGGAATAACATTGTAACTGAGTGGCTATAATCCACATCTCATTTTCCCCCACGTATATGTGTGTGTTTGAGGCATTGTGAGGTTGTACTCTTTTAGTCAGGGATAAAAGGAGGACTGTTAGTCTACCAACATGGCTGCAATCACCAAACACTCCCACCCTGCAATCAACCTGCAAGTTAACATCTCAGGTCCTAGGCCCCCCCCCCTCCCTCTACACCCCTTCTCCCTGAGGAGGTCTGTGCCCGTCAGCTTTGCTGAAAAGCAACGCTACCAGGCCATAGGTCATCTGTGCCCAGCTGCTGAGGTGAAGAGCAACATCCTACTTGAATACAGTGCTAGAGGTTTTCCAGTGGCCTGCAGGTGGATTGGCTGACCTAAGGCATCATATGCCGAAAGCATATGTTCTCACACTAGCCCACACATGAATACATCCACCTGAGTCCGTTTGAGACAAAGGAAGCAGCTAGGCAGCTATATACATAGGTGAGATGGGGACTGACTGTCTAACATTGATTCTGCCACTACTGTGACATTAAGTGCATGTTGGTAGTGTTTACACCTCCAAGGTGCAGGGCGCTCTGCAAACAGCCCCCAAGCAGAATGGACATGCCTATCTGCCCTTTCCACAATCATTGTTGTTTGGATGATATCTTCTTCTTTTAAATGTTGTCAGTCCTGCAACAGCATGAGTACACAGCTTCACTCAGCACAGTTAAAAATTGGTCAAAGTGCTACATAAGAATATAAGATATGCCATACTGGGTCAGACCAAGGTCCATCAAGCCCAGTATCCTGTTCCCAACAGTGGCCATTCTAGGTCATACGTACCTAGCAGTTTCCCCAAAAGACACAGGTTCCAAAATGCTTGTATTGGGTCAAGCAGTGATATCCTGGGTCCCTTCTTAATAATGGTTTATGGACCTTTCCTCCAGGAACTTGTCCAAACCTTTTTAAACCCAGCTACACTAACAGCCTTGACTACATCCTCCGGTAACAAATTCCAGAGTTTGATTACACATTGAGTGAAAAAATATTTTCTTTTATTAGTCTTAAATAGTTTACCCAGTAGCTTCATTGCTTGTCCCCTAGTCTTTCATTATTCTGATAACATAAACAATTGATCTACGTTTACCTGTTCCACTCCGTTCATTAATTTATAGACTTCTATCATATCTCCCCTCAGCCGTCTCTTTTCCAGGTTATCCTTGTATCCTTCCATCCCCTTTACCATTTTGGTGGCCATTGTGAAATTTTTCTAATAACGCTATATCCTTTTTAAGATACGGCGACCAGAATTGCACACAATATTCAAGGTGCGGTCTCACCATGGAATGATACAGAGCCATTATAATATCTTTTGTTTTATTTTCCATTCCTTTTCTTATGATACCTAGCATTCTATTTGCTCTCTTGGCCGCCGCTGTACACTGGGCCAATGGTTTTAACATGTTATCCACCATGACGCCTAAATCTTTTTCCTGGGTGGTGGTTCCTAATGTGGAACCTTGCATCGTGTAACCATAGTTTGGGTTGTTCTTCCCTAGGTGCATAACTTTGCACTTGTCCATCTGCCATTTCGTCTGCCATTTTGCAATTTAATCTGCCATTTTGATGCCCAGTCTTCCAATTTATCAAGATCCTCTTGCAATTTTCCACAATCCTCTTGGGTTTTAACAACTTTAAATAGTTTTGTGTCATCTGCAAATTTGATAACCTTACTTGTTATTCCCCTTTCCAGGTCATTTATGAATATGTCAAAAAGCAGCGGACCCAGCACAGATCCCTGGGGTACACCACTATTCACCTTTTTCCATTGGGAAAATTGGCCATTTAGCCCTACCCTCTGTTTTCTATCTTTTAACCATTTCCTGATCCAGAATAGTACACTACCTCCTATCCCATGACGTTTTAGTGTTGCCAAAAGTCTCTGATGAGGGAACTTGTCAAAAAGGCTTTCTGAAAGGCCAGATGCACTATATCAACCGACTCACCTTTGTCCACCTGCTTATTCACACCTTCAAAAAAACATAACAGATTAGTAAGACAAGATCTTCCTTGTCTAAAACCATGTTGGCTGTCTCCCATTAAGCCATGACTATCTACATGCTGAGTAATTTTGTTCTTTATGATGATTTCTACCATTTTTCCCGTACTGACGTCAAGCTCACCGGTCTGTAATTTCCCGGATCACCCCTGAAACCCTTTTTAAAAATTGGCGTTACATTGGTGATCTTCCAATCTTCAGGTATTACAGATGATTTTAATGAAAATTCACAGATTACTAATAGCAGGTCTGCAATCTCATATTTCAGTTTTTTCAACACCCTTGGATGCATACTATCTGGCCCAGTTGATTTACTACTCTTCAGTTTATCAAATAGTTGTAATACATCTTCCCGATGTATCGATATTTCCTTCAATTCTTCCGCACCTTTAAATACCACTTCAGTCATGGGTAACATCCCTACATCTTCCTCATTAAAGACCGAAGCAAAGAATTCATTCAGTCTCTCCACTATCGCCTTGTCGCCTCTTAGTGCCCCTTTAACCCCTCTATCATCTAATGGACCAACTGACTCTCTCACAGGTTTTTTGCTACGAATGTACTTGAAAAAGTCTTTATTTCGCGTTTTTGCTTCCGCAGCAAGCTTCTTCTCAAATTCTCCCTTTGCCTGCCTTATCAATGCCTTGCATTTGACTTGCCAGTGCGTGTGCTGTTTCCAGGTTTCGTCGTTTGGCTATTTTTTCCATTTCCTGAAAGATGCTTTTTTGGCAACAACAGCCTCTCTGACCTCACCTTTAAACCATGCTGGCAGTTTTTTGGACTTCCTTCCACTTTTCTTAAAGCATGGAATACAGCTGGTCTGGGCTTCCAAGATAGTATTTTTCAACAATACCCAAGCTTGATGTAAGTCTTTAACATTTGCAACTGCTCCTTTTAGTTTTTTCTTAACCATTTTCCTCATTTTATCATAGTCTCCCTTTTGAAAGTTAAAAGGTAGTACTGTGGATTTCCTTACTATCTCTCCTCCACTAATTAAATCAAACATGATCATGCTATGATCACTATTGCCTTGTGGTCCCAACACGCTTATCTCTTGCACTAGATCTGGTGTTCCACTAAGGACTAGGTCTAATATGGCTTCCCCTCTGGTCGGTTCATGAACCAGCTGCTCCAACAAGCAGTCATTTCATGTAGGAACTTTATCTCCCTAGCATATCCTGCCGTGACACTGACCCAGTCGATACTGGAGTAATTGAAATCACCCATTAATATTATTGTGCTGTAGCTTAATAGTTTCTCTAGGGGAAAACATATCTATTAGGAATATTACCAGCTCTGCAAAAGATAACAATGGAGTTAACAGAAAGGTCATTAAGTGCAAATGCAGACATTCAGGAAAGGAGAGGATGCGCGGCGTTTTTAGCTTTCATCTCGGTGAACATAGTATTGAAGAATGAGTATCTTAAAAACTTTTCTACGAAACGTGGGCAGCTATTTGATTTATACCCCATCCCCTGAAGTACCGCATCAGGAGAAACGCTCTGAAGCGCTGAGGGGAGGCGTCGGGAACGGGGGCGACTTGAACACTTGAATGAATTTAAGTTTAAGTGTGGTATATGAATTTCAACGAAGTCAATGCTGTGAAAACTCCAGGGTTTGATTTGTTCAACGTGTGTTGTTTAAGATCATTATAAGCAGATGTCCTCTACATGAACAAAGACAACAGAATGCAAATATTTATGCTCTAAATGATTAATGAGCTGTGGACATTAGATTTAACTTCAGCATTTGCTTCTCATATTACTACCGCACTACGCTATTGAGGTCATTGATGCTAACTAGCAAAACTGTTCCCTACAATTGGCATTTTAGCCAAAGGGACGGTTGCTATTGTAAGTCTGAGACCTCCTAACGTTGCTAAAAAAAATTTATTCTTTGAGATAGAATAACCATTGTCTCTAAAAGTTTGTTTGAAATTATCATACTCAGTTACATTGAACGTTTTTCTCTTTAGTAGTGATTATTAGCGTTCTATAAATAGACCACTTGATACGTGAGATATAGAAACATAAACATTCGTTAGGCCATGTGTCTCCCAGCTCTGTGACCCTTACCATGAACCTTTTAATATAAAATAGTCTGTGATTTTGCACCATCTTCCACACCAGCCATGCTACTTATAGTTCAGACACATTATGCACCCAGTAGAAAGGGAAATCCTACTCTCCCAGCAGAACACAGTCCTCATACAGTCCATCTTCAAACTGTTGGAATATCGCTGAGTGATGCAAGATATAGGAGTCATGGATGGACCCTGGAAACCTAGGGACCACATTCAGAATACGCATATTTGGATGACAAACCACGTGCACATTCAGGGAATGGTAGTGCTTGCGGTTGCGGTACACTGCTTCCCTGTCTCTGGGTGGGACCAGGGCAACATGTGTGCAATCGATGGCTCCCATCATGTGTGGTATCCCTGCAATTTGCTCAAATTGTTGGTTCAGGGCCACCTATTGTTGCCTAGTATTAGGAAACACAATGTAATTCCTGATCATGGCTTGCGGTACCTGGTGGAGACAGCATAAGAACATAAGATATGCCATACTGGGTCAGACCAAGGTCCATCAAGCACAGTATTCTGTTTCCAACACCAATCTAGGTCATATGTACCTAGCAGTTTCCCCAAAAGACACAGGTTCCACAATGCTTGTACTGGGTCAAGCATTGATATCCTGGGTCCCTTCTTAATAGTTCCTCAGTAAAGACCGAAGCAAAGAATTCATTCAGTCTCTCCACTATTGCCTTGTCGCCTCTTAGTGCCCCTTTAACCCCTCTATCATCTAATGGACCAACTGACTCTCTCACAGGTTTTTTGCTACGAATGTACTTGAAAAAGTCTTTATTACACATTTATGTTTCCGCAGCAAGCTTCTTCTCAAATTCTCCCTTTGCCTGCCTTATCAATGCATTGCATTTAACTTGCCAGTGCTTGTGATGTTTCCAGGTTTCCCCATTTGGCTCTTTTTTCCATTTTCTGAAAGTTGCTTTTTTGGCAACAACAGCTTCTCTGACCTCACTTTTAAACCATGCAGTTTTTTGGACTTCCTTCCACTTTTCTTAAAGCGTGGAATACAGCTGGTCTGGGCTTCCAAGATAGTATTTTTCAATACCACCCAAGCTTGATGTAAGTCTTTAACCTTTGCAACTGCTCCTTTAGTTTTTTCTTAACTATTTTCTGCATTTTATCATAGTCTCCCTTTCAAAAGTTAAAAGGTAGTACTGTGGATTTCCTTACCATCCCTCCTCCATTAATTAGATCAAATGCGATCATGCTATGATCACTATTGCCAAGTGGCCCCAACAACCTTATCTCTTGCACCAGATCTGATGTTCCACTAAGGACTAGGTCCAATATGGCTTCCCCTCTGATCGGTTCATGAACCAGCTGCTCCAAGAAGCAGTCATTTATTTCATCTAGGAACTTTATCTCCTTAGTATGTCCTGCCGTGACACTGACCCATTCGATACCGGAGTAATTGAAATCACCCATTATTATTACTGTGCTGTAACTTTTGTTAGCTTCCTTGATTTCTTTGAGCATTTCATCATCCATTTGTTCATTCTGGCCTGGTGGTTGATAGTATACCCCCACTGCCATCACCTTCCCCTTTTTACATGGAATTTCAATCCATAGAGATTCTACAGCAAATTTTGTTTCCTGTAGAGCATGTCCCTATACTTTATAGTACAATGCAGATACAACAACAACATGTGCAAAGCCCAAAGCAGCAGCAAACAGGGGTATGAACATCCACTCACACAGGCTCCACAATCCAAATCTGCATGGAGAGTCAGGCTGTTGGCCCCAGCACGGAGCTGCAGTTATCACCAGAGCACTACTACTACAATGTCGGCACTGTGATCAGGAGCAGTGTGGCGGGCAAGGTTGCCAACCACCCCTATCATTGCACAATGCTGCAATAGGAGTGTGTGTGTGTGGTGTATTTCTATCCATTGTTCTGTGGCTGTCCACACCTCACTGGTCCCACAATGTCCCACTGTTACCAGCGCTAGCCTGAATATGTGCATAATGAGGAGCAAGGTATTGTGGGTATTAATTTATTTTTTTATTTATTTAACTGTTTTTATATACCATCTTTCTTCAATTCAAGACGGTTTACAGAGAACATAACATGACAGTGTATTTCAACTAATTACATAGAACCAAACTACATAACAAGAGTATATATGGTTAATATAAGTAACTTTTGTACATGAGGAGTCTTTATGGACAAGAACTATTTACATGCTTATTTACAGGAGAGGTTAGGGCGAGGTCATAGGAAAATGAATTGGGTAAGGTATTAAAGGGAGGTTTGAGCGGGAGGGAAAGGGTGGAGGGAGGGCTATGGGAGTAGGGAAAAATGTTCGTGGAAGAGATGAGTTTTTAGCTTCTAACGGAACTCGGTATGATCGGAGCAGTTCTGTGGTTCACCTGGTAGGGCATTCCATAAAGAGGGGGCATAAAGGGAGAATGTCCGATTACAGGTAGTTTGATTGCATTTTCTCTTAGTATTTGGGATAGTTAGAAGGTTTTTAGTGATAGTGCGGCGTGTTCTATTGTTGTTGGAATTGGATAGGAGCGAGGAGAGGTATGGAGCTGACTCATTGGAAATGATTTTATGTATGAGGGTGATTACTTTGAATTTAACTCTGGACTGAATGGAAAGCCAGTGGAGATCATGGTGGATTGGCATTATGTGTGATCGTCTAGGGTTATTTGTGATGAGATGAGCTATTGTGTTCTGTGCCATTTGGATGGCGTGTATGTTGCATGCCAGGTATGGCCCAGACAGGGCGGATTGGCCAGGATGCATCTTCACAGGGTGTGGGGCAATGGCTGGGACACTGTAGTGCCCGACCACCTCCTGCATGGCAGGGTGGCCACAGCATGTCATGCTGGAAGGACACTCACTCTGACCGAGCAGTGACTATGGCATGCCTAGGTTCCCACATAGCGCTCTACACTACCTATCTCCAGTGATACTTGTGTGTTCCCAGTTCTGGGGTCCAATCACTGAGATACTTGCTTGGTGCATGTAGTTCCTCTGTGAGCATGCACTATGGACTGGCTAGTGGACTGTCTGTAGTTAGACTGTGCATGGTTGGAACAGGTTGTAGGGTCCTGCAGGTGCAGTCTGTCTGTGCTGTCTGCTGGTGAATGGCAGATGGTGGTGTGAGGCAGTTGGGGTTTTACAGACCTAACCCCAGCATTACTGCTGGTTTGCCACTGCCCCAGTCACAGGTATGGCTCTGGCCCACCAACCCTGGAGGGTTGTCTTATACCAGCAGGATGGCGGTTGCTTCACTGGGGCTCAGGCACCTGTCCCTTACCTACAAAAAGGGTGATTGTGGGCCCTTTGGGGTATAAAGTGTATACCACTTTGACCTGTAGAGGCACTGCTACACAAACCTCATGCAAGTCTAGAAACCCCTCTGCCCTTATAACAGGTGCCATGTCAGCCAGACCCTAACACTGGGTACACACTAATCTGGGTGCTGTCTGGTCCCAGAGGACCATATGTGACTGAAGAATACAGATGGACACCAAATTATCTTTGGATGCACTGCAAGGAACACCTGTCACACACTGATAGTGATGGAGATGTACAGCAGGACCTATCTCTAGCACCACATGTACTGCAGACCTAGTGCTGGGCACCCATCCTATCCCTCAGGGTAAACACAGAACCTGCACAATGGCATGGTCTGTAGCTATTCTGTGCCAGTATCACGCACTGTCAGTTCGTCTTTCCAAGCTGAGGTACCGGAGAGGTGCAGACCCCATTTGGTGATCAGCTGTAGACACTATTCAGCATGTGCATTGCATCATGGGTACTGGTGGAGTTACCCTGTCCTGGCACTCAGAGCAGAAAGTTTGTACGGTGACCTGCAGTCCTTCTATACCCAGCCATTGCTGTGAGATACGCCATGGAGGTATAGCCTACTGGTTAGTACAATGCCATTCTCAGCAGTGTTCATGGGTTCAATTCCTCATTGTTCTCTCCTTTCATGCCTGTCCTACTCAAATAGTTTGCATGCTTGTAGTAGTCATATTCTTGCAGAGCTGTGCTGCCAGCCCATAATACTCTCGCCACAGTTGCCAACATTCCTTCTGTCCGTCTATCTGCGTCTGTCAGCTATGTAGAGTCCTGTCTGCCTGTGCAGGCTATAACCCCATGTCCTGCACTGCTGCCATTTCCTGCATTGCGCCTCTTCATGCTTGTCTCGCCTGTGCCTGATCTGCATGGCACCACCACTCCTTTGTCCACCCATCATTGTAACTATCCTGCCACCTCCGCCTCCACTGGGGGACAAGTATTCCCATCATCTGCCACCCACTGTTTTTCCAGTACTTTACATTGCCAACACCCTGTTCTGTGGTACAGTTGCCCCCACCATGTTTGTCAACAGTACTGGCAGCCACATGGGATGCCTGCAGATATGGCAGGTCCAGCAGCTCCCAGCTCTCCCTCCTTCACTCACCTGTTCATTGCCTTTCCTCTGTGCTCTATCTAGTGTTAGGGCCACATCTGTCTCTATGCCTCACAGGTCATGCATGTCATCCTGAAGCACCTTGCAGCCTTTAGGGCACACTAACCTAGGGCACCGTAACCTTGTTAGGCCACCTTAACCTATGGTTCCATAACCCAGGGTGCCTTCTAAGTTGCCTTGTCCAGGGGTGCCTAATACGGCGCTTAGCCTAGGGAGCCCAATAGGGCACCTTACAAAGCGCCTTATGAGGCACCTAACAAGGCACCTTATAAGGCACATTACAGGGCACCTTATAGGGCATCTTATAAGGCACCTAACAAGGCACCTTATAAGACACCCATGGCCTAGTGGTTGGGGCAAGGTACCGAAGGTCAGTGGCTCAAATCCCACTAGAGGACAGCAACCTTGGGCCAGAAGGACTGAGGCTTCTAGTCCCACAGGTGCTCCTTGTGGTCTTGGGCAAGCCACTTAACCCTCCATCACCCATGTTCCCTGTAAAATAGTTATCTCCAAGTTAGAATGCCCTGTTCAATATAATTTCAGTTTGTTCAATGTAAACCGCCTTGATAACATGAAAGGCGGTATATAAGAAATGTTAAATAAATAAAATAAGGCACCTTACTTATAAGGTGCCTTGTAACATGCATTAGCTGATACGGCTTGCTGTAACGATGCAACGCCCACGCCTTTATATGGGCATCTGTTCCATTACCGCAGAACCTAACGTGGGTAACATTACCGTGGTTTAGTAAACATACCTCCTAATGTAGGTCTGCTGTGTTACAGCTATTTAACCTTTACTCTTACATCACAAATCCTGATTTTGCTGCAGGGGCAGAGAGATACCCCCATACGAGGTTAGTTTCCAAATAGAAACCCCAGTGTAATATGTGAATTATGTACACCATGGGATGCTGCAGGTGTTTGCACACCTATAGATATACACAGGAGGTCCTCACAAATGCCTGCATAATGCACAGGAGTCATCTGTCAATGACATTAAGGTGATGTGTATGTTGACTTGACCTGCACCACTGCCTGTGTATGTCATATATCACAAATGTTGGTAGAACAGGACCTTTTAACTGCAGTCTCTGTCCATAATGCTCTGTTTTTTGCCACTGTTCAATATGCAGTATGCAGCCCCTCTAATCATGAAGTCCAAGATGGCTAAGGCAAGGGCCACTGAGAACAGGAACACTGCAGCCCCAACCATGCAACATGTGTGGCTGCAGTGTGGGAAATAATGGCCATGTCCAAGGCCTGTGTGGTATACAATGGATGTTGACAACACACTGGAAAAGGGAGTCACACATGAAATGCCAAAACAATTTATTAACAAACATTAACTGTAGCCTTTTCCATATACAGGGTGGCCCAAAAAAGGTGAGAACATCTCGTAGCATATAAGTTATTTAAAAATTCAAAAAGACACATCTAAACAATTGACAAATTTAAAAAAAAAGATGGTGACTGGAAATTGTTGAAATAAAGATCTTATATAGCTAAAAATGGTAAATAAGTAAACTATTTAAGCTTTTAATTTATGAGATGTTCTCACTTTTTTTTGGGCCACCCTGTATATACATGTCACCATGGACATCAAGTAAACCCTCAGCGACGGCGGGGATGACCCCTCCTTACCTGTTGGTATACCCTCCCCCTACAAACCCCTCCTCTGGTGGTGGCTGAGCCTGGTGCTGGTGTTTGCCATGTTTCCATGAGATATAGCAACGTCTCATTTAGACGGTTGATGGCAGCAGTCACAGCCTGAAATCCATCCGGCATATGCCGGAAGCCCTCAGCCATATTTGAACAAGTGACTCCCGGTGTTCACACGGCTCGTCTTTGTGACCCTGCAGATCCTGACGCATACCTGTCCAAATGACAGAGGCCTGGTGATGGGCATATGTGCTGAGTGAAGTCATAGAATGCACATGTGACTTATGAACAAAGCATCTGTATGGGATAGTGCATGTACACAGCACATGTATGTACAGTGTGGTAAATGCTGGCTTGGAACAATTCAGTGTGCACCATGACAGGAGGAGGACAGGTTGAAGTTTACTTGCAGCAGATTGTGTGTGAGTGTTGGAGTGTGAGAGCAATTGGTGGTCCCTGATAACGGTACTCAGAAGCATGGTCTTGGGCACCATATATGTGACAACATTGATGTCTATGAATATAAGCCAAAAAATGTCACACAACCATGGCCAAATATGTTCTATATGACATTGGCCCTGAATCTGTCCCGCATCTACAACTCCTATTTATGTCTGGCCTGGGCTGTAGATGCGGGACAGATTCAGGGCCAATGTCATATAGATGTACAAAGGAAATAGCGAGTCTGATCCCGTGGGGCATGGATAGCCCCACTGGATCCGAATTGCAAACAGGCCTGTATGTCCAGGCCTGGACTGCAATTCAGTACCAGCCTGCACATACAGGCACTGACTGGCTACCTCAGGCTGCCCATTTCAGTGGAGTTGTGGTGCCATGGCATCATGTTGCCATGGTGCTGTGTCCCCATTTAGTTGCCATGATGCTGGACGCCGCAAAATAAAGTTACTTCCCTGCAGACAGATCCCCAATCTGGCCCCCTAATAGCAGGGTTGGGCTGCGAGGGATCAACTGCAGGCAGTGTCATCACTGACCTATATGCTCTCTGCATCACTACATTGCTGTCTCAGAAGTTGTGATGTAGTGATTGTTGCACTACTACTGGATGCAGTGGTTAGGGGTTCATGGAGCTCTATGAGGATCTGAGATCTGACCTCAAGCTTCTGACTGCCCAGTCTCATGCCATACCAGGGTTGGTGAAGCTTCAGAGTGCCTTACATTTCTTTGCCTCTGGCTGTTTTCAAACATCTGTGGCTGCAGTTGGAGATATGAGCCGTTTCTCCTTCTGGTGTACCCCAGGGATCTGTGCTGGGTCCGCTGCTTTTTGACATATTCATAAATGACCTGGAAAGTGGAATAACGAGTAAGGTTATCAAATTTTCAGATGACACAAAACTATTTAAAGTTGTTAAAACCCAAGAGGATTGTGGAAAATTGCAAGAGGATCTTGATAAATTGGAAGACTGGGCATCAAAATGGCAGATGAAATTTAATGTGGACAAGTGCAAAGTTATGCACCTAGGGAAGAACAACCCAAACTATGGTTACACGATGCAAGGTTCCACATTAGAAACCACCACCCAGGAAAAAGATCTAGGCGTCATTGTGGATACCATGTTAAAACCCTCGGCACAGTGTGCAGTGGCGGCCAAGAGAGCAAATAGAATGCTAGGTATCATAAGGAAAGGAATGGAAAATAAAACAAAAGATATTAGAATGCCTCTATATTGTTCCATTGTGAGACCACAGCTTGAATATTGTGTGCAATTCTGGTCGCCATATCTTAAAAAGGATATAGCGATTTTAGAAAAGGTTCAGAGAAGAGCCACCAAAATGGTAAATGGGATGGAAGGATACTCCTATGAAGAAAGGCTAAAAAGGTTAGGGCTCTTTTACCTGGAAAAGAGATGGCTGAGGGGAGATATGATAGAAGTCTATAAATTAATGAACGGAGTGGAACGGGTAAACGTAGATCGATTGTTTACGTTATCAGAATATGGAAAGACTAGGGGACATGCAATGAAGCTACAGGGTAAACTATTTAAGACTAATAAAAGAAAATATTGTTTCACTCAATGTGTAATCAACTTTGGAATTTGTTACCGGAGGATGTAGTAAAGGCTGTTAGTGTTGTTGTTGTTAAGTGCCGTCGAGTCGGAGTCGACTCATGGCGACCCTCTGGATAGCTATCCTAAATTGTGTTCGGTCTTCAGTCAGGCGGCTTATTGTTGACAGACTGGTACCCGTAGCTGCTGTTATTGTATCGATCCATCTCATTGCTGGCCTTCCTCTTTTGCGTTGACCTTCTATCTTGCCAAGCATGATGTCTTTCTCTAATGATCTCTCTCTTCGCATGATGTGTCCAAAGTATGAAAGTCGAAGTCTTGTCATCTGAGCTTCTAAAGAAAGCTTAGGTTTGATCTCCTCTAGTACAGACTGGTTTGTTCTTCGGGCAGTCCATGGTATACACGGTATTCGCCGCCAGCACCATAATTCAAAGGCATCAATTTTCTTCCTGTCTGTCTTTTTTACTGTCCAGCTTTCACATCCATATGATGTTATTGAAAATACCATGGCTTGAACAAGTCGAATCTTTGTATGGAGAGAGACATCTCTGCTCTTGAGAATCCTAGGTCTTTCATAGCCATTCTGCCAAGAGCAATGCGTCGTCTGATTTCTTGACTGCTTGTTGCTTCTTTATTGATAGTTGATCCAAGTAGGTTAAAGTTGTTCACAATTTCAATTTCTTCTTCAATGATGAAGCTGTTGATTATGCCAGTTGTCATGATCTTTGTCTTCTTTACATTAAGGTGCAGGCCCATTTTGAGACTATGTTCTTTGATTGTGAGAAGCAAATGTTTCAGATCATCTTCACTTTCCGCCAGTAATGTGGTATCATCAGCATAGCGAAGATTGTTGAAGAGTCTTCCACCAATCTTCACACCTCTGTTGTCTTCATACAATCCTGCTTCTCTGATAATTTGTTCTGCATATAAATTAAACAGGTAGGGGGAAAGTATGCAGCCTTGTCTTACACCTTTGCTTATTTTAAACCATTCTGTTTCTCCTTGTTCTGTTCGAACTATTGCTTCTTGATCAATGTACAGATTGTGCAAGAGAACGATCAGGTGTTCTGGTATACCCATGCTTCTTAATGTGGCCCAGAGTTTCTCATGGTTGCTGTTAGTATGCTGTTAGTGTAGCTGGGTTTAAAAAAGGCTTAGACAAGTTCCCGGAGGAAAGGTCCATAAACCATTATTAAGAAGAGACCCAGGATATCAATACAAGCATTGTAGAACCTGTGTCTTTTGGAGAAACATCTAGGTATGTTTGACCTAGATTGGCCACTGTTGGAAACAGGATACTGGGCTTGATGTGACCCAGTATGGCATATCTTATGTTTTTTGGATCCACAGCTGGAACTTGAATCTGTGACTTTCTGTTTTTGGACACACTGGCTGTGTGTTCTGCACCACACTGTTGCCACAGATGCACAGTTGTCCCTGGAGCTACCTATACTTTTCCTCAGCCAGACCTTTTATGCTGCATTCCACACCACGTACGGGTACAGGGCATGGCCTAGGTCCACTGCAGGCAGGTGCCACTGCCCCATCCAGCACGGGCAAACACCCCCTTGCCATGCTGACATGACCATATGCTGTTGGTGCCGGTAGTATGCAGTCTGAGGCCATCCATGTTGTGAGTAGGCAGTTGCCTAGGGAGCATGGAGGCATACATGGGCATCCTCACAACCTCCCCATCACCGCCTGCCAATATTATGTCCCTTCCTCTTGGAGGAGGTTGGCTGTAGGGATGTCAGGTCAGTGCCCTGGCTACTGTTAGCTAGGGTGGACCAGGTAGATATAGGTGCTTGGCCTTTGTCAGCTGCTGTCTTGCTGGTGTCCAGTTTCTATGTTCCTATGTGCCACCTAGGCAACTGCCTAGTCCACCCTGTGCCCCAGCTGCCCCCACTGCATGTCCCACTTGCAGCCCCCTATGCCCCATTTGCACCATCACCATAGTGGCCTTTCATACTTGGGCACTATGCTGTTGCTGCAAATGGAGCACTACTATAACTTTTCTTGGGCTCCCTGCCTATGCTGTACATTGCTGACACTGAAATCATTTCTCTCTCTTGCAAATGTGTGCTAACGCCAGGTTTTCACTCGCGGTAAGATTCAGCCCTTCAGTTCCCCATGTTGGTGTTGGAGGGTCTCCCCACCCACTCCCCGCCCATTGACCCCCTTCTCTCCGCCCTCTCTCCACCCTCTGTGGGACTTACCACAGCCGGGAACGCTAACACACGTTATGTAACATTAACACGTGTTAACGTAACGTTTGCATGCGTTAACGTTACCAACGTGCATTAACATAGTATCTTCTACGTTAACGCGGTTTAGTAAACATACCCCATGGTTTGTGATGGATTTTGGAGAAAGAATCGGGCAGACGTGCAACAACACACCAGCACCATTAGCCTGACATTCAGGTTTCAGAGAACGTGATGGATCACAGAGGGACATATAGGCACACCAATATGAACCACCAATATTGGAAGGGATTGTCATTTAATATGTAATAGTGACAGGAACATAACAATGGCAAAGAGATGAACATGGTGTCCCTGTCAGTACACATGATGATCCACAATATATATACAACTAAAAAGGTGTGCATGTATACAGTTGCATGTGTCATCAGACTATAGCACAGTGCATGTTGTGCATAGGCAGACAGTTGCAACACTGACACATACATGGGGCAGACAAATAAGTACAGTGATGTTGGATCAGGTTTCTAATGCGACTGCAATGGAGGTGTTTCAGCTGATGCCTTATGCTTATTTATGCCATATTGTGTCTCATCATCAAGAATTCAATGCTGTACCATACAGAAATGTGCATCGAGCACATGGTTACATATCACATGGACGGTGTCTTGGTCCCAGGGATGGCCATCTGATGGACACTGCACATGTGTGACACAACGGCATTATGTGTCAAAATAAAGGTACAGAATGTCACATGGAGCATTTAACTATCATATCCAAAGTTGGTGAAAGTAGCATCGATCACCGTGTTAGTGACCGGCCTAGGGGTCAGAACATCATCCAGAAGGAACATAATGGTCTAGTGAAATGCCTACAGCACATTGATGTGTGTCTGTCATCAGGTACAGGCTACAGCATGGTCAATGCTATGTGCTTGGGTCTGTTAAGGAAATCAGTACAGAGAAAAAAAAACATGTTTTCCCAAACTGGAAAGGACAACATAGGGGATCTGCATAGGTGGGGCTAAAACTAGATTTGACTATTTACTGGAGCAGTGCTCTACCCACGTCACTAGACCTTCATAGTATCAGCATTACATCTCAAGGAAACAAATGTTCATCATTCATCAAAGTCCAGACAGATCCAAGTATTTGAAGTCAATATTTATTTGCCTCAGCAGAGATATAAATATTCACCGTGTCAGAAATGTTCACAATACATAAGAGGTGCTACATCACACACATCACAACATACTTACAGGGGGTCATATATTACACAAATCCTCCCCTTATGTACATTGCTACTTGGTTATGTAATTGTTTTACAGTGATCATGTGTCTATCAGTCTCAAACATATCTGTTAATCAGGATCATCATATATTCATTGGGTGGTGCTGCCATTGACGTCAAGGTGTTATCGGCATCTGTGTGTCTTTAATTATTCTCGAAATAATGAGAATTGCATATTGTAGCAAATTTGTGTTGTGTGCAAATTCCATCAGGTCCCAGCATGGTGGAGAAATGGCTACATACATGTTTTGAGATTGTACTTGCATATGGCACTGACTGAACATTGTTAGTGTTGAGTATAGTTTGTCTTCCAGAATTCAGTTGTGGTAGCAGAGAGAGAAGATGCAATGTTTCTTCCTGGGGGTAGTGCTTTCTATATCATTCTTGCTGATTTATAATGAATCAAGGCAAAAAAAACCAACAACTCAATGACTACATAATCACAAAATGGTCAAAGGTCATTGAAAAATCAAGCCAGTAGCTATCACTGGCACTATACTCGATAACATTGATAATGAATGTCAGATTTCAGCAGACAGTTGTGGAGGTGCTTCTGTGCCAGGCTTATGATGTGATATATCTTCACCTTTTGCAATGATGGTGCCTGTACTGTTTATGGATGTCCAAACAGGTTACGAGTTGGGGAGAAGGTGTCCTTGCTCCGTAACATATCATTAGTGAAAGTGGGCAGGTGGAAGACCAGGGTGTATAGGAGTGGGCCAAGGCACAGTATCATGTGGTTTTGGCAGAAGATTGTTCTTGCATTTTTTTACAGTCAGCTCCTTGTGTGAGAGGCTTAGATGGAGATAATTTACAGGTACTTTATCTGTGTTTGCATTCTTATGCAGCTTCTTCAGAGGGTGAGTTGTGTCGGTGGTGTGACAATTTGATCCTGGTCATCTGAATCTGCTTTTGTCTTGTTCAGGTTGATTGTGACATGTTTTCATTGGACACATCTAAAGACATGATGGGCACGCAGTAGTACATGTGTGTCTACTGGATTTTATGTGACTATAAGACCATCTAGCCTAGAATGCACAGCATATGAGTGCATGTCTGCATGTACCCATGTAAACACAATTACAGTAAATATCTAGATGACATGTATAAACCTTGCTAAGACATGTTGCTCCCATACATACACTTTCCATTGCCACATTACAGTGTCACCCTAACATTCAGACAGACTCACAGACACAGGTGGAGAGGCTTGATGGGTTGTATGTGTGACATGTCTCTTTGTGGTCCACACATATGTATGCAGTGTCCACCCTTTCCTGGTCTGCAAACATTATGAAGCTGCCTTTCCCTGTGCAATCACTTCAAGCACATAATGTCATTGGCCTGCTCTTCCAGGCAGTAAGAGATCGGACAGTTCATGTGTTTAAGATCTGTGTGAGGAACACTGCTGAGGATAATGTGGAGCTTGTAACCTACAAGTCATTAGCCTGGAGTGCATAAAGTTAGTGCAGACAGTATTGTTCACCCACAAGCTGGTCTTGAACACATGACCCCAGTGTTATACACACAGACACCTTGTGTACAGTGCCACAGGGATGCTGCTTTGCTGCTGTATTAGAGAGATATTGAAGATGACTTTGTAGCATTCTATGTGGCAGCTCTTGAGGTTTGCATATGAGCACTTAGCCATCTGCAGTTTCAGGAACATCTTTGGCCATTGGAGTTCTTGAGGAGCCAGGACTCCATGCCACAAAGGGTATGTTTGTAGCAGTTGCAAATGTAGTGGTGGGAAGGTGGGTGCACTACAATTTACATGCTACTACCATGTTTGTCAGTATAATGACAGTGGGAGCTGCTGGGCTGCACTGCTCCCATACCAATGGAACACATATTACAGACGTGACAGGTGACACCCATTGCAACATCAAACCCACACACACCCACACAACAGTAGCAGGGTGACAATGGGGGTGTCTTCCATGACATCTGACAGACAGGCCATGTGCAGTTACTGCCACTATACTGGAACATCATCCCATGCATTCAATTAGTTTAGCATTGGGAGCTGCCTTGCCACTATACAGATTCTAGACTACACTCACAGACAACAACAGGGCACCTCCTTACCACTATAGGAGCACACACTCACAAACTGGATTAACATATTGCCACCAGCAGCCCTATGGCCTCTCATTGCAGGACACTATACTGTTGCTACTTGTGTATCACTACTATCATTGTCTAAGGCTGCCCTGTATATACATCACATTGTGGACATTGAGATATGATAGAAGTCTATAAATTAATGAACAGAGTGGAACGGGTGAACGTAGATCGATTGTTTACGTTATCAGAATATAGAAAGACTAGGGGACATGCAATGAAGCTACAGGGTAAGCTATTTAAGACTAATAAAAGAAAAAAAATTTTCACTCAACGTGTAATCAAACTCTGGAATTTGTTGCCGGAAGATGTAGGAAAGGCTGTTAGTGTAGCTGGATTTAAAAAAGGTTTGGACAAGTTTCTGGAGGACAGGTCCATAAACCATTATTAAGAAGGGACCCAGGATATCAATGCTTGACCCAGTACAAGCATTGTGGAACCTGTGTCTTTTGGGGAAACTGCTAGGTACATATGACCTAGATTGGCCACTGTTGGAAACAGGATACTGGGCTTGATGGACCTTGGTCTGACCCAGTATGGCATATCTTATGTTCTTATGTTCTAATAGGCTCGCTCTCCTCAAAATGTACTCTTTTTGTCAGGGTCTGGCATTACAGCTCCTGTCACTTAGCAGCATTAAGGGAGCAAGAATTGTTCTTGCCCACTCACCACCCATTGACCCTCACTCTCTGCTCTGAGCACACATTCTCTCCACCCACAGGGCATTTTACAGTGCTGGTGCCATTGTTGTTGTTGTTAAGTGCCGTCGAGTCGGAGTCGACTCATGGCGACCCTCTGGATAGCTATCCTAAATTGTGTTCGATCTTCAGTAAGGCGGCTCATTGTTGACAGACTGGTACCCGTAGCTGCTGTTATTGTATCGATCCATCTCATTGCTGGCCTTCCTCTTTTGCGTTGACCTTCTATCTTGCCAAGCATGATGTCTTTCTCTAATGATCTCTCTCTCCGCATGATGTGTCCAAAGTATGAAAGTCGAAGTCCTGTCATCTGAGCTTCTAAAGAAAGCTTAGGTTTGATCTCCTCTAGTACAGACTGGTTTGTTCTTCGGGCAGTCCATGGTATACACAGTATTCGCCGCCAGCACCATAATTCAAAGGCATCAATTCTCTTCCTGTCTATCTTTTTCACTGTCCAGCTTTCACATCCATATGATGTTATTGAAAATACCATGGCTTGAACAAGTCGAATCTTTGTATGGAGAGAGACATCTCTGCTCTTGAGAATCTTATCTAGGTCTTTCATAGCCATTCTGCCAAGAGCAATGCGTCGTCTGATTTCTTGACTGCTTGTTGCTTCTTTATTGATAGTTGATCCAAGTAGGTTAAAGTTATTCATGATTTCAATTTCTTCTCCTTTGACGATGAACCTGTTGATTATGCCAGTTGTCATGATCTTTCTCTTCTTTACATTAAGGTGCAGGCCCATTTTGAGACTTTCTTTGATTGTGAGAAGCAAATGTTTCAGATCATCTTCACTTTCCGCCAGTAATGTGGTATCATCAGCATAGCGAAGGTTGTTGATGAGTCTTCCACCAATCTTCACACCTCTGTTGTCTTCATACAATCCTGCTTCTCTGATGATTTGTTCTGCATATAAATTAAACAGGTAGGGGGAAAGTATGCAGCCTTGTCTTACACCTTTGCTTATTTTAAACCATTCTGTTTCTCCTTGTTCCGTTCGAACTGTTGCTTCTTGATCAATGTACAGATTGTGCAAGAGAACGATCAGGTGTTCTGGTATACCCATGCTTCTTAATGTGGCCCAGAGTTTCTCATGGTTTACACAGTCAAAAGCTTTGCCGTTAGCGCCCACTAAATTGCCTTTTTGCACGCGGTAAGTGTGCACATGCACAGATAGCAACTGCTAACGGAACACTTGCTCCTTTACTGCCGTTTAGTAAACATGCCCCAATATGTATGCTAACTTATTCCAGAAGATTAGCCAGATTTGCATCACTGTGAATCATACTGTCAAACCTTTACTTGGTCTCTACAGCTTTTAAAAGATTTTCCTTCTGAGAGATGAAATGTTTTTATAAAACTTGATGAAATTCTAACATAGGGGCATGTTTACTAAAGTGTGTTCAGCAGTTAGCATGTGAATTAGCATGTGCTATTAGCGTATAAGCACGGTAACCGCTATCATGCAGGCATGACTTTTAGCAAGCATTAATTCACGTTCTAAGTGCATAATGTGTTATGGGGCAGGAAATAGGTGGGTTATGTGTGGGGCATGGATATGGGCTGCACACTGCAGTTAGTGCACATTACTTTCTCGCACTTGTGCAGTTAGCACTTACCTCCTCCAAGATGCACTTAGGGGGTTATTCTGTGCCATGAATAGTGGGGATGGATGGCCCAATAGGACGTCCAGCCCCGCTATTCGTGCCTTCACCTGGCTGCAACTAACTTCCCCGCCAGTTGTGCGGAGAAGTTAGATGGGGCAGGGAAAGAGCGGCTTGGGGGCGGAGTCTGGGTGGTCGCCAGTCCTGGATATACAGGGCCGATTCTAATGTTGGCTCTGTACGTCCGGAGCCGGCGACATGTGTGGGGAAGTTATTTCAACCCTGAGGTGGAATAACCTCTCTGGACGTGATTTTATTGAAATGCCGGGGCGTGGATGGGACAGAGGGAGCTGGAGGACATTCCCCACAGCCCGACCCAGACCTTAGGAGGCCAGATCAGGGGACAGGTTGCAGGGAATAAGCATTCTCCAGCTGCCAGCATCAGCATCGCAGCTCTTCAATGGAGCCATGGTGCCATGGCAACATGATGCCATGGTGCCGTGGCTCCATAGAAGAGCCTTGACTGAGTTAGTCGGGGACAGTCCTGCACGTGCAGGCCGGACTGTATCACAGTTCTGGCCTGCACGTGCAGCACTGTTCGCGATTCTGATACCGCAGGGATAGATGTGCCCCGTGAAATCAGAACCGCGATCCCTTCTGTATGTCCGGTTCAAACCAGACGTACAGAGGAGATCGACATCCAGAATGGAATCAGGCCCTTAATATATATTCAAGAACCTTTCTGTATGGCAACTGCATGGGGTTATGCTGGGAACGCCCCCAACAGCGTACAGTATTTACCCTTACCATCTTAAGTGAAAAACTTAATGTGCTCTAAGTGAAAAACTTTACTGTACTATAGTAGACAGGCCTCATAATGTAAAAGTGAACTTTTTATGGAAAAGCATCCCAAGCGTTCATGAATAGCAAAGACATAAATCTATAAATTTCAAAATGCTGATGGCAAGTTCTTAAAAATATGTCTAATTTGACACTACACAAGACAACATGGGGAGGAAAATTGAGCTTTTGTGTTAAGGAAAAATATATTATTGTATCTGTATCTGCTCCTATCTGTCTAGCTGTTGATGCAAATCCAGATATATGCATGTGTATTATATTTCTTTTACAATTTCTACAATGTTTTTAATAGGAACTTTCTGCTGTCATCTTGCATGACTTAATTTTCCCAACATTTCCTGAAAATAACTCAGTCATTTACTACATTATTTAGGCTATTCTTTAACAAGGAATGCCTCACATAGGAATGAAGAGGATGGGCCTGATATTCAAAGGGCATTTACCCAGTTAACAGCCAGTTAACCATGTAAATGCTTGCTAACCGGATATTTAACAGTACTTATACGGGTAGTGCCATCAAATATCCCCGACTAAGTCCCCTACCCACCTCGATGCTAGCCAGTTAGCACCAAGGTGTTCCGGGGGCATTCCAGGGTGGAGCAGAGATGGGGACCAGTGCTAACCATGCAGCATCGATATTGGAAGCTGCACGGTTATCTCTCGGCACCTATAAGAAGACGAGGGTACCGCGTGCTAACCATGCAGCATCCAATATTGATGCTGCACGATTAGCCTTGACAGCTACTGGGCAGTGTGGTCAGACCCCGATTTTCACTTCCATCACCGTGGAAGCAAATATCCAGGGTTAAGGGGTCAGCAGGCAGGGCTAAGTGGCTGCGCCTCAAAGAGCCCAGCAGTACATTGAAAGTGTAACAAGAAGAAAAAAAAAAAAAAAAACAATTTTTATGTTATTTTACCTGCCAGAAGTGCTGCAGGTCTGTGGGGGGACATTTTTTTCCTGCGATCATGGGTTAGCCACAATCATAGGTGATCCAGAAGTAGGGTGGAAGAGGCATTCCTGGACATCTGTGGCCTGGATATCATTCACAGGAGAGGTGCAAGTGATACAGCCAAATGATTAAACTGTACCTATGTGGGCCATGGTGTAGCAGCTGGCAGGAGAATACATGACTGTACATAATGGGCATATGCTGATGGATGGGCTGAAGGATGGATGGTAGTCAATGAGAGTGTGGTATGACCTTGCTGTCCCGATGTACCTGGTATGACCGCACAAATGCAGTTATAGTGTATATGAAAAAAGTGTAGATGTGCAACGGGGAAGTCCCAATTGTCACCCCTTTGTCATGCAGCACCTCCTGTTGGTCACAGCTAGTACTGCACCCGGGTGTAAAGTACTGGCCTTTTCAATATTTATAGTCCTTGCCAATACACAAATAAGTTGTGACACCGAAATCGGTTTAACTGGGTTTTATTCCCCGTCCCGTAGGATTCTTTCAAAAGTATAATAATCAAATCAACATAACCCTTCTCGGGTAAACAAAAAGAACTATACCAAAAATAGCTTTCCTTTCAGCAAACAAAATATGAATGGAAACAGAAATACAGCTTGTCAGGTTTCCAGATAAAGGCTTCTCTGGAGCAGTTCAGCCTTCTATCTGAGAGACTCTATTTGGTCAGCTAGTATCAAACTACAGTCCATCTGTTCAACAGGCAATTCAATGTTATCCTCTATTGCATAAGGCTCATACTGCATTGGAACACTGTCCTGTACAGATGCTTCGTCACTTCTCTCCTGAGGTAGTTTGTTTAACAAACTTTCCAGCTTGTGACGTACTTGACTCTCTACAGAATGTATCTGTTTGGCTTTACCATATTCTCTGGAGTTGCTCAACCAGGAGCCTTTCCTCTGCCTCTGGTTATCAGGCAGAGTAAAGCAGTTAGCTGCCCAGCTATTAGAGAGTGGAACCTTTGTTCGGGGTTTTGTTTTAACAGGAGCTTTACAAACAGCTGTTATCTCCAACGGCAGTTTCTGAGAAGGCTTATGCCAGTTATATCCCTCTGCAGGGTTCTCTCTCACAGGTAACAAGCTTTGTTCTATATTCTGTCTGTAGCCCAGACTCTGGAGTTTTCCTGCTTTCATTAAGTTAACATTATAGGGCTTTTGTTTCTCATACAAATGCCTCTCATAGCTCAGCTTAGCATTTCTCCTCTCTGGCTCAGAATAGCTTTTCCTAGCTTGTAACTGGTGTCTTAGGGCATAGCTTCTATCAAGGCTGCTGCATACACTGTCCCTGTCTGAATTCAGTTGCTCATCTCTTTCACTTAATTGTTCATCAGACTCACTCAGACTTTCATTCAGCCAGTGCCTTCTGCCTTGCTGTAGAGACCTGGGAGGTCTGTGTTCTTCCCACTCTGGGTATCTCCTCTGCCTGGGAATATCCTTTCTCCTTGGGTCTTTCAACTCACTTGGTTGCCTTGATTCTCTTAACCTCCTTCGTCTCTCAGGTCTCCCAGCTTCTTCGGCTCTTCCTGCCTTGCCCTCTTCCTGTGAGCTGTGCTGATTATTTACGTAATCCCCAGCTGCACCACACCCTAGCCTATTGGGGTCAGGTGGGACCTTCCTTGCCTCCCTACTGGCTGGGTGATAATTCCAGGCTTGTGACCTCACTCCCTTATACCTATTCTGATACCCTTGTGTCATGTGCTCTCTCCACACGTCACTGTTTACTTGAGGAGTAGTGTTTTTTAGCTCCACAGGGGGCTCTAGAGAGTCTGCTCTGTGACACAATACAAACTATTTGCGTATGACATTTGTATCAGCTTTCCAACCACCTTGCAATCCTCCTGACACATGTGCAAATAACAACTGGACAAGGGTCTCTCACATTGGCCATATGGAGCAAGTAGAAACATGTGATGATCCTTGCAGGTGGCCATCCCAGGAGTGGGATGTGCCTGCTTGTACTGCAGACATGTGATGGGGTCAAAGATGGTCAATCACAGTTATGAAATATTCCAATCATGTACAAGATGCCTGTCCCTCCACTGTACCTCCAACAGCAAATAACAGCCACAGGCAGAGGTCTGCTTCATTGCAGTGTGGCAGTAACCTCTGAGACAGAACAGTTGCAGGGTGTGCAGTCCCTTGTCACCTGCAGTGGACCAGCCAGCACCATCACATCACCCATGTGACACCTCCTTTGCCAATTTGACACCAACAACATAGTGCCTTTTTTAATAGGGCACCATCCTGTTGCTGCCAATGGAGCACTATTATCACAATTTTGGGAACTCTGGTGGGTACAACACATTGCATGCATTTAAATAGGTTCTCTCTTCTCAGAAATAGCCCTTTCCATAAGTTTTCTGATGGTGTTAGGGTTCCCAGCGCTGGGAGCTCTAAAACACGGTAACACAACCTGACATTAAAGGAGCACACGCTATCTCCGCCCACTCTCTGCCCCATCAACGTCCACTCTCCACCTCCTTTCACCTTAATGCTACTGGCCCAGCTTCCACATGTTAATCCAGCATTATCAGCACTTTCCACGATGTTAACCACTCACGGGCACCGATAACGCCCGTTAACGGCACCTTTTCTCCCTTAGCACCCTTTAGTAAACATAACCCAAGAAGGTTGGCAAGAATGTCATGTACCGTGCTCTGAATGCTTTCCCTACTTGTTTCATTTGTACTGATCTTTTAAATGACACCAGCCAGGTATGAAATGAAACAAGACATTCTCATCCTTTGGTGTGTACAGTACGAGTAGCACTTGTGCCCTGACAGCCATAAAAGCTTATGATGCAGAAATCAAGAAATGCTGAAATCGTTCTGAAACGAAATGTGAGAATGTGAACATTTCACACAAACATGTTCCCAGTTTCTCAGCTGGAAAAAATTTGGCATTTCCAGTGGTTCGCTATGAACCCTATACTTACTGGATTCTTTTGCAAATGCCTCCATCTACAAGTTATAATTCATTTCATTATAGGTCCAAAGTTAATAAGGCAGATGAGAAAAACAAAGGGGGTGAAAAAAGCTCAATGCTTAAGATCTATGGATATACCATTGAAATTCATCCGTGACTCTTCATGCGTCAGAAGATAGTGTGGCATCAGCATAAGCTGTCATGGATAATAATGTTTCTTCATCCCATCTTTAAAGTGCTTTTGGTCAGTGCAGAGACATTTTAGAAAATATAGTATCTGCTATTTTTTAGGCATGTTTCACTCAAGCACAACCAAACCTATGGGTAGGGGTAAATGCAGATACCGGGAGGAAGCATGAGGAAAAAGTGCAGCAGCATGGCAGGGAAGCCAGGCCCCGCCTCCTGAAAAAGAAAATTTAACTAATTAAAGTGCCAGCAGATTTTTCTTCAGAAAACAGAGTGTGCTGTTTGTGCAAACTTGGAAAAATTTGAGAAAGTGTGTTTTTTGTTTCCCCACGGAGTTACTGAATGGTTTATATTTTTCTTTTGAAAAAATTGCAAACCAATTGAGAACTCACAAGATCTAAGGATTTTAATAATCGTAAAACGAAAATCACCAGTGATATTCCTGAAAGAAACACTGGTTTGTTTAAATGTTAAAGAAACTTTCCTGAAACAAAATCTAAGGTTAAACTTGAACTTCTGTGGTATTGGCAGAGGTTGATTCTTTAAATAAGACTGGCTTCAGGAAATGAAGGGAAGAAAACAGAAAAAAAGAGTTTAGATAAAAAAGAAAATAGGAAAATAGAAAGTTCTTAAAAGAAAGAAAGCTTATTTTAAAAACCTGAACTGCTGTCAGTGTAGAAACCTGTAAAAGGGGCAATGCTGCTAACCCTGCTTCAGAACTTTGAAGCGTGATGGAAATAAAACAGGTGATTTTTGCTTGGAAACATAAATTCCAGTTTTCCATCTGACTTTTAAAACCTCTAAAATGATTTTTGAAGTGCTGACTTTAAGTTGAAGAGACTGAAGTGTTGGTGGAAGGCTGAGCTGCAGCACGGCTGGGAGGTTCTCTTGTAAAGAGAATTATGCATCAGGGTTGTTGTTTTTTTATTTTTTGATAAATTGGATCTGAGTGAGGGTGAAGCTTAACAACTTAAAGATTGTTTACTTTCTTGTGAAAAGAAAGGAACTGAGAAAATGAGAGTGTGAAGGTGTGTGTGAGGAGTGTATGGGATCTAGTTAGGAAATAATAATTACCATTTTTGGAAAGTGACTTCTTATTTCTTAAATAAGAGGAATCACCTGGACAGGGAAGGTAGACTCTTTATTGAAGTTTTAAAGATAGGCCAGTAGGAGACCCTAAAAAGAGAATCAAGGACCTGGAACCAGAGGACTGGACAGGACCAGATGACCTGTTGATTGGATGACCATTCTAAATCTAGAGGGATGTCTTCAATTTCAGCATTGGATCCCTATGAAAGAAAGAGATAAGTAAATTGTATGTGTGCGCCACACACACACACACGTGCATACACAAAAGAACTGAATACAAAAGATTTAAAAAACCTAATTGAGCTCAAATACGGAAAATTTAATGTTTCTTACAAAGAAAAGAAACGAGATAAAATACACTCATCTGAGTAATTTCAGAGTGACTTTCAGAGTCCTCAAATAAAAGGAAAACACAGATTAGCTATATGCTAAAGGAAAGGTGTTTTGAATAACATTACTGACATTCTTATTAATACTACTGTTTTTTAAATAAAACTTGTTGAAGTGACCTGTTAAAGGAAAGATATTACAAAGTTAAAGAAACTTGGAAAGAATGGTAAAGATTGATAGTGATAAAACAATTGTTTATCTGAATTCAGTTGTAAATTATTTTGTTGGACAAATGGAAAAGAAACTTTGAAAGTGAAAACAATTGTTCTTAGTAAGACATATTTTATTTATCGTACATGTGAAGTTTGAAATTGAACATTCATGAACAAAGAAAATTCAAAGTAATTTACCTCTTTGAAACTAATATTAGTTAATTAAAAAGTGGAAAAAACCTTTTACATTTTGTGTATTATTCACATTGATTTCATTGTTCAAACTGAAGGGCCTTTTGACATAAAAATTCAGTAGCTATTGCTATTTTATTCTGTGAATGCTGAGTTTTCTTACTAGGGACTTACCTGATGTAAGTCAGTTCTCTGTGACATGTATGATATTTGGTATGATAGGGTAACACTCCAGTGGAAAACCTGGTTTACAATATGACCAAATAATATAAATGAGATATTAAAAGAGCTCTTGGTCTGGTGAAGATACAACCTACTAACCATTTCCATAAGAGGAAATTTTGTGCAACCTGTAGACGAGGTGATTAGAAAGCTGCAACATTACATTAGCTAAATAATTTACATAATACTACAATAAACAACAAATACAAAAAAAAAGACAAACAAATTAAAGCAAGCTCAGACCCTTCATCGGAGGCTCTCCGGTAATGAATGCACATATTTATTCTATATGCAGTTGTAATGCAGGCCACTAAATGCAATCTCTTTTATAATGCATATGTTTGCTGATGTAATGATTCTCATTGAACAAACAAAAGAACAAGCAGAAAGAGTTATTTATAAACTTTTGAGATTATAGAGATTACATATGAAGCAGAATCCTATTTGATCTGAAAAACATACAGAAGATCCTTTTTAGGGATTTAATATGGATTTTAATGTTCATTAACAACATGCATGCACTAATGGCCACATTAAAGACCTAATGCAGAAAGTTATATGAGGGGTATGGAATCGGCAGGGTATGCACCTCACACAATGTAGGGGGTCATTACTGTACATTAACTGCTATTGCAGCAGCTAACATGAAGCACTATAGAAGTGCACTTTGAATATTGTATGTAATTCTACTGTCAATTCTAGACTTTGTTCCTTTCACCTTGCTGCTCCTTATGCCTGGAACAAACTACCTGAGTCTATATATCAAGCTTCATCTCTGTCCCTTTTCAAATCTATGCTAAACTCACCTTTTTAAGGCTGCTTTTGGATCCTGATCCCTTGTTTTCTCAGTGTCTCCTTACCTTCGCCTATTTGTACCCTTATTCTCATCTATTGTATTGTCTGTCTTGATTAGATTGTAAGCTCTGACAAGCAGGGACCGTCTTTTATATGTGTCTGTACAGTGTTGCGTACACCTTGTAGTGCTATATAAAAGATTAATACTAGTAGTAGTAGTAGTAATTCTAGTCTCCCCGTCTCATAAAGGATATAGCAGAACTAGAAAATGTTCAGAGAAGGACAATAAAAAATGATAAAGAGGATAGAACAACTTTCTTGTGAGGAAAAGCTAAACAGGTTAGGGCTCTATTGCTTGGAGGAAACAAGACCGAGAGGGGATAAGATAGAAATTTATGCGTGAAGCTGAAGATTTAAATAGAGACTATGGGGTATGTTCACTAAAACCCCGGTGAAGTGCGGGCCGCGGTAGTGTGCGGGTGCCATATAAGGAGTGGGCGTTCCATCCTGAAGAAGAAAAGCCGTGATTGATATATGCGCTAAGGTGCGCGGCGCCCTTGTGCGCCCCGCACCTTAGCGCATCGGATAGCTGCGCGGGAGGCATATGTGGTGCGCTGATGTGCAAATAGAAAAGCAGAGCCACAGCACAATGGTTAAGGTAGCTACCAATAGTGCAGGAATCAGGGGTTCGATCCCCCACAGTGATCAATGACGTTGGCTGAGGTGTTAATTTATGAGGCAGAAAAATGCTGGGCAGCATAAAGCGGTGTGCTGATGTTTTTGGCGGCATTCTAATACTGGCAGGTATAAGTGGCGCGCTGATGTACAAACAGAACAGCAGAGCCACAGCACAATGGTTAAGGTAGTTACCAATGGTGCAGGGATCAGGGGTTACAGTGCCCAATGAACAAGGCTGGCTGAGGCATTGCATATTATGTGGAAGAGTGCTTTAGGGGGTGTTTTAGTTTAATTATCATTACTAGCAAACGCACCCTCAAAGCATGTTAACATAAGGCGCCCTATAAGGCACATTTTAAAGTGCACTGTCCGCCAAGGCACCCTAGAATGTTGCTTATAGGGCGCTTTAGAGGGTGCCGTATGAGGTACCGCAAGGTCAGAGTACTGTTTCTGATGGCAGCACTGTGCAGTTTAAGGAATGAAAAGCATAAGTAGGTGCGCTAACAGGCAAGGAGGAGCAGCAGTGGAGCACAATGGTTAAGGCACTGACTGCTGATACAGGGGTCATGAGTTAGCTCCCCAGGGTGCCTAATACGTAAGGCTGGCTGTGGCATCAGCTTTGCAATGTACATATTTGTTCATGCAGCACCGTATGTTTATTTTATTAATTGCTGCCAGCAAACACGCCCTCACGTGCCGTAATGGAAGGTGCCGTAAAAGGCACCCTATATGGCACTCCATAGGGCACATTATAAAGTGCACTGTCCGCCACGGCACCCTAATATGTCCCCTATAGGGCACCCTATAAGTTGCATCACAGGATAATGTATAGTGCACCTTATATGGACGGGAACCATAAGGTGCCCTATAGGGTGCCCTATAAAGCGCCCTCAGAGGCACCCTATGGGTACAGTACGCTGAGGGTGTTTTTGCTGGCATCAAAATATGTACATTAAAGAAAAACAATGCTTTAGACAACCCTATCAAATAGGCCCACTGTGGGTTTGAACCCATGACCTCTGGCTTCACAGGCAGTGAAGAAACCATTGGGCTACAGCTCTATAGCTGCTAGCAAGCCCCTGCCTGGCTGCAGAGAGCCTGCATGTCACCACACAGAGTCTGCTGTGGTCTCAAGGATAGGGTTAGCCCACCCGTACCCATGATGCACTGCACATGCAAATCAGCTGTCCACAGATGAACACAAGATGGGGAATGTACCCCCACAGCACCTCGGCACCTGGTAGGAGGAAGTGAACGGGTGCACCCACACAGCACCTCGGCCTGGTAGGGTGTTTTACTGGCACAGAGTAGCTACACACTGTCACATTGTGCGGGTACTGTGCTCACCCTGAGTGTGCGATGAGGCGCCCAGGACCAGGTCCACAACACCTTCCATGGCTGATGGAGATCCAAAGCAGTGTTAATGTGTAAGATAGGTAGTTTCTGCACAAACACCATGGATATCTCTGTCTCAGTCAGGTATAGCCCCCATGGACCCCCAGGTAAGCCATGTGTCACCCCCCCCCCCCTCTTTCCTAGGGCTGAGGGTGGCAAGCATGGTCTCCCATCAATAGATCCACATTCTACCTCCCTGCAAAGGTGGCAGTAGAGGGGAACATCAACCCCCAGTCCTGCTGAGGAACAGACACCCCACAAGGCAGTCACTGCAGCTCTATACACATCTATAACACAATAGCAGACAGATATTAGATCAGGTTATGGTAAGCTGCACCCCACCACTATCTGATATACTCCTGCAGCAAGCCATCAGCCACTGCACCCTGCAAGCCACTCCATCAAGACACATACCAGCTGCAAACAGTCTGCTAGTTAGTCCATAATGCATGTGCCCAGGGGATATGCATGCACCCAAATGTGCTTAACGTAGGAATTGATATATGCCAGTTATCATAGGAAGCATTTGATAGCTGTGTACCGTATACCCAGGTGTAGGGTGGCATTGCTAAGGTTTGCAACTGCTAGTATTGGGAGATATAGGCAGGGCCCAATGTCCTGCCTCTCCAGGAGGCATTGGCCAATGGGGCCTGTGGGGGTGTGTGTGGGTGTGTCTGGCCCTGTTGGCTGCTGCTTTACGGCAGGGTTTCCCGACTCCAGTCCTGGTGTTCCAAACACTGTTCGGGTTTTTATGCTGTCCCTCATAAATATGCATGAGCTACATCTGCATACCATGGGGGTGGTGCATAGATATGCAGCACAGGCATCATTATTAGAGGCAGCATGGGACCTGCATGGTGTGGGGCCCTCCAGGACTGCATTTGGGAGACTCTGCTCCAGGTAATGCGCCTGTTTATGGTGTCTGTGATTGGTGTGGTAAAATATAGGCGTATTAACAATGCATATGTTCTCAGCTATACAGTTTTGTCCTTACTATCACAGTTTAGTTGTGGGAAAAATATGTGTACAGGATTGGCAGTGACCCCAGCTGGGCTTTGACCCTGTGCCCTTCTGTTCTTGCACACACTGTCTGTGTGCACTGCACCACTGCGTTGCCACAGATGAGCTGCATTCCCTGGGGAGGCCATGAATGTACATGCGACAGAGCCTGTCTGTTGTGGTGGACCGTGCCAGCCTGCACAGGCCTAGGCCACTGTGTGCTGTGGCTTGCAGCCACTGGCCCCTCCGCCACCTGTACCCTTCCGCCAACATGCTGACATGTTCTTATCTTGGAAAATGCATGTGACCGGATTGAGTTGTGGCACTCCAGGATTGCATTTTGGGGAATTGGCTGTAGGTAATGGCCATTGGTATGGTTTGTGTGCGGTGTAGGGTGAAATATGGGTGTTTGCACTATGCTTATGTGCTCTGCAATACAGGGGTGTCCTGACTATCACTGTTTCGTGGTGGGTAAAACTATGGGGACTGGGTTGTCAGGAGCCCTATCTGGGATTTGAACCTATGACCCTCTGGTCCTACAAGCACTGGCTGTGTCGGCTACACCACACTGTGGCCACAGAGACAGTTCAGTCCCTGGAGATAGATAACCTGACCGAACGGCTCAGAAAACCTTCTCTGCACAATTTTACTGTGGACTCATTCACCTTGTATGGTGACAAAAGGGCAAATGAACCTCAAAAATGACCTCGGAAAAAGGGGAAAAAAAAACATAACCAAGCTGGGCACCAGTAATATCAATGGGCAACATTAAAAACACTCCCAGGTAAGCTCCAAAAAAAGAAATGATTTTTGGAAGGTCTACGCTGTTTCACTCGCGGTAGTTTTTACTTGTAAATTCGGCCTCGCTCCTGTGCGGGGAGCCTCTCCCCTCCCACTTTCCACCCATTGACCCCGTCTCTCCGCCCCTCGGGGGCCTTCCTCCGCCCTCCTTTCACCTTTCCCCGCCTCTATCGCACAGTAGCGCACCGCACACGTGCGCGTGTTCGTCGCACGTGTGCGGGGCCCGTTAGTGTGACACGCACTCGTGCGGGGCACTTAAGAGCACTTAAGTGCATCATTTTCGCACGCTCAAGTGCGCCCCGCACAAGTGCGCAGTTTAGTAAACATACCCCTATGTTGTTTAACCTTTCCAAAATCACAAAAGCAAGAAGTTACTTCATTAAACTAATCACCAGTAGATTGAAGCTAAATTCTTGAGAGGATTTTTATTTTTACGAAACAAGATAATTATGCTGTATAATCTCTGCCAGATGATCTGGTGAAGGCAACTAACATAGTGGGTTCAGAAAGAGTTTGGAGATGTTCTTGAAGGAAAAACCATACAAATTATTAGATAGGTACATACACTTAGGAGAGCCATTGCTTAGCTCTGGAAATGAGCTAAAAGACATGGAACTACTATTAGGGATCTTCCAAATGCTTGAGAGCCAGACTGGCCACTATTGGAGACAGGATGCTAGGCTCAGTGGGCTTTGGTCTTACTCTGCATGGCTCTTCCTATGTTCTTAATATGGTACTCAATACTGTGGCTCTTCCTAATGCATCAATAGCACCAAATGCATAGCACATAAGGTGCAACACCACCCAGGAGCGTTGAAAGCATGTTTTTAGCAGTTAACATGGTACACCCTGCTCTAATGCAGCATAAAAATAGTATGGGTGAACTTACCTCCACCTATTGAGGTGATGATAAGTGCATCCACGCTAATTGGCCACATTTCAGTTAGCATGCAAGTGCTGACTCCAAGGCACTCATCCCGCCTACTCTCTACTCCTAATCTGCCAACTTGTTCCCCTAACATGCTATGGGCAGTTAGAGCCAAACTCTGGTAATGTGCTATCAATGTGGGTCCAAGAATGTTTTTAGAATGTTTTAGTGTGCTATAGAACCCACAATAACAGCTTTAGTAAAAGGGCCTTTACGTATAGCTAATTGCATGCTACATTAGCATCCATGTCAGTAATGAACAGTAGTAACCACTGCTTTGGTTTAACTGCATGGCTCCCTTCTTCAAAGTGCTGGGATTGATCCTAAAATTTAACATAGGGGTTTTACAGTTACCACAGGTTAACTTTTGCTGTTAACATGTGTTAACTGCAAAACCTTAACGCAGATTAACAAATAGGCCCCAGGAAATCTCAGCACATAGGGCATTATGGTACTGAGAAAGAAAAATATAAAGGCCTGGGGAATCCATTCTTAGGCCTGCAAAAAAAGGCATTAACGTGAGTCTGAGGAATCTATCCCCACCTCCGAAAGCAGAGAATTGTGACTAGTTCCAGTTTAGCTTCTGACTGTGAGAAAAAAAAATAGTTGGGTTTATTATTTGCCTGAAACCTCTAGTAACCTTTCAGTTATGTTGTTCCCTTGGGCAGCAGCTATAGCTACTTCTTTAATAGAAAAAAATTGCCTTGAAATGAAAATGTGTAAAAACAAAATGAAAAAAACTGAAAATTAAATAGGAAATGAAACAAAACAATTTTTTTTGCTTGCCTGCCCCTAGTGTAGAACTGTACTGAGGGGCAATTGGCCACACACTTTTCATCCATAGTCTAGCTATATTTTTGACAGTTTGCACTGCAGTGTCTCTAGGATGGTGCCTTTTTCGGTGACAACCTTTCAGGCCCTCATGTTAAAACCTAAAATAAAAAAGCTAAAAAATAAAAAATAAAATGCAAAAGTCAAAACAAACAGAAAGGAAATAAAACAAAAGAAGTGAAAAAAAGTCTCCTTCTGTTGCTGGAGCCATTCTCATTTTCCTGCCATTTCTGTCACGGCCTCCCCCTTGTTTCCAGTCCTGCTCTTGAGATCCGAACCACTGCTATAATGCAGCGGTCACAAATCCCATTCTTGTCTGCACAGCTGTTCTGCCACTTGCTAGCATCTTTCCAGTAGGTCCTTTGAGGCCCACATAGCAAAACTACAACACAAAAAAAACAGAAGAAAGAAAATGAAATAAACAACAACAGAGAAGACTGATCTTCTTTCCCCTTGTCTCTTTTTGGCACTGCTGCCTGTCTCACTTTGTTGGCACTATTCTCAGGCCCTGCCTCGCTTTTAACCTTTGCCCTTCCCCTGCTGATTTGGATGGTTTATGTCACTTCTCTTGCTGTGTGGCTCTCTGACCAGTGTACTTTGGACTTTTCTGGTCCATACATCATTCTCCTTCTACTTTGCACCTTTGTAAGTGGCTTTGTATGAAGACAACAGAGGTGTGAAGATTGGTGGAAGACTCATCAATAACCTTCGCTATGCTGATGATACCACATTACTGGCTGAAAGTGAAGATGATCTGAAACATTTGCTTCTCACAATCAAAAAACATAAGGGTATGTTTACTAAACTGCATTAGGAGCCGCGTTAGTGAAAGGAAAGCCAAAAAAGGACATGGGCGGGACATCATAACGACTAACGTGCGTTCCAAAAACTAACGAGCGTTACAGGGCGCCGTGGCGCGTTAAGCATATGAAGGCGTACAGACACAAATCATTGAAACAGAGCTGTAGCACAATGGTTAGTGTACTCACCATTGTTACAGGCAGCATGGGTTCAAGTCCCCAGTGTGCCTAACGCAGAATGCTGTCCCAGGCAGCACCCTGTACATTACATAGGGAATGAGGAGGCATGTTTTTCTTTACGTTCAGTAGTTGTTAGTGAAACACACTCTCGCAGTGCGCATAGCCATGTACATTGGTACGTGCGTGGCTGCATGCGTTGTTACGGGCGTAGGTACGTGCGTGAGTACGTGTGTTTTTACCAGCGTGGGCACCTTATAGTACAGACACTTTAGGGTGTCTTGCACTTATGCACTATGCGAACAAATGTACGTGTGATGGCCTATGGTTTATCAGAGCCTGAGAGCAGGCACTGGATCTTCCCAGGGTTGGATCGTGCCAGTCACACCCATGATGCACTGCACATGCAAATCAGCTGTCTACAGATACACACCATGGGGAATGCACCCTCACAGCACCTCGGCCTGGTAGGGGGAAGTGACCATGTGCACCCCCACAGCACCTCGGCCTGGTAGGGGGTACTGACCGTGTGTTGTACTGGCACAGAGTAGCTACACACCGTCACATTGTGCTGGTACTGTGCTCACCCTGAGGGTGCAGTGAGGCGCCCAGCACCAGGTCCACAGCATCCAGATAGGTAGTTTCTGCACAAACACCTTGCAGTCAGGTGTAGCCCCCATGGACCCCTAGGTGGCCCATGTAACGCCCCCCCCCCCCGTGCCAAGGGTGGCAAACAGGGTCTCCTAACAATAGATCCACCTTCTACCTCCCTGCAAAGGTGGCAGTAGAGAGGAACATCAACCCCAGTTCTGGTGGGGAACAGACACCCCACAGGACAGGCACCTCAGCTCTGTACACAGACAGACATCAGACCTGGATATGGTAAGATGCACCCCACCACTATCTGATATACTCCTGCAGCAAGCCATCAGCCACTGCACCCTGCAAGCCACTCCATCAAGACACATACCAGCTGCAAACAGTCTGCTAGTTAGTCCATAATGCATGTGCCCAGGGGATATGCATACACCCAGAACTGGGATGTCAGCATACACAGCAAGCAGATAAATCAGTGACTGGGCCCCAAAAGGAAACCCATATCTATCACATGAGAGAAACACTATATAGCACTATGGGGGTGCCTAGCCATGCTGTGGTCACTGCACAGTCAGGGTGAGAGTGATCTCTCAGCAGGACATACTGAGGTCACCCTGTCTGTGTAGGTGGTGGCCGGGCACTAAAATGTCCCAGTCAGTGCCCTATGCCCTGTGCAGATGCACCCTGGCCAGGCCACCCTGTCCGGCCTATACCCATGGTACCTTGCTCCTCATTATGCACATTGGCAGCTCAATACTGGCAACATTGCTGGCAGTGTGGGCTGTGGAAGGTGTTTGCAGCCACCACACACTGGATAGACAGACAGACACCCCCACACCTATGCCAGCATTGTGCAACTATAGAGGTGTTCAGCAGCCATACCCACCACACCAGTCCTGGGCACAGTTCAGGCATGGATATTGTACGCAAGACTGTTGGGGGTCACTCCCCATGGTGGTACGCACTGTCAGAGACCAGACCTGCAGCACACACCACAGACAGCAGAATGATTGTTATGGTGGAGCTCACTGAGCAAACTGTGCTTAATGTAGGAATTGATATCTGCCAGTTATCACAGGAAACGTTTGATAGCTGTGTACCATATACCCAGGTGTAGGGTGGCATTGCTAAGGTATGCAACTGCTAGTATTGGGAGATACAGGCAGGGCCCAATGTCCTGCTTCTCCAGGAGGCATTGGCCAATGGGGCCTGTGGGTGTGTCTGGCCCTGTTGGCTGCTGCTTTATGGCAGAGTTCCCCAACTCCAGTCCTGGTGTTCCAAACCTGTTCGGGTTTTCATGCTGTCCCTCATAAATATGCATGAGCTACATCTGCATACCATGGGGGTGGTGCATAGATATGCAGCACAGGCATCTTTATTAGAGGCAGCATGGAACCTGAATGGTGTGGGACCCTCCAGGACTGCAATTGCGAGACTCTGCTCTGGGTAATGCGCCTGTTTCTGATGTCTGTGTTTGGTGTGGTATAATATAGGCGTATTAACCATGCGTATGTTCTCTGCAATAAAGTGGTGTCTTTACTATCACTGTTTAGTGGTGGGTAAAACTATGGGGACTGGGTTGGCAGGAGCCCCAGCTGGAATTTGAACCTGTGACCCTCTGGTCTTACAGGCACTGGCTGTGTCTGTTGCACCACACTGTGGCCACAGAGATGGTGCAGTCCCTGGAGTTAGTTAAAGCGGCCTGACGAGTCAGAAACCCTGCTCTGCACAGGTTTACTGTGGGCTCATTTACCTTGTATGGAGACAAAGGTGCACATAAACCTCAAAACAGACCTCAAAAAAAGGGGCAAACACCCATAACCAAGCTGGGCAACAATGATATCATTGGGTAACATTACACACCACTCCCAGGAAAGCTGCATCACAATGAAATGATCTTTGAAAGGGTCTACGGGAGTGTTGTTCATTGTTGCCCATTGCTATCACTGTTGCCCAGCTGAATTGTGCTTTTTACAATGTTTCTTGTGGTCATTCTTAAGGTTTTATGTGAACTTTTGGACTTTGCACATGTATCACACTGCTCACGTTTTGTAGGTTTCTTCGGTTTTGCTGTACATTGCTGACGGAAATTGTTTCTCTTCCCTTTAATATGCCTTTAACGACAGGTTTTCATTCGCGTTGGAATTGAGCTCAGAAATTCAGCGCGTTAGTATGAGGGGAGCCTCTCCCCGTCTCTGCCCACTGACCCCTTCTCTCCGCCCACTCTCCACCTTCTGCGCTGTTTTAACGCGCCGCGGAGGTTTACGATCGTTAACTGCGGTTAACGCGCGTAAAGTAGGTTTAATGATCGTTAGCATGTCAGAACGCGCGTTCGGACGTGCTAACGATCGTTAAACATACTTTACGCGCGTTAATCACGATTACCGCACTTTAGTAAACATCCCCCATAGTCTCAAAATGGGCCTGCACCTTAATGTAAAGAAGACAAAGATCATGACAACTGGCATAATCAACAGGTTCATCGTTGAAGGAGAAGAAATTGAAATCGTGAACAACTTTAACCTACTTGGATCAACTATCAATAAAGAAGCAACAAGCAGTCAGGAAATCAGACAACGCATTGCTCTTGGCAGAATGGCTATGAAAGACCTAGATAAGATTCTAAAGAGCAGAGATGTCTCTCTCCATACAAAGATTCGACTTGTTCAAGCCATGGTATTTTCAATAACATCATATGGATGTGAAAGCTGGACAGTGAAAAAGACAGAGAGGAAGAAAATTGATGCCTTTGAATTATGGTGCTGGCGGCGAATACTGTGTATACCATGGACTGCCCGAAGAACAAACCAGTCGGTACTAGAGGCGATCAAACCTAAGCTTTCTTTAGAAGCTCAGATGACAAGACTTCGACTTTCATACTTTGGACACATCATGCGAAGAGAGAGATCATTAGAGAAAGACATCATGCTTGGCAAGATAGAAGGTCAACGCAAAAGAGGAAGGCCAGCAATGAGATGGATCGCTACAATAACAGCAGCTACGGGTACCAGTCTGTCAACAATGAGCCGCCTGACTGAAGACCGAACACAATTTAGGATAGCTATCCAGAGGGTCGCCATGAGTCGACTCCGACTCGACGGCACTTAACAACAACAAAGTGGCTTTGGCTTGTCATGGTATGACATTCATCCTCTTTTAATGCCATGCCGATTTGCTGCATAGTTCTGTGACCAGTATGCTTTAGCTTTTTCTGGGCTGCACCTTCTCCTCCTGCTTTGCACCTTTATGAGTGCTTTTGACTTACTATTGTATGTCTCTGAGTATTCTACCACCTGTTTTGGCATGGAGTGCAGGTGAAACTGAACTGGGCATGGTGGGGGGACATTATTAGCCCCCCACCGTTGATGAGCCTTGTGCTCTTTCTGCAAAGTTCTTTTCAAATTTCCATTGTTGCCATTGTTTGGAGGTTCATGTGGGGGAACTGAGCTAAAATTATACCTGTGAGTGATCAACAGTATTTCCTCTATACGGAGGAATGAGCATGGAGTACTGCCTGGTCTCCCTGATAGCTGTATCAACCCTAACTTTCATGGGGTGAGAGATTCACCTTACATCCACCATCCTCCATTACTATACTTTTCGACTACGAAATTGTATTTGTCAAGTCGTCAACTATGAAACCTTTGGGAGCATATTCATAGCATATTAACTAGTTAGCACTACTACTACTACTACTGAGCATTTGTATAGCGCTACAAATCATAAGCAGCCCTGCACAGACATGTAAGAAACAGTCCCTGCTCATCAGAGCTTACAATCTAGCCAAGACAGAAAACACAGAAGGTGCATATAGGGATAAAACAAGGGGGAGTGGTAAAGAAACAAAGATCAGGCGAGTCAATAACCAAAAGCAGAGAAGAGGTGAGTTTTCAGCCTGGATTTAAAAAGGGTCAGAGAAGGTGCCTGGTATACAGACACAGGTAGTTTGTTCCAGGTGTAAGGTGCAGCAAGATGAAAGGAGCGAAGTCTGGAGTTAGCAATAGAAGAGAAGGGCACAGATAGAAGCAATTTTCCAGAAGAGCAGAGTTCCTGAGGGGGGGGGGGGGTATAAGGAGAGATAAGAGAAGAAAGGTAGTGATGAGCTGCAGAGTGAATGCATTTATAGGTCAGCAAGAGAAGTTTGAACTGGATGCAGAAACAGATAGGGAGCCAATGAAGTGACTTGAGAAGAGGGGTAATATGGGCATGACGAGGCTGGCAGAAGATTAGCTGCGCAGCAGAGTGCTGAACAGATTGAAGGGAGAGAGATGATTCAAAGGGAGACCAGTAGGTTGCAGTAGTCAAGACAAGAGGTGATTAAGGAGTGGATAGTGTGTTCAGAAAGGAAAGGGCGGATTTTGTTGATGTTATAGAGAATGAAACGGCAGGTCTTAGCTATCAGATGGATGTGTGTGTGGAAGGAGAGAGAGGAGTCAAAGACAACCCCAAGGTTGCGAGCCGAGGAAACAGGAAGGAGTAGAAAGTTGTCCACAGAGACTGAGAAGGCAGGAAAAGGAGGATTTAGGGGGAACAATAAGAAGCTCAGTCTTGGCCAAGTTCATTTTCAAGCAATGGTGAGACATCCAAGCAGCAATGTCAGAAAGGCAGGCAGAGATCCGGGTCTGAATTGCCGAGGAGATTTCAGGCATAGAGAGGTAGATCTGGGAGTCATTGGTATAAAGATGGTACTGAAAGCCATGGGAAAAGATGAGTGCACCAAGGGACTGGGTATAGAGAGAGAAAAGGAGCGGACCCAAGACAGATCCTTGGGGTACACCAACTGAGAGCGGGATAGCAGCAGAGGAGGATCCACCAGAACTAATACTGAAAGAGCGATGAGAGAGATAGGAGAACAAGGATAGTACAGAGCCATTAAAACCAAAAAAAAAAAAAAAACAAGCAAGGACAGGGTATCGAGGAGAAGGTTGTGGTCAACAGTGTCGAAAGCAGCAGAGAGGTCAAGAATGATGAGGACTGAATAAAGGCCCTTGGATTTAGCCAGGAACAAGTCACTGGCGACTTTGGCAAGAGCTGTTTCAGTAGAATGTAGAGGACGAAAACCAGATTGTAAAGGATCCAGGAGGGTATGAGTGGAGAGGAAGTCAAGGCAGCGGTGATGAACCATGCATTCAAGTAGTTTAGAAATGAAGGGGTGGAGGGAGATGGGTCAATAATTAGAAGGACAGGTGGGATCAGGTGAGGATTTCTTGAGGAGAGGTGTAACTACAGCATGCTTGAAGGCTGCAGGGTCAGTTGCAGTGGAGAGCGAAAGATTGAGAACATGAAAGATGGAAGGGACAACAGTGGAGGAGATATTGCTTAGTAGATGGGTAGGGATAGGAACAGAGGAGTAGATGGTGAGTTTGGAGGAATAAAGAAGGTGTGCAGTTTCCTCTTCAGAGATAACAGGAAAGGAAGAGAGGGTAGCAGAGGTAGAGGGAGAAAGTTGGGAGTGAAGAGGGGGAAGAGGGAAAGTAGCTGACTTAGTGGGGAATTGGAGGGTGATCTTGTGGATTTTGTCATGGAAATAGTCAGCCAGGATTTGGGCAGAAAGGGAAGGAGGGGTTGGAGGCAGAGGCACCTTGAGGAGAGAGCTGAGAGTAGTAAAGAGACGGCGAGGGTCAGAGGCAAGAGAGTTAGTCAGATGGACATAATAGTCTTGCTCGGCAAGAGCTAGGGATGACTGGAAAGAGACAAGCATGAATTTGAAGTGTAGAAAGTCAGCAAGGGAGCAGGATTTAAGCCAAGCACGCTTAGCTGAATGGGCAAAGGAACGTAGATAGTGGGTAGTGGATGAAAGCCATGGCTGGGGTGCAGTATGCTTCACAGGACGTGGCATGGGCGGAGCAAGAGCATCCAGAGCAGAGGAGAGTGCAGCGTTATAGGAAACTACTGCCTCTTCAACAGACTTAGATGACATAGTGGAGGAAAGAGATGAAGAAAAGTGGAAGAGAGAACCAAAGGATCAATAGCGTGAAGATTTCTGTATAGGTTGGAGGAGACAGGACAAGGTTGAGGCGGCGGGTGATGAAGAGTGAAGCTTAAAAGGTGATGGTCAGATAAGGGAAGAGCTGAGCTACAGAAGTTAGAGGGTAAACAACTAGAAAAAATACCAGGTCAAGGCAGTGCCCATGCTGGTGAGTGGGGGCAGTAGAGCAAAGCTGGAGGTCAAATGAGGTGGTAAGGGAGAGGAGCTTTAAAGCATAAGAATCAGAGGGGCTATCAACATGAATGTTAAAATCCTCAAGAATAAGAGTGGGGGAAGAGGAATCCAAAAAGAAGGAAAGACACAAGTCAAAGTCAGTGAGAAAGGTAGACGTTGACTGTCAGGAAGACTATAAATAATAGCTACCCGGAGAGGAAGTGGAGTGAAAAGGCGGATGGAATGGACTTCAAAAGAGGGAAAGGAGTGAGCCTGAGGCAGCAGGAGGGGTTGGAATTGGCAGAAGGGAGAAAGTAGAAGCCCAACACCACCACCACAGCCAGTGGGACGAGGCGAGTGGGAGAACTGATAGCCCCCATGACAGAGAGCAGCAATAGATGCAGTATCATCTGGGAGGAGCCAGGTCTCAGTTAGAGCAAGAAGATGGAGAGGATTAGAGATAAAGAGATCATGAGTAAAAGCAAGTTTATTAGAGACAGAGTGTGCGTTCCACAAGGCACATGAGAAAGGGAGAGTGAAAGGGGAAAGGAGAGGGATATGAATAAGATTAGAGGTGTTGCGTGAGGATCTCTTCTAACTGGCTAAAATGCAGCAATCTTGATATTCGGTGACACTATCCAGATAATGCCGCTGAATATCGCCACATACTACGTAAAACCGGGGTGGTCTGTGGGTGAATTGGGGGTGATGCCAGCCACTATTCAGTCAGTGGCAATAACCAGATAGCTTAACTGGTTAAAGTTAGAATAGCTGAATGTCTGTCCTAACTTTAACAGGTTATTGCTATCTGGATAGTGGATGAATATCACCGCTGATCAGATAGTGATGCACTAACCAGTGAACCTGGATATTCAGCGCTTGATGCTGGATACGTTCTGGTGCTGAATGCCTAGGTTTTTTTTAAGTGGTGGTGACTAGGTGCTTTAAAAAGCCTAATCACTTGCTATTACCACTACTACTACTATTAATCATTTATATAGCGCTAAAGGCATACGCAGCTCTGTACACATGCATATAAAAGACCGTCTCTGCATGTCAGAGCGTACAACCTAATTAGGTACATCAAGCTAGCTGTCTGGCTGAGGGGGTGCCAGGGAAGTGAGGTTGGGAGGGGGTGAGTAGTAGCTGGCTTATTACGGGAAGAGTGCAGTGAATAAGAGAGAGAGAGTGGGTAAAGGAAGGATGTGAAAGAAAGAAGATACCCTTAACTTTTTTCATTTGAAAAGAACAGTAAAAAGGAAGCAAATGTGATAGTGACATCTAATGGTTAAATATATTATCAACAGATTTTAAAGGATGAATTTTGCAGTTTGACCACTGGGTGCCGCTGTACCAAGATCATATGTATTGTCACGCTTCCCAACAATTAGTTGGCAGTATATCAAATTATTAGCACACCACACTGTTGAGTCCTAGGTGTCACCGCATATAGCAGCCATTAAAAAAGCTATACTGTTGAGTTACTAGGTTTTACAGCATAATTTATACCAAAGACAATGAAGTATACATCTAAATAACTAAGAGCCAGCCCAGCAGGGGCAGAGGTATGGCAGCAGGGAGAGGGGGGAAACATAGGAAGTGTGCCTTGTGTCCAGGAGAATAGAGAAAAAGGGAGAAGCAGTTTAAAAGGGGCAGTTCCCTCATTTTTATATTTCAGTTTAGCAGTGTTTCAGTGCTGCAGAAGCTGGAACCATTTTTCCCATAGACAAGCACAGAGATATTTTTTTTTGGGGGGAGGGGAGGGGGAGTCTTCATTTCTCTGAAACCTCCAGGCTAATTTGGTCCATTTTCAAACCCCATGTGTTCTTTTTCACTGATTCTCCTCCCCCCTCTCCCCACCAAATTTGGTCCTATTCTGTTAAACTTTCACAGTTACTTTACCCTCAGACAGACATTTTTGACCACTTATAAACAATTTATTTCCAACAACTGTTAATTTGGAAAGAAAACAAATATAAAGCTGTTTACTTCAGGCACAGAAATCAGGGATCACAAGCATGCTGTCAACAGCATGGGGGGGAGGGGGAGGTGAGAGGGAGGCTTTTGGCTTTGCTACCACTGTGCAGTGTGCATTAAGGGCCTGCTGTATACCCACCACTGAATATCGGACCCCTTTAGCTTTTTCTGAATGACTTGGGTACTTATTTCACTCTGGTACCTTTTCTGTTGGGAGGGGCTTGAGCATGGCATGGTGAGATAGCTGAATTAACTCAAGGTATCATGGGTGACAGATTGCCCTCATATCCACCATCCTCCATTATTGTACTTGCCGACTATCAATCTTCTGCCTTTCATTGTTGTTGTTAAGTGCCGTCGAGTTGGTGTCGACTCATGGCGACTCTCAGGATAGTTGTCATAAATTGTGTTCGGTCTTCAGTCAGGCGACTCATTATATGGGCTTAAAGCCTATCTTGCAGCTGTCTCGGCTCTTCTGGACTGTCACCACTAGTACTTCAGCACCACATCTACTGTTTTAGGGGCCTTTGCCACGGTGCACCCTCTGATTCTTATTTAAATCCCTCAGCATGTCATCTCAGCAGTCCATGAGTGCTTCTTCCATCCTGAAGGAATTTTCCTCTGTCCTCTATATCTATGATGAGACTCAAGTCCTCAGTGCCAGGACTTTAATTGTGGGCACACAGCTTAGCTAAACTCGCCTCACTCCTGCAGCCTGAACTCGTACTGAAGCAGCGAAGTGCAAACAATGAATAAATCCAGGAGTCAATTGCAGGGTTCAAACCAATTTATTGTGCACAAGGCTCAGACAGTCGAGCTTCAAAAAGGACTGAGCAAAGTTCTTACAGAAACATATTCATTTTATATATTTCTTTTCAGTTTGATACATGCAGACTTTCTATTGGTCCCAACGCCCCCTGCACTTGTCCAATCGGAGATCCTTTCTGGGCCTAGCACCCAGTTCCCTCCTCTAGGATTGTTCTAACAATGGCACAGTTTCTAGGTATTGATACAATTCTACTGCAAGGTCGTTTCTAGCTCTAGGAATGCATGTATTAAAACATTTCTATCATCAGAACACAAGAGAATAATAAAGGATTTATGAATTCATGAAAACTTCTTGTTAAGCAGTTTAACACAGTTTTCTCAAACTTTCACAGACATTGGTTTTTCTAAGATGGGGGTTGGAATCAGGGCTTAACTTACAGGCCTTTCATATTTGCAGGCTTTTATAGACCATAGCCTACCACATTCCCCACTTTGATTATTCTCACCCGCAAGTGAGAAAGGGTGAGAATTAAATCACATATTATACTTGCGTAAAAGCATCATTATGGGGTATAGGGTAATATTGCCACATGGCTAAAACGTTTGTAGCTACCTTCCATTCTACAGTGCTATCAATAACTGAGGTTATCATACGTAAGCAAAGGGGTAACATGCATGGGAGCAACAAGCATACAGCCAACATGAGTAATACAATAAACACAAGGGTCTTTAGACCACCGAACCATGAAAACGCTGAACCAACCCACCCATTAAGCTTCAGACCATGCCAGGTCTGAACAGGCACATATGTTTGTTTTCGCATTTGAGCAGCTATATCTTCAACAACTTGTCCATTATTGTCAATCTGTAAACAACAGTTAGTTAAATTCAATTTTCCACATACTCCACCTTCAGTTGCTAGTAAATAATCTAGGGCTAAACGATTCTGGTAAATAGCTGTACGCATTTGTGCACTCTGTTTAGCTAAAAGAGTTAGTGCTTTACTAGTTTCATTAGCTATTATTTCAACAACAGCTTGTAAGCGTATAATACGATTTATTATATATACAGGAGTGCGGTATCCCCATGTCCCATCTTGTGTCCAAGTGGCAGGTCCATAGTAAGAAATAATTCTCTCAGGTGGCCACTCCTCATCATTCCATTTGTCCCACTGGCCAGTTTTTAAGGCCTCTCGTTTCTGTTGACTCTTGTACACAGGGAAACCCAATTGTTCTCCGTGGGAAATGGGCAAAAGAAAGAAGGAAGGTCGTATAGTTCCTAATTCACATGCTCCTCCCCAATGGTGAGGGAGCTTAGCATATGCTCGAGTTCCACAAATCCAATATAGTCCGAGTGGAGCTTGCCAGGTACTGTGAGAAGCCAGATTAGTCCAGATTTTGGCAAGAGTAGGAAAGAGGACTAAAGGGTTGGAGGGCTCTGGAGTGTTTACCCCCGACCACCAGGACGTCTGCTGAGTGGTACTGTTGTAAAACGTCTGATTGAGACAGACCAGCTGTCCGACTAGCATAGTAAACTGTGGTCCTGTATGAGCAAAACACAAGTTACCAACAATAGGGTGAGCCAGTACCCACTCACTAGTAGTATTATGTAGAGCAGTCTGGTTATAAGGAATGGAATAGTTCACTTCTTGCGCCTCCCAAGGCCATTGGTCTCCCATCTTAGTTCCGCCACAGAAGAAACAGTCAGAGATGTGGAGACTAGATGCTACTGCCCCAGCGAGTTCAATGAACAAGTTTTGGGAGGTGTGAGGAATTGCAAATTCCGCCTGCATGGCCTCATAAAAGGTATGATGTATTTGATAAGGTGCAGATACATGGGTCTTAGTATTTAGCTGTATATGTATAAAAGTTCCAGGATCTATGCCTCCTCCTGCTATACGTAATCCAAATCTGTACCCCTGCTTCCACTGGCTAGGGTTAAGTATGAGGAGCTGTAGAGGATTACAGGCACCTTTCTGGCACTTCTGAGGCTCAGGTAATGATAATCTTTCTAGACTGGCTATTCGATTATCTCCATCTCGTCCAGTAGGTCCACCAAACCAAGTAGCATAATACACGCATTCCCACTTTGGACAATAGTAGGCATCTTTAGATGATTTGCTGTAGACGGTTGGGGAATACTTTCCAGTACACCATCCCCATCCGTATGCTCCTTCAGGACACATATATTTATCATCATAATAGTAGGTTTGTTCCCAAGACCCACACTTGTGATAGGCATTTCTGTTTATCACATCACAGGCATCAAAATTCAAGATAACGTATTTTGTGGGATCGGAGAGTTGTCGTGTGGCATTTATAAGGCCCCCCTCCTCATCATTCCAACACAGCTCCAGTACATAATAAGAAGGGTTCTGATGAGGACTGAAGCAAGTTTTACTCTTCCCTTTCGTACAGATATTTAATTCTGTACCATTATACACACATCGACTAACTATACCAGTGCAAGTATAGTAGGAATGATAAAGTAAAGTTTGAGTAACCTTTATCCCTGTTCGGGTGGTAGTTATGCAGGCTGCACAAGGTGGTAGAGCAAAAGTCTTTTCCAGAGCTCTCAGGGCTACCACCCCCATAAAACAGTAGTAGAGGAACATCATGACTACAGTCTCTTGAGATTAACTGCACTATTGAGAATGATGAACTCGTAGAGTCTTTTTCTTCTTCTTCTTCTTTTCTGCTCCCGCTGTATGTAGACCTATCGGCTACCACGCTGTGTGACAGGGGTAGGATTGTAGATTCCAGGGACTCTTACAATGCTGGTTGTCTCCGTAATGTAAGTTGCAATGGAGTTTCAGGGTCATCTACTGAAGTCCATTGACCAAGTTCAGGAGCGGCTGCCGGCTTTACTCGACTATGATGGATCCAGGGTTTGAACTCTGCAACTTTCACTGCAGTTGGGGTCAATAAAATGACAACATAAGGTCCCTTCCAATGCGGTGCCAATGGTGTCTTTCTCCACTCTTTGATCCACACCGACACTCCAGGCTTGAAGGGATGCAGAGGTTCCGTCAGATTGATGGGCAATCGATCTTGTACCCAGGTGTGGAGACTCTGCAAAACAGAACTTAAAGCCAATAGTTCTTGTCTAGTAATTTCAGATCCAATCTGTTTCATATCTCTCTTTATTCCCTGCACAATGGGTGGGGGTCGCCCATACAAGATCTCAAAAGGGGAAACTCCTAAAGACTTGGTTGGAGCAGAACATATCCTAAGGAGAGTTATAGGGAGAACCTGAAGCCACTTCAGGTGTGCTTCTTGACAAAGTTTGGACAACTGAGATTTCAGGGTCCTATTCATACGTTCTACTTTTCCTGAGCTCTGACGTCTATAGGCTGTGTGCAACTTCCATCGTATCTGTAGAGCTTGGGCTAGCTGTTGGGTTACTTGGGACACAAATGAGGGTCCATTATCTGATCCTATAGTCAATGGTATCCCAAATCAGGGAATAATCTCATGGAGCAGAATTCTAGTGACCTCTCGGGCTTTTTCAGTTCGAGTGGGAAAAGCTTCTACCCACCCAGAAAAGGTGCACACTAAGGCCAACAGGTAATGATATCCATTTGCTCGTGGCATTTCAGTAAAATCCACCTGAACATCACTCATGGGGGTAACTCCTACTGACTGAACTCTTGGAGGTGGATTGGGACCCTGCCTAGCATTGTTCTTAGCACATGTTAAACATTGATGAGCCACTGAGGTGGACAAGGGTCCTAATAGCGAAATACAGAAATGGGGTTTCAGGGCTCTTTCCATAGCAGTCTTCCCATAATGTGTGGCCTGATGAAAAGCATGAACAAAGGCCGGTCCTAACGCTTCAGGGATTACTGTGGGACCTGGTGGTGAGCTACCCTCTGGAGGTGGCAGCACTATTCAACCTTTCTCTGTTAGGACACCCCCTCCTTCTCACAGAAGTAATCTAACTCTCTTGTGGTGTATCGAGGGGCCCATGAGCTAAGGGGCACAGGGAATAAGGCTGCCTGCATCAAAATATCTTGGGTCAAAATTTGTCCAGTTGTGGCTGCTTTTCGGGTGGTGGCATCAGCAAACCTATTCCCTCGGGCAATTTCTCCTATTCCTGCTTGATGACCTCGACAGTGCATGACTGCAACTTGCTCAGGGGCCCACCCGGCGTCTAATAATATCAATATTTCAGGCCCATACCTAATGGACTTGCCTCCCGAAGTAATCAACCCTCGTTCTTTATACATGGCTCCATGTGCATGTAAAGTCGTGAAGGCATACTTGGAGTCTGTGTACACATTTAGACGGAGCCCTTCTCCTAATGTCAGTGCTCCAGTGAGAGCTATCAGTTCAGCCTTCTGTGCTGAAGTTCCTGGGGCCAGAGCTGAGGACTCAACTACCAGATCAAGGGTCACCACTGCATACCCGGCACAATGATGTCCATTGATGACGAGACTGCTTCCATCCACAAAGAAAGTCTGTTCAGGGTTCTCCAAAGGGACATCAGTCAAATCCGGGCGACTTGAGAATACAGTGTCCATAATTTCCAAACAATCATGATCTGGGGGGCCAGGACCAACTGGAAGCAACGTAGAAGGGTTCAAGGCTTGACTGACCTTCAATTGTATCTGAGGGTTTTCACACAGCATACTCTGATACTTCAACATTCGTGAATTTGTGAGCCAGAAACTTCCTTTGTGTTCCATGAGGGTCAGAACAGAATGCGGTACAGTAACTTGAAGATTCTGTCCCAAGTGAGCTTGTCTGCTTTGCTCACTAGGAGGGCTGTGGCAGCTACTGCTCTCAAACAAGGGGGCAAGCCTTTTGCAACCACATCCAACTGTTTTGACAAATAGGCTACTGGTCGTTGCCAAAATCCAAGAGATTGAGTCAGCACTCCTAGAGCATTTCCTTCCAACTCATGGACATAGAGACTGAAAGGTTTCTGGACATCTGGTAAGCCCAGGGCTGGTGATGACATCAAAGTGTTTTTTAGAGATCGAAATCCTGCATCCTGTTCAGGTCCCCACTCCAATGGAGACTTTTCTATTCCTTTGGTAGCTTGATACAATGGCTTTGCCAGCAGAGTGAAATTAGGGATCCATATACGACAGTACCCTGCAGCCCCCAAGAAGGCTCTCACTTGTCTCCTGGTGGTTGGAGTAGGAATACTACATACAGCTTCTTTGCGTTCCAGTCCCAAGTGTCGAATTCCGCTGGACAACTGGAATCCTAGGTATTTAACTTCAGTTTGACATAATTGCACTTTGGCTCTTGAGACTTTGTATCCAGCCTCATTTAAAAGGTGCAAAGGTTCACTGGTGGCTTGTAGACATTCACTTTCAGAATTTGTGGCTATGAGCAGGTCATCCACATATGAAGAAGAACCCTTTGTCCTGGGTTCACAGAGTAGCTTGAGAGATCTTGATTTAAAGCAGCACTGAAGAGAGCAGGTGAATTCTTAAATCCTTGGGGTAATCGAGTCCAGGTAAGTTGACCCCGCCTTCCTGTTGTGGGGTCTTGCCATTCAAAAGCGAACAGAAGTTGACTGGTGGGGGCCAGGCGTATGCAGAAGAAGGCATCTTTCAGGTCCAGGATGGTAAAATGAGTAGCCTCAGCGGGGATCAGTCCCAAGAGAGTATAAGGATTTGGTACCACTGGGTGTATAGTTTCAGCTGCATCATTTACCCGCATCTGATCTTGTACTTGGCGATAATCTCCCGTTCCAGGCTTCTTAACTGGGAGAAGGGGAGTATTCCAAGGTGACTGGCACTCCTTGAGGAGTCCATACTTCAGCAGTTTCATTAGATGGCAGTGGATACCTTCAATGGCTGGTCGAGGAAGAGGATACTGCTTCACATGCACTGGTTCCGCTCCTGGCTTGAGGGTGACAATGACAGGGGCTATGTTCTTTGCTAGGCCAGGTGGATTATTTTCTGCCCATACTTCAGGCGGGGCTAAGAGATTAGTGGGTATACAGGAACTAGCTGACGTGGTTGGAGATGCACTATAGAACCGCCATTCTTCTTCTCGGGGGACAGTCAGCACCATCAATCCAGCAGGCTTCGAGTTCACAGTCATTTGCATGTCTCCCCCTTCAGCAAAGGATATTTGCGCCTGAAGCTTTGCAAGCATATCTCGGCCCAAAAGCAGAATAGGGCATTCAGGCATATACAAAAACTGGTGGGTTATTTTCTGTCCCCCTAGTTCACACGTGCGGTTCTGCAAGAAAGGCTTAGTGGCCTTAGCCCCAGTGGCCCCAATAATGGTGACAGTTCGAGAGGAAAGAGGGGCCACCGGCCTTGCCACCACTGAATGTTCGGCTCCTGTATCCACCATAAAGTCCATATATTGGCCCCCTATTTTTAAACTGATCATAGGCTCCTGGGGACCCAGGGTAAACCTGGAGCCCGGTCTGGCCTAGTCTTCATCCATGTCATAGCCCGTCGCAACTGCCACTCCCTCAATAGCTTCTTCCCTCTCTTGCTGGAACTGTGCTCGGTTCATTCCAGTTTTTTTTTTTTTTTGTTACATGTAAACCGCGCTGATTGCAAATAGTGCGGTATATAAGAATTGTTAAATAAATAAATAAATTCCTCCACGACGCTGGAATCGACCTCCTGTTCTCCAGGGACTCCCTCCTCCCCTCCTGGGGGTGGAGTCAAGATACGGGCATTCACTTCACCAATGTCCTTCTTCTCTGCAATGGGCACACTGATTCGCACCCAATGGGGTCCAATTATTTTCACGACCCCTTCCACGTCCCCTACTCCTTTGATTAGGAAAACCTCCTTCATTCAACTAAAGCGGTAGCAAGAAGATCTGCTTTCTTCTTCATCTTACGTTCACTTTCTCTGTCACGTTCATTTTCATGATTCACAAACACTTTCTGAGCGACTTCCATTAACTGTGCTGTATTCATGCCCGCAAATCCATCCAGTTTCTGTAATTTTCGTTTTATATCTCTCTGGGACTGACTGACAAAAGCTGCGTTTACCATATGCAAATTTTCCTGGGCAGCTGGATCGTATGGGGTATACAATCTGTAGGCTTCAGACAACTGCTCATAGAAGGCCGCTGGGCTCTCATTCGGACCCTGGATAACTTCTGATACCTTCCCAATATTCATGGCCCTCTGGCCTCCCTTCCTCAGGCCCTGCAGCAAGGCCTGGCGAAATCGAGTTAGGGCCGTCGCCCCCCTTTCATCATTCGGATCCCATCTAGGATCTTCATTTGGGAAAGCTGCAGCGGCTGCTTGTGGGAGATTCATTTCCCCCCCCTCTACAGGATTTTCCTCTAACCAGTGGACAGCTGCTTGCACAATTCGCGCTCGCTCCTCGGTAGTAAAGAGAGTGGACAGGAGCTGGCAGCAATCAGACCAGGTGGGCTGATGCGTTTGCATTATACTGGACACTAACTCCGTCAATTCTTGGGGTTTTTCAGTATAGGACGCATAATGCGTTTTCCAGTTCAATAAATCAGTAGTGGAAAAAGGCACGTAGATTAGGCTGGCTGGTCCTGGCGCCATCTGGCCTTGTTCATTTAGGATAGGTAGACCAGGTACTTGGCGCAATGGCATTAAGTGCCTTGTTTTCTCCTTCTTCTTCGGGGTTACACTTCTTAAATCGTACGGTTCTCGGGTATAAGCTTCCTTAACAGGTGACCCTGAACTGGCAGGAGAGCCTCTGCTTCCAGTATCATCAGGGGACTCCGATCCTCCTGATGTACTTGGGCCTGACTCGGGGCTATCACTCAGGGAAGTGGGCTTCTTTTGCTGCTGCAGCGGTAATTGCTGGGTCACCTCATTAGGTTCTGCTTCAGGTGGCGGAGCAGGTGGAACTAACCTATATGGATACTGGGATAAACGGGCCAGGATTTCTGGGGACTTTGAGGCAGAATACACAGGTGGCTTCCCTTCCTCAAACTTCCGGGTTCCCCTGGTGGTTGCTACTAGTATTCTACACTGTTCCTCATAGCAACGCTTCATCCAAAAGGGCTGCCTCTCACAAATACCCAGTCAGGAGTCTATGTAGGGGAACTGATCAGGGAACTTTTGTTGTACAATCTGATGAATACGGGAAACTATACCAATATCAAAGGTGCCCTCATGCTGCCATGAAGTAGCTAACACTGGCCACTCCCTTTCACAGAGCATTTCTAATCGGGACGGAGACATTCTTATTCCGTAGTCTCCGGAAAATCCCTTACGGAAATTCTTGATCATACATTCTAACGGAGTTTGCGTGGACTCCGCCCCTCCCATAATCGTAATGACGTACATGACAACAGACAATAAGGGTAGGTAGTATGGCTGCAGGTAAGGGGTCCATACAGCCCACAGAACAATAGGGGGACAAACACCAAACGCTTCCTCCTTTTCGCGACCTGGGCGTGGTCGCCCAGCCAGGAACTGCGCTACTCAGGAGTCCGCTCTCACTTGGTCTATATCTCAAAACCTCTCAGTCACACAAACAGTCATACCAGCAACAAGAAATCATTTTTCAAATGCCCAAGGTTTTACTGACTAACTGATTATTCCAAACAAAGGGTCGATGGCTTCTGCTCCGCTAACCCTTATGCGGAGCGTACTAGGACCGCCCTTATGAGAAGTGATCAAGTTCTCTTGTCTTGCGCACTTATGCAAGACTTTTCCCAGTTAGTCTATACCAAATTAGTCTCACATACTCATGCAAGGCTTTGCTTTTCCCCAGGCTTCACTGACTTATTGAACAAGAAAATGTCTACTCACCGGATCCGGTTCCTGATACAAAACCAGTTCTTGGGTTGGATCCTGGACTCCCCTCGGTTTCAGAGGTGTTGGCCAGCTGGACCCAGTGGCCCGCCGAGGCAAGGCGGAACCCTCCCCGATACAAGAGAACCGGTGGCACCTGAGGTTTCCCCTGCGGTCGGACAGACACGGTTCCAACCGGGCCAAACCTAGAGGCGAAATACGTGGAATATTCACTTGAATACCATCCACTACTTGCACTTCCCGGCCAACGCACCAAGAATATGAAGCAGCGAAGTGCAAACAATGAATAAATCCAGGAGTCAATTGCAGGGTCCAAGCCAATTTATTGTGCACAAGGCTCAGACGGTCGAGCTTCAAAAAGGACTGAGCAAAGTTCTTACAGAAACATATTCATTTTATACATTTCTTTTCAGTTTGATACATGCAGACTTTCTATTGGTCCCAAATCCCCCTGCACTTGTCCAATCGTAGATCCTTTCTGGGCCTAGCACCCAGTTCCCTCCTCTAGGATTGTTCTAACAATGGCACAGTTTCTAGGTATTGATACAATTCTACTGCAAGGTCGTTTCTAGCTCTAGGAATGCATGTATGAAACATTTCTATCATCAGAACACAAGAGAATAATAAAGGATTTATGAATTCATGAAAACTTCTTGTTAAGCAGTTTTAAAACAGTTTTCTCAAACTTTCACAGACTTTGGTTTTTATAAGATGGGGGTTGGAATCAGGGCCTAACTTACAGGCCTTTCATATTTGCAGGCTATTATAGACCATAGCCTACCACAGTACCACTCCTTCTGTTGTTGCATTGGCTCTCTTCTGGTGTTTTAGAGCCTTATGCTCATCTAGGAGCTGTGCTGTGCTGGTCTCTTTGGTATGTTTAAGACCTTGTAGCTAATCTCAGTAGTGTGCTGGTCCTCTTGACATAATTTAGGGCCTTGCAACCAATCTGGTGCTTTGCTGGTTCCCTTGACATATTTTAGGTCTTACTGTTGTAGATTACCAGACTAAGAAAAGACACCTGAGGCCTTCGTGAAATCAAACCGTTTTTTTTTTTATAACTTAATCTTTATTGATATTTTGTACGCAATACAATAACTATATAAAAGAAAAAAAAAAGGCAGAACCTAATATGATAACACACTCATCAAACAACAGCTTCGCTCTCCCGAGCTGAGTTACATAATAGAATATTACAAAATATTTATCCCATCCCCTCCTCCCTCATAACCCTTCCTGCCCCCTCCCCTTGCCTGCATTACCTCACAACAATCATATATAGACCCTCCGCTAATCTTTAAAGTCCTCTCCTATGTGGGTAATGATCCTGTACCAGAGATTGCTAAATATTCCAATAAGGGTCGCCATTAATTTCCAAAACGTTCCCCTTGATTTTTCCTGATGGCTGTCAAGCGTTCCATATGTGTCACTTTATATAGCCTCGTAACCCAATGAGTGGTATCAAAAGAACCTCCCTGTCTCCATTTCCATGCAATTTCACACCTCACCACCACTATACAGGTTCGCATAGGGCGAGACCATTTATTTGACAAAGTGGTCGGCCAGATACCCAAGAGAAACAGAGAGGGGCAAAGTTCCGGCCGCACCCCAAAGATTACCCCCATCTGATCCCGGACCCACTCCCAATATATTCTGACCACTGGACACTCCCACCACGTATGATAGTATGTTCATCGATCCCCACAGCCTCTCCAGCATAGATCAGAGACCTCAGGAAACATCCTATGATACCGTTCTGTGGTATAATACCAACGCATTAAAATTTTATATGTATTCTCTTGAATCAGAGTGCTTATCGAGGATCGAGCCGCCACTTTATATATGGCCCTCCAATCCTCTATATCCCAATGTGTCCCCAAGTCTTTTTCCCATTCCACCATATATTTTAACTTTATCTCGACCTCCACGGCCTTTCGCAAACTAGCATATTGTAAACGTATCAATCCTCGGGAAGAATGATGACCCACCCACAAAGCCTCTAGGTCATTGAGACCGTCCGCGATACGGTCCCGATTATCTTTTTGCTGAAGGTAATGTGACACCTGCAAGTATGCGAAAAAATCTCGCCTTTCTAAATGAAATTCAGCTTTCAACTGCTCAAACGTCTTGACTGTATCCGCTTCTATGAATTGCGCAAAATGAGTTAGCCCCCGCCTTCCCCAGTTCTGAAACTTTTTTTCCCTTCCCGGCTCAAAAGCTGGAGTGGCAACCATCAGTGAAAGCAAAGATGGCCCTGGGCGAGCATTTACTCTCCGCCATCCCCTACCCCATTCACCCAAAAGATGGCATAGAAAGGGATTGCTCGTCCAGGCTCCCCTTAGGGTACCCTTCTGTAGCCAGGGCAACCATTGAAGTTGATAATGGGGTACCGCTTGCTGTTCGATAGAGAGAAAGCCTTTTGACGAGACCGGCTCCCTCTATTCCATCACTTGCTGCATTTGCGCTGCCAAATAATAATCAGCAATCGCCGGCACTCCTAGTCCTCCTTTCTCCCGTGCTCTAAACATTATACTTCGGGCGATGCGTGGAGGCCGGTGTCGCCACACAAACAGGAACAGCTTCCGTTGAAGCTTTTGTAGCACTATTTGAGGGACCTTAATAGGCCAAACTTGGAAGAGATACAACAATTGGGGTAGGATCATCATCTTAATTGTCGCAATCCTTCCCAGCCAAGAAATCTCCTCATTATTCCACCTCTCCAAATCTCTGCCTATCAGTTCAAACAACCCCGCATAGTTCGTACCATAAAGTTGACCGGAATCACGAGTAAGATATACCCCCAGATATTTAATCTTATTTGAGGCCCAGCGAAATTGAAAGCACTCCCGTAGATGTGACACTAAGGGTCCAGGCAAATTAACACTCAGTGCCTCGGTTTTATCCCAATTGATCTTAAATCCGGCCACTCTTCTGAAGCGTTTCAACTCGGCCATAAAATTAGGCAATGCCAGCAATGGCTGAGTAATAAACAGAAGCAAATCGTCTGCAAACAGGTCCAATTTATGTTCTATCTGCCCTATCCTGAACCCCGTAGCATCGGCGTTCCGTCGTAACCGCCGCGCCAGTGGTTCCATCGTTAAAGCAAACAATAATGGGGACAAGGGGCACCCCTACCTCGTGCCCCTCTCTAACGGAAAAAAATCTGAGTGTCTCCCATTAATCTTAACCGTTGCCACCGGATGGGCATACAACGTTCTTATCCATGCCATCATATGAGGGCCAACCCCAACGGCTCTTAACACTTCAAACATAAAACTCCATTCCACCCTATCAAATGCCTTTTCGGCATCCACAGCTAACATAAGAAGTTCTTGCTTACGCTGTCTGGCTGTCCACATAACCTGTATAGCCTGTCTGATGTTGTCTCCGGTATTTCTTCCCTGAATGAACCCCGTCTGATCGGAATGAATAATCTTTGGGAGTATGCGGCCTAGTCTATTTGCTAGAATCTTCGCCAATATTTTCCCATCTGTGTTCAATAGAGAGATAGGCCGGTAGGAGCCACAGATTGTAGGGTCTCGACCCGGCTTTGCTAACACGGAAATCCCGGCCTGGCTCATGGAAGGAGGCAACTGATGCCCTTGAAGGACATTGTTAAACAGGCGCTGAACTTGTGAGTAATGCGTATAATCAATACCTTGTAGATATACCTGACGCCAAACGTCCCATAACCCATATTGCTGCATCAAGTTCCGCAGTTGGGCCCTCCCTCTAGTCTCCCCCTTACTGCCCCCCAAAGAGCGATCCCACTGCGGATTCAAAACTTCATTGAAGTCCCCGCCCATCAATAATGCTCCATGGATTTTGTTGGCTAACCAGCTAGCCAATGTGCTCCAAAAATCCGTATAAGGATCATTGGGCCCATAAACATTTAGAAAGGTAACCTCCTGACCGTATAATTCCCCCCAGACAAGCAAAACTCGTCCCTTTATCCCCTTGATCACCCCCCCCCCCCAATTGGAAGGGAACATCTTTGTGTACCATAATAGCCACTCCAGCCTTTTTATGTGAGCCTTCAGCATTGAACCAGGTATCTCTATAGCAGGGGTCTCAAACTCAAATTGCTTTGAGGGCCAAATGAGGACTTGTAAAGTAACCCGGGGGCCGCATAAGACGTGGGGCCTCATTTGCATAAGGGGCCTCATTTGCATAAATATTTGCATAATGTTACCATACACTAACTTTTAGTAAACATGCCTCTTAATGAGTATGGATAAAGAAAGACTAAAAGATTCAGAAATAGGAAGACAATAACTAAACTGGGAACCCCAAAAGCCAAACTTGGAATGTACAACAACACTGTAGAAATAAAACTATAAATTAATTTCCTCTTGTACTAAACAAAGCGCAAACATTAATGATGCACATTTCCCAGAGCTGACATATTCCAGTTAATAAATTCAAAATAAAGAGATATTTTTCTACCTTTTGTGCATTTTTTTTCAGTTGCAATTGCTCCAGCCACTTCTGGTTTCTTCGTGTCTTCTGCTATCTCCATCGTCTGCTGTCCATTTGTCCTTTCTTCTCTCTTCTAGTTTTTTTCCATTCTCTCTCCCTACATCTGCTTTAACATACTAATCTTTCTCCTTTTGCTCTTTCCTCATTCCTATTTCATCCACTCAAATTTTACCCCTCCATCCTCAATCCCCACTTACTCTCCCAATACCTGGCCAATTGTAGATTTGTCTTCTCTTCCAGACAAAATATTTTTCCCCTCTCCATTTCACTTTCCCAGCTCCATCCCATTCTAATCCTCCCCCAACATCAGCTCCCTTCTAGTTCCAGCCCCACCCAGCATCTGCTCCTTTCTAGTCCCTGCATCAGTCCATTTCCAGTCCTATCCTAGCCTCACCATCAGCCCATTTCCAATCCTAGCCCCCCATCAGCCCATGTCCAATCCTCGCTCCCTCCCCGCACAGCCCGTTTCCATTCCAAGCCCCCCTCCCCATCAGCCATTTGCAGTTCAAGCCCCCCTTCCACTCAGCCCATTTCCAGTCCTAGCAACCCCCCCAGCCCATTACCAGTCCTAGACCCCCCATAGCCCATTACCAGTCCTAACCTCCCCATAGCGCACTTCCAGTCTTACCCCCCCCATCACCCCATTTTCAGTCTTACCCCCCCCATAGCCCATTACCAGTCCTAGTCCCCCCCATAGCCCACTTGCAGTCGTATCCCCCATCACCCCATTTTCAGTCTTACCTCCCCTCATAGGCCATTACCAGTCCTAACCCCCCAATCAGCCCACCTCCAGTCCTAACCCCCATCACCCCATTTTCAGTCCTAGCCCCCACCATAGCCCATTACCAGTCATAACCCCCACCTGCCAATAGCCCACTTCCAGTCCTAACCCCCATCTGCCCATTTCCAGTCCTAGCCCCCACCATAGCCCATTACCAGTCATAACCCCCCCCTGCCAATAGCCCACTTCCAGTCCTAACCCCCATCTGCCCATTTCCAGTCCTAGCCCCCACCATAGCCCATTACCAGTCATAACCCCCCCCCCTGCCAATAGCCCACTTCCAGTCCTAACCCCCATCTGCCCATTTCCAGTCCTAGCCCCCACCATAGCCCATTACCAGTCATAACCCCACCCCTGCCAATAGCCCACTTCCAGTCCTAACCCCCATCTGCCCATTTCCAGTCATAGCCCCCCCCAGCGCCCTACACCTCTCATCACCCCCCCCCTGCCAATAGCCCACTTCCAGTCCTAACCCCCATCTGCCCATTTCCAGTCCTAGCCCCCACCATAGCCCATTACCAGTCATAACCCCCCCCCTGCCAATAGCCCACTTCCAGTCCTAACCCCCATCTGCCCATTTCCAGTCATACCACCCTCCCCGACAGAGAAAAACAAAAAAACCCCAAAACCCTGACTTCTGCCGTTGCCGCCGTGGCAGCGGCAGAATCAATTGTCAAATTAAAAAAAAAAGACTTCTGCTGCTCAAGCAGCAATATCACCTGTCCTGCGGCCCCTTCCCCTGTGCCCGGAGATCCGAATCTGCTCATCAGCGGCGTGCTTTTCAAGCCGCGAAGAGTATTCCCCTCTCGCGCGGTTTCAAGCCGCGCGAGAGGGGAATACTCTTCGCGGCTTGAAAAGCACGCCGCTGATGAGCAGATTCGGATCTCCGGGCACAGGGGAAGGGGCCGCAGGACAGGTGATATTGCTGCTTGAGCAGCAGAAGTCTTTTTTTTTTTATTTGACAATTGATTCTGCCGCTGCCACGGCGGCAACGGCAGAAGTCAGGGTTTTGGGGTTTTTTTGTTTTTCTCTTTCGCGGGCCGCACAAAGTTGTCTCGCGGGCCGCGTGTTTGAGACCCCTGCTCTATAGGGACCATATTGCAATCGATATTCGTCTTTCGGCAGTAAATGAGTCTCTTGTACAAAGATTACTTGCCAGCACTGCAGTTTAGCCTCCCGAAACAACGCCTTTCGCTTTTGGGGAGTATTCAACCCCCAAGCATTAATAGAGCCAACTTTAATTCCAGCCATCATGAAATTTCAAATTCGCAATCCATACCCCCCACTGACTGTCTCCAGGTCTATAGCTCTCCTTCCGCCCTTTTTCCCCCCCTCCCTCCCCCCTCCTACCCCCCATCATGTGCTCTATCCACTTATCCCCTCCGTTCCCCACCCCATCTTTCTCACCACAGGCCCAAATCCTGTGTCACCTCTCTGGAGGAAGAGACGTACCTCCTGGGACTCATTGCACCCCAGAACTTGCGAGCCCCCCCCCCCCCCTATTAACCCAAAAGATTGACCACCCACTTCTTTTCAGCGGTCCTTGGCCTATTCTTATCTCACATTACCTCTCATAACCAAAACAGGCAACATAAATTCATATAATATAAACCATAGGCACCTGAACACTTGCAGCTTCAAGCCAGATAGTTACAATAATAGGCAATGGCAGCTTTATTTAAGCAGTTGTCTATTCACTTACTTTAGAACAAAGAGACAGGCGAGAGCTACTGAACCGGCTCACCGCCTTATCTCCACAGGTTATTCAAACCTGCTCCGAAAATTCAGTCTTTGTCCCAGGCCTAATGGCCACCGGATCAGGTGGTTGTCAATAGTTCTTCCATCGCAGACTCTCCCTCTTGAGTCGCATCTCTGGAGGTACGATGGAGCCGGCGTCCCCGTGCTGGAGTTCACTGCCATGTCAACTTAGTCATAAAAGTGGATTTCTCCCGTTCCAAATCGGAAGTCTCTGAAAGATTGTGAATCTGCGGCAGATTGGGGGCCTTAGCCTTCTTTAGACACTCCCATGCGTCCGAGAGAGATTGAGCCCGGTATGTCATTCCCCCTGCATCAAACTGCAAACCAAAGGGGAAAAGCCACTTATATTTGATAATTTCACGTCTGAGATATTCAGTAGCTGGGCGCATATTCTTCCGGCGCTGCAGTGTCAATGGTGCCAAGTCCTGATACACCTCAACTGCCAGGCCTTGCCACTGCACCTTCCCTTTCCTGGTCGCCGCTCTCATAACCGCTTCCTTTTGGGGGAAGCTAGTGAAACAAGCAATGATGTCCCTGGGGCGATTCCCCGGTGGAGATTTGAGGGCTCTATGCACTCGCTCTAGTCCAATCTCCCTCTGCAGGGGCGTCTCGGCCTGGTCTTCCTCTGTCAGCAGAGCCTCGCAAATTTCGTGCACCACTTTAGCGGCCTGTTTATATTGCTCCTCCTCCGGGACCCCTCGTATGTGTATATTGCACCGCCTAGATCTGTTTTCAAGATCTTCAATCTTTCCCCGCAATTCCTCCGTCGCATCTTGCCACTTGCTATTCAGGCCACGCACCGTTTGTGCTGCTGTAGCCATCTCATCCACGTGCTCCTCCAATATTTCAACGCGGTGTCCCAGAGCCTGTATATCTTGGCGAAATTGTGCCAGCAGCTCCTTCACCTCACTCTTCACTCCAATGATTCAGTTTTTATCTCGCGGCACCAGCGCCTCAGATCGCCTTTGGTGCAGTTCTCGTCTGCATTTTCCAGCTCGTCCTCTGACTCGATCTCCTCCCGCTCGTCGCTCTCTTTCAGTGAGCGCAATGGTGCGTAGTTAGAGTGGTATTTTTCCAGCTTTTTCCTGGCCGACATCGTAAGTGTGGTCAATATCGTCTCAAAAGCGCTCCTTTTCTCCAAGGGGGAGGCCAGTTATCTATAGATATCACTACATTTTGCTACATCCCAAAGAGAGCTTCTCCTTCAAGTCGCCATCTCGGTCGGTGACGTCACTTCCTCTCCCCAAAATCAAACCGTTTTAATAGCATGCGAGAACTCAGTGGAATAGTTTCCAAAGACTGAGCCCCTGGGCCAAGGTTTCAGTTCCATTTATAGACTCCTAGCTATATGCAAACTAATAATTTGTTATCACATTCTAGCTACTTCATGATAGGCACATATTAAGTTCCCCTTGATCTCTCACCAATAGAGGTCAGCTGGGGCGTGTTATGTAAGGTGAAAAGCTGCTAAATTATGCATTTCTTACTGCGTGGTTCTACTACTAAGCAGGCTACAGTGAAACAAAAGAGACAAAGACATTCCAGCTAGGCCACAGGCCTAGTATTTCAAGGTACATTTGAAAGCACACTTCTGACACCACTACACTTCCCCCTTTAATTCAGCACCCTCGCCAGCAGGGTGCCAAGAATTATAAGCAGGCACAGGATGTAAACCATGTGCTGGGTCCTCAGCTAACTCAAGGAATACATTTCTGACAGCTGTGGATATGGGGTCCATCTGGGTCACCATTTCCTCGTAGAAGGAGTGGAAAACACTAATCAGGTGGGATTGTCGGGTTTTTCTGCTATTACCCGGACATAAAGAGAAGTGCCGGGGTCTGTATCCTGGCTATAAATGAGTAGGCCAAAAGGTTGCCCCGTACGAATGTTGGCCTGACAAGGGTTCAAAATAGTGAGATTAAGGGGATTACAGGTGGAAGTTTGACAAGGGGGGGAGGCCGACATCCTCGTTAAAACTGCTTTGCGATCATCCCCTTGGTGGCCAGTAGACACTCCTGGCCAAGAGACGAAATATATACACTCCCACCGAGGGCAGAAATATGACCCTGCCGCAGCCACTACCCAGCGGTTGGGAGCATTGACACCCGTGCACTAGCCCCAATTATAGGCACGTTGAGGGCACTTGTACTTATCATTTGTAGAATAGGTGCGTTCCCATTTGAGGGACCCGCAACCACCAGAACAAGAGGTTTTTCCGATTGCGAGGCACGCATCGAAAAACAAGGATTTAGGCTGGCTATCCTCAAACGTGGTAGAGTTAAGGAGCGGTCCCTGGAAATTGTCAGCACGTACTTCCAGGATCCAATAAACAGGAAACACTTTAGGATTAAAACACACAGGCTCCTTTCCTGCATGGTAACAGATAGTAAGGTCGGTAGTATTGTGACGGCAGGGGGTCTGTTTGGTACTGGAACAGGAATAATAAGTATGATATACCAGGGTCTGAGTGATTTTGTGGTCAGTCTTAGTTACTTTCAAACAGGGGATGAAGGGGAGTGGATCAGTTTCAACGGAACTCATGGTTACCATCAGAAATACAACTACCGCAAACTCAGTATACATAATACTGCAGTTGGTATAAATACAGTCTATAAACAACAGGTCCTTGGGTTCCTTGTTCCCAGTTGTCGATCCTCAGTCTTCAGCCGTACGTAGACCCATCAGCTTCCGGTGGTGACGGGGGTAGGGCGTTGCGCTGATTGATGTGCAGGCTGAGTCGTTCTGGACAGAATGAGCTTCAGTTGGTTGTCAGGATCCGTTCTGGCAGTCCAGGTGCTGTCAGTCAGATGGGTTGCTGGCTTGACTCAAATATGGCGAATCCATGGCACAAGTTTGGCAACCTCCACAGCTGTGGGGGTGGACAGTATGACCGTAAATGGCCCCCCCCAGCGGGGTGTCAAAGGGTCAGGGTTCCACTCTTAATCCAGACAGTGGAACCTGGTTTGTGGGGGTGAATGGGTTCAACAAGGGTTACTGGTAGTCGTTCTTGAACTCAGGAGTGAACATTTTTCACACTACAGAACCCAATGCCACCAGTTCTTGGCGGGTCAGCAGAGATCCAATCTGACCCATGTCTACTAGCGCCCCCTTAATCAAGGGAGGGGGTCATCCATACAGGATTTTTCAAAGGGGGACAGATTCAAACCCTGGCGAGGAGAGGACCGTATGTACAACAGGGCCATGGGACGAACAGATGGCCAGCAGAGATGGGTCTCCTGACAGAGTTTGGAAATTTTGAACTCTGAGGGCGGTAGGCAGTGTGCAATTTCCAATCTATCTGTAGAGCTTGGGCTAGGTGTCTGGTGACCTGAGATACAAAAACTGGACTATTGTCTGATCCTATTACTGACGGGAGTCCAAATCAGGGTATGACTTCTCTGATGAGGGCTCGGGTTACCTCACAAACCTTCTCGGTTCTGGTGAGAAAAGCTTCAACCCATCTTGAATAGGTACAGACTAACACCAGAAGGTATTTATGACCCCCAGCATTGGGCATCTCGGTAAAATCTATCTGAAAATTTTCCATGGGAGCAGTTCCTACAGCTAGGAGACCAGGGGGTGGTGATTTCCCTTGTCGGGGATTATTTCAGGCACAGGTCAGGCATTAGCGTGAAACTGATGCAGCTAGGGGTCCTAACATTGAAATATAAAACCAGGGATGAAGGGCCTGCTCCATTGCGCTTTTTCCCATGTGAGTAACCTGGTGGAACGCCCAGACAAAATGCAGGGCTAAGGTGTTAGGGATAACAATACAGCTAGGTTCAGTTTTCTGGAGGGGTGGCAGCTGGATCCATCCCTGTTCAGTCAGTGTCCCTCCCTCCTGGATACAGAAATAGTCTAGCTCGTCCAATTGGTAGCAGGGATCCCAATCATTCACTGGCACTGGGAATAGTGGGGCTGTTATAGTCAATGCCGGATTGGGCCTTATCAGGCGGAGGGCTGTTTCCTTTGCTGCTCTGTCTGCCATCCAATTTCCTAAAGCAGTCAGGCTATCCCCAGACTGATGACCCCGGCAGTGCATGACTGCCACCTTCCTGGGTTCCCAGACAGCATCTACTAGAGCCATGATGTCTGGGGCATACTTAATAGCTTTCCCCCCTGAAGTAACCAAACCTCGTTCTTTATACAGGGCCCCATGGGCGTGTAGGGTAACAAAAGCATACTTAAAGTCAGTGTAGATGTTTACTTCCAGACCTGCAGCTAACTGGAGGGCACGAGTAAGGGCATTGAGTTCGGCTTTCTGGGTAGAAATCCCCAGGGGTAAGGGCTCAGCCTCCACAACAACCTCAGGAGTGACCACAGCATATCTGGCCTTCCACTGTCCATCTTCCACAAAACTGCTGCCACCGTTAAAATACTGAACATTAGGAAAGGTCGGTGGTACATTTTTTCAGATCTTGGCGGCCGGAATATACTTCATCCATAACCTGGATACAATCATGTTTGGGTAGCCCAGGTGCTACAGGGAGTAGAGTGGCAGAATTGAGTGTTTTTCACTATCTCCATGTGGACCCTAGGATTCGCACACAGCATGCTTTGGTACTTTGTCATCCGCTCGTTGGTAAACCAATAATTGTCTTTGTACTCCATCAGTGTCAGCAGTGTCAGCATTGTACTCCATCAGTGTCAGCATGTGGCACTTTTAACATACAGTTCTTGCCCAAGGGACAATTTATCAGCCTCTGTTGCCAGGAGAGCTGTTGCTGCTACTGCGCAGAGACAAGAAGGCCACCCCCTTTCTTCATGGACGTACAGATGGAATGTTTTTTCCACGTCGGGCAGTACTTGACTTCAGTCTGGCACAACTGGGCTTTACTTTGAGACACCCAATAGCCAGACATCCAAAGCAAGTGCAGAAGTTCTGAAGTGGCGGCAATACATTCTGTTGGGGAAACAGCAGCGATGAGTAGATCATCCATGTATTGTAGCAATACACGTTGAAGGGGACATGACTGGATCTGACACAAATCTTGACTAAGTGCATCCCCAAACAGCGTGGAGGAGTTCTTGAATCCTTGGGGTAACTGGGTCCATGTCAATTGTCTCTTACTGCCAGTAATAGGGTCTTCCCATTCAAACGCAAACAGTGGCTGGCAAGGAGTGGCCAATCTCAAACAGAAAAAGTCATCCCTTAAGTCCAAAACAGTAAAACAGGTAGCTTGTGCAGGAATCAAACTCAATAAATGGTAAGGGTTTGACTCAAGCAGGATGAATGGTAACAACACAGCTTCATTGACCTTCTGCAGGTCCTGCACAGGTCGGTAATCATTAGTACCTGGTTTTTGAACTGGCAGGAAAGGGGTATTCCAGGGTGATTGGCATGGTTTTCAGGACTCCAAACTGAAGTAATCGCTGGAGATGTTTATGAATGCCCTCAACATCTCTTCGGGGCAGGGAATATTGCCTGACACAATTGAGACATTCGTTTTTTCTTCTTCTTTTTTTTTTTTTTTCAGTGGCCCATTTCTCTGCAATAGGCACATTGATCTTGTTCCAATAGTCCTTGCTCCAATAATCCTCGCCAGGTTCCTCTACCCCAGCCTCAGCTTCTCGGTTCCCACATTAACTTTTCTTGTCCTTTCTCGACTAGCACCGCTGCTAACATATCAGCTTTCTTTTTCATCTTTCGTTCACACTCACGCTTCATCTCCTGATCTCTGTTCACAAATACTTTCATAGCAACTTACATCAGCTGGGTTATATTCATTCCAGCAAAACCTTCAAGCTTCTGAAGTTTCCTTCAAATGTCCCCCTGTGATTGTCCCACAAATGCTGTATTCACCATCCGCTGGTTTTCAAGTGCTTCGGGGTCAAATGGAGTGTAAACACGGAAAGATTCACAGAGTCTTTCATAAAACTGGCCAGGGATCTCATCAGGGGTTTGCAGGACCTCAGATCTTTTCCACACATTCATCGCTTTGTGGCCCCCTTTTTTTTAAGGCCTTCCAGGAGAACCCGATGATAGCGATACAGGGCAAGGCGTCCTGTATCACTGTTGGCAGCCCAGTGGGGTTCTAGGTCAGGAAAGTCTCTTAGCACTGCTTGCTGGGGATCCTGTTCACCTGGAGGGTTCTCTTCTAACCATTTCATGGCTGACCGAGTCACCTCTCTTCGGTACTGAGTAAGGTTAAAAGGAGCTGACGGCAGTCTGCCCAAGTTGGACGATGGGTCTGAATAATAGATGAAAACAAATCTATCATAGCTTGAGGTTTATCAGTATAGGACGGATAATGAGTTTTCCAGTTCAACAAGTCGGTTGTAGAAAAAGGTACATAGACAAAAGTGGGGGGCCTTCCACAAGTTCTCCCTGGGCATTAAAGGCAGCTGGTCCTCGAGCCTCTCGTAGGGGTAGGTGGAGACTAACTTCTGGAGTCTGTTTGCTAGCACGTATTGTGCGGTGATCTCTCCTGAAGTCGCAGTGCTCTAATACGGACAGGGAGGGTGTACGAATGTGGAACTGACCCTCTTCAGATCTGAGACTCAGGGAACTTTCTGAAGTGCTGGGAAGGTCTGTATCTGAAACTGGCATTGGTATGCTTCCCTCACTGCTCTTCTGACTGTCAGAGAATGTAGCAGCTGTGGAGAGGGGCATGGAGAATTCCCTGCTGAGACTGCCGAGCTAGCTGAAGTCACAGACATCTGCTTGGGAGGAGGGAAAGGGGGGAATTCTTCTGTCTCTGGTTCCTGTACTAAAACTGGTAGTTTTATTATTACTTTAGACTGCATTTTTCTGTGAACTACGGGACAGGAATTCCTCTAGGTACACTCTGCTAGCTAGATTATAATCAAAGATTTAAAACTCTGCCACTCTTTCTGACAATATTTCTTTAACAGGGACTGGGGTTATATGACTTTGCAGGGCGACTGTGTGCACATCTAGTATCAGGTCTATATCTAGAGATCCCTCGGGGAGGCCAGGTTAAAGACAGGAGGGGGGGCATTCCCATTCACATAAAACTTCCAATTGACCCAAGGGTTATTGCTATTACATAATCACCAGAGAAACCCTTCTTAAAGTTCTTAAGAAGACACTGCAGAAGGCTCAGTATAAATACACCCCTCCCTTGCTGTTTAAAAATGCTGTTCAAAACCTTTGTCTCTCTCTCTCTAACTCTCCAGCAGCTGCAATACAAACACTGTCTCTCTCTCACACTCCAGCAACTGTAATACACCACTACATTACGGGCAATCAAGGTGCAATGCTGATCCTATTGGCATATAGTAATTTAGGGCCTTGCAGCAGATCTGCTGCTGTGATTGCCTCCTTGCCATTTTGCTCCTCTCAAAGTGCCTTGGTGTGCTTCCACCAATTATGGTGGTGCTTTGCTGTCTTCCATTATCTTGAGGTTTTTTATTGCACTCTTTATAATGCTTTGCTAACAGAGGATTAGGAACCAAAGGCAGCCTCAAAGAGGTGAGCCTTTAGCAGAGATTTGAAGAGGGGGGAGTGATGAAGCCTGACGAACAGTTTCAGGAAGAGAATTCTAAGCATAAGGAGCTGCGAGGTGAAAGGACCGGAGTCAGGAGTTAGCAGAAGAAGAAAAGGGCAAAGATAGACTTGAGAAGAACAAAGTTCTCAAGGAGGGGAGTAGAGGGAAAAGAGAGAAGAGAGATAGAGTGAAGCAGCAGAATGAATGCATTTAAAAGTCAAAAGGAGGAGTCTGAATTGAATACGGTAACGGAGGGGAAGCCAATGAAGTGATTTAAGAAGAGAGGTGCTATAAACAAAATGAGGCAGGTGAAAGATAAGATGAGCAGCAGAGTTTTAAACTGATTGAAGTGGAGAGAGATGACTTAGAGCATAGGTGTCAAACCTGTCCTGGAGGGCCACAATCCTGCCAGGTTTTGGGATAGCCCTAATGAATATGCATGATATATATATGCATTAGAGATAGCCTGCCAACCTGACTGGTTTGTGGCCCTCCAGGACTGGATTTGGAGACCACTGCTTTACACCTCTGTCATTTAAGATTGTGAGTGGGCAAGGTGCAGATGTCCAAGACATCAAAAAGGTTAGATAGAATTTGTCACATTCCTCCTCACTTCTCACCACCACCAAAATATTGTCCATTAGACAGCTTTTTGGTGGTGGTGAGAATCGAGGATGAATGTGACACATTCTAGCTACCCTTTTGATGTCTAGGACATCTGTACCTTGCCCACTCACCATCTTAAATGACAGAGGTGTAAAGCAGTGGTCTCCAAATCCAGTCCTGGAGGGCCACAAACCAGTCAGGTTGGCAGGATATCTCTAATGCATATATATCTCATGCATATTCATTAGGGCTATCCCAAAACCTGGCAGGATTGTGGCCCTCCAGGACAGGTTTGACACCTATGACTTAGAGGGAGGCCAGTAAGAAAAAGGTTGCAATAGTCAAGGTGGGAAACATAGAAACATAGAAAAATGACGACAGAAAAATACCACATGGCCTATCTAGTCTGTCCTTCCATAATCAACAACTAAAGAAGTCCCCTTTTTTCCTTTAGAGATTCTCTGTGTTTGTCCCATGCTTCTTTGAATTCAGATACCATCCTCATCTCTACCCCCTCCACTGGGAGACTATTCCACGGATCCACCAAGACAGATCCTTGGGGTACACCAACTGAGAAGGATAGCAATAGAGGAGGATCCACCAGAACAAACAGTGAAAGAGCGATGGGAGAGATAAGAAGAGAATCAGGATAGCACCGAGCCCTTGAAACCAAACAAAGACAAGCTATCAAAGAGAAAGTAGTGGTCAAAATTGTCAAAAGCAGCAGAAAGATAAAAAAGGATGAGGATCGAATAAAGAACAGGTCACTGTATACTTTGGCAAGAGCCATTTCAGTAGAATGTTAAGGACAAAAGCCAGATTGTAAAGGATCCAGGAGGGCTTGAGAGGAGAGAAAGTCGAGGCAATGTCGTTGAATCACATGTTCAAGTAGTTTAGAAACAAAGGGGAGGAGGGAGATGGGTTAATAGACAGAAGGACAGGTAGGGTCTAGTGAGGGTTTCTTGAGGAGAGGTGTGACCACAGAATGCTTGAAGGCTGCAGGGACAGTTGCAGTGGAGAGCGATAGGTTGAGAATATGAGAGATAGAAGGGACAACACTGGAGGAGAAGTTGCTTAGGAGATGAGAGGGAATAGGATCAGAAGAGCAGGTAGTGAGTTTGGAGGAGGAAAGAAGATGTATGGTTTCCTCCTCAGAGATCCTAGAAAAGGAAGAGAGGGTAGCAGAGGTGGGGGAGGGGAGGGGAGCTGGGAGTGAAGAGGGGGAGGAGGGGAAGTAGCTGACATCGTGGGAAATTGGAGTGTGATCTTATGGATTTTCTCATGGAAATAATCAGTCAATGTTTGGGCAGAAAGGGAAGGTGGGGTCAGAGGTGAAGGCACCTTCAGGAGAAAGTTGAGAGTTGTAAAGAGACGGTGAGGGCCAGAGGCAAGAGACAGTCAATGGACATAATAGTCTTGTTTGGTGAGTGCTATGGCTGACTGGAAAGAGACAAGCATGAATTTGAAATGTAGAAAGTTCACAAACGTGTGGGATTTGAGTCAAGCACGCTCAGCTGCACAGGCACAGGAACATAGATAGTGGTCATGGAAGGCAGCTAGGGTTTGAGGTATAGTGCATCTCACAGGACGTGGCATGGATGGAGCAAGAGCATCCAGAGCAGAGGAGAGTGCAGCGTTATAGGAAGCTCCCTTTTACAGAAACTGGATAAAATCAATATAAACACACAGGGGTGTCCTACAGGGAGCGGTGGGTTCACACCTAAACAAAGACATGGGGAGGGGTGGCCTGCACAGAGTGGCAGGTGCACCTACTCTTGCCATCTTACTGGGCAGACTAGATGGACCATACTGGTCTTTATCTGCCGTCATTTATTTATTTATTTATTTAACAGTTATTTATATGCCGCTCTTTCCCTAGTATCAAGTGCGGTTTACATGGAACAGTAGGTTAATTGGTATGTAATATACCAAGTCAGTTTACATAGAACAGATAATTATAATTTACAAGGAATGTTGTAACATTAAAGGTATAACATATTAGAACATATATACATTGTTAGTTTAAATCTATAATCATCATGTGAATGAGAGTGTGGTATGGTTAATAGTGTATTAGTGATATTTATTTTGAAAATAGAGTATGTAATAATAATGTATAAATGTTAGCCTGTATCTATTTGAGTATTCTGTTCTGAGGGTGTATTGTAGTGTAATATGAATAAGTGAGCTTTTAATTTTTTTCTAAATTCCTTTATATCAGATAGCAGGCGAATGTTGTCAGGTAGATTTACTATGTTATTATGTTACTGCCTCTTCAGCAGACTCAGATGACATAGTGGAGGAAATAGGTGATAAGACAGTGGAGGAGAGAGCCAGAGAGTCAATAGCATGAAGATTTCTAAAGAGATTGGATAAGGAAGGGTGAGGTTGAGGCAGTGAGTGATGAAGAGTGAAGTTTAGGAGATGATGGTCTGATAAAGGAAGAACTGAGGTACCGAAATTTGAGGGTAAGCAATTAGAGAGGTTCAAGCAATTAGATGCTTCGTATGTTCCATGTTCCAATGTGTAAGACATCTTTACAACTTCTGACTCTCATTTCATGCGCAGCTACTGGGGAAGAGCTGAAAACCTTTCAGAGTAAAGCCAGCATTTATGATGTGGTTGGATCAAAGCCCTTGGGACATCTGATTGCTGATGTAGCTGCGCATGAAATGAGAGTCAGAAGCTGTAAAGATGTCTTATACATTGGAACATGGAACGTACGAAGCATGAACCAAGGGAAGTTGGAGGTAGTCAAGAATGAAATGGAACGTGTACAACTTGTTCTGTTGGGTGTCAGCAAACTGAAATGGACTGGCATCGGGCACTTTGCATCAGATGATCACATGGTCTACTATGCTGGAAATGAAAGACAAAGAAGAAATGGTGTTGCATTTATAATAAAGAAGAAACTTGCAAGAACTGTAATGAAATACAATGCAGTCAGTGAACGTTTAATCTCTATTCGTCTACGAGGAATGCCTATCAACACAACTATAATTCAAGTATATGCCCCAACAACAGCTGCAGAAGAGAATGAAATTGAAGAGTTCTATGAACAAGTACAAGCTGAATTTGACAGAACATGCAAATAGGATATCCTAATAGTCATGGGTGACTGGAACGCAAAGGTTGGCAACAAAGAAGAAGACAAAGTAGTTGGAAAATATGGACTTGGCAACAGAAATGAAACTGGAGAAAGACTGATAGAATTCTGCAAGACCAACGATCTATTCATCTCAAACACCTTCTTCCAGCAACACAAGCGGCGACTGAACACATGGACTTCACCCAATGGATTGCATAAAAATCAAATTGACTACATCTGTGGAAGTCAACGATGGAAAAGCTTTATAACATCAACAAAGACAAAACCTGGAGCTGACTATGGTACAGATCATCAACTACTAGTATGCAAACTCAAGCTAAAGTTGAAAAAGAGCAAACCACTCATGAATGCAGCAAAATATGACCTTGAGAATATACCACTGGAATTTAAAGACTGCCTGCAAAGTCGATTTTCTGCTTTAGATACAAATAACAGAGCTCCAGAAGAGTTATGGAATGACATCAAGAAGGTTGTGTTGGTAGAAAGCGAGAAGTCTCTACAAAAGGTGAAAAAGAAAAACCAGCTAAAATGGATGACGGAAGAAACTCTGAAAATTGCCCAGAAACGCAGAGAAGCTAAAGCCAGAGGAGAAAGAAAGACAATCACAGAACTCAACAGAGATTTCCAACTTGCAGCAAGACAGGACAAGGAAAAGTACTACAATGACGCATGCAAGGAAATAGAAGCAGAAACTATTATTATTCTCAACCTTTTTTGTACCGTGACCCCTTTTACCATTGGTCAACTTGTGGTGACCCCAAATGATAAAATCAAATGCGTCTCTCTTCCTTTATCGTTATCACATTGTCGCTGTAATCATTTGTTGAATTATTAATATATTATAGGCCTTTGCAATATGCTTTTATTTATAAAATTTACTTATTTAAACCACAATAACAACTAACAATATTTGATTTCAAAATTATGATGATTTTGTAGTCAAATCACTAATATGAAATAAAATTATTTTTTCTACCTTTGTTGTCTGACCAATTTATTCTCTGATCATGCTGGTCCCGATCTGAGGCTTCTGCTTTCCTGTCTTCTCTTAGCTCTCTTTCTGTGGTCTATGGTCCATCTGCTATTTCTTATCTCTTCTTTCATTTTCTTCACTTCTTTCCATCAGCTTATTTCCAGTCCCAGTAACCCTCCCCAGTATCAGCCCCTTTCCAGTCCTCACTCCCAGTATCTTCCAATGTCAACTTGCATTCCCATTACTGCCACTGGTGTCCATTCCCTTCCAGTCCCTCTCCTTCCCCACTGACCAGTCCCTTCTAGTACAAATACCATGGCAGCCCCTCTCAGATCCAGTCCCTACCAGTTCCATTCTCCCATCCCCTCATATCAGCCCATTTGTAGCCTTAGCCTCCAGTTTTCTTCCAGGGCCAGCAGCTCTATCCAACCCTCCACACAATCAGCCCATTCCCTGTCGAAGCCCCCAATCAGCTTGCTTCCAGTGCTAGTCCCCCCTCAACCCCATTACCAGTGCTAGCCTCCCCTAATCAGCCCAATACCAATCCTACCCCTCATCAGCTCATTACCAGTCCTAGCCTCCCCTAATCAGCTCATTTCCAGTGCTAGTCCCTCCTCAACCCCATTATCAGTGCTCGCCTCCCCTAATCAGCTCATTTCCAGTGCTAGTCCCTCCTCAACCCCATTACCAGTGCTAGGCTCCCCTAATCAGCCCATTACCAGTCCTATCCCCCCATCAGCCCATTACCAGTCCTAGCCTCCTCTAATCAGCCCATTTCCAGTCCTAACCTCCCCGATCAGCTCATTTCCAATGCTAGACCCCCATCAGTCCATTACTAGTCCTACCCCTCTATCAGCACATTACCAGTCCCAACCCCCCCTTGATCAGTCCATTCCCAGTCTTAGCCTTCCCTAATCAACCCATTACCAGTCCTAGCCCCCATCTGCCCATTATAATCCTAACCCGCACTGTCTCTTCCCTCTGTCCAGCATTTATCCCCTCTCTGTCCAGTATGTCCCCCTGTCTCTTCCCTTTGTCCATGTCAGCCCCCCTCTGTCCATGTCAGCCCTCCCTCCATGTCAGCCCCCCTCCCTCCCTCCATGTCAACCCCCCTTTGTCCATGTCAGCCCCCCTCCCTCCCTCCATGTCAGCCCCCCTCTGTCCATGTCAGCCCCCTCCCTCCATCCATCCATCAGCTCTCCCCTCCCTCCATGTCAGCCCCCCTGTCCATGTCAGCCCCTCCCTCCCTCCCTCCATCCAACAATCAGCTCTCCCCTCCCTCATGTCAGCCCTGTTGCAGGTTCCCTGCCCCCTCCTCCCCTCCCTCTGTCTGCCTGCTACTGCCCTGTTCTTCTGCAGCCACGGCTCCCTGCCTGTTAGGGAACCGCGGCTGTGCCTGTTGTGAGTGAAGCTGTTGCGGAGCCTTTCTGTCTCTCGACGGGCTCCATGCAGCATGCCATTGTCCCGCCTCCAAAGGAAGTGGTAAACAACTTCCTTTGGAGGCGGGACAATGCTGCACGGAGCCCATTGAGAGACAGAAAGGCTCCGCAACAGCTTCACTCACAGGCACAGCCACGGTTCCCTAAGAGGCAGGGAGCCGCGGCTGTAGAAGATTGGAGTCTGTCAGTTTGCCACTGCCGAGAAGCGGACTCGGCAGTGGCAGCAACTTGTGCGCTTTTTTTTTTTGTAACTGCGGAATGAGGCAACCCGCACTGAATCCTGTAGTGACCCCCATGGGGGTCGTGACCCACAGGTTGAGAACCGCTGTATTAGAGGAAGAACAAGATCAGCTTTCCTAAAGCTACGAGAGTTAAAGAAAAAGTTCCAGCCTCGAATTGGAATGTTACAAGATGCTCAAGGTTCTATGTTGAATGATGCTGAGAAGATCAAGAAAGAATGGAAGGAATATACAGAGTTTTTTTTTTTTTTTAATTCTTTATTTTCGTTTTGCAATAACAAAGGAAAGGAAGACATACAACTAAGAGACAAATACATACATGGAATGTGATACATACACCAAAGTAAACCCCCACCACCCCCCTCCCCCCTGCTTCTTCTCTAGAAAACTAAAACATTCTCGAAACGGGCGTGTACTGACATTATTGTGTTACAAAACCTTACAGCGATCTGAAACATTATTATGTTACAAAACCTTACAGCGATCTGAAACATGATGAGTGTACATTAAACAGACATGTCGAAGCAATGAGCAGATTGTACATGATCATTGAGCATCTGCCATTTAGACAAGCAAGAATGAAATTGGGTATGGAAAATAGCTCTCCGAGATATCTGCTCATATTTACTATATAAGCAGACAAGGTTCCACTATTCATTGACAGCAAGTCGAGAGCTATCCCTCCAAGTCCCCGTAATCAAACATATGGCTATACCCAGCATGAAATCAGGAGAAAGCAACCCTTCTTAGGAAGAGAGGGGACCCCCGCCACTGAGCGGAGTCCCACAGTCGTCCAAGAAAGAGGCTCGTGAAGGTACAAGACAAATGAAATACGACCCCAGACCCGCCCCCAGTAAACCTGTAGTTAAGGACATTCACAAAGAACATGAACAAGGGTTCCCACATCAGTATGGCAAGACCTACACTGGCCCCTGGCAGTTGTGTTCCATTTGGCAATTTTCCTGGAATATAAGAACATCTATGTGCGAAAAAAGACGAGAGTTGAGTTTGGGTAGCTGAAGCAGAGCGGGAAACCCGCAGTATTTTGCTCCAGAAAACGCTCCAATGCACAGGGGTTAAAGTGGTTTGCGGTTAGCGATCCCAGGCTTGTTGGACTCTACAAGTGGCAGTATCTGTACCCTGACATAATAGTTTATAAAAGTTAGAGGCTACCCCATGTGTACTACTAATAGAGTGAGTTAGTTCTAATAGCCCATCCTTAGTAGGGACAGAGGGCGGCATGATTGGAGCACTTTTGAGGCAGCATGTAAGCTGCATCAATTGAAAGTAATGTTTCGCTAGTAACGCAAATCCCCTGTATGAATCAGAGAAGGTTTTCCAACGAGTTGCAGAGAAGAGCTGTTGGGGTGTCCTGATCCCCCTGGAGTACCAGGGTCTGGAAGTAACCATGCATGGCTGCTCGAATTTCAAACCGGAACTCTGGCTAAGTTAATAGGGCTCTATCAAAGAACCAGGCCCCCGGATTCCCTTGAAGTGCAGTAGTATGGTAGTGAAAAGAAATAGCAGCATGATCTGAAATATGCTGGGAGTGAATCTTTGCAGCGTCCACCTGGGGAACTAACAGTGTTGATATTAGAAAGAAATCTATGCGAAACTGGGATTTGTGAGGGGAAGAGAAGAAGGTAAAGTCTAGCTCATTGGGGTGTAGTAGCCTCCGTAGATCGACTAGAACAATATCTTTGATCATAGAGGTAAGCGCGATATGACTCTTGGGGGGACCACTTGTCCTGGGCGACTATTTGTCAATCAGGGGATCAAGAACTGAATTGGAATCCCCCCCAATATCAATGAAGAATTAGCAGAGGCCTGCGCAGCCTGAGCAGTAATAGCAAAAGGGCAGGGTCATCCAGATTAGGAGCATGAAGGCATATACACGTGATTTTAAAGTTACCCATCTTAAGGTGAACTCTGGACCATCTACCCGCTGTGTCTAAGCAAGTCGCAACAATAGTAGCATGCAGAGATTTCCTATCCAATATAGCAACCCCACTTTTCCTAGAAACAGCTGGGGAATAGGCGGCCACCATGTAAGGTTTAATATTGAGGTTGAAAGTTTCCTTCGAATTGAAATGTGTTTCTTGGAGGAAATCAGGTCCGCAGCCTCATGACTTAGATAGCTAGGGGTTTCCTCCGTTTTATCGGATTATTGATTACTTGTACGTTCAATGAGAAAATCTTACATGGTGCCATCAGTCGATAATAGACATTTTAGGTAAGAGCACTTGAAAACTTACAACATAATCAGAATCTGTACAATAATGACATAAGCACCAAGTATGCTGGCCAATACACCCATATTGAAAAGTATGTACCAAAGTAACTTAGAGAAGAAGCAAACCCCCAATGAATATGGCGACCAGATGTCTGCGGGAGGAGGCCCTAGAGAGGAAGATAGAGACATAATAAAAGAAAAGAAACACCAGAGTCCATAAGAAACACTGTCTCTGATACTCGTCGAGGCTACTATGGGTAGATGGAGTCGGGTCCCAAATATCTTCAAAATAAGGCAACAAACCGCCCTCGACAGACTCTTCGCTGAGCCGCGGTAAATCCAATATGGCAGGCACAGCGGATATGAGAGTACTGGCAGGAATATTCTGGAAGTCAGCGCATCAAATCGGCTTCTTTAGAGTCCAAAAACTCCGCTAGTAGATCAGGGTCCTCAAATGTTCTTGTCTGATTGTGAAGCGTGACTCGGAGCTTGGCCGGGTACATCAGGCCATAGCGTGCTTGTAGTTGTTGAAGCCTCGGCCGAAATTCCAGAAAGCGCTTTCGGCGGTCGACCGTGGGTTTAGCCAAGTCAGGATAGAAGGAGACCTTGTGGCTCTCAAACTCCATATGGCCCTTTGCCCGGGAGGCACTGAGAATTTGTTCCACATGTTGATATCTCAGAAGTCGAAAGATGATAGGCCGCGGGGTCTTCCTGTTGAGCGTTATGTTTGTGGGTACACGATGAGCGCGATCGATCTCCAATTCTTTGGTAAAGGTGATTTGGAGCAGGGAAGGGAGGATTTTACTTAAAAACTCCTTCATGTCTCCCAATTCCGCTCCCTCCGGTATGCCCACGAGTCGTAGGTTATTGCGGCGCGCTCTATTATTGCCATCTTCCACTTCTTTCTGCAAGGCCCGCACCTGACGTTCAACTTTGTCAAGTTTGGACAGCCGGACCGCATGGAAGTCTAATATACTCTCTATTTTGTCCTGACGCGAAGAGAGCCCCTCTAGCCTGCCTTGCAGTACACCAAGATCTCCCCTCAGCGCTCGAAGTGCTTCACCGTTTGACTGCACGAGGTCCTTAACCCCTCTAATTTCTGCGAGGATTTCCTGCTGCATTTCGGGGCCCTCGCGCAAAGCCAGCCCCTTCTGCGGGGACGGGGGTTCAGTTTTGGAGCGTTTACCGCGAGAAGCCGCTGGAGAGCCAAATTCCAGGCGCATGGGTTTGGTCCCCGCCATCTCACCAATGTGCCCCGGCAAGATCAGAGCAGAAATTCAAGTTTGTCCGGTGTTAATTCAGGATTCTGAGTAGGCCTCTCGGGAGCCTCAGCGTTATGCGACCATCCCGCTGGACATCGGGCTCCGCCCCCCCTACAGAGTTTTTATATGATAAAGATCAAGTGGACCAACAGCCGTTTCAACCTGTACCTTATGATCGGGAACCATTGGTGATGAAAGAAGAAGTTGAAGCAGCATTGAAAGCCTTATCAAAGAACAAAGCACCAGGCATTGATAGCATTCCCATAGAAGTATTACAGCAATCTGATGCAGCTGTTACCGTACTTACAAGGCTGTGCCAAGAAATATGGAAGACAACATCATGGCCAACTGACTGGAAAAGATCTGTGTTGATACCAATACTAAAGAAAGATGATCCAACTGACTCTGGAAATTATCGCACAATCGCTCTGATCCCACATGCCAGCAAGATTCTACTAAAGATTATTCAAAAGAGACTACAACTATACCTGGAACAAGAACTACCTGAAGTACAAGCAGGGTTCAGGAAAGGGCGAGGAACGAGAGACATCATTGCGGATGTGAGATGGATCCTTGAAAAGACTAAAGAATACCAAAAGGATATCTCTTTGTGCTTTATCGACTATAGCAAAGCTTTTGACTGTGTAAACCATGAGAAACTCTGGGCCACATTAAGAAGCATGGGTATGCCAGAACACCTGATTGTACTCTTGCACAATCTGTACATTGATCAAGAAGCAACAGTTTGAACGGAACAAGGAGAAACAGAATGGTTTAAAATAAGCAAAGGTGTAAGACAAGGCTGCATTCTTTCCCCCTGCCTGTTTATATGCACAACAAATCATCAGAGAAGCAGGACTGTATGAAGACAACAGAGGTGTGAAGATTGGTGGAAGACTCATCAACAACCTTCGTTATGCTGATGATACCACATTACTGGCTGAAAGTGAAGATGATCTGAAACATTTGCTTCTCACAATCAAAAAACATAGTCTCAAAATGGGCCTGCACCTTAATGTAAAGAAGAAAAGATCATGACAACTGGCATAATCAACAGGTTCATCGTTGAAGGAGAAGAAATTGAAATCGTGAACAACTTTAACCTACTTGGATCAACTATCAATAAAGAAGCAACAAGCAGTCAAGAAATCAGATGACGCATTGCTCTTGGCAGAATGGCTATGAAAGACCTAGATAAGATTCTAAAGAGCAGAGATGTCTCTCTCCATACAAAGATTCGATTTGTCAAAGCCATGGTATTTTCAATAACATCATATGGATGTGAAAGCTGCACAGTGAAAAAGATAGACAGGAAGAAAATTGATGCCTTTGAATTATGGTGCTGGCGGCGAATACTGTGTATACCATGGACTGCCCGAAGAACAAACCAGTCAGTGCTAGAGGAGATCAAACCTAAGCTTTCTTTAGAAGCTCAGATGACAAGACTTCGACTTTCATACTTTGGACACATCATGCGAAGAGAGAGATCATTAGAGAAAGACATCATGCTTGGCAAGATAGAAGGTCAATGCAAAAGAGGAAGGCCAGCAATGAGATGGATCGATACAATAACAGCAGCTACGGGTACCAGTCTGTCAACAATGAGTCGCCTGACTGAAGACTGAGCACAATTTAGGATAGCTATCCAGAGGGTCGCCATGAGTCGACTCTGACTCGACGGCACTTAACAACAACAAAGCAATTAGAAAAGGTTCAGAGAAGAGCCACCAAAATGGTAAAGGGGATGGAAGGATACCCCTATGAAGAAAGGCTAAAAAGGTTAGGGCTCTTTAAACTGGAAAAGAGACAAAAGCCAGATTGTAAAGGATCCAGGAGGGCTTGAGTCATTTGGGAGGGGAGTTATGATAGAAGTCTATAAATTAATGAACAGAGTGGAACGGATAAACGTACATCAATTGTTTACGTTATCAGAATATAGAAAGACTAGGGGACACTATTTAATACAAATAAGAGAAAATATTTTTTCACTCAACGTGTAATCAAACTCTGGAATTTGTTACCAGAGGATGTAATAAAGGCTGTTAGTGTAGCTGGGTTTAAAGAAGGTTTGGACAAGTTCCTGGAGGAAAGGTCCATAAACCATTATTAAAAAGGGACCCAGGATATCAATGCTTGACCCAATACAAGCATCGAGGAACCTGTGTCTTTTGGGGAAACCTCTAGGTACGTATGACCTAGATTGGCTACTGTTGGAAACAGGATACTGGGTTTGATGGACCTTGGTCTGACCCAGTATGGCATATCTTATGTTCTTATGTACTTATGAGAAGAATACAAGGTCGAGGTAGTGGTTGTGCTGGTGAGTGGGGGCAAAAGAGAAAAGCTGGAGGTCGAATGAGAAGGTAAAGGAAAGGAGCTTTAAAGCATAAGAGTCAGAGAAACTATTTCTTTCTTTCTACTCAAAAAGTATATACCCTATTTTTCCTTCTATGCTAAGCTATACTCTAATTTAAGCATACGTTTTATGCTCCTAAATTAATATGAATTTTCAGCTGAAAAATTAGAGGTCAATATTCATTGGCAGTAGTCATCAGTTTTAAAGTGCTCATCTGCAGCCACTGAAATTAAAACCAGATATTCAGCACTGGCACCTGTCTGGCATCCAGTGTTGAATATGCAGTTTCTCCAGCAATTACAGAAGCTATCCAGTCAGCGGTGATATTCAGTCGCTAATAGGACAGCCATTGACTTGTCCTAACTTTATGTGGTTTAACTGTTTGGTTAGCAGCTAAATATTGCCACTGACCGAGTAGCCGCCATGACAACCCACGCTCTGCTCATATGGATTTAACCGAGCGTCTTTCCTTGTGCTAGCCGTCACAGTTGCCGATAGCTCGGCTGCACTTAACACCACCTCAAGTTGTGGTGTTAAGTGCAGCTGTGCTATGGCAGTCTGGTAGCACAGTCCCTACCCACATGCCATTAAAATAAAATGCGTCCTATAAAATTCCTTCCCCTCTTATCTGCGCCCCCCTCCCGATCCAATATCCCCTTGAATTTAAGGAATCCCTGCAATCTGATTTCCCCTCTTTTCAGAACCCCCCTCCCCGCTTTTTCTGGACAATGAAGCCTTTTTCCCAAAACCTAAAAAATCAAAGCAAACCCCCCCCCCCCCCCAAAGACTTGACTCCCAGACTCCTCACTCACCCCAGGTCTTACCCTCGGGTTTCCTGGGTGGCTATACTGAAGAGGGTAGTAGCAGAACCTCTTCCACTCCTCTCCTATTTGCTACAGCTTCCAAATGGTGGTAATAAGCCCTAGCAGTAGTCTCATGGTATTATCATTAGGGGGTCAGTCCCTAGTGATAGCATCATGAGACTAGCACTAGAACTTATTGCTGCAATTTTGAAGCCACAGCAGCCAGGCCAGGAGTGGAGGGGGTCATTCCTCTCCCCTTCAGCAAACCACTGGGGAGCTCTTCAGGTAAGACCCTAGAGGGATGGAGGATGGGGAACTGGTCTTTGGAGGGGGCTGCTTTATTGGGGGCAGAGATTCATGGGGGGGGGGGTTCTCTTGGTGAGGGTCAGATCTCCCGTTTCTTGGGCAGTGGGCTTTGGTTTGGAGGAACTTTGAACGGAGGTTTTGGGCAGAAGACTTTCATTGTCCAGTAAAGGGAAGGGTGCTCAGAGGATGAGGGATCAGATCAGGAGGGTTACTGGAGCATGGCAAATGATCAGATGTATGGGGCTTCTGTGGGTGGTTGAATCAGAGGAGGTGCACTGGAGAGGTGGTTTGGGTCATGATGGCTGTGGCCACTTTTTATTATGTATTTGCACCAGGGCTCTTGTTTCCTACATCAGCGGACAGAGCGCATGCACCAGAGCTAGCTTCCAAGGCAGAGAATTCATGCCCATTTGATAAGTGTCTGCCCTGTGCATTTAACGCACAGGCTTTGCAGTTACTGCTCCTTAGGTTTTGCAAGCCCTTATTGCAATTTATCCTAACTTAGGAGCTAAAATTTTGGAGCTCAGCTTTTATCGAATATCAGGCCAAAGATATATAAACCAAATATGTTTTAAATATAAAAAATTCTGCATTATAGAAAGCTACAGCAGACTAAGATAATACATTTTGCCTCCTTTATAACTATTTTCCCTGATTTGCAGGTTGTAGCGGGAATGAAATATTTTCTAACTGCCGAGATTGCTCTGACAGCCTGCAGAAAATCAGATTCTGCACCTGAAAATTGTAAAGAGAGTGAATTATCAACATTGTCTGAGGTATGTAAAATAAGCATAGAAATCTTGTGAGTTAGTGTAAATTAGAACTATCTCTAACAATTGGATCTGCCAGGAAGATCTCATGACTGTGCCAGTTCAGGACTCAGAATCCTGCCCAGCCAGACTCGCAGGTTTTGGGCTTTCTCCTTAGCCCTCTCAAGCCCACCCAACTACTCATTTCCACCGGCTCTTGGCCTTTGGCCTTACCCTTATGGAAGCCTGAAGTTGAAAGGGAGCTTCGTTCTTGATATTGATTTATTTTAATATCTATCTCTGTGGTTCAACTGGGGCTTTGTGCATTTTTTACGACCATCACCAAGGAGTGGACTGAGTTTCTGTTAACTTTTAGTAGGGCAATGTTACTTATTTAACCGTGAATATAAAAGTCACATCCAGCTGCTGGGGCTGTGAATGACCTGCCCTCCCCAGTTTTCGTTTTCCTTGTCTAAGGTAAGAAGACCCCATTCTAACCATCAGGGCAGATGGTGGTCAGACCCTCTAACCCTAGCCGTGATTGTATATATATATGTCTTGTTAATGCCAGCGGTACAGAGGGCCTGATTTTACTGTAGGAACTGTTCAGACGGTGAATTTATCTACATTGCCCCAGGTATGTAAAGTAATGACAGAAATCCTGCAATATAGTGGAAATGATTGGTTCAATATTCAAACACTATGGTAGGCATAATTTTAAAACATTGGCTGCGGCATTATATTATTCACGTATATTCAGTTCCGCGTGTTATCTGGACAGAGGTGGCGCTGAACACATAGCATGTGTAGAGCTGTGACCACCGTTGATCTACAGATAACACAGGTACACTAAAAAAATTTTTTTTTAAAACTGCCTTTAATGTTTCGATTGATTTTTACGTTTTTTGGTGCGCTGAATCCAAATCTGGTAACCAATTTGCTCCATCATGTACAGATTTTTTGCTACATTGGGTTAGCAGTTTGAGGTGAACGTTTCAGATTGAGTGCGATCGAGATAAAAGTTTCTTGGATGAATTCTTTATACTAATTGTTTAGTAGTTATTCAAATAAGAATAAAGAATATTGTAACAAGGCAGCACATAAGAATAGAGTAATGTCAACAAAACACACTGTGATGGTAGCAAAATTGTCTGCACTTAAAACAGCCACATACATGTGCACAAACATTGAGCATATAAGAGCGAGGTTAGACACAAAGCAAAGCAAAGAAATGTGCAAAAAATGTTGTACAGGTATGTATGTAAGAATAGAAAATGCAAACCGCACCATTGCAATACATGAAGACAAACACCCGATGGTGTGAAAATAAAATTCTAATAAATGAGATCCGACACTGTGGTAATAACTAGCAAATTTTTATTTCAAAGTTTAGTAAAAACACGATATTTGTCAACACAGTTTAGATTTTAAAGTCATTCTTGGGTCAATCAATCTCCTGGTGGGCCCGTTTCTTCTTCTTCTTCCCCTGAATGCTTCTCTTGGTGCGCTGCTTGGCGTATTTTTCATCTGGGGTTTCCCGCAGCAGCAACCAGCAGAAATCAGCCATCATAGTGGTGTTCCATCTTCCTTGGTACCTTCTCTCTGCGTCCTTGATGTCCTGCTGAAACCTTTCACCTTGTTCTTCACTGTACGCCCCAACGTTTTCGGGAAAGTAGTTCACATGGGAGTGCAAGAAATGGACTTTCAGGCTCATGTTACAGCCTTGTTCTTTGAAGGCATTGAGCATCCTGGCAACAATATCCTTATAGTTCTCATCCCGCCTGTTCCCCAAGAATTTGAGAACAACATCCTTGAAGGAATCCCAGGCTTCTTTTTCCTTCTCAGACATCGTTTCAGCGAATGCTCCATCTGAAATGAGTTTCCTTATATCAGGGCCAACAAACACTCCTTCCTTTAGCTTTGCTTCAGAAAGTCGGGGGAACTTTGAGCAAAGGTACCGAAAGCACTCACCATCTTTTGGAAGGGACTTGATGAATTGCTTAATGAGACCCAACTTAATGTGGAGAGGTGGTAATAGAATTTTATCACGAGGTACCAAGCTCTCATGAAGAACATTTTTCTCACCGGGTCTCAAATACTCCCGAATTGGCCAGTCTCTTTTCCCCCAGTGTAGGTCGCGGGCCCGGCTATCCCACAAGCAAAGGAAGCAGGGATATTGTTGCTGAAAATTCATGGATAGGGCTCTTAACATATAGAAGATAATTTTCTAAGGAGCTATGTAAAGTTATATCCCATTGCCACACGTAAATCATGAATTTTTATTGACTTACGTTCATGGATAGGCCTTTAGGTATGTACTAGACATGTGCATAGATTTTGTATAAATCGCAAAATCAGCCTAAATTGTGGCTTTTTGTTCATTCTGGATCCAACCAAAAGAAAGTGCATGCTTTATTTTTGTCATGCACAGATGCCACCAGACACATTGATGTCCAGCTGGCTAGGGGAGAAGGTCAAGGAAGGGTCACTAGCAGCTAGCACAAGATACTTGAACCAATTGTGCTGTAAATCCTTGATGCCACTACCTCAAGCATGTATGTAGAAAATATCAAACCACAAAGAATACACTGAATCATTCTGATAAGCTTCATTATAGAACACTCTATACGACCCTACAAAAGGGTATAGAAAGAGAACTCAGAACAGGGAAATCACATCAGCTGAAAGACTGCGGCAATAGTCATCAGTCTCTATACAATCAGATATAATCTATTCAAATAAAATGTTATTTTTTTCTCTATTCCATTTAAAATTCAGTGTAACATGGCAACATAGTATATGGCAGTGGATAAAGACCAATATGGTCCATCTATTCTGCCCAGTAAAGTAGCTAGAGTGGTTGTAACTGCCTCTCTGCCCTCCCCCCCATACCTGTGTTTAGGGCTGTGCCTGCAGTTCCGTGCAGGGCACCCCCCCCCCCACACACACACACCCCACACCCCTTTATTTAATGAAATATAAAAGATATTTGCTTGCTTTGATATCATCCTCTTGCTATAAAGGGATCCCTGTGGATAGCACGCGGGTCTTTCTGATTCTATGCTTGTACGGAGGTCTGATCCCTTCCTCCCCCCTTGCTTTGATGTAGGTTGTATCAGAGAAGGGAGGGTATCAGGCCAGCCATTCAAGTGCAGAGTTGCAAAGACCCGCGTTTGAATGGCTAGTCTGGTCCCTCCCTCTTCTGACACGAATCTATGTCAGAGCAGGAGGAAACAGATCTGTATACAAGTGCAGAGGAAAGACCTGTGTGTTGTTTTTTTTTAAATTTGAAGTCAGGTCTGCTCCACTGCTGCTGTCACCGTCACAAAAAACAAAAGTGATGGCAGCAGTATGGGTGAGATGGAGGGGGGGGGGTTGGGAGGAGACGTGCCCAATGTGCAAGTCACACAGGGCGCAATTATGGCTTGGTACAGCCATGAGTCACCGTATTTGTCCCCACCACCTCAATTGGGAGGATATTCCAAGCACCCATCACCCTTTCAGTGAAAAAGTACTTCCTGAAGTTGCTTTTACGTTTACCTCCGTCAGCTTCATTTTATGCTTTCTAGTTTTACACCTTCCCTTTCTTTGAAAAAACTAGAGGGTATTACATAAAGCTGCAAAGAGATAAACTTAAAAGCAACATCAGGAAGTACTTTTTCAGTGAAAGAGTGGTGGATGCTTGGAATGCCCTCCTGATGGAGGTAATGGGGGCAAATACAGTGACATAGTAACATAGTAAATGATGACAGATAAAGACCAGTATGGTCCATCTAGTCTGCCCAGCAAGGTGGCAAGAGTAGGTGCACCTGCCGTTCCGTGCAGGTCAGCCCTCCCCATGTCTTTGTTTAGGAGTGAACCCACCACTCCGTGTAAGACACCCATGTTTGTTGAGAAATTAGATAGTTAAGTTTATTTTGATTTTATTCTGTTGCTATAAAGGGATCCACTGTGTCTGTCCCATGTCATTTTGAATTCTGTCACTGCATTTGCCCCCACCACTTCCATCGGGAGGGCATTCCAAGCATCCACCACCCTTTCAGTGAAAAAGTATTTCCTGACATTGCCTTTCAATTTACCCCCTTGCAGCTTCATGTTATGCCCTCTAGTTCTACAGCTTCCTCGTCTTTGGAAGAGGTTTGTTTGTTCATTAATACTCTTTAAGTATTTAAAGGTCTGAATCATATCTCCCCTATCCCTCCTCTCCTCCAGAGTGTACATATTTAGGTCTTAAAGTTTTTTTCTCATAAGGCTTCCGATGCAGGCTCCAAATCATTTTGGTCGCCTTCCTCTGAACCGTTTCCTGTCCTTTTACATCCTTTGCGAGATATGGTCTCCAAAACTGAACACAGTATTCCAAGTGAGGCCTTATCAGTGACTTATACAGGTGGCATTAGTACCTCTTCCTTTTTGCTGGTAATTCCTCTTTGTATGCAACCCAACATCCTCCTGGCTTTTTCCACTGCCTTGTCGCACTGTTTTGCCACCTTGAGATCCTCAGAAATAATCACACCAAGGTCCTTCTCCTGGTCTGTGCACACCAACCCCTCACACCCTATTGTGTACATTTTCCTTGGATTTCTGCTTCCCAAGTGCATGACACTGCACTTCTTCACATTAAATCTTAACTGCCAAGCATTAGACCATTCTTCCTGCTTTTGCAGATCTTTCCTCATGTTATCCAGTCCCTTGCAAATTTTCGTGTTATCTGCAAAAAGACAAACCTTTCCATTCACTCCTTCAGCAATATCACTCACAAATATATTGAACAGTGCCGGTCCCAGGACTAAACCCTGGGGCACCCCGCTAATCACCCTCCTTTCATCCGAGTGAGCTCCATTTATCATCACCTTCTGATGTCTGTCTGTCAACCAATTTCTGATCCAGTTTGCCACCTTGGAACCCATTCCCAAACCATTGAGTTTATTGGTAGGCCTCCTATGAGGAACAGTATCAAAAGCTTTGCTGAAATCCAGGTAGATGAAATCCATCGCATGCCCCTGATCTAGTTCTCTGGTCACCCAGTCAAAGAACTCAATCAGATTTGTTTGGCAAGATCGTCCTTTGTTAAAACTATGCTGCCTCGGATCATGCAACCTGTTGGTTTTGAGAAAGTCCACTATTCGCTCTTTCAGGAATACTTCCATTACTTTTCCCGCCACCGAGGTAAGGCTCACTGGCCTGTAGTTTGTCACTTCTTCCCTGTCACCACTTTTGTGATGAGGTACCACATCAGTCCATCTCCAGTCCTGAGGAACTTCTCCTGTTTCCAAGGATCTGTTAAAAACATCCTTTAACGGCCCTGCCCTCTTAGCTCTTTCAGTATCCTGGGATGTATCCCATCCTGTCCCATGGCGTTGTCCACTTTCAGTTTTGCAAGTTGTTCTAACACATCATCTTCAGTGAATGGTGTGGTATCTACGTCATTCCCATTTTTATATTTGGGAGTCACATGTGGTCCTTCTCCAGGATTTTGTTTAGTAAAAACAGAGAAGTATTTGTTTAGCAATTTTGCTTTTTCAATGTCACTTTCCATGAGTCCGTTCCCAGCACTTTTGAGTCCTGCAATTCCACCTCTGATTTTCCTCCTCGCCCGAATATACCTGAAAAATGTTTTGTCGCCACACTTCTCTTCTGCCATCTTTTGTCACCATCTTTTCTTCTGCCTTTGATTTTTCTATCCTTATTTCTCTTTTTGTCTCTTTTAGGTTGATCCTGTATTCCTTTCTGTGTTCCTCTGTTTGCAAGCTTTTGAAATTTGTGAAAGCTGTGTTTTTTGTCTTTATTTGAGCAGCCACTTCTTTGGAGAACCAAATAGGTTTCCTTCTCCTCTTGTTTTTGCTTACTTTCCTTACATATTTATCTGTTGCCCCTTTTATTGCCACCTTTAGTTTAGCCCATTACAATTCCACTTCCATTATCCCCTCCAACCCTGTCATTTTTTGAAGTCTAGGACTTTGAGCTTGCTATGTTTAGACAGCACCTTGGCTTTTATCTCAAATCACACTGTGATTTCTCGCTGCTGCTCACAGGGGTACCCACCTGGACATTCGACATGCTATCTCCGTTGGTGAGCACTAAATCCAGCATTGAGCTTTTCCTGCTTGGTTCCATCACCATTTGTCTAAGTAATGCATCTTGGAAAGCATCCACAATTTTTTTACTTCTTTCCAGATTTGCAGAAGGAGTACTCCAATCCACATCAGGTAGATTAAAGTCACCCAATATGATCACTTCCCCCTTTGTGGCTATCTTTGCAATATCTATAATCAATTCATTATCTATTTCTTTGATCTGAGTTGGATGTCTGTAGATTACACCAGTATGGATGACAGTGCCATCTCCTCTTTCCAACACAATCCAGAGTGCTTCTTCTTTTCCCCTTGCCCCCTGCATTTCAGTTACTTTATTTATTTATTATTATTTATTTTATTTATTACAATTTCTTATATACCGCACTATTGTCAGCGCGGTTTACATACAACAAAATGACCATAACAAACTGTTTGGCTTCACATAGAACAGGAGAAAACAACTTGGATAACATGCTTATGCTTTACATAGAACAGGAGTAATAACTTGGATAAACGGGGTATGCAAACTAAACTACTTACATATGTGCAATGAGATCGAGTATTGGGAATTCAGTGTGAACATGTGTACAATGGAGTTGATATACTTTAATATTGCTTTTGACATATAAGGCTCCTCCTCCTCCTTTTCCACTTTCTCTGTCTCTTCTGAATAGATTATAGCCAGCTATGGCTATATCCCATTCATGCGATTCTTTAAACCATGTTTCTGTAATGGCCACAATGTCCAAGTCCATTTCCACCATCAGGGCTTCCAGGTCAGGAACTTTGTTGGCTAAACTTTGAGTATTTGTGCTCATTGCTTTCCAGCATTTAACTGGCTTGCATGTATTTTGCATTGATTTTATTCTACCCACCTCTTCTCTCTTGTCGTTGATGTGTGGTTTAAAAGTGAGGCTGTTTCTGATGTTATTCTGCTTTTGCCAGGAGTGACAACCTGAACTTGTCCTTCCCCATCCGTCACCCCCTTTCTCTAGTTTAAATGCCTGTCCACATGCTGCATGAATTTTTCACATAGTATTCTTTTTCCTGCGACAGAGAGATGTAGTCCATCAGCACAGTATAGTCTCTTGTTGGTCCATCTGTTTCCCCAGTTGCCTATAAATCTGAATCCTTCTTGTTGAACCAGGACTGGAGCCATGTATTAAAGCTGTTTATGCGATAAAGCTTTACTGCCCCCTTACCAAGGACAAGTAGAATGTCTGAGAATGTTATAGTGTTAACAATGGTCTTGAGTTTCTCTCCCCGAGTCTGCAAGTCCCTTTGAACTGTAGTGGCACAGTTTCTAGCCAGGTCATTTGTACCCAAGTGGATGACAACATCAATTTTGGAGTGCTCACTTTCTGCGCTAACTATATCAGCAATTCGGTTTGTATTCCTGCTGGCTGAAGAGCCTGGGAGGCATTTGACTATCTTCTCTCCTTTGAACTGTGTTCCCAAGTTGGTGCCTTTGATGATGGAATCTCCAAGTAGTAGTAGTTTTCTGTTTTGTGATTTTTTTTCTTCATATTTGGTGCTTTATCAGTAGATTGGGCATTGCCTGTCTCATTTAAGGGCCCTTCAGCTTCCATGGATTGAGCATCCTCATTAACCAAGGCAGAGAAGGCATTATGCAGGGATATCTTTTGATGTATAGGGTGTCTCTGCGTTACTGTTTGCAATCTATCAGAGCCCAATGTGATCCATTTGTTCCTAGGATGTTTGATTCTTTGTGGGAGCGGTGGTGGATTTAGTTTGGTTTATATCCTGGAAGAGGTGTGTTTCATTGCAGCTAGTTCTTCCCTTAGTAGAGTCAATTCTTTATGCATGACATTTAACATGAGGCAAATAGGTCCTAAATGATTCTTCTCAGAATGAAAGCACCACAGTTATTGCATTGAATACATGGCATGCTGATTAAACAGTCCTAGAAGGATAAGGAAAGGTTGGTTTAACACGTAATTAAAAGGATAGATGTCAATCTATGTGACAGCTATATAGGCAATGCAGCCCTGGAGTGGGTAGGCGAGGGGTAGGGTGGGTGGGAACCTAAGTGTCCCTGGCCAGTAGGCTTTACATGAACTGAGGGCACACTCAGATATCTGATTTAAAGGCTACGCAAGGAATGTAGGCAGTCAGAATATTCCCAAAAATGAATGTATACCCAACAGTTAAAATCTATATTAGGAAACAAAACAGGCAATAGAAAGGCTGAAAGCTTAGCTGTTTGGAGTCTCTGGAAGCTGTGAAGACTAGAGCTGATCAGGTACTTGTGGACAGGCTGTAAGATAATTTAATTAGCTCCTCCCTGTGAGCAAGCTTGCAACAGACAATTCCAACAATGGAAACAGAAATAGTCAAACTGAACGTTTACTTATGTGACGGAATTTAAAATGGCATGGGACAGACACAGTGGATCCCTTTTATAGCAAGAGGATAGGATCAAATTAAACGTAACTATCTTTTATACTTCAACAAATAGAGGGGAGTGAACTGCATGGAGTGGCAGATACAAACGTAAAGAAAGGCATAGAGCGGGTACCAGCATGGAGCGGCAGTTACAACCATTTTAGCCGCCTTACTGGGCAGACTAGATGGACCATACTGGATCTTTATCCACCACCATATACTATGTTACTATGTTACATTTAATTTTAAATGCAATATAGAAAAAAAATATCATTACATTTCAATGTACTGCAACTGACTGTATAGAGACTGGTGATTGCAAATACGGGTGACCATTGCAGTAGTCTTTCAGCTGATGTGATTTCGCTGTTCTGAGTTCTCTTTCTATACAATTTTATAGTGTTGTATAGAGCATTCTATAATGAAGCTTATCAGAATGATTCAGCGTATTCTTTGTGGTTTGATATTTTCTACATACATGTTTGAGGTAGTGGTATCAAAGATTTGCAGCATGATTGGCTCAGGTATCTTGTGCTAGTTGCTAATGACCCTAATAAAAATACTAAATCTACATCTTATTTTAAGATGCAATCTGCTGAGCTGTTACAGTAAAATAATTTTTTGTAACAGTCTTGTTCACGTATTGTCTGTAACAGCAGCTGTGGAGGTGGGAGGACACCTTCCTGGATGTATTCCATCCCATATTCATAGAACACAGTTAAATAAAGCTAAAAGATAAATGTGACGTGGCATTTTAGAAAGGGCATCCAGGTGCAATCTGGACGTCCAAGGGAGTACATGGAGAAAAATGCTAGAAACATAGACACCCTCGATGTGAACATCCATGCTGGTATCTCCAATATGAAACTGTGGGGTAGGGATGTCCATCTCAAAGCAAGGTTACATGTGAGAGGTCAAGCGGTGTTGCAAAATGAAACTTGAGTTCCCATTTCAGTATTCTTTGCCAAATTGTAAAATAAAGGGGATATGAATGTGCCTCCTTCTCTATACCCTCTAGACTCTTTCCCTGACAAAACGAACACTTTTCAGGTGCCTATCCATGGAGCAGATATAACTTTTGATACAACTCAGAATGTTCAGGATATTTCTGAAATTGAGCAGCAAAGTCTAAATTCTTGGGAACGCCTTGGACATACCTATACCTTACATAAGAACATAAGATATGCCATACTGGGTCAGACCAAGGTCCATCAAGCCCGGTATCCTGTTTCCAACAGCGGTCGATCTAGGTCATAAGTACCTAGCAGTCTCCCCAAGAGACACAAGTTCCACAATGCTTGTATTGGGTCAAGCAGTGATATCCTGTGTCCCTTTTAATAATGGTTTATGGACCTTTCCTCCAGGAACTTGTCCAAACCTTTTTTAAATCCAGCTACACTAACAGCTTTTACTACATCTTCCGGTAACAAATTCCAGAGTTTGATTACACGTTGAGTGAAAAAATACCTTGCTGGGGAAGTCCACAGACTCAGTTTTTAAAACGGCTCTGTGGATGTCTCTGTGCTTTGAAAATCTCTTTGCCCATTTTTAGATGTCCAAAGCACAAATAGAGCTTCTAACAAACCTCCAGAAAGTTTTTAAAGAGCTAGAAGACAGGCAGTACCTTCTCAGAAGAGTTGGGAATCCGGTCCAATAGAAGCATTAGTTGGACAAACACATTCTCCTCTCCCTAGTCCTTTGTAGAGTATGAGTGGACATGCACAGTAACTGGGCAGTGCAGGGTCTACCCCAGGCTGGATGTGTGATACTGGACACAGTGTCTGAGGCAGCACAGGCCTGCTAGTTGTGGCAAAGTGCTAAAGGACAGACACACTCTTCTCAGAAGAGCCGAGAATCCATTTCAGTAGAAGCACTAGTCAGGCAAACACGTGTTCCCTCTCCTTTGAAGAATGTGAGCAGGCAGGTAGGGTAACTGTGCAGTGCAGGGCCTACGCCAGATCTGGTATGTGACCCTGGGCACAATATCTGAGGCAACACCCTTAGGGTGATGGTACTCTGGGCCTCACAGGCCTTCTGGTTGGTTTAGAATGCTAAAGACAAGCAGTCCCTTCTATCAAGAGCTGGGAATATAGTCTGAGCATTTCCTAATGCTTGGGAAGGGTATATTTGGAAAACTAAATGGTCATAGAAGGAAAGAAGGGAGGGAAGGTTAAAGTAATACTGGCACAAGTATGCAGAAAGAGACAGATTTATGCTTATGGGCTCCTCTAGTTTGCCAGTGAAGCTAAAGAGAGATGTCTTTACAAGAAGATTAGAAATAGCTGCAGCTTCCAGTGAAACTGTGAAAGAGCAAATACCCAATGCCATCTCTACAGAGGAGGCCAAGTGAATACCTTTTTCAAGCCTATTTTATAAAGTGTGGCAGGGTCAGGGATCCGGAAGGGACTACAGTTCGCAGAAGCAATAGGGATAGCAGAAAGAAAACCCCTGCCACTCTAAGAACGTTCACTGCAGCACAGAATGACCTTAAATCCAGGAAAGGGAAGAGTTGGGGAGGAAAAGAGGAGGGCTGGAAGAGAGCCAGAGGGCCCGTAAACTCAGTACATACTTGTTAACAAGTTCTGAGATGTGTTAACAGAAGTATGAAAAGAAAAGAAAAAAAACTGAAAAAATCGGGGAAAGGTTAAAAATTGACCCCATAACAAATGAAATTGTTTTTCATGCATATTCTTATTGACTGCAGCTGATGTTATTTCAGTCCTTTTATGGATGTTTTTTGGGGTATATAATTGCAGTTTTTCTAATTTTGTCCCCAGCGTAAAAAGTGCAATTTTACTGTGCTCATCGTTCCTTGGATGAACAAAGAAGAACTGGAACTTGATAGATGTGCTAAGATCTGATAATGGGAGCTTGAAACCAGATGGCTATGTTTGTAAGAAAATAATGGCATCTCCATTCCCTTCACTCCAAATTTTGCTTGTAGTAACCTCACTTCGATGTTGACATCTGCCTGTATTCTTCAAAGGGAATTTAGTACACATCTTCCTTTAATGCATAATAAAATCTAAAAAGCTATGGATCTCTTTTTTTTTAGTTTATTATATCTGTAAAAATGTGCCAGAAGCTGTCAGTTTATTTTTCCACAAATACTTGGAAGCCTTCAATAGACTTTCTTTGCAAAAGAATGAACAGACTAAGGAGCCCTTTTACTAAGTGCTGCCGATCAGTTAACATGCATTGTACCGTGCAGTAAATGGCCGTAGTGAAAGCTAACGCATGAGCATGCCAGCTATGAACTGCTTTAATGCATGTTAACTGGCACTTATGCTAATCTGGAGAGTGGGCAGGTTAGGGTCAGAGTGTGGGTGAAGAGAGCACATTAGCTTATGACTACCATTAACATGTCAATTAGTGTGGGTGCACCTACTGTTGACTCTGTGGGTATCATTATGTGCGCCACTGTTCAACATACTCATTCACATTTTAATGGCTGGAAACATGCTGGTCATTCTCTGACAGCTAATGCAGAGGCTTTATATTTAACGTGCATTACAAATGTTACAAAGATGTGCAGCCTTACTGGGATTTAGAAAAAAGGCCCCTAAGTCTCTCTGGTTCAGAAATAAATTTACAGCAAAATTAGTGCTGAAAAGCACAAAGAGATTACAGGTTGGTTGGCTTGGATGAGTCTGCAATAGTGCCTCCTGTGTCCAGGGGTTTCATTTTCAGAAACTTAAGGGAGGGGAATAAAAATCTACAGAGCATTTGCTGAGCTAAAACTTCTTTTAAATGGACTGTATGGAAGAATAAGGGCAAAGGTTTCCTAATGCTTTCCATTTGGTTTTTTTCTTGCATGTTTTTCTTCATAGATTTCTTTTTCTTTTCAGTAATGAAAGTTTTCTTTGTTTATATAACATTTTATTGAGATTGTCTTGAAAGAGAAAGGAGTAACAGAGTTCAATGTGTAAACCAACAATGGAGAGCAATGTGTGCCATCGATATTGACTCCTGGGGACCCAGCAGCTCCTGGGTTTTCTTAGCAAGGTGTGAAGTAGATTGCCAGGCCTTTTCTTCCAAGGCAATGGAGGGTAAAGTAACTTGCTCAGTGCCATAAGGAGTGCTACTGGGAATCAAACACTACTACTAATCCCTAGGCTACTCCTCTACAGGAATGAAGAGATGTATCCAAACAGCTGTATCTGCCCTAGAATTCTGAGCCTCTGGTGAAAATCAGACTAATTGTGTTCTTGTGAATATGCCATCATACAACAGGAAGTTCTGCAACTTTGGGGGTGTTCTGGAAGCGCAAGAAGTTATTTAGGTGGTCCATAAATAAGATATTGGAATGCTCAGAAAGTGTAGGTGCCATATAAATTCCAGCACCAGGCTTCTCTCTGGTCTGGTAATAGTGCTTAGATGAATTTTGTTCACCTCCACATGAAATCTATCTCAAAATGCATTCACTCCAGCTCAGAACAGGAGTAGGTCTGGGTGATCTCCTTTTGACCTACACAGTTCTAATTAATTCCTGTGAGAAGGAAAATATTATTTTTCTCTCTTTGGAAATATGCCATGTTCTTTCTTTTTAGTTATATTCACTTGGGAAGGAATGGGAAAATATTTTCATGAAATCGATAAGAAACAACTCTCATTTGAGGGTCTTTTTTGCCACTTTTACAGAAAAGTGCCATCATGGAAAATTATAGCTCTTCCTTTTTGAATAAGACCCAATTTCACTTGCAAATGGCACAACAGATGCCTTCGTTCTTTTATGTAAGTTCATTTTGAAGGCACAGAAACCAAAAATCTCTTCAGTGTTGAAGTTCTCATGGAGCAGTTTACTTGAGCTGACCTCTCAGCTGGAGAAAGGAAAGTGCCCCAGAGATGAACTGCATGAGAAAGTAATGTAGTGGGACTAGGGTTGTCAACTAGCTCCAGATGTGACCGACTGGTTTGATCCACTCCTGGGTTTACCTCATTGCATGCAGGGATATGTAGTTCTGATGTCTCCATTGCACTCCATAAGAAAAGAAAAACTACAAGTCACTGCATGCAATGGGGTAAACCCAGGACTGGATGAAGCTTGTTGGGCGCATCTGGAGCCAGTTGACAACCCTAGTAGTGGTGGGGGGAGGGGGGGCACTTTAGCTGATCAGTCGACCTGCTAAGTTGCTAAAATGTGGTGATCCTCATATTCAGCAACACTAGCCGGATAGTGCCACTGAAAATCCCCATAGACCACGTAAAACAATTCCTGATTAAAAATGGAGTAGTCTGTGGGTGGGCTAGGGTGATCCCAGTTGCTATCCAATCAATGGTGATATTAACCAGAGGCTAAACCAGTTAAAGTCCTAACTTTAACCACATAGCTATCTGGTTAGTGGCTGAATATCGCTGTTCATCAGAGTGCCGCTGACAAGTAAAACCAGATATGCAGCACCAGACAATTTTCAGTGCAGAAAATCAGGGTTTTTATTAAGGCTGCCGCCACCGCTGGATATCGGTCCCAGTACTTATTGTAGATGACTCTGGCTGAAGGCCACTTGATCCATGCAGTCTTACTTTGTGACTCTCTATACGAGCATGCATGTTTTTATATTGGTGCATAGCAAATAGCATATATATATGTACCATCCATAGAGTAATTCTCCAAGGAAAGATATGCACATGTTTTCCCTTAGAACACTGGTCTAGCATATGCATGTAGAGAGTAATTTTATAACAGGTTGACTAGATGGGGAAGCCAAGTGGATACTTATTTGGAGCCTATTTTATAAAGTGTGGCAGGGTAGGGACCCGGGAGGGATACAATTCCCAGAAGCAATAGGGATAGCACAAAGAAAGCTCCTGCCACTTTAAGAGCTTTCCCGGCAACTCAGCATGACGTTAAACCCAGGGAAGGGAGGAGTTGGGGAGGAGAGCAGAAAGGCTGGGGGATGGCCAGAGGGCAAGTTCCTCCTTTATACCCTCTCTAGACACAAAAAGAGGGGGAACAGCACAGGAGAGCAGGAGCTATCTGTTCAGGGGCAAGACACAGACCTGCCAGAGAACCTGGAGGCTCAGGTCTTGCTAGCAACACAGGACAGTGGAAAAGAAATGGAGTTTAAAACCAGCGAAGTCTTTGTTCCTGGGCCATTAGATAATCCAGGAGCCATGGTTCAGAGCTCAAGATGTGGAGGTTAGAGCTCCAAGAACTGTTACAGGGCAGATGCCAGGAAAAAATGGGGCAGCTTTTGGGGTGGAGGCAGAACATAGGCTTTCAGATAGTAACCATCTGCTAAAGGGAGAGAATGGAGGCATAGCAGGCTGTGAGTTTAAAGGTTACTATGCTGTGCTGTAAGTGTGGAAAAACTGCTGAAAGAGGACTTTAATGAACTGTGCCCTTTGGACTGGCTGTGTTGTCAGCAGAGGCTGCCAGGGAAGGAAATGCTGTGTGATGATAACTACCTTGCTATGCAGATAGTTAATGTCATGGAGAGGCACCTGTATTAGTACAGAAGCACAAGGAGAAGGATCAGAGTTAAAAAATAGGTACATATCCAAAATCTAGACTGCAATCTCAGCAAAAAAGGTCCGAGCAAAATATATGCTGTTTAAATGTAATTTAAAAGTCAAAATCTTTGTTGTGCAATGTCAAAAAAAACCTTCAGAATAACAAACATATATTCCTGTCGTGCCAGTTTCCATTCTTTTACTTCTCCAAGGAGAAAGTGGTCCTGCATCTGATACCTTCATTTTTGACCAAGGTGATGTCAGCATTTCACGTAAATCGGGCCGTTTCCTTACCGGCTCTGGCGAGCGTGGATGTGGGCCCTGCCACTCCACAGCTGTGCCGCCTAGATTTTAAAAGAGCCCTGTGAAAATGACCAGGAGTATGAATGATCTGAACTTGGTCACTAGATGTAGCGGTATGTACCACCATGTCTCTGATATTTCGACTTCTCTTATACGCTATCATAAGAACTTTCTGAAAACAATCATGAAAAGATAAAATGTGCCAATGCTTTCAAAGTAATGTTGTGATCTGTGAAGCTCCTGCCATATATGGAATGACCTCCATCTGCCCTGATGGTTGGAATGGTATGAAAATGAAAACTGGGGAAGTCAGGTTATTCACAGCTCTAGCAGCTGGATGTGGCCTGAAGGGGAAAATTAATCCCTTTCAGGTACCCTTGTCTCAGGTTGAATCTATCTTGTGCTAACGTCTATAGCTCTAGGCCTAAGAAAGAAATAGCCTGCTGACCCTTTTCATCCTGAAACTGCAGAATCAGCAAGATTGAGTTATGAAATGAGCTAATATCCTGACCCAGAGCTGATACAATGACAGGCTCTGAAAGCTACACAGCTAGTGAAAACTACTACCTGGGCCCCTTGAAAGAATAAAGGGGAACAAAAACAAGGAAGGAGAACATCAGTATCTAAAGTTAATCTGCAGCAAACATGATTAGCACAAGGTGAAGAGGACTACCATGAGAATGGAGAGACAGGATGCTACAAGGGAAAGCAAAGGGCAAAAGATTAAGGAGCAGATTTGCTTGAAAGAATAGAGAATAAGAAAATAAAGGAAATCTGCTTAACAGCAATTTGAGCCTAAAAATTAATATAAATATAGGGGAGAAATTCTGATAGGCAGACAGACATTAGCTGATCTCACTGGAGTGATGCTGTCTCTGTCCCAGGACCTTTAAGTCAGGGGCTTTGCTTGTTATAGAAGCATTAATGCTATGTATTGATATTGAAATTTGTACCTTATCATTTAAAAGTGAAGCTTGTGATGTTACAGACCTGGCAAAATAAATAAAAAGTTTCCATGCTCTTATGGTGGCACAAGCAATTTCTGTAAGGTGGGTCCTGTATATATATGTTGGGGTTGAACACAAGCAGCCAATAAAAAAATAGAAAATTCCCCAAATAATTGTAGGGAAAGCCCACAAAAAAAACCAACATCTTGGTGACCCTGACGTGATCACAGTGTTCTCCCATGTTCGCTGGACGAAGCACAGGTCGAGAAGGAGTTAAGCATGATTTTGAATTCTTGCAGAAGAAACATCGAGAGGGTAAGAGACGTTTTTCTTATATATATATTGTTGTTTTTGTTTTTCACTTTGCATAGGTATAGTTATTAGTAGAAAGTTTTTTGCATAAGTAGGATATTGAAGACTAGTTAGGATGTTTAAGAAAAAGACAAAAGAAACTGATTCTGACACTAGAAAAGTGGATGTACAAGAGCAGACTGCATTACAGAAAGTTATTAAGAGATATCCACTCACTGCTAAAACTTTAGAACAGTTCTGCAAGAAGTGGCGCAACTGGGCACTGCAGGACTCCGCTTTTGCCTGGCCAGCAAGCGGTACCCTAGACCCACGTTCGCTACATGACTTGCAAACTAAGATAGAGAAGGACAAAACAGGACAGAAATTAGTGGAACGCTTACAACATGTCACATTATGGGTGGAGGTTGCAAGAGAATGTGGCGAGAAGCCACCTCCTTATAACCCCACACATAATCTGGGAGAAACAGGACTATATCCTGCCTTAACTGCAGTTGCAGCTATAGGATATCAATACCCTATTCCTACAGATCAGGAACCTAAACAATCCAAGGGGACCCTCCACAGTAACTTGAAGGAGACCTCACCCGAAAGGAGATTTTATGATCAAATGCCCCCAGGCCCAATAGAAGATCCTGAGAGGAGGACAGCATGTGAGGATATAGGGAGAGAGAAAGAAGAGTGGGCAGAAATATCAGGGACAGTTAAATTGGAATATTGTAAGCAGCCAATTTGTGAGAACGAATTGGCACAATGGAAAGCAGAGTAAGAAGCTAGTTCTGGGGAATGGAAAAGGACTCGTCAGGAACAAGAGGAACAATTTAGAATAAGCCTAGAAAAACAGCAGGCAGAGTGGGAAGAGAAAGCTAAGGAGAAAGAAGAACAGGATAAATGTAAAGAACAAAAACAAAATAAATTAGAAGAGTCATGAGTTAAATATTGGGAGGAGCAGAAGTCAGAACTGGAGAGATGGGAACAGCATAACAAAAAGGAGAGGGACAGGGTAAAAGAGGAGTGGGACAAGTTAAAATCAGCTCAAGAAATGGTTATCTTGCCAAGGATCTTGTACTGGCTACAGACCCTTCCAGTTTGGCTGAAGCGGCGCGACCTCCGCCGGCTTGAGGCGGTATTCCGGGGGTTTCTGTGGAATGGTAAGAGGGCGCGGATCCCTTATGGTCGCTTGGTGAGGAACTGGAAGCAGGGGGGGTTGGGCCTCCTGGACATAGAGGCATACGCCCTGGCGTGCCAGTCGCGCCACCTGGGCGACTGGTTGGGGGGCACGGAAGTGTTTACTCCAAGGGCCATGGAGGAGGCGCTTGCGGCCCCAAATTCTTTGCTGGCGCTACTGCATTTTGAGAACCGGTTATGTTGGGGCGGAGTGGAGGACAGCGTGATACTGGGGTCGGTTCGGCAAACCTGGCGGCGGTTAAATGGCTACTGGGGGGCAAACTGGCGAGTTTCGAGTTGGCTTCCGCTGCAGGGCAATGCGCAGTTTACCCCGGGGAGAGACACGGGGGCGTTTGCCGAATGGGCGAGGCAGGGCATCCGGAATATAGGACACGTGGTGGAGTCATCCAGGAAATGCAAACTCTTTCAAGCCCTACGGGAGGAATATGAGTTACGGTCAGGACATTATTTTGCATACATACAGATTGCTCACTACGTACACTCGTTGCCGGTTGCGGAGCTTCGGGCGGAACGTTCCGCGCAAATTATCGAGTTCTTTGGGCTGGGGGGGGGGAGGCCATACCCACCATTCGTGGGCTGCGGAGTGGGGTGGCCCCCTTCCGGCCGGTAACTGATTACCGTCCGGTGGAACTTGCGTGGGAGGCGGAAATGTGTAGCGCGGTCCCTCCTGGTACAGTGTTGGAGGCCTTACAGCATATTGCGGAACTGGCGGCGGGGGCCCGCTGGAGAGAAGTACAATTTAAATGCATCACTCGGGTGCACTTTTCCCCCCGGCGGGCCTTCCGCAGTCATCTGGCCTCTGACGGGAGCTGCCCGCACTGCTCCGCACCTCTTGCTACCCTGTTTCATGTGTGGTGGGGATGCCGCCACATACGGCCTTACTGGGCTAAAATCTGCGCCGTTCTGGTGCGACTGCTGGGACAGCGGGTGTGCTGGGATGGACCCCTGGTGGTACTGGACCGATTGCGCCCCACCCAGCCTAAAGGGAAATGGGAGCGATTGCTGGTGCGCAAAGCCTGTCTGGTGGGTAAGGGGCCCCTTTTGCGAGGGTGGCGGAATTCACAGCCGCCCTCTTTTTGGGAATGGCGTAATACCTTTCATCAATTAATGCTGTGGGAATGTCGTCGTGCTCGGGGCAGTACCCGGCGGTGGCCGGCCTTTCAGAGGCTTTGGGACCCCTATATCCGCGTGCTGAGCTCTGGTGTTCGTAATGAGGTATTGCAAATGGGCTGTTAGATTCCCTGGTACCGGTATCTCCCGAACGGGATTGGGACTGGGTGGGGAGGGGGGGGAGGGGGTGGGGTGGGGGGAGTGGGAGATATATGTAAATGGCACCTAATTGTTAATTCAGCTCGGAGGTGGGGATCAGAGTCCACCCCGCTCGGAGCTTGTGGTTTGCGGTTCTTTGTATTTTTTTGGTGTTTATAAATAAAGTTTCTAAAAAAAAAAAAAAAATCAGCTCAAGAAACACTGGACTCTTTGAGATCCAGCGATAAAAACAGGGGAAGCAATAGAATGCACATTGGGATTTCAAGAAATAACAGTCAGGCTGGAGCCTCACTAATGGAGTGGAGCCTCACTAATGGAGTGGAGGAGTAGACTAGTGGTTGGGGCAAGGTACTTCAGGCCGGAAGGTTGGGGTTCAAATCCCACTAGAGGACAGCAACCTTGGGTTGGAAGGACTGGGGTTTCTAGTCCCACAGGTGCTCCTTGTGGTCTTGGGCAAGCCACTTAACCCTCCATAGCCCATGTTCCCTGTAAAATAGTTATCTCCAAGTTATAATGCCCTGTTCAATGTAATTTCAGTTTGTTCAATGTAAACCGCACTGATGCAGAATAGCGCGGTATATAAGAGAATATAAATAAATAAATAAATGCCTAAGGAAATAGTAGTTAAAGGTGAGGGTAGTCATTACTTCATCAACCAATGGAATGACAATATGTATGGCTGGACGTTAGAGAACCAGCCACAAATGCTGCAATGGCCTCCCGAGGGAGCACTTGATAATGCATATTTGAATACTGCTAGACTTTGCATTCATGGGAGAGCGGGAGACCCACAATGGGATTTAGATTACATGAAGACAGGATTGGAGGTATGGGAAAAATATGCAGAAAAACTATGCTTGCCCCTCTTGCATTCAAGAGGAGGAACTATTAAATGTCCCTTGGAATTTTACTGATATGGATAATATAGCTAATGCCTTACCTCCTCTTAGTAGAGGGGGAGGGGGGCTTCCTGGATTCAAAAGTTTGAGCGGGTTACGGCAGGGTATACTCTAGGGCTAGGGGATGTTAAAGCACTATTAGCAAAACTCCTGGGAACTCATGCAACAAATCAAGTTTTTGCCAGAGCTAATTTACCCCAAGTTACTGTAGCAGAAACACGATATGATGGGTCTGAGTTTAATGAGCACTGACCCAGAGTTTGGAATTCTATAAAAGAACTATACCCCACCCAGAAGAATTTAGGGCCACTACTGAATGCGTTTTAAGATAGGAGAAGATATTAGTGCATATATTGCCCGATTTCAAGATTTGTGGGAAACCCAGACTGGGATGGTTTATTCTGACCCAGGTTTCCTGCCCCTATTTTTCCAAACACTTAGCAATACTTTTCCTAAATCAGTTCAATCAAAACTTGACCCGATTGTGGGGTTAGAAGATGAGTTTTGGGCAAGACAGCAGTCCCACATACACCATTTTGTGCTGAAGAAGAACAGGTAAAACCTGAGAAGGATATGAAAAGTTTGCAGAAAAAAATTAATGGCATTACAACTGAGAGAGTTGCAGGAGGATCTTGATAAATGTAAGGTTAAAGAAAAGGACAAGGAAAAGGACGATGAGAAGGAAAAAGAAAGGGAAGGTTCAAATAAAATAGAAAAGCAGCATGAGGCAGCAAAGCAAAAACTTAAGGCCATTATAAAACAGAAAAATGAAATTATTAGAGACTTGGAACCGTATGACATTGAAGAAAAAGACCCCTGGGAGAATTTTGGCTTATATGCTCAGGCTTGGAACTGGGCAGGACCAAACAGTGGGGGTACTTGGAAAGGGGGACGGGCAGGACCACCTCAGTCACAGCATTTTCAGAGAAGCACCCTTAGTTACTGGAACTGTGGCATAAGGGGACATCTTCAGCATGAATGCCGAAGCCCCCCAGCCCGAGGATCAGCAAAACCACAAGGGCCACCGAATGCCTATCAGGGTCCTCAGAGTAGGTTTCCCCAGTGGCAATCTCTTCAAGGGGGACCACAATGACTCTCTATGGTGATATGGGCCATGCTCAATGAGTGTGAGCCGATAATTGAAGTCCGTCTAAATGGGTATAAAGTGCAGATGTTGTTGGATTCCGGAGCCACAACATCAGTACTGAATTCCCTACCCCTAGGCATAAACCTCTCTCATCAAACTAATGTGACAACAGGTTTTAATGGGGACCCAGTTACTACCAAAATGACAGTACCCATTGAGGTAGAACTCATGGGGCAACATATCTGTAAACCCCTATTGTATGCCCCACACTGTCCAGTTAATTTGATGGGATGGATCTACTATCTGCCTTTGAGTACAGATGACCTTTATCAGCACACCATCTGTTTTGCTCCTGCAGACAGAGAATCAGCCAAATTTTGCTAATATCCCACCTGAAGTTTGGTCTACCTCAGAAAAACCTTTTGGCCTAAGAAGGTCTGCATCATCTGTCCGAATTACGTTAAAGGAAAACTGCAAGGGTCCAAAAGTTGCTCAATATCCCCTACAGCCAGAAGCTGTAGTAGCAGCAAGTGAGGAAATTGATATGTTATTGCAAAATGATATTATAGAACCCAGCACTTCTCAATTCAATATACCCCTGTTTCCTATTAAAAAGCCCAGTGGTAAGTGGAGAGTGGTCCATGATTTGAGAAGTCTTAATTTAGTGGTGGAGGCAGAGTTCCCTCTTGTGGCCAACCCAGCTACATTGTTACAGCAAAACCCACCAAGGAAATATAGTACTGTCTTAGATTTATCAAATGCATTTTTTGAGGTCCCGGTCCATCCTGACAGTAGGCCATTGCTGGCATTTTAATATAATGGACAACATTTTCAGTGGACTAGATTACCTCAGGGATACACAGATAGTCCCTCAATTTTCACTCGATGTTTAGACAAAGATCTAGCTCCCTTCAAACGTAAGCTGCCTAGCTCAGTTTCACTTGTCTAGTATGTAGATGATTTACTTTTAACAGCAGACACTGAGGAATTGTGGTAGGTGTTTGTGCCAAATCCCACATTTGGGTGCACATTGTTCCTCTAGGAACATGTCCTATGTATTTGCTATCAGACTGTCTGCAGTTAGCATGTGTATGGCCACAACACCTTGCAGGGTGCAGCAGGTGCACACTGACTGCCCTCTGCTGGTGAATGTCAGATCATAGTGGGGGGTAGCTGAGCTGACCAGACACACTACCTGTCTGCCAGTGGCCCTGTCCCAAGTGCAGATCTGCATTAGCTGTCCATACACCAGTAGGACTGTGGTTGCTGGTCCCAGTCCATCTTCATGTACCTCCACTGCCCCATTACAAACATTGAGAGTGCAGGTCTGTTGGGGGGCAGATCATGCTTCCTCCACCCACCCAGAGAGGGTGGTTTGCTACATCGATCATCATCATCATCATGTGCAACCTGATACACCCCCTACTCCTGAAACAAGTGACTATGGCAAGCATACTGGACATGCACTATGTTGAGTGCACCATGGTCCACAAGGGCCAGACATAACTGGCAAATACACATGGACACAGAAAACTCCTAAGGGTGTCTGCAACCAATACCTGTCACACACTGGCACTGATAGAGATCTACAGAAAAGCCTACCTCCCCCAACTTGGGTACTGCAGACCTGGTGCTGGCCACCCCACCTCACCCTCAGGGTGAGCACAGAACACGCACAATGGCATGGCCTGTAGGTACTCTGTGCCAGTAACATGCACGGTCATTCCCCCCTACCAAGCTGACATGCTGTGGGGGGTGCATACCCCATCTGGTGAGCAGATGTAGATTGCTCTTCTGCATGTGAATTGCATTATGGGTGCTGTTGTTTCTATCCTATCCTGGTAACCACAGCAGACTGCACTCTTTCTGTAGCCAGCCATTGGCACAATAAAACCCATATTGATGTAGCACAATGGTTAATACATTGACTTCAATGGCAGAGGTCATGGGTTCAATTCATCTCTGCTCCCCTTTTTTTTATGCCTGTCCTACACAACTACATTCCATTCCTGTAACAGTCATCTCTTTGCAGATCTGTGCTGCTGGCACATTTTGCCATCATCACAGTTGCCAACCATCCTTCTGTCCATCTATGTATGTGCGCCCGCTGTGTGGCGTCCTGCCCTAATGTGCAGGCTGCTACCCCATGTCCTGCACTGGTACACTTTTCTACATTGTGGCTTTTCATGCTTGCCTCTCCTGTGTCTGCTCTGCACTGTTACTCCCCTATCCTCCTGTCATTGCACTTATCCTGCCACCTCTATCTCCTCTGGTGGACACGTATTCCCATCCTCTGCCACACACTGTCATTGTTGCACTTTACAGTACCATCACCCTGTGCATGGGTACAGCTGCCCCAATATGTTAGTCCACTTTACCAGCTGCCACATGGGCTGCATGCAGATTTGGCAGGTCCATCAGCTCCGACATTTACTTCCTTCCATCACTTGTTCATTGCCTTTCCTTGGTGCTCTGTGCAGTGTTAGGGTTCCATCTGTGTTTGGCCCATACCTTTCTTGCTTCTCAACTTAGGGCACCTTACTGCCCTTGTGCACCATTTCTTGGGTCACCTATACATCCTTGGGGCATATATGTTGGGGTTGAACACAAGCAGCCAATAAAAAAATAGAAAATTCCCCAAATAATCGTAGGGGAAGCCCAAGAAAGACCCCAACAGGCCTCCATATTTATGGTTAAATAAGTCCCCACTGCCCAATTGAAAGTTAAAGGGAACTCAGTCCGCTCCTTGTTCTTCTTCAGGGAAGAGGATCCTCCCACAGTATGGTGGTGGTTGACCACAAAATATGCACAAAGCCCCAGTTGAACCACAGAGATGGATATTAAAATAAATTAATATCAGGAAATAAAGCTATGGCCATGTGCCTATTCAAATAACGAACCTCTGTTTCAACTTTAGGCTTCCATAAGGATAAGGCCAATGGCTAAGACCTAGTGCAAATGAATAGCTGTGTGGGCATGAGAGGGCTAAGACGGATCCCCAAGCCTGCGAGTCTGGCTGGACAGGATTCTCTGTCCTGAACTGGCACAGTCATGAGATCTTTCTGGCAGATCCAATTGTTAGAGATAGTTCTAATTTACACTAACTCATAGGATGTCTATGCTTATTTTGCATACCTCAGACACTGTTGATAATTCACTCTCTGCACAATTTTCAGGTGCAGAATCTGATGTTCTGCAGGCTGTCAGAGCAATCTCAACAGTTAGATAATATTTAATTCCTGCTACAATCTGCAAAATCAGGGAAATAGTTATAAAGGAGGCATCATGTATTATCTTTGCCTGCTGTACCTTTCTATAATGCAGAATTTTTTATATTTAACACATATTTGGTTTATACATCTCGGACCTGATATTCAAAAACAAGCTGAGCTCCAAATGTTTGACTCCTAAGTTAGGCTAAAGTGCGGTAAGGGTTTGCAAAACCTAAGGTGCAGCAAGTGCAAAGTCTGTGTGTTAAATGCACAGGGGAGACACTTAACAAACAGGCATGCATTCCCTGCCTTGACAGGTAGCTCTGGTGCATGCATTCTGCCCACTGATATAGGGAACAAATGCCCTGGGGCAAATACATAATAAAAAGTGGCCACAGCTGCCGTGACCCAAACTACCCCTCCAATGCACCCCTCTGATTCAACCACCCACAGAAGCCCCATACATCTGATCACCTGCCGTGCTCCAGTAACCCTCCTGATCTGTCATCCTTTCAGGACCCCTCCCCTTATCGGATAATGAAAGTCCTGCCTAAAACCTCCATTCAAGGTTCCCCCAACCCAAAGGCCACTGCCCAAGAAGCCAGCAGATGTGACCCTTACCAAGAGAACCCCCCACGCATTGAGACTCCAGAGCTCTGCCTGCCATTTGGATTCTGTGCGTGAAAGGGAAAGCATTTTGGAGAATTCTACCCTTTGGTCTGGCCATAGTCTCTCACACCTTCTCAAAGGCCATGGTGGTAGTAGCGGCCTTTCTGCATAAGCAAGGAATCAGGAATCACTCACAACTGGATGACTTACTAATGAGGTCTAATGCCATATAGAATTCCGGGGAAGACACACCCAAGGAGCTTTGGTGGTTGAAAACGCTGGGATTGATGATCTAGGTGATAGTGGGCTCCTCATCCTAACAAGCTGGCATCCATGCTTACTATTGGAGCCTCCTAGTCGATCAGCAGGTTGGAGGCCAAGGTAATTCATCTGGCCCTGGAGAGGTTTTTGTACCCTCCTGGAGGACAAGTTAGTTGGCTGTTCTCAGACAATATCATGGCCATGGTTTACATCAGCAAGGAAGGCGACACTCGCAGCAGCAAGAAATGCAGTCAGAGACCAAGAAAATGTGGCAGAGAGATACCGAGTTATTTCCCATTGTGTTGGAGATCACAGGCTTGATTAAGAAGAATTACCCATACATGTTACATCTTACACACTCCAGAAGGAGGTATCTTTGGCACAATGCAAGTACTACATTGAGCATTAGCAGTAAATTTGGAAGACTGAGATTATACTCCATATATTCTTGCTTAGGAGTGAGGTTCATGACTCTCATGGTAAACACAAAACTAATTATCCTATAACACTGCACTAAGGGAAATAATTAAATAAACACACATAGCCTCACCCTTAGACCAACAAACCTAAATCATAATTTACACCTATATTTACACACACTCCATTACAACCCTAATTAATTCACCTATCCAATTATATGGGAGAAAGAGACCTCAGGATAACTCACAATATCCCACTATGTGGCGAACTTAACCACCATAGGGAAGTATAGCTCTCACACATCACTGGTCTCAGAAAACTCCCTTTATCAACTAAAACCTTTATTAATTTACTTCAAAACAAGTACTTTTCTTGATTTTAAATATCAATTTTTTATTTATTTGTTTTGAAAGAACTCATGCCATTTTTATAAAAGAGCTAATGCCCTATATACTGTGTATTATTGTCATTAATTCATCTCAACAAACTTTCATCTTCAACATGCCTTCAGCAAAATTCTGCAAAAAACAGAAAAATTCAATGTCTCCTTTTCATCTTAATCAGATGGTGATCCTGCCCTCCTTCTTAGAGGAGGTTCTGCAGAGAGACCCTTCGCTATGTGTGTTGGATGTGAGAAGAGCATTAGAGAAGCATCTGGAGATTACTAATCCCTTCCATTGATGAGATTATCTTTTTGTCTTTTTCAGTGGTCCTAGAAAGGGCAAGGAATGACCAAATCTTTGATTGCCTGCTGCATTAAGGAGGCTATTAGTTCGGCCTACCTCCTGTATGGAAATGAATGCTGGAGGGAATCGGAGCTCACTCCATTAGGGCATAAACCTCCTTCAGGGCTGATATGCTGTGTTGTCTTCGGAAGACATCTGTAAGGCAGCTATTGGGTCGTCCCTGAAACCTTTATGACACTGCAGGTTGCAAGTGTGAGCTAATATAGATGGTGCCTTTGGCAGAGCGGTTCTGTCCAGAGAATCATCTTCCTCACACCCTTGGTCCTGACTGCTTGGGTACATCCCACTCATCTGGTCTGATCTAGCAGGATGATTAAGGAAAGAGAACTTTTCCATACCTGTAAATTTTCTTTCCTTGATTCCTGCTAGACTACTCAAGGACCCTCCCTGGGAAGACTTTGCCTACAGGTCGCTGGCTTTTATCAGTATTTTCAGTATCAGTGTATTATGCAGAATCAGGTAGAGTAAAGAGCTGACTTTCTTGTAAAATGTCCTTGTTCTGATTTAATACTTCTACCTGAGTTTTTCAGTCATGCTGTTCTGCTTGCTAAGTGACATACTTGCAAGTTAGTACTGTATAAGCACAAAAAACTGGTGATGATCTCATTGAAAGTTGCTCAGGTCTGTCTCCATCTGCTGGCAGGGGAGCATAACCCACTCACCTGAACTAGTTTATCAGCAATGATAGAAAGAACATTTCTCCTTTTTCCCCTACTACTAAAGCCCTGATTGCTTCCTCATTATTATTGTTGCACTGTATTAAGTTAAACATATTCTTAAGAACCTGCCATCAGGACCTTAAAATTTATAGATCTATTTCTTTCCTATTCATGAACAATAGCATGCTTATGGTACTTTTCCATAAAAACTACCACACATATGAGTGTATTTGCAATAAGCATGGGATCACTTACTGCCTTCTATATAGGGGGCAGTAAGCACATCCATGCTAGATGTACAAGTGATGGCAGGGCCGGCCCGTCCATTGAGCGAGAATGTTGTTCGCACAGGGCCCCGCGCTTCAGGGGGCCCCGCGCGAACCACATTCTCGCTCAATGGACTGCTGCAGAGAGAGCCGGGGAAGCCCGCGCGAGGCCCCGGCTCCCTCTGCACAGCCCGCCAGCGTGAAGAGCCTTTACCTTCATGCTGGCGGCTGTTTCAATGAAGCCGCGAATGCCGCGAGAGGTTAAAGGGCATTGGAAATGGGCTGTGATGGGGGGGAAACAGACTGGAAATGGGATGTGATGGGGGGAGAAACGGACTGGAATTGGGCTGTGATGGGGGGGAGACTGAAAATGGGCTGGGATGGGGACACAGACTGGAAATGGGCTGTGATGGGGGGGAACGGACTGGAAATGGGCTGTGATGGGGGGGGAAACAGACTGGAAATGGGCTGTGATGGGGGGAGAACGGACTGGAAATGGGCAGTGATGGGGGGAACGGACAAATTGGGCTGGGATGGGGGGAAACAGACTGGAAATGGGCTGTGATGGGGGGGGGGGAACGGACTGGAAATGGGCTGTGATGGGGGGGGGGAACAGACTGGAAATGGGCTGTGATGTGGGGGGGGGGGGAGAACGGACTGGAAATGGGCTGTGATGGGGGGAACGGACAAATTGGGCTGGGATGGGGTGAAACCGAATCGAACTGGGATGGGGTGGGGGGGAGAACAGACTGGAAATTGGCTGTGATGGGGGGAACGGACTACAATTGGGCTGTGATGGGGGGAGGACTGCAAATGGGCTGTGATGGTGGGGGGATAGGACTGCAAATGGGCTGTGATGGTGGGGGGAATGGACGAACTGGGCTGGGATGGGGGGAACTTGGACTGGAAATGGGCTGATGAAGAGCTGGATTAGGACTGCAAATGGTCTGTGATGGTGGGGGGGATAGGACTGGAAATGGGCTGTGATGGTGGGGCCGGACGGACTGTAAATGGGCTGGGATGGGGGAAACAGACTGGAAATGGGCTGTGAGGTGGGGGGGGGGGGACCAGACTGGAAATGGGCTGTGATGGTGGGGAACGGACAAATTGGGCTGGGATGGGGAAACAGACTGGAAATAGGCTGTGGTGGGGGGGAGAACAGACTGGAAATGGGCTGTGATGGGGGAACGGACTACAATTGGGCTGTGATGGGGGAGGACTGCAAATGGGCTGTGATGGTGGGGGGATAGGACTGCAAATGGGCTGTGATGGTGGGGTGAATGGACGAAATGGGCTGTGATGGGGGGAACTTGGACTGGAAATGGGCTGATGAAGAGCTGGATTAGGACTGGATATGGGCTTTTGGGGCTGGAATAGGGCGAAGTGGGCTGACGAGGGGGCTAGGATTGGAAATTAGCTGATGGGGGAGCGTGGAGGAAATGGGCTGATGAGGGACTGGAATGGAACTGGAAAAGAGCATATTTATTTATTATTACATTCTCTTATATACCGCGCTATTCTGCATCAGTGCGGTTTACATTGAACAAACTGAAATTACATTGAACAGGGCATTATAACTTGGATAAAACTATTTTACAGAGAACATGGGCTATGGAGGGTTAAGTGGCTTGCCCAAGACCACAAGGAGCACCTGTGGGACTAGAAACCCCAGTCCTTCCAGCCCAAGGTTGCTGTCCTCTAGTGGGATTTGAACCCCTGACCTTCTGGCCTGAAGTACCTTGCCCCAACCACTAGGCCACTCCTATTTCCAGTCCTAGCATATGGGGGCTAGGACTGGAAATGGGCTGATGAGGAGCTTGGATAGGACTAGAAATGGGCTGATTGGGGGAACGTAGACTGCAAATGGGTGATGGACTGGAATAGGACACTGGAAATGGGCTGATGGGGGCTGGAATAGGACTGGAAGTGGGCTGATGGGAGTTGGAAAAGGGCTGGAAATGGGCTGATTGGGAACTTGGAGTGGAAATGGGCTGATGGGGGGCTGGAATGGAACTGGAAAACAGCATATGGGAGGCTAGGACTGGAAATGGGCTGATGTGGAAGCTTAGGAGACTGGGACTAGAAGGGGGCAGATGCTGGGTGGGTCTAGAACTATAAAGGAGCTGATTTTGGGGGAGGACTAGAAAGGGATGGGAAATGAGAATGGAGAGGGGAAAAGATATTTTGTGTGGGAGGGAAGAAAAGTGTACGAAGGGCCGGGTATTGGAAGAGTAAGTGTAGATTGAGAATGGAAGGGTGAAATTTGAGTGGATGATAAAGCAATAAGGAAAGAAATGGAGGAAAGAGCAAAAGGGGAAAGATCAGTATGTTAAAGCAGATATAGAGAAAAATTTGGAAAAAAATCTAAAAGAGAAGAAAGGAAAATGGATAGCTCGCAGAAGACACAAAGAAACCAGAAGAAAGTGACTGGAGCAATTGCAACTGAAAAGAAAATGCACAAGCAACAAAAGGTAGAAAAATACTTTTTTATTTTGAATTTATTAACTGGAATATATCAGCTCTGGGCAATGTGCATTGTTAACATCTTTTGGGGCATGTTTACTAAAGTTCGCAAATCTGCGCGGCGCAAAATAGCGCACGGCAACGCGGCATTGAAACGCGCAGAAACACGTTTAAACGCCCCGCACACGTGCTTGTCACCCCCGCACAGGTACGCGGTTCAGTAACGGGCCCCGTACAAGTGCGGGCCCGCAAATGTCCGATAGAGGCGTGGAACGGCTAAAGGAGGGCGGAGGAAGGCTCCGGAGGGGCGGAGGGACGGGGTCAATGGGTGGAGAGTGGGAGGTGAGAGGCTCCCCGCACAGTATCGGGCCCGAATTTACATGTAAAAAATAGCGCGAGTGAAACACTCGCGGTAGAGGGCATATAAAGGGAAGAGAAACCATTTCCGTCAGCAATGTACAGCAAAACCGGGGAAACCTGCAAAACGTCAGCAGTGTGATACATGTGCACAGCACAAAACTGCAATGAAAAATAGGAAATGACCACAACAAAAGCATTAAAATAGTAAATCAGCTGGGGAACAGGTATAGTAATGCGCAAAAGTTAAAAACACACCCAGCAGAGCTCCAAAAAAATAAAATAACATTTGTTTGGAAAGGGGCACAGAGCGGAGACACCTCCAAAAACGTCTCCGTGTATTGGACCCTTCCTGGGAGTGTTCCCTATGGTTGTCCATCAATAGCACTGTTGCCCAGCTTGGGAATATGCTATCCCCCTCTGTTCGGAGGTCATACCCGTGTTATATTTGCATGTTTGTCACCAGACAGGGTGAAGGAGCTCACAGTAATAATGTGCAGAGCAGGTTTTGGAACCCCACCCTGCCAGGTCTACTATCTCCAGGGACTGCACTGTCTCTGTGGCCACAGTGTGGTGCAGTAGACAGAGCCGGTACCTCTAGGACCAGAGGGTCACACATTCAAATCCCAGCTGTGGCACATGCCAGCACAATCCCAATATTTAACCCACCACTAAACACAGATAGCAGAGACACCCCTTTATTGCACAGAACAAAAGCATGTTGCAAACACCCATATTTTACCCTACACCACACACACACCAGCACAATGTGCATCACCAACAGCCGCGTCCCCCAAATGCAGTCCTGTAGTGCCACAACTGTAGGGGCTAAGGACACGTAGGTAGAGGTTAAGTAGGTAGAGGTTATGTACGACAGATGTGCCTGTACATGCCCTCACCCCACGTGCCAAGGGCCAATTGTGTCCCTGGTCATGATCACGTAATGGGTGGCCCACGTTCCACAAAAACCTTGCTAAAGAACAACAGCTAGACCGCTATACCATGTGAGCCAAATACAGTCCTGGGGTTCCACTACGCAATCAGGTCATATGCCTTTGCAAGGATAAGGACATGCCAGCATGTCGGTGGAAGGGTTCAGATGGTGGAGGGGGCAGTGGCTGCTAGCCACAGAGGACAGTGGCCAGGCCATGTGCAGGCTGGCACCGTCCACTGCAACAGACAGACCCTGTCGGATGTACAGTCATGGACCACCCAGGGATTGCAGCCAATCAGAGGCTACACGGTGGTGCAGTGCACACAGACAGTGTGTGCAAGAACAGAGGGTCACAGGTTCAGAGCCCAGCTGCGGCTACTGCCAACCCTGTCCACATATTCACCCCACAGCTACACCGTGGTAGTAAGGACAAAACTTTATTGCTGAGAACATAGGCATGGTCAATACGCCTATCTTTTACCACACCAAACACAGACACCATAAACAGGCACATTATCTCCAGCAGAGTCTCCCAAATGCAGTCCTGGAGGGCCAAACACCATTCAGGTTCCATGCTTCCCCTAAGACAGATGCCTGTGCTGCAGATGTCTGCACCACCCTCATGTTATGCAACTGTAGCCCATGCATATTCATAGGGGACAGCATGAAGGCCCGAACAGTGTCTGGAACACCAGGACTGGAGTAGGGACACTCTGCCGTAAAGCAAGAGGCAACAGGTCCAGACGCACCCACACCCACAGGCCACATTGGAAAAGCCACCTGGGGGGGCATCTCCCAGATCTAGCTCCTGCGTACCCTAGCAATGCCACCCTATACCTGGGTACACGGTACACAGACCACAAACGTTTGATGTGGGTACTGGCAGGTAGACAGTCCTACGCTCAGCACTGTTTGCTCCTTGTGCTCCAGCAGAACAAGCTGTCGGCTGTCTGTGGTGCGTGCCCCAGGTCTGGCCCCTGACAGTATTTACCACCCTGGGGAGTGACCCGCAGCAGTACTGTGTACCATATCCATGCCTGTACCCTTCCCAGGACTGGTGTGGTGGGCACGTCGAATGACTCCCCCAATAGTAGCACAATGCTGGCATAGGTGAGGGGGGGGTGTCTGTCTATACAGTGTGTGTTGGCTACAAACACCTTCCACAGGCCACACTGCCAGCACTGTTGCCAGTATTAGCCTGACAATGTGCATAATGAGCAGCAAGGTACCATGGGTATAGCTCAGACAGGGTGTGCTGGCCAGGATGCATCTGCACAGGGCATGGGGCACTGGCTGGGACATTGTAATGCCCAGCCACCACCTACACAGACAGGGTGACCTCTGTATGTGCTGCTGGTGGATCACTCTCACCCTGAGCGTGCAGTGATGACAGCATGGCTAGGCACCCCCATAGTGCTGTATAGCATTTCTCTCTTGTGATCTATATGGGTGTCCTGTGGGGGCCTCTTCATGGACTGATCTGCCTGTGTGTGCTGCCACCCCAGTTTGGGGTGCAAGCAATCCCATCAGGACTATCCAGCAGACTGCACAGCTGGTATGTGTCCTGATGGAGCTCTTTGCAGGGTGCAGCAGCTGATGGCTTGCTGCAGGAGAATATCAGATAGTGCTGGGGTGCACCCCTGAATATCCAGGCCTACTGTCTGTTTGATAGTGTGTTATGGATGTGTGTGGAGCTGCTTGGACTGCCCTGTAGGGTGTCTGTCCCCCAGCAGGACAGGGGTTGATGGCCCACTCTACTGCCATTAGTGCAGGGGGGGGGGGGGAAGGATGGGGATCTGTTGATGGGAGACCCTGTTTGTCATTGGGGGGGGGGGGTGGTGGGTATGTTGCCCACCTATGGGTCGGGGGGGGGGGGAAAGAACCACCAACTAAGACAGAAGGGGTATCCATGATGAGTTTGCAACACCTTCTTATCACACAGGTTATTACTGATTTTGAGCTCTGGCATGGCCGTTGATGTGGACCTGGTCCTGGGTGCCACCTCCCACCCTCAGGGTGAGCACATTACCTGCACAATGTGACGGTGTGTAGCTACCCCTCGCCGGCAGTCCTCACGCTCAGGCCCCCCACCAGGCCGAGGTTCTGTGTGGGTGGACACGGACAGTTCCCCCTACCATGCCGTGTAGCTTTTGGGGTGCAGTCCCCATCTTGTGTGCATCTGTGGGCAGCTGATTTGCATGTGCATTGCATCATGGGTACGGGTGGCCTACCCCGTCCTGTCTACAGCAGCAGACTGTCTGTGGGGTGACGTGCAGGCTCTCTGCAGCCACACAGGCGCTTACTCAGAGCTATAGTGCCGTAGCCCAATGGTTCTGTCACTGCCTTTATAGCAGGAGGTCATGGGTTCAAGTCCACAGAGGGGTTCTGTGATAGGGTTGTCCAGAGCATTGTACTTTTTTACTGGACATATGTTTATGGCATCAAACACACCCTTGCCATACTGTGCCTCTGAGGGTGCATTATAGGGCGCCCTATAGGCCACCTTATGGTTGCCATCCATATTGCGTGCACTATACATTATCCTGTGGCGCAGCATACATGGTGCCCTATAGGGGACTTGCTAGGGTGCCTTTGCGGACTGTGCACTGTAACATGTGCCTTACGGGCCTCCATATATTAACACGCTGTTAGAGCGGGTATACTGGTAGTGGGTAATAAAATAAAACTATAAGGCCTCCTACAGCACACCTCACCATAATACTTACTGCCCCAGCCAACCTTGCTCACTGGGCACTGTGAGGGGTTGAACCCCTGACCTCTGCACCATTGGTCAGTATCCTAACCATTGTGCTAAGGCTCTGTTCCTGTTTGCTGTGCACATCAGTGCGCCACTTATGCCGCCCACTATCGGACCGCCCCCTCATACATCAGCGCGCCGCCCTCTGCCCCCCAAACTTAACAGTGCGCCGCCCTCTGCCGCCCCCAATGAACGGTGCGCCGACTCATGCCATTAAAAATAAACAGTGCGCCGCCTCATGCCGTTACAAATAAACCGTGCGCCGCCTTCTGCCGCCCAAAATTACTATGCCTCCCACACCACTTTTTCCCACTACATTTGATGCCTCAGCTGGCCTCTTTCATTGAGCACAATGGGGTGTTGAACCCATGGCCCCTGCACCATGGGTCAGTGTCTTCACCATTATACTATGGCTCAGTTGTTTTCTATACCCGGCAGCGCGCCACTTTGCCTTTTGGCGCGCTAATGTCGACCCCGCACATTACCGTGATGCGCACACGTCCGGTTGCTTACTCCCGGTTTTTTTCTTTTGGCAGCCTGATCCGCCCACTCCTTATATGGCACAGGTACACTACCGCAGCCCCGCACGATAAGAATGTTTAGTAAACATGCCCCTTTGTGTTTTGTTTAGTACAAGAGGAAATTAATTTATAGTTTTATTTCTCCAGTGTTGTTGTACATCCCAAGTTTGGCTTTTAGGGTTCCCAGTTTAATTATTGTCTTCCTATTTCTAAATTGTGATCCCTTGTTCTTTGGTGACGGTCTATATTCTGCATTTTAACCAAGCTGAGGTATTCTGTTCATGTAGTTTCTATTTGACCATGTCACTTGTTCTCTTTCCCCAGTAGAAAATGCATTGGTATTCTCTGAGATGTATTGGTTTAATATTTGCAGTGTTGCCTTTTGATAGGTAGGGTTTGGTGCTTTGTGAGTCCTGGCAGAGCTGTTATGATATGGTGGATTTGCTATGAGTTCTAAAAGGTCAGTGTTTATAGTACTTCCTAATGGGCCTGGCGGTTGTCACTGGAATATAGTAACGTAGAAATCTATTAGTCTTTCTTTATCCAGACACTCATTAAGAAGCATGTTTACTAAAAATGCATGTTAACATTATGCAAATATTTATGCAAATGAGGCTCCCTATGCAAATGGGGCCCCGCAATTAATCTCCGCACATGGCCCCGCAATTAATCTCCGCACATGGCCCCGCACCCCCCTTGGGCCGCCCCTGAGTGATGGCACATGGTACAGTACCATTGCAGGTCCATACCCATTTCTCGTTCATAACCTGCCCATTTCCGGCCCCATAACACATAATGCAGTTAGTGAATGAATATGCTATCATGTCTGATAACAGTTACATGTCTGGTAACTATCACTATCCTTGTTTGCTAATATTGCATGCTAATTCACATGCTGATTGCTTAGTGCACTTTAGTTAACATGCCCCCATGTTAGGATTTCATCAGGTTTTGTGAAAGTGTAGGGTGCAGAAGAGAGTCCAAAGGGAAGGATGAAGAGGGACATGAGTGTAGGCATATAAACAAAAGAAATGCCATTCTGGGTCAGACCAAGGTCCATCAGGCACTGTATCTTCTTTCCAACATTGATCAGTCCAGGTCACAAGTACCTAGCAGGTTCCCAAAAGGCACATAGGTCCCATAATGTTCATCCCGGGGAAAGCAGTGGATTTCCTGGGTCCTCTTTAATAATGGTTTATGGACCTTTCCTCCAGGAACTTATCCAAACCTTTTTTGAACCCAACTACACTAACAGCTTTTACTGTGTCCTCCAGTAACGAATTCCAGAGTTTGATCACATGTTGAGTGAAAAAATATTTTCTGTTATTAGTCTTAAATGGGTTACATTGTAGCTTCATTGCATGCCCCCTAGTCTTTCTACTGTTTGATGGTGTAAACAATCGATCTATATTTACCCATTCCATTCCATTCATTCATTTATAGACCTTTATCATATCTCCCCTCAGCCATCTCTTTCCAAGTTGAAAAGCCCTAACCTTTTAAGCTGTCCTCATAGGGGTATCCTTCTATTCCTTTTACCATTTTGTTGGCTCTTTTCTAATTCTGCTATTTTCTTTTTAAGATATGGCAAGCAGAATTGCACACAATATTCAAGGTGCGGTCACACCATGGAACGATACAGAGGCATTGTAATATCCGTGGATTTATTCTCCATTCTTTTCCTTAAGATTCCCAGTATTCTATTTGCTCTCTTGGCTGCTGCTGCAAACTGCACATAGGGTTTCAACATATTATCTACAATGACGCCTACATTTTTTTTCCTGGGTGAAGGTTCCTAATGTGGAACCTTGCATCATGTAACCATAATTTGGGTTGTTCTTTCCTAGGTGCATAACTTTGCACTTGTTCACATTAAATTTCATCTGCTATTTGAAAGTCTAGTCTTCCAATTTATGAAGGTCCTCTTGAAATTTTTCACAATCCTCTTGCTTCTTAACAACTTTGAATAATTTTGTGTGATCTGCAAATTTGATCACCTCACTCCTTCAGATTCAGAAAGGTCAGCCAATTTTTGTGACTGAGCAAAGGCAGAATAGTGTTTAGGGAGTGCATTTTGAATTTTTTCTTCCTTATGAAGAGGCTGAGATGACACAGATCAAGGATCGGTTGAAAGTCACCAGATTTCTTGGGAATTAGGAAGAAACTTAGAAGCCCTGATCGATCTGGTCAGGAGGGACTGACTCAATGCCATCCTTGAGCAGCGGTTGGTTTATTTCTTGAGCCAGTTGGTGTACATGATGTCCTGGAAGTTGGCTGTGCCTGGGAGTTGGGCGGGTGGGCAGCAGTGTGGAGAAATTGATTTTATAACCTCCCTGGATGATGGTGAGAACCCAGCAGTTGGTAGCTAGACACACCTAGGATATCAATGCTTGAACCAATACAAGCATTGTGGAATCTGTGTCCCTTGGGGAAACTGCTAGGTACATATGACCTAGATTGGCCACTGTTGGAAACAGAATACTGGGCTTGATGGACCTTGATCTGACCCAGTATGGCATATCTTATGTTCTTATGTTCTTATGATTGTCAGGCCTCTCTGAAGTTTGGATTCTGCCTCCTACTGGCAGGTAGTTAAAAACTGGGGTTGTTTGGGGATAGTGGGTTGAAGAAGCAGATGAGTCTTCCTGTTGTTGAGAGCGCTGACTGTAGGATTCATTAGAGAGGAATTTCTGAAAGTTGGTATCAGTGATGCGGAAAAAATTGCTGAAAATATTGGCAACACTAGTGCCATCTGTATTATGGGAGCGGCTGCTGACGAGTGGGTGTTGCGGACTTGGCAGGTTGGGCTGCTAGTTCTCTGACTGTGAAGGAATGATCTTTCACTTCAGAGACAGCCTGTTGTACCTTCAAACTGAAAAGACTGTCCCCTTGGCATGGGGAATCTGATAAGTGGTCATAAGATCCTCTCCGAGTCTGGATACTTGAAGCCAGGTAGTGCATCTGGCTGAGATGGTTGCGGCTGTGGAGCATGCCACCAAGTCATAAGTGTTGTTGGTTGCACAAATGATGTGATAGAGAGTCATGGAGGTCAGTCACTGAACTGGGTCATCATTGGAGTTGTCATCCAGCCAGAGAGGGAGATCATGATGGTAGTGAAGCATCTGCAGTTGATGAGCTAGGATTTGCATGGCTAAAGTGCTGCTTTAGTAGGTCTTTTGTTCAATGGCATCTAGGTTCATCAATCTTTACCTAGAGGTGTCTGTTACCTCTGATAGCACTGACTGGTGGGCTAGCTGCTGGTGTTCAAAGTCAGGGCTGGCAGAACCTTGTACTTCAAATCTTGGCATTGAGATGTAGCACTATCCAAAATTGGCATTTTCTAGGTGGAGGCTTGCAGATCTTGGATGTTCAATAGATGTTCAAAATAAAAAAAGAGAGAGCATTAGCACAGCTTCTAATACCAAAATAAAATTAGTTATAATTTATTTTGGTGTTACAAACTGCACTGTGGTTCTCTTTTTCTTTTTGCCCATTGGCATGTGAGCACCATACATCTCCTTTATTTTTTGCAGAATATATATTTACAGGTGTCAGTATCTTTTTAATCTTAGGGGTATGTTTACTAAACCGTCATAATGTTACCGGCGTTAGCTCAAGAGATAATGAGACAAATGCCATAAAAGGAGTGGGCGTTCCGGTCTTAAGGTAGCATTTCGGGTTATCGCGCGATAAAGTCCGTTATCGCGCGATAGAGGGAGCCGCAGCACGTTAATGCGCGTTAGCCTTAATTAGGTGCACTGACCTGCAAACTCAGTAACAGAGGTATAGCACAATGGTTGCTACATTGACTGATAACGCAGGAGTCATGAGTTTGATCCCCAGGGGCCTAATGAGTAAGGCTGTCTAAGGCATTACCCTTTACTTTAAATCAGTGCTGTCTGAGGCATTTTCTTTTTTAATTTAAATTAGTGCTGCCAGCAAATACACCTTCACAGTGCCGTAACCTAAGGTGCCACATAAGGCACCCTATAAGGCAGTCCAGAGGGCACATTATAAAGTGCACTGTCCGCCAAGGCACCTTATAATGTTTCCTATAGGGTGCCTTATAGGGCGCTTTATAGGGCGCCTTATGAGGTACCTTAAGGTTACAGCACTGTGAGGGTGTTTTTGCTGGCAGCACTAATTTAAATTAAAAAAGGAAATGCCTCAGACAGCCTTATCAATTAATACCACTGTGGTATCAAACCCATGACCTCTGCCTCCACAGTCAGCAAAGTAACCAGTGAGCTAAATCTCTATAGCTACTAACAAACCCCTGGCTGGCTACTGAAGGACTGCAGGTCACCACACTAACTGTCTACTGTGGTTACCAGGATAGGGTTAACCAACCCGTACCCATGATGCACTGCACATGCAGATCAGCAGTCTACAGATGATCACAAGATGGGGTATGCACCCCCAGAGCACCTCGGCCTGGTAGGGGGAATTGACCGTGTGTGTTACTGGCACAGAGTAGCTACAGAGCGTCACATTGTGGGGGGTACTGTGCTCACCCTGAGGGCGAGATGGGGCGCCCAGCAACAGGTCCGCAGCACCTGGTTTAGCTGAGATAGGCTATGCTGCAGGTTATTATCAGTGCCAGTGTGTGATAGGTAGTCTTTGCAAACACATCTAGGATGCACCTGTGTCCATCTGTATTTCCTAGTCATATCTAGCCCTTCTGGACTATGATGCACCCAGAATAGTCACAAAATTTAAGTGAAAGGGGGGGGGGGGGGTGTTTGGTCCCATAGGTGGATTATGTAGCACCACCCAACCCACGCTCAGGGTGGGGGACAGGATCTCCCACCAACACATCCACATTCTACATCCCTGCAATGGTGGCAGTAGAGGGGACCATCAACCCCAGTTCTGCTGGGGAACAGGCACATCTGTACACATCCATAAGGCAATGACAGACAGACAGTAGGCCTGGAAATGCTCAGCTGCCCACCACCACTATCTGACATTCTCCAGCCATACACATACTAAATGCAGACAGTCTGCTAGCTAGACCATAGTGCATGTTCTTGGAGAGGATGCATGCACCCAAAACTGGGATGTGAGCAAACACACCAAGCAAATAAGTCAGTGATTGGGCCCCCCAAAAAAAGAACCCACAAATATCACTTAAGAAAAACCCTGTACAGCACTATGGAGGAACCTAGCCATGCCATGGTCACTGCTCAGTCAGGGTGAGAGCGACCTCCCAGCAGGACATACTGTGGCCACCCTGTCCGTGCAGGTGGTGGCCGGGCACTACAATGTCCCAGCCATTCCCTATGCCCTGTGCAGATGCATCCTGCCCAGGCCACTCTGTCTGGGCCATACCCACAGTACCTTGCTCCTCATTATGCACATTGGCAGGCTAACACTGGAAACAGTGCAAGCAGTGTGGGCTGAGTAAGGTGTAGGCAGCCACAACACACTGGATAGACAGACACACACTCCCACATTTATGCCAGCATTGTGCAAATATAGAGGCTTTTGGCAGCCTTGGCCACCACACCAGTCCTGGGCACAGTGCAGACATGACTATGGTACGCAATACTGTTGGGGTCACTCCCTGGGGTGGTAAACACTGTCAGAAACCAAAACTGAAACACACTCCACAGATATCAGAAAGGTTGCTATTTATTTATTTATTTATTTAACAATGATTTATATACCGCATCTTCCATAGTTTAGTTGCGGTTCACAATGAACAACAGTTAACAAATCAGAGTTTGTTTTACATATAACATCATGTGGCCAAAAGCAATAAAATAAACAACCAATGTTAATACTGATCAGCATAGAACAGTGCGAACTATATACATTATATACAAATTCACATTATGTGGGACTTAAGCATTATTCAAAGTACAGATGAAGCTATGATGAAGCTTGATCAGCTATGATGAAGCTTGATCAGCAAATTGTGCTTAACTTAGGAATTGATATCTGCCATTAATCATAGCAACCTTTTGATATGTGTGTAACGTATTCCCAAGTTTAGAGCGGCATTGCTAAGGTATGCAAGTGCTAGTATTTGGAGATGCTGCTGCAGGCAGGGCCCAACAGCCTGACTCTCCATGAGGCTTTGGACAGTGGAGCCTGTGGGTGTGGGTGTTTATGCCCCTGTTGGCCGCTGCTCTAGGGCAGAGGTTCCCAACTCCGGTCCTGGTGGGCCAAACACTGTTCAGGTTTTCATGCTGTCCCTAATGAATATGCATGAGATATATTTGCATACCATGGGGGCAGCGCATAAAATGCAGCACAGGCATATGTATTAGAGAAAGCATGACCTCTGAATGGCGTTTGGCCCTCCAGGACTGCAGTTGGGAAACTCTGCTCTAGGTATTGCACATGTTTATGGTGTCTGTGCTCTGTAGGGTAAAATATAGGCGTTTCAGGCATGTTTATGTTATCTGCAATAAAAGTTCTATCTTTATTACCACGGTTTAGTACTGGGTAAAATATGGGGAAAGGGTTGGCAGGAGCCACAGCTGGGACTTGAACTTGTGACCTTCTGCTCCTTAACACACTGGCTTTGTGTACTGCATCACACAGACTGCTCATTCCTTGGGGGATACAATGACTGTTCATCAGACAGACCCTGTCTGTTGCAGTGCACAACACCCACCTACATGGAGCTAGGCCATGGTCTGCTGTGGGCAGATGCCACTGCCCCCTCTGCCACCAGAACCTCTCCACCAACATGCTGCCATGCCATTATGCCGGTGGTACTGGTGGTGCGCAGTCTCAGGCCATCCAGTATGCTGGTAGGCAGCTGCCTATGGTGTGGGTTCTCAGGTATGGGTGCCTGCATGGACCTGCGTGCTTCCCCCCCCCCCCACACCGCCTGCCAATGTTATGTGCCTTTGGGGTTACCTGCTGGATAATCTCCCCTTTGACACTGTGGGACACATTCTCGTGCCCATGTTGGATCCTCGTTAGTTGCTGTCTTGCTGCTTTACAGTTTCAGCATTCCTATGTGCCACTTAGGCATCTATCTAACATGCACTGTGCCCCAGCTGGACCAAAGCATGTGTCACCTGCAGCCCTCTATATCCCATTTCCAACATCTGTACAGTTGGACTTTCCTACATGCCCACCCTGTTGTTATTTCACATGTGCACGCCATAGCAAACCTGCCCAATATAGACCCTGATCAGCACTAAACCCTGATCAGCACTATTTCAATGTGGGATCATTCACTTTGTAGGGGGGCAGAGAATAGACCCTTCCAAACATGATATCTTATTTTTTTGAGCTTTGTCAGTGGTGTTGCTTTATGTTTATCATTAATATCGCTTTTGGCCAGCTTGGTTATTGGGATTTTAAATGTGGTTCAGGTCATTTTCTATGTTTATTTGCCTTTTTGTTCCGGGCACATGTATCACTACTATCACGTTTTTGGGTTTCCCTGGCTTTGCTGTACATTGCTGACTGAAATGGTTTCTCTTGCCTGCAAATGTGCCTTAACGCGAGGGTTTCACTGGTGTTAGTGTTCAGACCCAGATTTCACAGCATTACTGTGCCTGGAGCCTCTCCCCTCCCACTCTCCGCCCATTGACCCCTTCTCTCCGCCCTCTGGGAAGCCTTACACCACCCTTCAGAGCCGGATTTCACAGCGTTAGTGTGTGAATAACGCGCGTTATGTAACGTTAATGATCGTAAGCACGTCATAACGCGTGTTATGATGCGCTTACGATCGTTAACATTACATAACGCGCGTTAACCGTAGTTAACGATCGTAAACTCCCGCGGCGCGGTAAAACACCGCAGAAGGTGGAGAGAGGGCGGAGAGAAGGGGTCAATGGGCAGAGAGTCGGCGGGGAGAGGCTCCCTTCACACTAATGTGCTGATCTGAAGAGCTCAATTCCAACGCGAATGAAAACCTGCCGTTAAATGCACCTTACAGGGGAGAGAAACCATTTCAGTGTCGGCAATGTACAGCCCAGGAAGGGAAACCTAAAAAAAAGTGATAAGTGTGATACATGTGCACAGAACAAAAGGGCACATAAACACTGAAAATGACCCCAACAAACTGGAAAAAGACAAAAAGACCATAACCAAGCTGGCCAATAGTGGTAGCAATGAGAAACATCAACCCTCCCCCCCCCCCCGAGTAAGCTCCATAGAACAGATATAAATTGTGGAAGGGTCTATACTCCGCCCCCATACAAGGTGAATGAGCCCACAGTGATATAGCGCTGCTCAGGTTTTTCCCCACCATTGGACAGGGTTCGTATGGCATGCACATGTCCCGCAACATCAGGGCAGGCATGTCAGAACGGCAACTGGACAGATGCCTGAGAAGAGGATACAGAGGGCCGCAGGCGGCACATACTGTGGTGCAGCTGGGACACAGTGAGGACTAGGGTGATGCCTAGGTGGCCCATATGAATGCTGAAGCAGCAGAGCAGCCAGACAGCAACTGCTGAAGGCCCAATATGGGCACGAATGTGTTTCCCACAGTGTCACAGGGGATAGTACCCAGCAGCTTCCCCCAAGGGCACGGAACATTGGCAGGCGGTGCTGGGGGGAAGCGTGGACACCTATGCAGGCACCCCTACCCCAGAACCCGCACCATAGGCAGCCGCCTACCTGTACACTGGATGGTGTGAGACTGCGCACCACCAGCACCACCAGCAGAAGGGCATGTCAGCATGGTGGCTGAGGGATACTGGTGGTGGAGGGGGCAGTGGCAGCTGCCCAGAGCAGACCGTGGCCTAGCCCTGTGTAGGTGGGTGCCGTGTACTGCAACAGACGGGCCCTGTCTGACGAACAGTCATGGTATCACCAAGGAATGTACTGACTCTGTGACAACAAGGTGGTGCAGTGCACAAAACCAGTGTATTCAGAAGCAGAGGGTCACAGGTTCAAGTCCCAGCTGTGATTCCTGCCAACCCAGTCCCCATATTTTACCCACTACTACAACGTGCTAATACAGACAGCACCTTTATTGCAGATGATGTACACATGCCCAAGACACCTACATTTTACCCTACAGAGCACAGACACCATAAACATGCACATTACCTAGAGCAGAGCCTCCCAACTGCAGTCCTGGAGGGCCAAACACCATCCCGGTTTGATGCTGACTCCGGTAAAGATGCCTGTGCTGCATTTCTATGTGCCACCCCCATGGTATGCAGATGTATCTCATGCATTATCCAAAGCCTCCTGGAGAGGCAGGACTTTGGGCTCTGCGTGCATCTCCCAATACTAGCACTTGCATACCTTAGTAATGCCACCCTAAACCTGGGAATATGGTACACATCTATCAAAAGGTTGCTATGAGTACTGGCAGATAGCAATTCCTAGGTTAAGTACACTTTTCTGAGTAAACTGCATCATAGCAACCTTTCTGATGTCTGTGGAGTGTGCTACAGGTCTTGTGTCTGACAGTGTTTACCAACCTGGGGAGTGACTTCTACAGTATTACGTACCATAGCCATGCCTGCACTGTGCCCAGGACTTGTGTGGTGGCCTGGGCTTCCCAAAACCTCTATAGCTGCACAATGCTGGCATAGGTGTGGGGAGTGTGTGTCTGTCTATGCAGTGTGTGGTGGCTGCCAACACCCTCCACAGCCCACACTGCTAGCACTGTTGCCAGTATTGGCCTGCCAATGTGCATAATGAGGAGCAAGGTACCGTGGGAATGTATGTATATGTGAGTCAGGGGCAGCCCAACAAGGGTGCGGGGCCATGTGTAGAGACTCAGTGCGGGGCTTCATTTGCATAAATATTTGCATAATGTCAATATACACTAACTTTTAGTAAACGTGCCTCTTAATGAGTGTATGGATAAAGAAAGACTAAAAGATTTCTACATTACTATAATCCAGTGCCAACCGCCAAGCACATTAGGAACTACTACAAACACTGCCCATTTAGAACCCATAGCAAACCCGCCGTATTGTAACAGAACTACCAGGACTCACAAAGCACCATACTCTACCTATCAAAAGGCAATATTGCAAATATTAAACCAATACATCTCAGAGAATACCAACACATCTCCTACTGTGGAAAGAGAACAAGTGGCACTGTCAAATAGAAACTACATAAATAGAATACCTCAGCTTGGTTACACCATCAAAACATAGACCATTACCAAACAAAGAACAAGGGATCACAATTTAGAAATCGGAAGACAACAATTAAACTGGGAATCCCAAAAGCCAAACTTGGAATGTACAACAATACTGCAGAAATAAAACTATAAATTAATTTTCTCTTGTACTAAACAAAATGCAGACGTTAAAGACGCACATTTCCCAGAGCTGACATATTCCAGTTAAGAAATTCAAAAAAAAAAACAAAAACATTTTTCTACCTTTTGTTGTTTTTCAGTTTATTTTTTACCTTTTGTTTGTTTTTCAGTTTATTTTTCAGTTGCAATTGCTCTAGTCACTTTCTTCTGGTTTCTTCTCATCTTCTGTTATCTCTTCATTGTCTGCTGCCAATTTGTCCCTTTCTTCTCTCTTCTAGTTTTTGCCCATTTTCTCTCTACATCTGCTTTAACATACTAATCAATCTCCTTTTGTTCTTTCCTCCACCTCTTTCTTTATTCCTTTCTCATTCACTCAAATTTACCCCTCCATCCTTAGTCTCCACTTACTCTCCCAATACCCAGCAAATTGTAGATTTTTCTTCCCTCCCACACAAAATATTTTCCCCTCCCCATTTCACTCTCCCAGCCCCATCCCATTCTAGTCCTCCCCCAACCAGGGGCGGCCCAAGGGGGGTGCGGGGCCATGTGCGGAGACTCGGTGCGGGGCCTCATTTGCATAAGTGGCATTATTTGCATAAATATTTGCATAATGCTAACATTAATTAAGAGACATGTTTACTAAAAGTTAGTGTGTGTACACATGCAGAACATAGACCATCACCAAACAAGGAATCACAATTTAGAAACAGGAAGGCAATAATTAAACTGGGAACCCCAAAAGCCAAACTTGGAATGTACAACAACACTGTAGAAATAAAACTATAAATTAATTTCCTCTTGTACCAAACAAAGCGCAGACGTTAATGATGCACATTTCCCAGAGCTTTCATATTCCAGTTAATAAATTCAAAAGAAAGAGATATCTTTCTACCTTTTGTGCATTTTTTTTCAGTTGCAATTGCTCCAGCCACTTTCTTCTGGTTTCTTCATGTTTTCTGCTAACTCCCCAATCATCCGCTGTCCATTTGTCCTTTCTTCTCTCTTCTAGTTTTTTTTCCATTCTCTCTCTCTACATCTGCTTTAACATACTAATCTTTCTCCTTTTGCTCTTTCCTCATTCCTATTTCATCCACTCAAATTTTACCCCTCCATCCTCAATCCCCACTTACTCTCCCAATACCTGGCTAAGTGTCGATTTTTTATCCCTCCCACACAAAATATTTTTCCCCTCTCCATTTTACTCTCACAGCCCCATCCCATTCTAATCCTCCCCCAACATCAGCTCCCTTCTAGTTCCAGCCTCACCCAGCATCCATTCCCTTCTAGTCCCTGCATCAGCCCATTTCCAGTCCTAGCCCCCATCAGCCCATTTCCAGTCCTAGCAACCCCCCAACCCAATACCAGTCCTAGCCCCCCATCAACTCATTTCCAGTCCTAACCCTCCATCAGCCCACTTCCAGTCCTAACCCCCCATCAGCCCATTTCCAGTCAGCCCCCCATAGCCCATTGCCAGTCCTAACCCCCCCATCAGCCCACAGCCCATTACCAGTCCTAACCCCCTCAGCCCACCACAACTCCTAAACCCTCCCCATAAGCCCATTTCCTGTCCTAGCCCCCCATAGCCCATTATCAGTCCTAACCCCCCATAGCCCATTACCAGTCCTAACCCCCCATCAGCCCACCTCCAGTGTTAACCCCCCCATCAGCCCATTTCCAGTCCTAGCCCCCCATAGCCCATTACCAGTCCTAACCCCCCCCCAACAGCCCACAGCCCACTACCAGTCCTAACCCCATCAGCCCACCTCCAGTCTTAATCCCCCCAGCCCATTTCCAGTCCTAGCAACCCCCCCAACCCATTACCAGTCTTAGCCCCCCATAGCCCACTCCCAGTCCTAATCCCACCAGCCCATTACCAGTCCTAACCCCATCAGCCCACCTCCAGTGTTAACCCCCCATCATCCCATTTCCAGTCCTAGCCCCCCATAGCCCATTACCAGTCCTAACCCCCCAACAGCCCACAGCCCATTACCAGTCCTAGCCCCCCATAGCCCACTGCCAGTCCTAATCCCACCAGCCCATTTCCAGTCCTAATCCCCATCACCCAATTTTCAGTTTAAGCCCCCCATACCCCATTACCAGTCCTAACCTCCCCATCAGCCCACTCCCAGTCCTAATCCAACCAGCCCATTTCCAGTCCTAATCCCCATCACCCAATATTTCAGTTTAAGCCCCCCCATACCCCATTACCAGTCCTAACCTCCCCATCAACCAACTTTCAGTCCTAATCCCATCAGCCCATATACAGACTTAGCTCCCCCATAGCCCATCACCACTCCTAGCCCCCCCAGCCCCCCCATAGCCCATCACCACTCCTAACCCCCCCAGCCCATCACCACTCCTAACCCCCCCCAGCCCATCACCACTCCTAACCCCCCCCCGCCCGCCCGTCCATCACCACTCCTAACCCCCCCCCCCAGCCCATCACCACTCCTAACACCACTATTCACCTTTCTCCATTGGGAAAATTGGCCATTTAGCCCTACCCTCTGCTTTCTATCTTTTAACCAGTTCCTGATCCACAATAGTACACTGCCTCCTATCCCATGACTCTTTAGTTTTGCCAAAAGTCTCTGATGAGGGACCTTGTCAAAGGCTTTCTGAAAGTCCAGATATACAATATCACTCCTTAAAAACAAACAAACAGATTAGTAAGACAAGATCTTCCTTGTCTAAAGCCATGTTGGCTGTCTCCCATTAGATTGTTATCATTAATGTTACTCTGTACTATATCTTTAAAGCATATATTGTATCGTACTTGAACTCATGGCTAGAGAGGTCTCAGAAACTGTAGGCTGCCATTGTTTAAGTTTTTATCAATGGACTGATGCCTAAATGTACATCAACGACCTCATTCTTGAACATATAGCCAATGGTTATTTTTTATGAAAATTGTTTTTCATAAAACAGCGCTTATGAGAACCATTGCAGTGATACCAGAGTGCCGATTTATAACACTCCCCTGATGAAACCAAAGTGGTGAAACGCGTGATACAGCGCTTGAATAAGCGTCGGGATTCTACTACACAGATAAGCACTGGTTCACTGGTTCATTCTATTCATATAAAAGCTTGCTAAAGAAGATAACGTATTGAAGTTGATAAAAAAAATTTTCATAAAAAATAACCATTGGCTATATGTTCAAGAATGAGGTCGTTGATGTACATTTAGGCATCAGTCCATTGATAAAAACTTAAACAATGGCAGCCTACAGTTTCTGAGACCTCTCTAGCCATGAGTTCAAGTACGATACAATATATGCTTTAAAGATATAGTACAGAGTAACATTAATGATAGCATTTCCACTCTGACAAAAGTGACCATTCCTATATTTGTTATCCCATTAGATTGTGACTATCTACATGCTGAGTAATTTTATTCTTTATGATGGTTTCTACCATTTTTCCCGGTACTGACGTCAAGCTCACCAGTCTGTAGTTTCCCGGATCACCCCAGGAACCCTTTTTAAAAATTGGTGTTACATTGGCGATCCTCCAATCTTCAGGTATTAGAGATGATTTTAATGATAGTTCACAGATTACTGATAGCAGCTCTGCAATCTCATATTTCAGTTCTTTCAACACCCTTGGATGTATACCATTCGGCCCAGGTGATTTGCTAATCTTCAGTTTATCTAATAGTTGTAAGACATCTTCCCGATGTATCGATATTTCCTTCAATTCTTCCGCACCTTTAAATACCACTTCAGTCATGGGTAACATCCCTACATCTTCCTCAGTAAAGACCGAAGCAAAGAATTCATTCAGCCTCTCCGCTATCACCTTGTCGACATGGTAGAAGAGGTCATGGGATTTGATGATTGAACATAGGGGTTGAAGGTATATGTTAAATAGTAGTGCAGAGAGAGTGGAGCCTTATGGGATGCCTTGGGTTTGTGTGTAGGGGCGAAAGTGACCTCACCCATTTTGATTTGTTGCTTGCGGTTGGTCAAGTAGGACTGGACCATCTCAGTACGGTGTTTTGGATTACGGTGACTTGTAGGTATTGGAGGAGGATGCTATGTTCACTGTGTCAAATGCTATTTCATGACCAGAGCTTGAAATTCTCTCAAGTAAAGAGGAACAGTTAACTGGAAACTGTTGTCTGCAGTTATTTTCTAACATTTCTACCAGCATTTCATGATTCTGACTGATTTGTATATCAGCTCTTATTCCAGTTTGCCTAAATGTTATAATTTGCTATTTCAATCAATATGTTAAACATTTACACAAACTGGAAAAAGAGCTGATATACAAATGAGTCATAATCCTGCAAAGCTGGTAGGAATGTCGGAAAATAACTGCCGACAGCAGTTTCCAGTTAACTGTTCCTCTTTTCTTGAGAGAATTTCAAGCTGTCATCATGAACTGGGAAGAGGGTGGTTGAAATACTGGCAGTGCTTGTGATTCCTCACGCATAAATACTGGTGCAGCTGCTCATATGTCTCATTCTCAGAGCCGAGCAAGATTGTGAAGAAGATCAAAACTGAAGAAGACAGAAATAGACAAAGTTGGGCAAAGATGATTAACATCTGGCAAATCATCTTGCTGTTCATGGTTACCCTGGCCCTAACGATTGCAGAAATTCCTGGACGAAAGGATCAGCCGCGAATGGGAGGATGGAAAGATGTAGACAAAAATGACAGCGGTGTTCAGAAGGCAGTGCAAATCGCCCTGAAGGAGCACAATAAAGCCAGTAACGACCAGTACATCAATGTGGTCTCTAATGTGATCCGGGCCAGAGTGCAGGTCAGTATATAATTACTCTTTAAGTTGGGTTATAACAGAGAAATGCAGTGAGACAGGGAGAATCGGAATCTGCAGATGAATAACTGTGATCTGAATCTAGAATCAAATGTCTAGGCATTGGATAGGGCCGTATGGTTTCACCTTCTTCATAGACTCGCTATGGGTCCCTACATTCTCAGCATTTCTCTCACAGACACAAAAAGCGGAAAAAAACTTTATTACATCAGACTCCATATGCTTTTGTTCCTTACGTCAACAGGTAGAAGGGGGTGCTCCAGCACCTCCTGACAAGTATCTGCTCTGTTCATTTAATGCACGGGCTTTACATTTACTGCACCTAAAGTTGTGCACACCCTTAACTTACTACACTTTAGTAAACATTTTTCAAGTTAGCCTATCTTAGGACCTAAATTTTGGAGCTCATGTTTTTTTGAATAGGAGGTCCTAGATGTATAAACCAAATAGAAAGCTTTACAGGCTAACATAATACATTTTGCCTTCTTTATAACTATTTTCCTTGATTTTGCAGATTGTAGCGGGAATGAAATATTCTCTAAATGTTTGGATTGCTCAGACGGCCTGCAGAAAATCAGAATCTGCACCTGAAAATTGTACAGAGAGTGAATTATCAGCATTGTCTCAGGTATGTAAAATAGGCATAGACATCCTGTGATTTAGTGTAAATAAGAACTATCTCTAAAGAATGGCATCTGCCAGAAAGATCTCATGACTGTGCCAGTTCAGGACTCAGAACCCTGTCCAACCAGACTCTCAGGTTTGGGGCTCCCTCTTAACCCTCTTAAGTCCACCCTACAACTCATTTCCACTGGCTCCTGGCCTTTGGCTTTATCCTTATGGAAGCTTAAAGTTGAAAGAGAGGTTCGTTATTTGGATAAGCACCTGACCACAGCTTTATTGCTTGATATTAATTTATTTTAATATCCATCTCTGTGGTTCAACTGGGGCTTTATGTGCATTTTTTGTCAACCACCACCATACTGTGGGAGGATCCTCTTCCCTGAAGAAGAGCAAGGAGCGGATTGAGTTCCCTTTAACTTTCAGTTGGGCAGTGGGGACTTATTTAGCCATGACTATGGAGGCCACATCCAGCTGCTGGGGCTGTGAATGGCCTGACCTCCCCAATTTTCATTTGCCTTGTCCAAGGTAAGAAGACCCCATTTCAACCATCAGGGCAGATATTGGCCAGACCCCTTATCTGGCTATTAAGGCAATTAGATTGCCTCCCAGTGGCAAGTCGCGTGCAGTTTAAGATTTTAATGATGGTATTTCAGATATTACTAGGTCTGGGTCCTGGTCTGATGCCTTATGTACCACTGAGACATTTGTGGGGAGGGGGGAGGAGGAGCAATTGGTGATCTGTTCTTTGAAATTGATAAAAACAGGAAGAAAGAATTCCTTGGGGTGACTTCATTATTGTGGAATAATCTGCCCATAGACTTAAGAGCGAAAGATGATTATTGCAGATTTTGGAAAAGATTAAAAACCTGGCTAGTTCCTACATAAGGGAGAAATTAAATGAGCTACTAGGAAGATGTATGGTAGTGAGCTTCAGTTTTGATTGATGAGTTGGGCTGTTGTTGCTTTATAGAGGCCTAGATCTTTGCTGATGTACTGTATATAATTTTATTGTTTCTTCTTATTCTTTTACACGTTGTAAGCTGTTTTGGATGACCTATGTATGTTGGGAGAGTGGTCTATAAATACATAAATAAATATAAAGCCTGTTCACATCAGCAGTACAGAGGGCTCACTTCTACTGTAGGAATTGTACAGACAGTGAATTTATCAACATTGCCACAGATATGTAAAGTAATAATAGGAACCTTATGATTTAGTGTAAACAATCGGGTCAATATTTAAACACCATGGTCAGCATTTTTTAAAGCACCGGCCTCAGCATTTCAATTATCCATGTATATTCAGTGCCGCTCACTTCTGGATAGGCAGGAACACTGAAGAACGTGTAAAGATAAACCAGAGCCAAGATGGCGTTGTGGGTGGCTACTTGAGCAGGCACACCATGGTTCTCCCATGTTCCAAGGCTCCTGCGCTTCCTCAGTGCTGTATTTTCAGGGCAAGAGAAGGGCAAGGCAATATGGCTTACCCCTATGCTGCCTACCAAAAGTATCAGGGCAGCAGACTCTGGAGCACTACAGGATGTTGCCTCTGAGGGAACTTCTCTCTGTTTCAGTGGTCTCAAGCTCTGGAGGGCCCAGGAGTAGCATGGATGGGGTTTCTCTAAGCCCTGAGAACTGAACAGCACCATCAAGAGCCAGGCACTGTCAGGGTTGATGCAAGAAGTGCCTCTTCCCGATATAGAGGGTTCCTTAGAGGAAAGCTTCTTCCTAGTGGAATTATGGGGAGAGTCTCCCTATCTATTGAAATCTGCCTCGGCATTGAAACCAGTGGTTGTCACGTTGGATGTGGTCTGGGATGCTATCCAGAGGATAGACACCTCACTCCAATACCTTGATGGGGTAGATACAGGCTAAAGTTGCCCAACTGTCTTCTAACACTGCTGAATTGGATCAGAAATTGAAAGTACAGGAGACTAAAATGGAATCCCTGGAAGCTAACAGGGCAGAATAACAGACTGTGAGTAACGCTCAGATTAAAGATAGAGATTACCTCTTTCATAAAATAGATTTCTTAGAAAATCACCTCATAAAGAATAACCTACGATTCCTGAACTTTCCTAAATGCCTGGTGTTCTCTGGCTGAATTGCTACATAAATATTTTATTGAAGTATTGAAAATGCCTCAGGACACTCTTCCGTACTTATAGTATGGGTGCAGTATATGGCATTTAAGTCTCTCCCATTGATTGCACAATCTGGGGACCAGACTGTCGACCAAACTGCTTTGAATTTAACTTTTTAGAAAGCTCCTTGCAGGTTATTATGGCAAGATCGACATTAGTCACTTGTTTTGCATTTGAGTCTGGCAGGACTACAGTGCTTAACTTGTTCTTCCAAAATATCACTCAGTGTTTTAAGGGCTCAAAAATTCAGATAGTTCGACATTTCCAGAGATACCCAATGTAGGCATTGGAAGTTTTGGGCCCTAAAGTCTAGGGTACAAGCACTTGGCGCCACCATGATTTTGAAGTTTCCTTGTAAATACTTTGGGCCCAATTTTCAGCTGCCTGCCGTTTGAAAGAACTATGAGCTGATGAGGTGCACAGCCCTCCCCACCGACCTCTAAACTGGATGGCAATGGCATTGAATATCTGGTGATTGCCGCAGGGACAGGAAGCCACCGATACTAACTGGGCAGCAGCGATCTTGGCTGCTGCCCAGTTAGCGATTGGCGCCTTAAAGATAGGCAAGGATTTTCTTCGCCTATCTTTAAGGAACCAATTGCTATCCGGGCAATATGCAATATCGCTGCTGCCCGGTTAGCACAATTCCCCACCTCTGCTTCACCTCAGAATGCTCCCAACATGCTCCAGTGCTAACCGAATAGCATCGGGGAATGTAGGAGACATAGGCGGGGATATTCAATGGCTCTAACCATGTATGTTCCATTAACTATCCCCATCTAAGGTATTTACACGGTTTACTTGGCTTTAAACTGTGTAAATGCCCTTCGAATGTCAGGCCCTTTATTTCTTTGGCTGGTAAGGACTATGAGCCCGATATTCATCTAGACCAGCTATGCTTAGCCATCTGTGCCGATCCTAAACCCTGGATATTCAATGCCGGGTCATATGCAGCCCGGCATTGAATATCCAGGTTTGCTGCACAGCCACCCAGCCGCAGTAGCTAACTGGGCAGCATGCAATATCACCACTGCCCAGTTATCAACCATCACCGCCTCCGGCCCTCCCCGAATTGTCCGCAATGCCCCATTGCGAAGTGGTTAGCATTGGGGCGTGTAGGGAGAAGATTGGGGATATTCAGCGGCACTAACCGTGTCAGTGCCATTGAATATCCTGGTTAGAGGCTTTACATGGTTTACAGGGCTGTAAACTGTGTAAATGCCTTTCGAATATCAGGCCCTATGGTTTTTTTGATCCCCAAAAGGGAAAGGACTTTATTACTGCAAGAGAGGAATCTGCCGTTGTGATTTCTGCAGTTCCAGAGGGTTGAGTACTGTGTAGAGTTGGCTACAGGAGGACTTTCCCAGCTACTGGCAGTCTTACTGGTTTAGGTTTTCCCTTTGTTTTGTTTTTTCTTTCATTTCTTGGCTCCCTGATTTTTTTTTATATTGTGGTCAATTTATAAGTAGTTTTGTTTCCTGAGTTTTTGCATCTCCTGCGTTGTTTATTTCTTTTTTTCCTGTCATTTGGATTTAATTCTTGGATATAAGAATGAAACTTTGCATAAATGAAAAATTGAAAAAAGGAAGAAACTGCATATATGTGGAGAGTGGTGACCACAGTTCTCTCCAGATAGCTGGCAATATTCAGTCACTATCCATTTTAGCTAAGCTTTTTTGCTGTCCTAAATTAAACTACATTCCTATACAGACAGTGGCTGAATATTGCTGTCTGTACTTGCTGCCCTGTTACTATCCAAAAAGCACTGCTGAAAATTTCCGAATAGGGTACCTCACTGTGGAGGCCTCTCAGGGGTCAATGAACAACTTTAGTTTGAAGCTTCTTTATCTCAGGTTACTGATCATACCGTATCTAGTAAGCCTTCGCCTCTACTGTCGGCTTTTCTGTTTTTCAAAAAATCAGATTTTTTTCAATTGCTCTAAAGAGATCTTTAAAAAATATATATGTTTCTTTTATTTATTTCCACCAAGTCTTCTTCTAAACACTAAGGGGTATGTTTACTAAACCATCTTAACGTCGCAGCAGTGGTATTATCGCGCGATAAGTGACTTTATCACGCAATAATATAACATTATCGTGTGATAACGTCACTTATCGCACGATAACATGGCGGCGGTGTTAAGGCACACTAACGCTGTGAAATCCTGGTCTGAAGTGTGGAGTAAGGCTTCCCAGAGGGCAGAAAGAAGGGGTCAATGGGCGGAGAGTGGGCGGGGAGAGGCTCCAGGCACACTAACACTGTGAAATTCGGGTCTGAACACTAACGCCAGTGAAACCCTCGCATTAGGCACATTTGCAGGAAAGAGAAACCATTTAAGTCAGCAATGTGCAGCAAAGGCAGGGAAACCCAGAAAAGTGATAGCTGTGATACATGTGCAGGGAGAAAAAAGGCAAATAAACATATAAAAGGACCAGAACCACATCTAAAATTCCAATAACCAAGCTGGCCAATAGTGTTATTAATGATAAACATAAAGCAACACTACTGACAAAGCGTATAAATTAAGATATCATGTTTGGAAGGGTCTATGCTCTGTCCCCCTACAAAGTGAATGATCCCACATTGAAATAGCGCTGATCAGGGTTTCTGTCATTTAGAATGGGCAGGTTTGTTATGGTGTGCACATGTGCAGCAACAGCAGAGTGGGCACGTAGGAAAGGGCAACAGTACTGATGCTGTAAATGGGATACAGGGGGCTGCAGGCGGCACATGCTGTGGTCCAGCTGGGGCACAGTGCGGGCTAGGCAGATGCCTAGGTGGCACATAGGAATGCCGAAACTCTAAAGTAGCAAGACAACAACTGACGAGGGTCCAACATGGGCATGAGTGTGTCCCACAGTGTCACAGGGGAGATTACCCAGCAGGTACCCCCAAGGGCACATAACATTGGCAGGCGGTGCGGGGGGTGGAGGGAAGCGTGCATGTCCATGTAGGCACCCCTACCCGAGAACCCACACCATAGGCAGCTGCCTACTGGAATACTGGATGGCCTGGGACTGTGCACCACCAGCACCACCGGCATAATGGCATGGCAGCATGGTGGCGGAGGGGGCAGTGGCATCTGTCCACAGCAGACCAAGGCCTAGCCCCATTTAGGTGGGTGCCGTGCAATGCAACAGACAGAGTCTGTCTGACGAACAGTCATGGTATCCCCAGGCAATGAACTGTCCCTGTGGCAACAGTGTGGTGCAGTACAACCAGTGTGTTCAGGAGCAGATGGTCACAAGTTCAAGTCCAAGCTGTGGCTGCTGCCAACCCTTTCCCCATATTTTACCCAGTACTAAACCATGGTAATAAAGACGGAACCTTTATTGCAGATAAAATAAACATGCCTGAAATGCCTATATTTTACCCTACAGAGCAGAGACACCATAAACATGTGCAATCCCTAGAGCAGAGTTTCCCAACTGCAGTCCTGGAGGGCCAAACACCATTCAGGTTTCATGCTGTCCCTAATAAATATGGTTGTGCTGCATTAGTATGCACCGCACCCATTGTATGCAAATGTATCTCATGCATATTCATTAAGGACAGCATGAAAACCTGAACAGTGTTTGGTCCACCAGGACCGGAGTTGGGAACCTCTGCCCTAGAGCAGCGGCCAACAGGGGCATAAACACCCACACCCACAGGCTCCACTATCCAAAGCCTCATGGAGAGTCAGGCTGTTGGGCCCTGTGCGCAACAGTATCTCCCAATACTAGAACTTGCATACCGTAGCAATGCTGCCCTAAACTTGGGAATACGTTACACATATATCAAAAGGTTGCTATGATTAATGGCAGATAACAATTCCTAAGTTAAGCACAATTTGCTGATAGAGCTGCATCATAACAACCTTTCTGATATCTGTGGAGTGTGTTTCAGTTTTGGTTTCTGACAGTGTTTACCACCCGGGGGAGTGACCCCAACAGTATTGCATACCATAGCCATGCCTGCACTGTGCCCAGGACTGGTGTGGTGGCCAGGGCTGCCAAAAGCTTCTATATTTGCACAATGCTGGCATAGGTGTGGGAGTGTGTGTCTGTCTATCCAGTGTGTTGTGGCTGCCTACACCTTATTCAGCCCACACTGCTTGCACTGTTTCCAGTGTTAGCCTGCCAATGTGCATAATGAGGAGCAAGGTACTGTGGGTATGGCCCGGACAGGGTGGCCTGGGCATGATGCATCTGTACAGGGCATAGGGCAATGGCTGGAACATTGTAGTGCCTGGCCACCACCTGCATGGACAGGGTTGCCACAGCATGTCCTACTGGGAGGTCACTCTCACCCTGACTGAGTAGTGACCACGGCATGGCTAGGTTCCCCCATAGTGCTATATAGTGTTTTTCTAAAGTGATATTTATGGGTTCCTTTTTTCTTGGGTCCAATCACTGACTTACCTGCTTGGTGTGTGTGTTCACATCCCATTTTTTGGGTGCACACAGTTCCTCCAGGAACATGCATTATGTACAAGCTAGCAGACTGCAGTTAGTATGTGTATGGCTAGAACACCTTGCAGGGTGCAGTGGCTGGCGTCTTGCGGTGCTTGCTCCTGGAGAATGTGAGATAGTGGTGGGGGGCAGCTGAGCATTTCCAGCCCTACTGTCTGTCTTCTATTGCCTTATGGAGGCATACAGATCTGCATTGACTGCCCTGTAGGGTGCCTGTTCCCTAGCAGGACTGGGGTTGATGGTCCCCTCTACTGCCACCATTTCAGGGAGGTAGAATGTGGATCTGTTGGTGGGAGATCCTGTCCCCCACCCAGAGCCCCAGTGGGCTGGTTGGGTGGTGCTACATAATCTGCTTATGGCTAAAAACAACCCCCCCCTTTCACTTAAATCATGTGACCATGACACCCACACAGGATATGCACTATTCTGGATGCATCATAGTCCAGAAGGGCTAGATGTGAATGGGAAATAGGAATGGACACAGGTGTAGCCTAGATGTGTCTGCAAGGCCTACCTATCACACACTGGCACTGACGGCAACCTGCAGCATAGTCTATCTCAGCTAAGCCAGGTGCTGCATACCTGGTGCTGGGCGCCCCACCTCGCTCTCAGGGTGAGCACAATACCCGCACAATGTGACGGTCTCTAACTACTCTGTGCCAGTAACACACACGGTCAGTTCCCCCTACCAGGCCGAGGTGCTGTGGGGGTGCATACCCAATCTTATGATCATCTGTAGACTGCTGATCTGCATATGCAGTGCATCATGGGTACGGGTGGGTTAACCCTATCCTGGTAACCACAGCAGACAGTTTGTGTGGTGACATGCAGTCCTTCTGTAGCCAGCCAGGGGTTTGCTAGTAGCTATAGAGATGTAGCCCACTGGTTGCTTCACTGACTGTGGAGGCAGAGGTCATGGGTTTGATACCACAGTGTTGTTATTTGATAAGGCTGTCTGAGGCATTTCCTTTTTTAATTTAAATTAGTGCTGCCAGCAAAAACACCCTCATAGTGCTGTAACCTTAAGGTGCCTCATAAGGCGCCCTATAAGTTGCCTTATAAGGCGCTCTATAGGGAACATTATAAGGTGCCTTGGCGGACAGTGCACTTTATAATGTGCCCTCTGGAGTGCCTTATAGGGCGCCTTATGTGGTACCTTAGGTTATGGCACTGTGAGGGTGTGTTTGCTGGCAGCACTAATTTAAATTAAAAAAGAAAATGCCTCAGATTTAAGTAAAGGGTAATGCCTCAGACAGCCTTACTCATTAAGCCCACTGGGGGATTGAACTCATGATCCCTGTTTTGGCAGTCATCGTATTGACCAGTGTGCTACACCTCTATTGTTGTGATTGCAGGTCAGCACGCACAGTTAAGGTTAACGCGGTAACGTGCACGGCTCCCTCTATCGTGCGATAATGGACACGGTGCACTTTATCGCACGATAACCCGCGATTGCTACCTTAAGCCCAGAATGCCCACTCCTTATATGGCATCCTTCACATTATTGCTGCAACTAGCATCGGGAACATTAAGACGGTTTAGTAAACATACCCCTAAGTGCTAGGGATGTGCATTGGTTAGCATATATTCACTTAATTCATGCACCCTAAGATTTATCCTTGGGATCAATACCCGTAAAGCTGGTTTAATGCTTGATGAAAAGTTCTAACACACGTTAACACAAATGGGTGAAAGAAACTGAAATGTCCAAACATCAGGGGAAAAATTCAAAAATGACCCAAAAACAAATCAATAATTTTTTTTTCATTCATAACCCTACTGACTGTAACTAATGTTATTTGAAACTCCTTTTGTGGAAGTCTTCATGGAAAATAAATAAAGTTTTTCTTATTTTGTCCCCAGCATAAAAGGTGCAATTTTGTTGTGCTCATAGTTCCTTGGATGAAGAGGGAAGAGCTGATACAGAACAGCTGTGCTTCCACATTGGGAGCTTGAAGACCAATGGCTATGTTTGTAAGAAAACAATGGCAAAGCCATTCCCTTCACTCCACATTTTGCTTGTAGCAATTTCACGCTGATGCTGACATCTACCTGTATTCTGCAAGGAAAATTTTGTACGCATCTTCCTTTCATGCATAATAAAGTCCAGAAAGATATGGCTTTGATTTTAATAAATTATTTTCAGTATCTGTAAATATGTGCCAGAAATTGTCAGTATTATTTTTCCAAAAATCCGCTGAAGCCTTCACAAAAGAATAAAACACATTGGCTAAATCTTTCAGGTTCAGAATTAAACTTCCTGCAAAAATAATGGGGAAAAGTGCAAAAAGCTTGCAAGTTGGTTTGCTTCTGCAAGTCTGAAATAGTGACTCCTTTGTCCAGGGATTTCATTTTTAGAACTCTAAGGGAGTGGAATCACAATCTACAGAGCAATTTACAGTACATAAGATACAATTTCTTGTAAATGGAAAGATGAAGGGCAGATGTTCCATAAACCTTTTCGTTTTAAGTTTTTCTGGCATTATTTTTTCCATTGGTTTCTTTTTCATTACAGTAATAAATATGACATTTTATTGAAATTATTACTATTTTCTCTTCCAAAAACAGTGTTCAATGTGTAAACTAAAAGGAGAGGAAGGTTGATTCTCTCCTGGAGATTTTGGCCTCTACAAGAGGATGTTCTAAAGCTAGTTAAGGCATTCTGGAGAAGACAATATGCTGTTAAGATGGTCCCTAAATACAATATTTGAAGTGCACAGAAAGAAGAGATGCCATCTAAATTACAGGACCAGGCTTCTCTTTGGCCTGGTAATAATGCCATAGGTGGACAGTAGAATTTCTTATTTACTATTGATCCGGTCCAAAATGCATTTATATGACGATGAGTTGTTTCTTGTATCTCTATATTCACAAGTCAAACAAATAGAATCCCTTTATTTCTCTATTACAAGTTCTAATGGGCAGTTTCCAGGGATTCCTTTAACTGATATCCCTTGTTACCTGAATTCCGCCAACTTTGCTCTTTTGTTCTACAGAATCTCTTCCAAAAACGCCTCTTATCTTCGAAACTAAGCAATTACTATTGCTGAAAATACTAATACTCAGTGAAACATATTTTTTGTTGGGCTCTGCTCCAACCAAATGATATACCAAACATGACTTTTAAACATCTGAGCCCTTTTTCTACATTGAATTATATTCAAGCTTTATATATTAATTTCTAACCTGTAAATCTGTAAATAGCTCACAATTTAACTCTGTTATTAGCATTTTAGTTTCCCCTCACCACGTTCAATCCAAGTTTATTTTCCTGTTACAATGTAAGCATTGATATCATTGTTCTGATGTAATGCAAATGTTATTGTTTTATGTAAACCGCACTGACCTTGAATAGCGCGGTATATAAGATTGGATAAATAAATAAATAAATATAACTTTTAAACCACATTTAAGTGGAGCATTTAGGCATGGTTTAAGCATGCCCCTTGAAATCTGTTTGTACTGCAAGTCAGTAGGTCTAAGTGGTGGGTTTTCTAAAAGGGGGCATGTCCTTTTAGGCACCAAGTATTTTCCTAACTGGGGGTTATTTTAGTCATTAAGGCATAGATATGACCATATACGTGTGTTAATGACCTCTTATAAACTACTTATCAGCATAAAAGTGTGCATGTTGCTTGATAGCAGGGACTTTGCCTGTGGGCATGCGCATTGGGGGAGTTTGGGCAAAACCACAGATGGAGCACACAAATATATGCAGAGATTATAAAATATATATCATTTGCATGTATTCTTGCAAACATCTTGGCACAGGCGTTTACACCAGTCAATGCTTTAACTTAAGGGATGATTTCTGCCACTTAGGCTAGTATTTTATAAAGACAAGTAGGTGCCCATTTGGTTTTATAAAATAGACTTAAAAAGTGCTTAAACCAGACACCCCCTTATAAAATTACTCTATGTATAGAGGTGATATTCAGCTTCTACAAGTATAGCTAAGCAATTTAACATACAACATTTTTTTCTGTCCTAAATTAACTCACTTAGCTATTCGGATAATAGTTGAATATTGTTGCTACCCCTAAAGCTAGGCAAAATGCCCCTGCTCCACTCCAGAATTATATAGGTAGTGCTGAAGTGGTCGGAGGAAATTTTCAGTGGCACTATCCAGATAGTGCCATCAAAAAATCATGGATAGGAGACTTAAGAACATAAAATATGCCATACTGGGTCAGACCAAGGTCCATCAAGCCCAGTATCCTGTTTCTAACAGTGGCCAATCTAGGTCATAAGTACCTAGCAGTTTCCCCAAAAGACACAGGTTCCACATTGCTTGTATTGGGTCAAGCAGTGCCACTAAATGTACAAATCCCTTGGAATACTGGGCCTTTAATTATTTTCTGGTCTTGTGTTGATATGGTATCTCAATAAAGTAAATATTTTCCTAAGCTTAATTTTGCTTTCAATTTTTAGGTTCTAATAAACTTCACTTCCGGTTACCAGTATTTGGAGAATCTGATCTTTCCATTTAACGTAGATACAATAGTTAGCAATTAATAGCATTTTATGAATCTAAGGGGCTCTATTACTAGTGTGTACTAAATGATTAACGCACGCTTTAGCACATGCTGATTGTTAGTGTGGAGCTATTACCATGTGGGTAGTTACTGTGGAAATTGCAAATCGCACTGTGGGGAGGGAAATAGGCAGGTAAGGGTGGAGTGGGTGTAATTAACATCGGGGTACATATCAAGCGCTAACTGTAGATGCATGTAACATCACCTCAGTATTTGATGTTCAATGCACCTGCATTTAATGCTGTTACTGTGCTTTAGGGAACTTTTCTATATAGTAACTGCTGGGACATGCTGGCCATGCTCCTGAAAGTGAGCACACAACATTTTCACTAACCTCGTTACCTTTTATGCAAAATGCATGATAAATGCAAAAACCTACTGTACCTTAAAAAGGGTGTCTTAGCACGGAGATTTCTTTCACATTTTAAACAACACTCTATCTTCTGGTGTCTTTCTGGCATCCTGGAAACACACTGTAGTTTGTTCCATTCTCAAGAATCCATCCCTTGATCCCTCTATTTCAGCCCACTATCATCCTATCTGTACTCTCCCCTTTCTCTCTAGGTTGCTTGAAAAATTGGTTTTTGCTCAATTGTCTTCACATCTAGATTCTACTCATGCTCTTCACCCCATCAATCTGACTTCCATCCCAGGGACAGCACCAAAACCGTTCTTCTTTCTTTTTTTGATGGACTTTACCAGTCTCACGACTGGGATCATATTTCAGTAGCAGTTTCTCTTGACCTTTCTTCAGCTTTTGATCTCGTGGACCATGCTGCCCTTCTCACTTGACTTTATGACGTTGGCTTTCATGGTACAGTTCTCTGTTGGTTTTGTTCCTTCCTCTCTCAATGGTCGTTTTTGGTTGCTGTAGGTAGCTCTTCTTCCTCGTCTGTACCTCTTCACTTTGGTGTCCCCAAGTGCAGTTCTAGCGCCCCTCCTGTTCAATATTATTTTGATCCCCTTAACCCTCTTGATTCAGCAACATGGTATTTCCACTCACTACTATGCAGAAGACATTATCTTACTTCATCACACTGACCCGGTAACCCCCGACATTTCCCCGCTCAACGCTTGTCTATCTAGCATCTCATCTTGGTTATCAGGCAATTTTCTCCATCACAACCCCAATAAGTCAGCTGTGTCATGGTTCAAATTTGGTAGCCCCTCTACCACTTTGGTCCCTTCTCCCTCCAGCTCTAGCATCCCAGTAGTTGAATCACTTTGGCACCTAGGTGTTACGCTTGACACTACTTTATCCTTCCATGCTCATCTCTCTTTTGTAGTCTGCCACTGCTTCTTCCCTCTTCACGAGATTTGGGACGTCTGTCCTTTCCTATCCACTTCGTCTCTAATCACAGTACTCCTTACTCTTGTCTTGTACTGTAATATTATCTATCTCAGCCTCCCCCAATATCAACATCATCGCCTCCAGTTAATGCGAAACACTACAGTTTGTATCCTCGCTTGTGCTTTTAGATCTGAACATATCACCCCCTCCTGATGCATTACCACTGGCTCCCTGTAAAATTTTGAATCCAATATAAACTGTTCACTCTGGTCCACCATACATTACATTCTGGCTCTCCCTGCTCTTTCTCTGATTCTCTGCTTCTACACTCCCCACATTGTGTCCTCTGGAATATCCATGCCAATCGCTTACATCTCCTTTCCACTTCTCAGGCCCTGTTGACCTCTACATGTTCCCCTGCTTTTTATTTCATTGCAGTTATCTCCTGGAATTTCTTGTCACCCGCCCTCAGACATGAGCCTTCATACACTAAATTCAAATCATTGCTAAAGACCCATTTGTTCAATAATGCCTTTAACCTACCGGCTTTTGGATTGTCTCATTCTTCCCAGTTCCCTGTACATTCTTCCGCTTTCCACCCTCTTCCCTCCTTCCTTTCTCCCCTTCTTTCCCAGTATGATTGACTCCTTTTACACCGTTCTATCATGATATGGAGTTCTGCTCTATCTTTTTATATCTTATGTTTTAATTTGTTTGTAACTATGTACACCACCCTGCTGCTTTTGTGAAGGGCGGCCAAGCAAATAAAATAAACAAACATTCCTTCTTTATTAGCAGACCCAATAAACTTTTCAAGATTTTATCTCACTGCACTTAGTGGATTATTCTATAAGACCCAGCACAAAATTACAAAATTCAGAGACTACATCACAGTTCCATTATGACAGTGAAAGAGACATCGTTAGATAGGTAAGGGTGCAGGGTACACACTACTGAGGGGGTCCCAAAGCCTGCATACAGGCTACGCCTCTTTCAGCTTGAGGTAAACTTGGAGCCAGTCTTGCAGTGAAATAAGTTATCTGTGAGAATATGACATTTAGGATAGGATACAATTATAAATATTCCTTGTTTACATGTCCAGACTGAATATGTAATTATTTAATGTAAGATCTGAAATGGACTGTCCCAAAAGTTTACATGACGTGGAAGGAACTTAACTACCAAAGCACCCTCTAGTATCTGCAGATGCATTAAACTTGTAGAGAGCACTGTTGCCACCTAGTGACCAGTTTTATAAATGTTTTGTATTCATTGCAATTGTCATAAAATTGTTGACTTTCTATACACCAAATTTTGCAAAATGTAATAAAAATTCTTTGAGAAGTATCAGAAAGTACTTCATTATGCTTTCTTATAATATAATGCGCAAAAGGGGCAATTTTCAGAGTCCACAGGCAACTTGAACTTTGTACCCGGTAACTTACAAGCTCATTTTCAACTCCATGGGTATGTTTCAGCAGATAGAAAGCATGTGCCAAGAAGAACACAAGGAGGGGAATTTTAGGAGATCCATCCAAGTGCAATCAGAATGTCTGAAAGAATGCAGGCATGTCCAGGTGCGCATGTGATTTCACAAACCTGGATATGCCCAATATGGACGTCTGCGGGGCATCTACCTAGACATTCTCAGAATGGTATTGTAGAACCTAGACATCTAGGATAACCTAATTGTTAGAGTCCTTGGAAAGGAATAGGGCATTCAGGGTTCAAATCTTACTGCTTGTGTTGTTGGAATTGGTTGAGTACTGGGGATGAGTAACTTCAATCTTCTCTACACCCTCTGGATGTTTTTCAGCGAAAACAAGCACTTTTCAGATGCTTATTCGTGCCTCGGAGCAGGTCTAGAGTTAAACATGATGCTGGATGTTTCCGTGATCAGGTGTGGCTGTCCTGGTCCCTGGGAATGCCCAAACCATGCCTCCAGGTTCCCAAGAATGCTTCGGCCTCGGCTCCTCAACACCCCTGTTTAGATTCAGACATCCCCAGAGCCAGCTTCTAAAATGGCTCTGGAAATGCCTCTGTGCTTTGGATGTCTCTAAGCTCATTTTCGGATGTCCAAAGCATGAATAAAGCTTCTAAAATGACTCCCTTAGTGATTTGAAAATGAAATCATCATGCCTATGTGGCCTACCCTGACATAATCCCACTCCCTTTTCCCTGCTAGTAACTGAATGTGTGCTGGAAGAACATGTCCACTTTCACCCACGCTGCTGGGAGAGGAAGAATTTTTCAAAAGATTGTTTTGAGTGCGTAAATGTTTCGTACGTTTTTCAAGGTTCAGTTCAATTTTTTTTGCTTTACCAGCAGGTTAGCACAAATTGCATTAGTTAAAGCAATTTGCAATAACCTGTTTTAAAATTAATAACTTGCTTTGTATGAATTTTCATTGTGTCAGTCCATGTTAGGTTGACTGAGATGAACTATGCTAAACAATGCAATTGCAGTGCCTTTCAAATACCTACTAACACAACACTAGTCTCAAAATACAATTGGGTCCCATTTACTAAACTGTTTTGCATGGATGTAATTTGAGGGCAAATAGGGCAATGCCCGCCCAAACACTGCAGGTCATAGGCATTGGAATGGGGTGCCTTCCTCCCACTCTGGCAGCGGCAGCAGCAATAAACAGAAAAAATAATGCACGTGGCCCTCTTGGAGTCTTCCAGTCCCTGCACTGTTGAATGCATTGCCACTTCCCATCCCCAAAAGGAAGTATTTATCATAGGAAGTGAGACACAACACAACATTCAACAGCACAGGAGATAGAAAGCTATGTGGCAGACTATGTTACTGCTTCTCTTATTTATAGTACTTTTGCCATCAAGCAAAGCATTTCCTAAGGGATTACAATAAAACAAACCCAATCATCAAGAGACCAACAAAAGTAAAAAGTAAAATGCCTAATACAAATAAAACATTAACAGAAGACACATTTCACAGATGGAACGCGTTCTGAAAAAAGTAAAATTATTGTATTATTGCTGCTACTGTTGCTACAGCCTGGTAACTTGAAGGAGCTGCAGCAGGGAGGGAGATGTTAGACCACAGGAGGGCAGGAGGATAGAGGGAGAGAGGTGGACATTCTGGATGGAGGAAAGGGAGAGAAAGGGGAGATCCTATTCCATGTTGGGTGGGAGGGGAAGAGGAGAAGAGATATTCTGGACCACAAAGGGTGTGGGGTGAGAGAGAAGGGAGATGCTGCATCATGTGGGAAAAGGGAAGAGAGAAGAAAAGATGCTTGACATAGGGGATGGGGGGATAGGGAGACAGAGAGAGATACTGGATTGGGGGAGGGAGAGAGGCAAGAGATCTGGGGGTGAGAGAGAGAGACAAAGAGGCTCATATTGGTAGATATTAGGGCTTCATGTGGAAAGCTCTGATTCTGGGGCCGGGATAAGGGGACTAGTGGCTGAAGCAAGGCCTGAGCATGGCAGGAAGGGGATGATCATGACAGATGCTGGGGCTGGGGGATGAGTTAGGAGAAGGAGACTGATTTTCAGAGAAGGGTCTGATCAGGACCTAATCGCAGACAGCAAGATAAACCTCATGTGCATCACAGAAACATGGTTTTCTGATAGCGACAATATTCTGCTCAACCAGCTCAATACTGACACCCACACCATCCACAACTGCCCAAGCAGCAACACCACAGGAGGAGGCATCTGCATCCTCTTACACAAGGCACTGAAATTCGAGAACATGTCCATGGCTGGTATGGCTTGCTCCACACCAGCCATGGACATGATTTCAAACAGGCACATCACCATCTGCCTGGTATACAGGGCACTGCTCAACAAAGCCAAGGAGCTTGACAACCTCCTTGACACCATCTTCTCTCACACATCCCACCACAAACACTTCATTCTCTTTGGAGAATCTGCCTCAAGCATCCAAAGTTCCACCTTTCTTCAAGCCATGCACGATCTGCAATATACACAGATCATCAATGCTCCTACTCACAGCAGAGGAGGAACCCTAGATCTAGTCTTTCTCCCCAAACTCCTCCTGACTATGCCTGGGTACACTCCCACAACCACAATCCCCATACCATGGTCAGATCACCATCTCATCACGGTCACTCTGCTCCAGCAATGCATCGAATACACACCCCGAGATGCCACCCCCAAAGCTAGACAATTCGAAGCCTTCGGTGAACAGATCTTCCTTCAAAATACCTTATCAGGAGCTAAAACCTGAGTCCAAAGTGGACCACGAAGCAGCAATCACTGCGTGGCATGCTATGATCTCCACTGCGACCTCTGCACCTTTATGTCCCAGCTCCACCAAGCAACACAGACAAGCACCATAGTACTTCCCAAGTTAAGGGAACAGAAACAGGTCCTTCATTGCATAGTGTCAGTGGAGAAAATCTAGAGATCCCGAACTGCACGCCACATACCTGGAGAAACTCAAGATCTACTGCACAACACACTAGGGGCCAAGTAGGAGAACTACCACAATACCCTACTCAAGCACTCAACAAGCCTAGGGAGCTCTTCAACTTGGTCAAGTCACTCACAAAGGACCCCACCCAACAGGAACATACCCTCAACCCGCAGGACATGGCTTCATACCTCCAGACCAAGCAAGGGTCCATCAATCCTCCTGCACTTGTCATACCCACCATGAGTGAAACCACAGACGACTTTCAATCCTGGATCGCCTTCAGGGATTTACCATTAGAAGAAGTCTACGCCATCATCTTGCGCATCAATACAATGACCTCCCCGCTGGACCCATGTCCAGTGGCATGGATAAAAACCACTAAGGACCACTTCCTACCACTTATAGTGACCATAGTGCACAAATCCCTTTTCCATGCCTACCTCTCCCCCCCCCCCCGCCCCCTTCTAAAGAAGCCCAACCTAGACCTTAGATCACCCACCTCATAACGACCCATAACCAGTGTGCCATTCCTGGCAAAAATCATAGAAAAAGCAGTACAAATACATCTCCAGGAACACATTGACCAGCATGCATCTCTAAACCAGCATCAACTTGGCTTCCACCCACATCATAGTGCAGAACCCCTGCTGACTTCCCTACTATCAACCCTCATCGAAGGAACACAAAACAAATCAAAAGGCTTCATACTGCTTTTCCTGGACATCTCCTCAGCGTTCTATACAGTATCACATCAAACACTGCTGAACCAACTCCATGAGATTGGAGTGCAGGGCAAACTGCTCAAATGAGATTGGAGTGCAGGGCAAACTGCTCACATCTCTCACAACACAGCCATCACAGCCAACAGGTCAGAGTGGGACCAATCTCTGCCTCCCCGTACTTCCTGCCACAAGGAGTGCCCCAAGAATCTGCACTATCATCACTACTATTCAACATCTATGTCTGCCCCCTTTGCACAACCATCCAGAAGCACAGCGTCAGGAATCTGCTATACGCTGATGACACAATAATGGTATACACCCCATTCTCCACAGCCATTCCAGACTACTCCAATCTATCAGCATGCTTTGAGGAAATGGTCAAGTGGCTCCAGCATCGAAACCTGGCAATCGACCTCAGCAAGATGGAGATCCTATGTGTCACCAGGGACCCCTATATCACACCTCCACCATCCGTCAAACTCAGGGACACAGACCTCCAAGACAAAAGTCAGCTCAAATACCTTGGAGTCACCTTGGACCAGTGCCTAGACTTTAAAGCCCACATCCAAAATACCACAAAGGCAGTCTATTTCAAGCTCAGATTGTACGCAACCTATGTCCTTGCCTCTCCTCTGAGGACATCTGCACAGTCTGCCAGGCCCAGTCACCCCCTTGCTTGATTATTGTAATTCCATATACCAAGGGTGACCTAAATGCACCATCCACCCACTACAGCTCGCTCAGAACACCTCAGCACAAACAATCTCCCAAATACCTAGGTACTCCCACATCACACCCATCCTAAAATCCTCGCATTAGCCACCCATCACCTCCAGGCCCTCACCATCATTCACAAAACTCAGAATGGACTCACCACCCAACACCTTCAAATGTCAATAAGCGTCCCCAGCTCCAACAGGCCCCGCAGGCAGACCACACATAACCTACTCAGCATGCCAATCCAAACTGACAAAAGCACCCAATATGTCTACCAAAGATCCTTTCCTCTCTATGCTCCCACCCTCTGGAACACACTACCACCCACCCTAAAAAATATCCAGGATAGAAAAATCTTCTGTAAACACCTAAAGACCAAGGCATCTCTTCCAGGAACACTATGGCACGTGTTGACCTCACCAAGAAGCTACCGGACCCACTGCCCCCACATACCTACCATATGTAGCACACCTTCCCGAAGGCTACCTCCACCACAACCCCAAGATGTTCGAACCCACCTCTGCTCTTAAATTGTGCACCATTTTGATTGGTGGAAAAATGCTATATCAAAACCAATTATATAAATAAATAAAGATGTAGGGGCTGGAGGTTGACGACACAAGAGCTGGGGATGGGAAAAGCAGGTAGGAGCTGACAGAAGAGCTGGGGATAGCAGAAGTGGCTGTTGTTGGCAGATGTTGGGGGGTGATGGTGGGAGAAGGAGGCTGATGCTGGGGGAGTGAGAAGGAAGAGGATAGATATTGCGAGGGGAGAGAAGCAAGTGCATATGTAGTGGAAGGAGGAGGAAAGGAAGGGTGAATGAATTCTGGAGAAGGAGGTAGGTAAGTGAATACTAGGGAAGGGGAGAAGGAGGTAGGGGAAAAGGTGAAAAAATGGAAGCCAGGGAAAGGGGAGAAGGAGGCAGAAGTCTTTAAAGAGAGAGACAAAGGAAGGAGGACAGATATTTGCAAGAGAGAGTGGGAAATAGTAATGGTTAAAGGAAAAAGAGAGCTTTGATAAGGGGGTAAGACATAAGAAAGGACTGGACTGGAGAGAGGAAAATGGACAGGAAAAGAGCTGGGGTTGGTAAGAGCATGAGAAGCAGAGGTAGACAAGGATGGAAGGGATGAGTAGAGGGGGAAATAAGAGACTAGAAAGTGGGTGAAAGGCAGGGGAATAGGAGGCTGGAGAAGAAATGAGAGACAGAGGTCGGAATGGATAGATTAAGGGGGTAAGCACATGAAATGGAAAGCATGTAAGTAGGTGAAAGGTGAAAAGAAGGAGACTAAGGGGTATGTTTAAGGGCATTAAGGGAGCAGGTATGCCATTAACACCTGCTATTGGCACCCTTGCAGCCTTAACGCTGCGGAAATGGCCTATAATGCTGCAATAATGAGAATTGGAGTGTCCCACAGTGTTAAGGGAAAAAGAGGTGGAGAGTAGGTGTTAACAGGGCAGGAAGTGGACATTGACAGCAGGTTCTCCATTAACACCGGCTGCACAATTGCGCATTAGAGCCCTCTGCACTGGGAACCCTTATGCCAAGTCAAACATCACAGAAAGGGGCTATTTTGAGGGGAGGGAACCTATTCCAATGTCTGCAATGTGACCCACACACAGGGAACCCAAGACAGTGATGGTAGTGCTCCATTAGCAGCAACAGCATAGTGGCCAAGTATGAAAGAGCACTATGTTGGTGCTGCAAATGGGGCAAAGGAGGTAATGCAGTGGGGGTTGCTGGTGTGCAAGGCAGCTGCTCAGGGGTCACAGTTGTGATGTCTGTCACGACGCCACAGTGACAGTGGCAGCACACAGACATGCTGCTGCTGTGGAAAAGGTGACATGCAACTTCGGGGCGGCCCAAAGATCCCTGGTGCCCGAGGCAGAGACCCTGGCCATCCTCCCCCGCCCCCCCCCCTCACTGCTGCCAAAGCCTCCTTTGGAGGGATAGGCTGGCAGCAGTGGAAGCATCACTAAAAGGGGCTGCAAAAAGCAGCTGCCCTTGAGAATACTGCTAGTGTGGCTGTCTTCCTTCCCCTCCAAAAATGGAATCAGTGGCAGCCAGGGAGGGGGGAAAGCGGTGGCAGTTGGGTGGGGGGCAGCATGGTCAGGCATATGTTTCGCTGCCGCAGTCATCTGGACCTGCTGGCCTAGGTGCCTGCCTAACCCGCTTAGTGGACGGGCAAGCACTGCGCACCACCCCTACTGCCACCATACTGCCATGTCAGCATGGTGTGAGGGTGCTAGCAGTGGCTGCAGCGGCTCCCACCTGCAGCAGACAACAGCACTGTCCCAGCCCTATGTGCCCGGTGTAATGCAACATTTGCCAAAGTTTGTCTGATGGCAAACATTTCAATGGCAGGGACATTGGAGCATATGCTGATCCCTCCCCATCGAGGTCGGACATATCTGGACACGTGTCCACATCCCCCAGTGGAGGGGGGCAGGATCAACAAAGTGTGCACAGCTGCAGGGGTGAAACATCAGAGAGGCTGCCTGCAGCACTGAGCTGGTGGTTGTGTCACAATGGTAGGGAGGGATACAGTGGCCAGCAGGCTGACCACAATGACCACTGGCCCATGGCAGTAATCGGAGGGGGAAGGGAAATGAAGCTGCGGAAGGAATACTACAATAGGAGAACAGGGTAAGTCAGAGGCAAAATTCCCACCCAGAACTACCACCTGCCAGATGATAGCACTACTACTGCTACTATACATTGCTCATAGAGCACTACAAGACATATGCAGTGCTGTACAAACACATAGGAAGATAGTCCCTTCCCGAAGAGCTGCCAATCAAGTGATGACAGACAATACAATACAAGAAAATGAAGGGTGCTTTAGGGAGAAGAGACACCAGGGAAACAAGTGAGAAGGATCCAATAGCAGCCCCAAAGAGGTATGCCATCTGCATGGATTTGAAGAGGGAGAGAGATGAGACATGACGTATGGATAGAGGACGCTTGCGCCAGGCATATGGAGCAACAAGGAGAAAGGATCAGAGTCTAGAGATGGCAGAAGAAGAGCAGGGCATAAAGAGGAGGTAGTCAGAGGAGGAGCGAAGTCCACATCAAGGGGTGTAGGGAGGGAAGAGTCAGAAAAGATAATGAGGGGCAGTAGAGGTGATGCATTAACAGATTAGCACACATCGCATGTTTGACATAGATATGGAAACAGATGGGGAGCCAGTGAAGTGATATCAGGAGAGGGGTTATATGAGTGTATCAGGGCTGGCAGAGGATCAGCCATGCAGCAAAGTTCTGAAGAGATGGAAGGGAAGAGATATGACTCTGAGGGAGACCAGCAAGGAGGAGGGTGCAGTGGCAAGATGGGAGGTAACTATAGTGAGGACAACAGTTTTTGTTGTGTGTTCAGAAAGGACAGGGCTCTGTATGATCTGGGGCCCCCTCCAAATGTAAGGTCCCAGTCATCAGCAGCCATCTGAGGTATGTGTGCATCCACATCAGCCAGGTCAGGCTGCAGGATATAAGGTCATGCCATGACTGCACCACAGGCGCACACCAGGCATGGGGGACCATGGCCATTCTACTCAGTCTGCCATGGCATGCGATGTGTATGTGCCTATCTCATGGGCTGCCCCTGTGAGTAGACATCTCCCATGTGTGAGACAGGAATGTCAGTTGCACTAGCAGCATAGAAAGCCATCGTACCCACCAAACACACCTTGTCAGACAGGTATGGCACAGGACCTGCAGAGATCCCAGCACACATAGGCAGACCCCCTACTCATGCCCGCAGTCACTCTGATAATGACCGCATCTACACTCATGGATTACTAACCCCATAAGGAAGCTCTGTGGCTCAACACCCAAGGCCAGTGTGTATTGTCGTCATGCCCCCTTGTGGCCAGGCGGTTGCCTAGGGCTGCAGGAGTTGTGACGATTGACCTTTGTTAAAACTTGCCTAAACTCATGTAGTTGTGTCCCCGAAAGGATTATAGCCAAGTGCAAGGTCGCAGGAAAATTTCTTTTATTCTCAGAAATCAGGAATTCCAAAACCAAGTCAATTCTTTAACATGAATTGATTGAAGATAAGGGAAAACAAAACTCAGGATACTTCTCCAAACATAACAATACTCAAGCCATTTATACAGTCCCTGGCTTGCTGTAGCCTTTAAACTGACATTCAAGTAAAACTTTACTTTCAATGATATTCTGTACTTGGTCTTCAGGAGGCGCTGTGCCACCCTCTGTTGTTCCACAGCAGGTGTAGCACAGTTCCTGACTCAATCAACTGCTTTCACCCGTAGTGGCTCCTTCCTTTCTCGGCTCACCCATATCTCTGGTCCCCTCTTTTCGTTACCTCGGTGTTATCTTCGACTCTCACCTTACTTTTCAAGACCACATCTCCCATGTCACTAAAACTTCCTTCTTCTTTTTACGTCAAATCCGTGCTATTCGCCCATTTCTTACTTCCTCTGCGCTTGCTACATTGCTTCTCTCTCTGGTCATTTCTCGGATCGACTTTGCAAATTCTCTCTTTCTTGGTCTTTCTAAGTCTCAGCTATATCGTCTTCAGCGTATTCAATATACAGCTGCTCGCATTGCCACTCATTCCTCCATCCGTGACCACGTTTCCCCTCTGCTCTCTCAACTCCATTGGTTGCCCCTACCCTTCCGTTTTCACTATAAACTGCTTACATTGGTTCATCGAGCTTTTCATACTAACACCCCTCAATATTTAGCTCATCTCCTCACTTACCATACTCCCAGACGCACTCCTCGCTCATTTCACCTCAACCGCCTTACACTTCCCTCTCCCTCTCTAGCCCATTTACAGTCTACTCGTTCCTCTGCTTTTTTCTTCACAGCCCCAGCCCTCTGGAACTCTCTCCCTCCCGCTCTCCGTCTCGAGCCTCACCACAGCACCTTCAAATGCAACTTGAAAACCCACCTCTTTTCTCTCGCTTTGGATCTTCCCTCGCCTTTTGTGTCATCTCCCTCCTTTTAATTGTTGTGTTGTGTTCTTTAACTCCCCGCTTTTAATATGAAATTGTAACTTCTTTTCCTTTCTTCTGGCTATTGTACAGATTATATTTATAAATTTTTACTTGTTTTTATTGTACACCGCTCTGATCTCCTTGTACGAGCGGTATATCAAATTTTAATAAACATAAACATAGTGTAATTCCTTCTCAGTTGTAATACAAACTTTCAGCCTAGCTCTGGCCCAAGCAGCATTAAATGAAACAGCTACTTTTAAAAAGCATGGCTAAAAGTACTGGCTTAAAAAGTCCTGGTAAAAGGAACTTCCTCAGTTCTTTTACCTAATACATGGTAACTCAGAAATATACATTAACTTCACTCAGCTGGGTTTTTTCTTCACTCAAACCCTCTTTGGTCCTCTTAGGTTTCTCTTGCACAAATAGCACAGCTTATTTCCATATCTGAAATGCTATCTGACTCTCCAGAGACTCCTACCTCCATTTCCTCCACACTTGATTCTCCTGGGTCATTGTTTTCCTGGGTATGCTCTTGGGAAGCCTCCCCAGCCTGCAGAGCCTTCAGTAGTTTTCCCCAGGCACTCTTAACCGTGAGAGAGCTAGCGGGGGAAGGGCAGGGAAAACTCCTTTCCTCTAATAAGCCTTTTAACCGATGTAAAGGGCTCACCTTAGTAGTGCTGGGTTTCCTGCTGACAACGTCCTTACTGGGTAGAGAGTTGAGCCAAGACCCTTTTGAGAATATTTCCTCCTCTGAGGACTCTTCTCCCGAGGTTTCCACAAGCCTTGTCAGCCTTTTACTCCTGGCTCTCACCGGCTTCTGTGTAAGGGATTCCCCTGGACTTCTTGTCCTTCCTTCCTGGAACCCTTGTGTCCTCTGTGTCTGAATTTTCTCTCTCTTTCTCTCCTCCCAAGGAAAGTCTCTTATCTCCTCCTCGTGTCTGTATCTGTGCTTGCCTTGGTGCTTGCTCTGAGCCTGTCCTCCGTCAGGAAAATCTGCTGTATGAGTGCAGTTTTTCTTCCTAAATGTTTGGGGCTGTCCTATCCCTTCTGACTCCGCCCCCAAACCACTCCCTTCTCCTCCCTCTATCTCCATGGGAACAGGGGGTGTGTTTTGGTCTGCAGTTCTCTTTGAGAAACTTTTCTCTTTCGTATCTGAGTTAACCCTTTCAGAGCCTGCAGTTCTTTGGGTGAAAGGAAAAAAAGGCAGTTTTCCCTTTATTTTTCTGCCCTCAGCAGCTGCTTCTCCACCACATAACCCCCCCCCTTAAGATATTCCATGCTGGCGTTTCTAGCGCACAGTGCGGAATCCGTGAAAGGGCATCGGCGTTAGTATGTAGCCTCCCCGCCCTGTGTTCCACCTGAAAATCGTAGGCCTGTAGGGCCATGTACCATCTGGTGAGGCGAGGGTTGTGGTCTTTCATACTGGTTAACCACTTCAGTGGCGCATGGTCGGTTACTAAACGGAACCTACGGCCAGTTAGGTAAAAACGAAGCGCCTCCACTGCCCAACGTATGGCGAGGCATTCCCTCTCGACCGTGGAATATTTCTGTTCTGCAGGTGTCAGCTTTCTACTTAAAAACATAACCGGGTGCTCTACCCCTCCATGTTTTTGCGCTAGAACCGCACCTACCCCTGTCTCAGACGCATCAGTCTGCAGTATAAAGGACTTATTAAAGTCCACCCCCCTTAAGACCGGCGCTGAACACAATTGTTCTTTTAGTTGGGTAAAGGCCTGCTCTGCCTTTGGTGACCATTTTACCTGCGTTGGCGCATTTTTCTTTAGCATCTCTGTGAGAGCAGCGCTTTCCGTCGCGAAATGGGGCAAGAATCGTCTATAGTAGCCAATTAAGCCTAAAATGCTACGTACCTGCTTCTTATTGATGGGCTTCGGAAAGGCTTTCACGCTTCTCACTTTGTCAATGAGGGGCTTCACTACTCCCCGTCCCACAATGTGCCCGAGATACTTCACCTCCCTCCCTCCAAACATGCACTTGCTAGGGTTTAAGGTGATCCCAGCTTTTTTCATCGCTTCCAATACAGCGGTGATATGAGCAAGATGTTGGTCCCAACTTTTACTGTGTATTACCACATCGTCCATGTAGGCTAGAGCATATCAGCGATGTGGGCGTAGGACGATGTCTACCAGCCTCTGACACGTGGCCGCCGCTCCATGGAGGCCAAAGGGCATCCGACGGAACTGGTACAGTCCTATCGGTGTACTGAAGGCGGTTTTCTGGCGAGACTCCCGGGTAAGGGGAATCTGCCAGTACCCTTTGGACATGTCAAGGGTGGTTAGATAAGCAGCTTGCCCCAGCTGGTCCAACAACTCCTCTATCCTGGGCATGGGATAGGTATCGAATTTAGAAATCGCATTTACTTTTCGGAAATCGATACAAAACCGTATCGTTCCGTCAGGCTTCGGGACCATAACTATTGGACTATTCCATGGGCTAACCGACTCCTCGATTACGCCCATGTCCAACATTTCCCTGACCTGCCGGACAACCTCTTGCTGTTTGGCTTCCGGAAGCCTGTACGGCCTTTGCCGTATCACCTCACCTGGTGGGGTTACCACCTCGTGGGCCACAAGCTTTGTCTCTCCCGGTATCGGGGTTAGGACGTCGGGGAACCTTCGCAACAACCTGAACAGGTCCTGTTGTTGGTTCCATGCCAGTTCATCTCCCATCCTCGGAGTGGGCTTGGCTTTACAGTCAGCCAATTGAGGACCAAGGTCAACATCAGCCTTATCCTCCTCCCTAGTGGCTGCTAACCCCTTTATTTCCGCCCGCCCCGTGGAACCAAACCCCGCTGACCCCCGGATGGTAGGGTTTAACTCCGGGACTTCTTCCACCGGAGGAAACCCAACTCTTTCCAGAATTAGCTGGGCTATCCGGTCTCCCGTGTTTACCTGAAAGTCTGTCTTAGCAAAATTTAGCAATAAAACTTTAACCGGTCCCCGGTAATCAGGGTCCACTACCCCGGCTCCTACATCAATACAGCTCTTTACTGCTAGGCCGGAGCGGGGAGCAATCCGGCCATAGCATCCGGGCGGTATTTCTATTTGCAGCCCCGTCTCCACCAAAGCTCTCCCCAGTCTTGGGATGCTAATATCTTCAGCACTGTGAAGATCTAACCCTGCGGCATATTCTGTCGCTCGCTTGGGTAACCGGGCATTTGGAGTAGTGCGACAGCATTTCAATACGAACTTAGGTTTTATCTCCTGGTCTTTCCTTGGAGCTACCCCTCTATCTGGCTTCTTGTGAGCGGTCGCAAACAAGGGAGCAGGCAGTACCTGGGACCTGGCCTTAGGTTCCCGAGAGGAAGTAAAGCCCTTCGCCTGTCCCAGCTTATCTCTCTCCCTAGAGGGTGTCAGCTCATCACTGGAATCTTTGTCCCTAGCCTTGGTTTGGGCCCCCATGGACACTAACCCTGTCCTGGCCTCTAGACCCTTGGCTAGCCCATGTTTGAACTGTGGCCAGTCCCTCCCTAAAACTACGGGATATGGCAGTTTAGGGACCACAGCTAAAGTGATAGTTCTCTTCATACCTAGGCCCTTTACTACAAGTTTCTGCAAGGGATAAGCGGATGCTGCGCCGTGAACGCATCGGATCCTTATATTCCCCTCCGAAAGTTTTTCTATGGGGCCCCCTCTCCTGGCTTGTATCTCTGCCCACAGCTGTTGGGAGACCATCGACTGGTCGGCGCCAGAATCTAAGAGCGCCTGTACTGGGATGTTCTCCACCTCCACTGACAGCAGAAAGCCCTCTCCTTCTTGGGAGTGGTTGGTTATCAAGACTGTCCTAGTGCGACAATCTTTCTTTAAGTGGCCTTTATTTCCATAGCCATAACACTTACGCTGCTCATATCCTGACCTGCTTAGGGGTTTTCCTTGTATAACCTCTCCTAGCATGGTCTTGCTCACTCTTTCTGGCTCTCTTACATTTGCATAGCTCAACCCTGCACCCTTCATTTGGCCTATTACTCGAGCCTCTAAAAACCGCTCTGCCAAAGAAGTTGCTTCTTTAGTGCTCTTGCAATCTTGTAAGACCAGAAAAGATGGCATTTCCTGTGGCACCGCCTCTATGAACTGTTCTAGAGCAATGGTATCTAGAATAGAATCAATAGTTTTACCATCAGGCAAAAGCCACTTGTACAATAGTGCCTTGAGGCGTTGGCACAAAGCCCGAGGTGTTTCATCTGACCTCAGTTTGCAACCTCTAAAAAGACGGCGGTAGACCATTGGGGTCAATCCCAGTCGGTCTCTCACGGCCTTTTTTACTTCGTCATAAGTGAAGGCGAGCTCAGCAGGCACGGCCCTATATGCTGCAAGGGCTTCCCCTGTAAGGGAGCCTGCTATCCGAACGGCCCATTGCTCTGCTGGCCATCCACTTAGGACTGCCACACGCTCGAACACTTCAAAATAGTCATCGACATCATCACCTGGGGTTAAAGGCCCAAAGGATAAAGGTCCTTTAGTAAATTGTCCCAGTCCCAACAATGTTCCTGAGGAACTGGACCCAGTCCTTATCTCGTCAGTTGTCTTCTTTTGCTCCTTCATCCAAGCAGTCATGAGGTCTAGGAGCGGCTGTTGCTGTTCCCTCATGATGGCAGCCATTTTCTCCTGCGTCCTCGCAGCGTTCTCGTGCTGTTGGCGGAAACAGTCTGTCATCCAGTTAATCAGCTCTGCCTGCTCCATCCTGGAATGCTGAAAAGAAACAAAAAAGAAAAACACCAAGTGCGGCCCTTATCACAGTGCTTCCTCTCCTCCACCTGCAGAACCTCCCCACTTACAGCAATCCACCAAATAATCCCCTTAAATACGGGTTTACCTGCTGTAAGTGGTGACTCAGGCCTCTCAACAGCATTGGTCCCAGCTGGGCTCTCCAACTCCGCTCCGTTGAGTCTCCGGTCCTGGTTTTCTCTGCCAAGTGCTTAGGAAGGCTTTCAGGATATTCCTCCGGCCACCTTGTAGATCCTGGTGTTCCCTGGTAGCTCCAAATTGGTAGGTTTTCCTGTATCCAATAACTACGCCACCTGTCGTCACGCCCCCTTGTGGCCAGGCGGTTGCCTAGGGCTGCAGGAGTTGTGATGATTGACCTTTGTTAAAACTTGCCTAAACTCATGTAGTTGTGTCCCCGAAAGGATTATAGCCAAGTGCAAGGTCGCAGGAAAATTTCTTTTATTCTCAGAAATCAGGAATTCCAAAACCAAGTCAATTCTTTAACATGAATTGATTGAAGATAAGGGAAAACAAAACTCAGGATACTTCTCCAAACATAACAATACTCAAGCCATTTATACAGTCCCTGGCTTGCTGTAGCCTTTAAACTGACATTCAAGTAAAACTTTACTTTCAATGATATTCTGTACTTGGTCTTCAGGAGGCGCTGTGCCACCCTCTGTTGTTCCACAGCAGGTGTAGCACAGTTCCTGACTCAATCAACTGCTTTCACCCGTAGTGTAATTCCTTCTCAGTTGTAATACAAACTTTCAGCCTAGCTCTGGCCCAAGCAGCATTAAATGAAACAGCTACTTTTAAAAAGCATGGCTAAAAGTACTGGCTTAAAAAGTCCTGGTAAAAGGAACTTCCTCAGTTCTTTTACCTAATACATGGTAACTCAGAAATATACATTAACTTCACTCAGCTGGGTTTTTTCTTCACTCAAACCCTCTTTGGTCCTCTTAGGTTTCTCTTGCACAAATAGCACAGCTTATTTCCATATCTGAAATGCTATCTGACTCTCCAGAGACTCCTACCTCCATTTCCTCCACACTTGATTCTCCTGGGTCATTGTTTTCCTGGGTATGCTCTTGGGAAGCCTCCCCAGCCTGCAGAGCCTTCAGTAGTTTTCCCCAGGCACTCTTAACCGTGAGAGAGCTAGCGGGGGAAGGGCAGGGAAAACTCCTTTCCTCTAATAAGCCTTTTAACCGATGTAAAGGGCTCACCTTAGTAGTGCTGGGTTTCCTGCTGACAACGTCCTTACTGGGTAGAGAGTTGAGCCAAGACCCTTTTGAGAATATTTCCTCCTCTGAGGACTCTTCTCCCGAGGTTTCCACAAGCCTTGTCAGCCTTTTACTCCTGGCTCTCACCGGCTTCTGTGTAAGGGATTCCCCTGGACTTCTTGTCCTTCCTTCCTGGAACCCTTGAGTCCTCTGTGTCTGAATTTTCTCTCTCTTTCTCTCCTCCCAAGGAAAGTCTCTTATCTCCTCCTCGTGTCTGTGTCTGTGCTTGCCTTGGTGCTTGCTCTGAGCCTGTCCTCCGTCAGGAAAATCTGCTGTATGAGTGCAGTTTTTCTTCCTAAATGTTTGGGGCTATCCTATCCCTTCTGACTCCGCCCCCAAACCACTCCCTTCTCCTCCCTCTATCTCCATGGAAACAGGGGGTGTGTTTTGGTCTGCAGTTCTCTTTGAGAAACTTTTCTCTTTCGTATCTGAGTTAACCCTTTCAGAGCCTGCAGTTCTTTGGGTGAAAGGAAAAAAAGGCAGTTTTCCCTTTATTTTTCTGCCCTCAGCAGCTTCTTCTCCACCACAGTATGTATATATATATATATATATATATATATATATATATATACACACACACACACACACAAGAGAAGTCTCACAGGTTCAAGATGTGGATTGTGTATATCATGTCCCTTTGGGTAAACTTTATCCTACATTGCAGGTACAGCACCAGCATGTGTAACCCTCAAAGAATCATCCTGCAAGTGACCACACACCTATCAGCCACACAGGTAGGCTCCACTACCCACACCTGGATGGAGGGACAGGCTGATAGCACTGGCACACTGAGCGAGCATTAACAACAAATGAGCATTTTTGTGCTAATAGTGCATGCATAATGAGCACACCTTAACAATGCTTGAGCCAACTTTCAGTAAGTCTTCTTTCCCTCCCTCCCTCCCTGACACCCACCCATCCCTTGGATAATCATAGCTTTATAGGTGCTTAAACCTCTTAAAAGAAAGGAGGCTCCATACCCACTCTCAGGTGCAGCTGTTTATCCTCATCAGGCATACCTTAAGGACCTGAGATTAATTAAGCTTCAGGTGAACAATGTACATTAAATGTATTAGCTATAGTTTTATTAGTATAAGTATCCTCAGCAACCATTAGTAAGTAAAGAACTTAAATACCTAAACACAATCTCAAAAGTAAGATGCAGACAGCAGCCCAGCAGCGAGATGGGGGCTTTCCAGTCTTTTGCATTGAGTGTCCCATGTATGATATTCTCCCAGTTGTTGAGGGAACATAGGTATGCACTAGGTGCAAGGAGCTCTTTGCTCTCAGGGAATGAGTCCAATCTCTGGAGGCTAGAGTAGCAAACTTAGAGGACATAAGGTACATAGACGAGACCTACAGGGATATAGTACTGAAGTCCCACCTCCAGTCTGGGAGCATCCCTGTTGCCATGGAGGAGAGAGGTCACGTGACAGGACAGCATCATCTTGGTGCAGCAGGAAGTGATCCTGTAGCTAGGACCTGTCCTCCAGGTGATGTCAAACCCTCTCACACCAAGGAGATTTCTCCAAAGCCATATGCCCACGAGGGAAGGGTTAGGACAGCTGTTATAGTTGATGATTCGATCATTAGGCATGTAAAAAGCTGGCTGGCTTGTGGATGTGAGGATCGCCTGGTAACATGCCTGCCTGGGGCGAAGGTAGCGAACCTCACGCGCCACCTAGACAAGGTATTAGATAGTCCTGGGGAGGAGTATTTTGTCTTGGTACATGTCGGTACCAATGACATAGGAAAGTGTGACAGAGAGGTTCTGGAGGCTAAATTTAGGCTTTTAGGTAGGAAATTGAAATCCAGAACTTCCAGGGTAGCATTCTCAAAAATGCTTTCCTTTCCACGCGCAGTACCCAAAAGGCAGACAAAGCTCCGGATTCTCGATGCATGGATGAGATGATGGTGCAGGGATGAGGGTTTTGGATTTATTAGGAACTGGGGAACATTCTGGGGAAAGGAAGGGCTCTTCTAAAGGGATGGGCTCCACCTTAAATGGGATGGAACCAGGCTGCTGGCATTAACCTTTAAAAAGGAGATAGAGCAACTTTTAAACTAGAAAATAGGGGAAAGCTGACAGTCACCCAAGAGCGCAAGGTTCAGAACAATGTATCCTTGAAGGATACTAGCAAAAGATCGAAGTTAGGGCATATCAACAGAGAGGTTACAGTAAAGACAAAAGAAGCCCAAATGCCCCTGAGTACAGAGCAGACAGAGCGTAAAGATTCCAAATTACCCCTGCCTATCGATAGCCAGATTAATATGAATAAAATACAGCCTCTAAAATGTTTGTATGCAAATGCTAAAAGTCTAAAAAATAAGATGGGAGAGTTAGAATATATAGCACTAAATGAGAGTTTAGATATGATTGGTATCTCAGAGACATGGTAGAATGAGGACAACCGATGGGACACTGTGATACCTGGGTACAAACTATATCGCAATGATAGAGCAGAACAAATTGGTGGAGGGGTAACGCTCTATGTTAGAGAGGGCATTGAATCACAAAGGATTAAAGTTTTGCAGGAAACAAAATTCACTGTAGAATCTCTATGGATTGAAATTCCATGTAAAAAGGGGAAGGGGACGGCAATGGTAGTGGTGTGTACTATCAACCGCCTGGCCAAAATGAACAAATGGATGATGAAATTCTCAAAGAAATCAGGGAAGCTAACAAAATTTACAACACAGTAATAATAATGGGTGATTTCAATTATCCCGATATCGATTGGGTCAGTGTCACAGCAGGACATGCTAGGGAGATAAAGTTTCTAGATGAAATAAATGACTGCTTCTTGGAGCAGCTGGATCTTAATCCGACAGAGGGGAAGCCATTTTGGATCTAGTCCTTGGTGGAACACCAGATCTGGTGCAAGAGATAAGGGTGTTAGGGACACTTGGCAATAGTGATCATAGCATGATTGTGTTTGATTTAATAAATGGAGGAGAGAGTGTAAGGAAATCCATAGTACTACCTTTTAGCTTTCAAAAGGGAGACTATGATAAAATGAGGAAAATAGTTAAAGAAAAAAATAAAAGGAGCAGTTGCAAAGGTTAAAGATTTACATCCAGCTTGGGTGTTGTTTAAAAATACTATCTTGGAAGCCCAGACCAGCTGTATTCCATGCTTTAAGAAAAGTGGAAGGAAGTCCAAAAAACTGCCAGCATGGTTTAAAGGTGAGGTCAGAGAGGCTGTTGCTGCCAAAGAAGCATCTTTCAGGAAATGGAAAAAGAGCCATATGACAAAAACTGGAAACAACACAAGCACTGGCAAGTTAGATGCAAGGCACTGATAAGGCAGGCAAAGAGAGAATTTGAGAAGAAGCTTTCTGTGGAAGCAAAAACACATAATAAAGACTTTTTCAAGTACATTCATACGTAGCAAAAACCTTGTGAGTCAGCTGGACCACTAGATAATAGAGGGGTAAAAGGGGCACTAAGAGGGAACAAGGCCATAGTTGAGAGACTGAATGAATTCTTTGCTTCAGCCTTTAGTGAGGAAGATGTAGGGATGTTACTCCTGACTGAAATGGTATTTAAAGGTGATGCTGCGGAAGAATTCAAAGAAATAATCGATACACCGGGAAGATGTATTACAACTATTTGATAAACTGAAGAGTAGCAAATCACCTGGACAGAATGGTATACATCCAAGGGTGTTGAAAGAACTGAAATATGAGATTACAGACCTAATATTAGTAATCTGTGAACAATCATTAAAATCAGCAGCAATACCTGAAGATTGGAGGATAACCAATATAACGCCAATTTTTAAAAAGGGTTCCAGGAGTGATCCAGGGAACTATAGACAGGTGAACCTGATGTCAGTACCGGGAAAAATGGTAAAAACCATCATAAAGAACAAAATTACTGAACATGTAGATAGTCATGGCTTAATGGGAGACAGCCAACATGGCTTACTAATCTGTTATGTTTTTTTGAAGGTGTGAATAAACAGGTAGACAAAGGTGAGTCGGTTGATATATTGTATGTTGACTTTCAGAAAGCCTTTGACAAGGTCCCTCATGAGAGATTTTTGGCTAAATTAAAAAGTCATGGGAGATGAGGCAGTGTACTATTGTAGATCAGGAACTGGTTAAAAGATATAAAGCAGAAGGTAGGGCTAAATGGACAATTTTCCCAATGATGGGTCCGCTGCTTTTTAATATATTCATAAATGAGCTGGAAATGGGAATAATGAGTAAGGTTATCAGATTTTCAGATGACACAAAACTATTCAAAGTTGTTAAATCCCATGAGGATTGTGGAAACTTGCAAGAGGATCTTGATAAATTGGAAGATTGGGCATCCAAATGGCAGATGAAATTTAATATGAACAAGTGCAAAGTTAAGCACCTAGGAAATAAAATCCCAAACTATGGTTACATGATTTTTATTTATTTATTTGCATTCTCTTATATACCGCGCTATTCTGCATCAGTGCGGTTTACATTGAACAAACTGAAATTACATTGAACAGGGCATTATAACTTGGAGATAACTATTTTACAGGGAACATGGGCTATGGAGGGTTAAGTGGCTTGCCCAAGACCACAAGGAGCACCTGTGGGACTAGAAACCCCAGTCCTTCCGGCCCAAGGTTGCTGTCCTCTAGTGGGATTTGAACCCCCGACCTTCCGGCCTGAAGTACCTTGCCCCAACCACTAGGCCACTCCTCCACTACATGATGCAAGTTTCCACATTAGGAACCACCATCCAGGAAAAAAATTTAGGCGTTATTGTGGATAACATGTTAAAACCTTCGGCCCAGTGTGCAGTGGCGGCCAAGAGAGCAAATAGAATGCTAGGTATCATAAAGAAAGGAATGGAGAAGAAAACAAAGGATATTATAATGTTTCTGTATCATTCCATGGTACGACCGCACCTTGAATATTGTGTGCAATTCTGGTCGCCGTATCTTAAAAAGGATATATCGTTATTAGAAAAGGTACAAAGAAGAGCCACCAAAATAGTAAAGGGATGGAAGGATACCTCTTTGAAGAGAGGCTAAAAAGGTTAGGGCTCTTCAACCTGGAAAAGAGACGGCTGAGGGGAGATATAATAGAGGTCTATAAATTAATGAATGGAGTAAAATGGGTAAACATAGATCAATTGTTTACGCCATCAAAATATAGAAAGACTAGGGGACATGCATTGAAGCTACAGGGTAACCTATTTAAGACTAATAAGAGATAATATTTTTTCACTCAACGTGTAATCAAACTCTGGAATTCGCTACCGGAGGATGTAGTAAAAGCCGTTAGTGTAGCCGGGTTTAAAAAGGGTTTGGACAAGTTCCTGGAGGAAAGGTCCATAAACCATTATTAAAGGTGACCCAGAATATCCACTGCTTGACCCAATACAAGCTTTGTGCAACCTCTGTCTTTTGGGGAAACTGCTAGGTTCTTGTGACCTAGATTGGACGCTGTTGGAAACGGGATACTGGGCTTGATGGACCTTGGTCTGACCCAGTATAGCATATCTTATGTTATTTATTTATTTATTTATTTAACATCTCTTATATACCGCACTATTATCATCAGCGTGGTTTACATGAAACAAACATATACATACAGGAAACTGTAGTGCATTTTACAAGTAACAGGAGTTTAGAACTTGGGAACAACAAGGTAACTATGTCTACTATAAAACTATCTTAGCAGAGTAGATGGGTTTGATTTTCACTTGTTCTCTGTGTGCTACTCATATCATTTTCATGCCTGGAACAGTCCTGGGTCTTCCTTGACTGGAGGACACATGCCATTCTTTATTTTTATGCTTTCAAAACATGCATATTGCAGTCATGCCCTACTGACAGCATGACTTTATTGGATCTGCTGTAGCCCACTGCAGACATGTGGACCCCACAGTTGGGTGACACACATGATGGACATGATTAGAATATTTCATCTTTGGCTCCCTCACATATGCACAGTACATGCAGTCACATCCCACTCCTGTGATAACCTCCTGTAGATATCAGCACACATCCTTACATGTTCCACATGGCCAACATGAGTGAGACTTGTCCAGTTCTTTGATGCACATGTGTTAGGATGATTCTTTATCTTTATCTATCTTTATTAACATTTGATATATCGCCCTAGACAATGAGGCATCAGAGCAGTTTACAATGGTTAGAAAGGCTGAGGCAGCTGTCCCACCCAAGCAGATGGTATGTGAGGTGCCCCATGGCACAGCTACTATTTTTTCACACACACTCCAGGTGCGTCTGTGTGGTCACATCAGGTACATCAGGCCAGTATGGATATACTACATTCTCTACTACCACATCCAAACTGCAGTCATGTATTCTCCGGCCATCTGCTACACCATAGCCCACACAGGGACATTTTGGAAATTGGGACATATCACTCACACCTCATTTGTGACTGATCTGCATCAACACTCATGCTCAGTTATCCTTTTGCTGCCCACATCATGGACATGCTGGCTCCGGCATGTTACACTTCTTGCATATCCTATGTCGCACACTGACAGTACCACTGATTAACTGGGCGTGCTTCACTGATAGTCATACTGACTCCCACATTGGCATCCCACATACTGACTAACACGTAGGATACATATGGGATCTGACATGTCCATCAACTCCTTCAATTCTCTCCATCCATCCTCAACTCAGACTTTCTCAGGGGCTCCCTTATTCTGAGTTACGGTGACTGCCGTTTTCAGGCGTTAAGGTATACAGCTGGCACCTTAATGCCTTGTGTCTTGTTAGCACCCGATAAGCGGAACAAAGTGCCCTTACCACCGGAATGCCTACTACCCGCCCCATTTTTTATCGCATGGAAAACCCCTTATCACTGCCTTTAATGCTTGATATCCCCTGCTACCTTAATGCCCTTTAGTAAATATACCCCTAAGAACTGGAGGAGGGAGATAAGGAGGAATAATATCTATCTATGGGTAGATGAAAAGACAGAAAGGAAAAATAGAAAAAAAATGAAACAAAAGAACACTGGCAGAGAGAGATGTAGGGGCACAGAGAAGAAAACAGGGAGTGTGAAGAAACATAAAATGGAAATAAGATCCTGGAAAGGGACAAGAAAAAAACAACCAGAGGAAGTAGTAAAGACCAGAACAAATCCAGCTGGAAAAATAAAATGAGCAGGCAAAGGTGTAAAAATTATTTTCAATTTTTAAATATGTCAGTTTTGTAAATGTGAATTTCTTTTATTTTGTTTATATATAGGAGGAAATATATTTTTGTTTCCCTTTCTTCGGTGGTCCATGGTTCATAGAATCAGATTCCTTTGGTTTTCCATTTCATTTTTTGTCTGTATGTTTGTTTCTAATTTGTACTTTCTTATTCTTTACCAAGTGATGGTTTATGTTTTCTATGGATAACCGAGGTTAACCATTTAACATTTAAATTATCCATGTGGAGGCACATTCCAATGTGGCTATCCAGGTCCCTGTGCAGCCAATCGGAATCGGGATGCCCAGAGGTAGACCCGATTCTGATCCCGTGGGGGCTAGACATGGTCTACAGCCTGAACGTTCAGGCCGAGCCCCGTTTCTCATCAGCGTGCACGCCCAGCCACATGCCTGGCTACCTCAGTCAGGCTCCCGAAAGGAGCTGCAGTGCCATGGCATCCCATTGCTATGGCACCATGGCTCCATTCAGGAGTTGTGAATGCCAGCCGCCACTGATGTCCTTCTTTCCCCACATCCAGACCCTCGATCCAGCCTCCCATGGCCAGGGTCTGATTGTGGGGAACTTCCTGCACCCCCCCCTACCTTTCTGTTCCAGCCCAGCAGCTTGATTTCCCAACGTCCAGGGGGATTTATTCCACCTCTGTGTTGGAATAAGTCTCCCGACTAAGTTCATGGTTCTGGATGTTCAGGGTCAACCTCTGAATTGGCCCATGGCCCTGCCCTCACTCCGTCTCCAGAACGCCCCCTCTGCACCTATCTAAGTCTCCCCATACAAATGCGTTGTTCATATGGGGAAACTTTTGCTGGGGCCAGGAGGGGGCGAATAGCAGGGATGGATTGTAAGAGGCAGGGGTAGCTCAATTACTCATCCCAGAGGACGAGACCCCAATATGTAGGAGAAATTATCAGTAGCAGATATTGTTGTTGTTAAGTGCCGTCAAGTCGGTGTTGACTCATGGCGACCCTTTGGATAGTTGTCCTAAATTGTGTTCGGTCTTCAGTCAGGTGGCTCATTGTTGACAGACTGGTACCCATAGCTGCTGTTATTGTATTGATCCATCTTATTGCTGGCCTTCCTCTTTTGCATTGACCTTCTATCTTGCCAAGCATGATGTCTTTCTTTAATGATCTCTCTCTTCGCATGATAAGTCTAAAGTAAGAAAGTCGAAGTCTTGTCATCTGAGCTTCTAAAGAAAGCTTAGGTTTGATCTCCTCTATATAAATACTCGGTCTGTCTAGGAAAAGAAAATTTCTATCCTCCTTTTCTAAGGATTCCATAGGACTGCCTGGCAAACAAACTACGTGATAACACAAGAAACAGTCCTGTTTGTATAAAAATTAGATTTTATTTCTGATAGCAAAAATAGTGGAAATATTCTGACCTGAAGTACCTTGCCCCAACCACTAGGCCACTCCACTCCTCCACTCTCTTCTTCTGTCTTGTTCTCTTCTCTGTGTTCTTTCTGAGCACTTTCTGAATTCTGGGTTTCAGTGTACAGCTGTATAATCTCTGTTTAGAAACAGATGTCACTGATTTGCTCTGCACTTAGACGTACATTAAATTATCTGTCTGTCTAAGCTAGCCCCAGCTTCAGGGAGAAATTAAAGACCAGTACCTTCGCTTTCACCAGAATACTCCTGGCTGGATCCGGTATAGCAGAGTATGGCAGAGTCCAACATCAGCTGAAATGAACTGCGTGGTCACACACTGAGCTACCGGTCTGTGGGAGAAATTCACTCCATCCCGAGGCTTTGCCCTTGAACACTAGCTGACTTTTTCAGCCAGAGAGAGAAGGCAAGTGAACAGTCTGTGTCAGATGTTTAAAGTTTTCAGGTGTTCTGCCAGTCTCTGCCCATGTTTCAGAGTGCTGCAGATGTGTTTGCTGGTCTGTGTCTGCGTTCTATTTTTCTTCTGTCTTGTTCTCTTCTCTGTGTTTTTTCTGAGCACTTTCTGAATTCTGGGTTTCAGTGTACAGCTGTATAATTCTTTGTCCTGAAGACCTGGTGAATAGCTGGTCTCGAACCCTGTATGTCATCTTTAGCCAATCTGATAACAGCTAATAGGGTGTTCTTCTGCAAACATAGGCCCATCATGCAAAAGTTGCAGGTGTGCATTGTTGCAAATGCTAGCAGCAGTGAAGGTCTCAGCTATGTTCTTCTGCACGTAGTCAACGGTAAAAGCGTTTTTACTGTGAAGTATCATAAACTGTCAAAATTGCTTGATTTTTAAGTTTTAATGCTGAGTTATAACAAAACAGGAATCCATCTTGCTTAATTCAGTCTTTGGTTCAGAGCAAGCCACATCTTGTAACAGGAAGCCATGCTATTGGTTCATACATTAGTTTCTGAACAGGTATCAGCCCTACAGGACATCCCAACAGGACGGAATGACCTCCATAACATATAAGTTCTATGTAGGAATCTGTAGCAGTCAAGCTCATTCTCTTTTCTCAAATGGAAGTGTGTTAGTGTTCTATAATGTTTGCATTGCATACTTTTCATAGGTAGGGTTGGTGTAGCTTGAGTTCTTGGAGATGGTGCTGGTATAAATGGTAAGTTTCTGAATGTCCATTGTAGAGTTTTGTGTTACTTCACATATTATCTGGCAGTGGAGGGAGATTGTTTTGCTGTTACTGATGAGACACCAGAATTTGAACATAATTTTTTTCTATGTTGCATTGTAAACTGAAACATTCTACTTCTGGTCTTTACCTATTATTGGGGGAGTATTATTAATTGATATGGGAATATTCCATTTGAATGAATAATTCTACTTTTTATCATATATAAAAATGAATGTCAGAATGACTAAGCATAATTCTGTTGTTTGGCATGGCTGTTGCAAAGATTAGAGGTGCTCTAAATGGGCCCGCAAACCTGCACCTCCCCACCCTGCCCCAATTGATGCCACAACTGTCCTTCTCTGAGACCTACAATGGCACCAATGGAGTTCAAACCATGACGCAGCACCTAACTGAATTTTCTGGTGCTACTTCACAGTTTCTGCACTCTATTTCTTGCCAATTCCACCCTCCTCCGACGCAGACTTCCGGGTTGCATAGGGGCAGTGAGTTGGCCTGCAATGGTGATGTAGGAGAAAAGGTTTTCCTAGAAATATCCAACACCTAGGCTGCTGCCCACCAACATTCAATAGTATATGCCAGACATGTCCAACTTCGAACAGGTCGTGATCTACTTTTTCCGGCAAAAAGTGCCGGTGATCTACCGCCATGAAAATTAAGTTTCAAATTAGTTTCAAATTAAATTTTAACCCAATAAAGTTGGAGGATTTCCACCCCTCCCCATTTTTAATGAACCTTCTGTCATTTACTTGGATGTGATCAGCTGTTAAGCAAATTAAGCAAAAACAAAACAGAGAGACGAAGATCCAGTAAGAATTGCAAGGGGAAATGGAAAGTACATTTTTTCTTAAAGTTTTATTGAGTAATAACTTTCTTTAACTGTCTTAATAACTTTCTTTACCTTTTATGGAGTAATTTGTGTTAAATTTAGGTCGAATATTGATCCAGGCTGATCTTGCACAATCTTTACTATTTCACTCTTGCTCATTAGTGAGACGTCTGAGCCTGCATTTCATCCACCAGCTTTTTGAAGTTGGGTGAATATTGCGTGAGGGCCAGTTTCAGGGAATCCTGGAGATGTTCATCTGTCATGTTGGAACGTTGTGTACTCTTTGTCATTTTCAGATGGGAAAATGCAGATTCATACAAATAAGTTGAACCAAAACAGGAATGTAAAACTGCATCTTCTCAAGTTGGGAAATTTGTCTCTAGGCACTAGCTTCCAAAACGATTCTTGCTCAGCACGGGTCTTGAGAAAAATGTCATTTTTAAGGGTTAATATTTTGTTTTCAAGAGATGGCTTGTTCAATGAGTAATTTTTACTGATTGCAGCTGCAGTTTCTTTAATGTCCACATCTACTTTGAATTGGTATGACAAGTACTCCACAACTGTTCCAATTTTTTGGAAGTCACAGAATCTATTTTTGAATTCCTGGATAACAGAACAGATTTCTGTCACATTCTTCTTATTCTGAAAAACAAAATTTAGATATTGTCCCAGATGGTCCTGCGTATTAGGAAAATAATCAAAAGTGTTGTTTGCAAGGTCAGTCATCATTAGTTCAAATTTGCTCTTGTAGGATAAAAGTGTACTCATCATCTCACCAATGCATTTATTTTTACCTTGTAGTTCAAGGTTCATATCATTTAGTTCGCCTATAAGGTCAACGAGAAATGCAAGATCACATAACCACTCCTCATCTTCCAACTCTGCTTGGTCATCTCCCCTCTCCTTCAAAAAACTTCTTATTTCATTCAGCAAATCATGAAATATTTGCAGAAATTGTATTTATTTATTTATTTAGACAGTTTTGTATACTGCCTTATCCTTCAATCAAAGCGGTCACAACACAATTGGGGATACATTTAACACGCGGGGATATGAGACACATACACTAATACTTACAGGGGACATGGGCAATGGAGGGTTAAAATTTGTGCCTACTTAGCCACCTTACATCTATGTGCAAAATGATTTCCACTGCCCCTTCATCAAGAGTAAGATTGAAAAGCCGTCTTTGAAGTGATCTTCCACAAACTGAATTTACAATTTTGAAAGTGATGTCCATGACAGTCTTTGTATTGAGTCTCTTGCTTGCCAAAACTTGCTGATAAATGATGCAGTGGTAAGAAAGGAAATCTGGGAAGTCGTCATGCTGTCTACAGAGGGCTATGAAACCGTTAACCTCACCTGTCATTGCTCTTGCTCCATCAGTAGTTATGGAAACAAGTCTATGCAATGGAAGATTACACTTTGTCACAAAAGAATGGAAAGAACTGAATATTTCCTGACCAGTAGTTCTCCCTTTTAAAGAAATCATTCCAAGTAGTTCTTCTTTAACACTGAAGTCTTCAAGAACCATCCAGATAAAGACTAGTAACTGGGCTATGTCTCTTATGTCTGTAGATTCATCCATTTGGAGTGAGAAAGCAACACAATTTGAAACATCCTCCAACAATTGTTCAGTTGTGTCTCCACACATCTTTTCTATTCGCCGCACGACAGTGTTTCTTGACAATTGTACATCTTGAATAGCAGCTATGATCTCTTTCTTATTTTTAAATCCTTCAAAAAGATTGTCAGCTGCTTCAAGAAAACAATCTTTTACAAATTCACCTTCAGTGAAAGGTTTGCATTTGTTTGCGATCAGGTTGCTGACCTTGAAGGATGCTATGGTTGCATTGACCGAATGTGACCTTGGCTTCGCCATCAACTGTTGCTGAGTAGCCAATTTCGATTTAAGTTCTTTGAGCTTCAGTTTACAAATTTCACTTTTGGGTTAGTGCCTGTGTAAATGTATGATAATAGCTAAGGTCTTTATATGGACCCGCATATGTGTGCTGTGTATCCCCCCCCCCCCTTCTCTCTCTATCTAATCCCCAAATAATTCTGTCTGTAATTTATGATAAATCCCGTAATTGTAATCAAACCGCTTCTGATCGCTGGAAGGAGCGGTATATAAGTCCTTACTAAATAAAAATAAATAAATAAATAAAAATCAGCATCAAACTTATTGCTATGCAGAGCCTTATAATGACGTTCCAGATTACCCTTTTTGGGCAAGGTTACTGGGACGTTACAAATTAGACAACAACACTTGTCTTTCACCATGATGAAGAAGTAGTCCATTTCCCATTCATCATGAAAGTGGTAGGTTTTGCTCTTCTTTGGAACACTCATCTTCATTATACTGGGGTGGCTGGATGTAAGAAGGCCAAATCTGCTAAGTTAGTATAAACACTGGCTGAATCTGGTCCAAAACTGTCACTGTCCCAAAGTATTAAAGATCAACAGGAACTGAAGACCTCTGGATGATGTGCAATACAAGGACTGGAGATACTAAAACCACACATGCAGTTCTAAAAGTAAAAATTCATCATACTGGCACCAATAATCAAATACCACCAAAGAATCATCAAAAAAACTCAAACACCTGTTCAGCAAACCAGATAAAATCAAATACTGCTAAACAAGTTCAAATACCACCACACGCAATGTAATAAATTCTGCACACAGTGTAGAATCAACGCAAAGGCAAGGCAAAATAAAATTGCAGTGTAGAATCAACGCAAAGGCTAGGCAAAATAAAATTGCAGAGGCAAGCAAACGTCACAGTGGTTTGAACCAATTCGAAGGCAAGGCATAGGCAAGTTAGAACAAAATTGGAAAAGACTGCCAAAATCACCAAATTCTTGACACTTTGTTGTGTCTGCCCGAAAACGTTTAATGAAAGAGAACTATAAAATGACCAACGACCAGCACACGACACAACTAATACGGTAAGTGTATTCAGGTAAAGCCTGGGCGAATGGATATCACCCGGTATATAACACACTTCTAAAGGGTGTTGGGGCGGGGGCAGGAATGGGTGATTCTGAGAGGCAGGAGACCAAGTATGATGACGTCTCATCATGGGGCATGGACGGCGGCCCCCTGGGGTACCCACAAACTATTGACATGAAAACAACAAGTGCCCCAATACAACCACAGGCAAGATTCCCGCAGGCAGAGAAAAAAGACAGGCAAAGGATCAGCAGCGGCAGCAAGCCCTCGGCAGACAACCTGTCTGCACGAGCTCTCTCCTAGCGATGGGGCGAGCTGCTGGAGAGATGGATCCAAGTGGGGCTGACAATCTACCTCTGACCCCTCCGTGATCTACAGGTAGATCGCGATCGACCTGTTGGACATGCCTGGTATATGCTATGATGGGATAGGAGTGGCAGGCCCTCACCACGCCAGAAACTCAGCTGGATAGTGTAACAGTGCTGCCAAACCATGTTCCCCTGCCAGGGAATCCTCCAACACTGCCTAGGGAACCCCTTCAGGACCCCCCCCCCCCCACTTGAACCAACTCCAGGAATCTGCTGACTGAGCAGCTAAATAATATAAGCAGAAATCAGGGAGATCCAACCTCCCTCAGCCCTTGGGAAGGCACAGCATAACCATTTTGGTGTATGGGATTCTGGTATTCCAAAGAAAAGAGAAAACATGGCCCTGCAGTATCTTAATTAATAATAATTAAACAGCTACAGATTTTGCTACATTTTAATTATATAGCCACTGAATGAGAACCTCTGCACTCTCTTTGAGTATGTTGGGGCACCACTCATCCCTCGCCTGTTTGATATACTGGCTTCCTATTCATCTAGTGATTTTTTTTAAAGATAAGCATAATGAATATGCAAATGTGCTACTCCACCTTTGCCTTCTCCTCAAATGAAGCCATTAAACTACATCCATGTCCAAAATAGCTCATGGAAATGCATTAATACACATGTGCTATACCTTAAGATGCAAATGCATGTAAAATGGGAATAACATGAAAATTTGGTGTCAATTAGGTCCTACGATTATCACCCTAGTCACTAATTGACATACTATTTAGAACGTGTGTTCACTAATGGCAAAACTGAATCAGCAGCTACTGATGAGGTGTTAAACACTGATTGATGTAAAATTATGAAGGACCAAATTGCAGGAAACAGTTGTGACAGCCGTGGAGGAGTTTTGGCTGCTGGATTAGGAAATGCTTCTAGAAGAACAGAGAAGGGAGGGCTAGAGATAAAACCTGAGAACAACAGACAGGAGCCATGGAGAGAGAAAGAAGCACATTCAGCCTTATCCAGTTAACCTTAACCAATATTAGGCTACTCAGTATCTTCTCCTACTGTATGTTAATAAACAGGTCGACTTCTAGACATCTGAGAATTCTAATACTATTATGAGAAATTATTCTGAGAATAATTTTAGGAACATATCTCATTTGCTTACCTTCTAATTCTGCTTTGTATAACTTTATATTTATATTCCATTCCCTGATTGCTTCAGTGTATTTTTAGGAGAGAATGAGCAAAAGATGACAGGAGTAGAATATATCAGAGAATCATAAAAGCTTTCCAATGATAGCCTGAAAGAGAAATGGCCGAAGAAGAGGGGAAGAAGGATAGATGATAGGGGTGTGGCAAAGCAGTAGAATGTTATGGCTTTTAATGTGAAAGGAAACCCAGACCTTTGACATAAAAATGATCAGATACTTTGAAACTAATAAGAAAGGGCATGTTGCGTATCACATTACTGCCATCCATCTCTCCTTCCTCAACTCCACTCTGCCTTTCTCCCTTTGAACTATTGCTGAAAAGATTTTATAATTCATTTATATTCTAGTATAGTCATCTTTTGCTCTATCTGTCCTGACCTGAGGAAGCAGCTTTTAGCTCCTGAAAGCTTGTGAATACATATGTTATCCCCCAAAAATTGTATTCTCTCTGTTGTTTTAATTTATTAATATGTATTCCTATCTTTTGCTTTCCTATAGGCAACTATCAATATGTAATTGATCAGTCTTGAAGGACTACAAAAGGGGACTGCTACTTCTGGAGAGAGATCTGCAATAGTGAATATATACTTCTGGGGATTTTTCTAAAGGGAATTCTTGGATTAAAGATGATTAATCTGGGAACCCAGTGTATTTGTTAAATCAGTCAGGGCCTAGTAGCAGCAGTTTAAATTTAAATTTAAAACACAGAAGTGAGCTTTCTGGTTAAATTTAGAACCCAGCAAAGAGTTTGTAGTTTAAATTTAATACTCATTCAGGGCCTAGTAACAGCAAAGTGCTTTTAGTTTAAATTTAAAATACAGAAGAGAGCTTTCTGGTAAGATTTAGAACCCAGCAGAGAGCTTCTAGTTTAAATTTCATACTAAGACAGAGCCTAGCAGCAGCAAAGAGCTTTAATTTAAATCAAATCAGAATATAACTTAGCATAAAAGGCAAAACAGGGTCAGTATTCTTTGAGCAATAAATAAAAGTCTTCTAGAGACCTTTACAAATAGGCCTTCTACCTAGGGGGCAAGAGACCTGTAAAACCTTTCAAATAGGTGTTAAAGCCTGGTGGCAGGTCAAAAGGCCATTTTAAAAGATTCCTTCTATCCAAGCAAGGACTGTTAATCACCCAGGAAGTTGGTCACAGCTTAGCTTAGAAGAACAGGACAGGGTACTGTCACAAGCACAACGCCAGAAGCCACTTGCCTCTAGTGGTTGAGGGGCATGGTGATTGAGGATTCCTTCTTCTATCCAGCTCCTAGCAGCCTATTTCTTTGTGTTGGTTTCTGGGAAGAGTAGTACTGCTAAAAATATGTTAGTGCTTTAAGTAGAAGGTTTGTAGTTGAGGTAACAGAGGGTAAGGCTTGTAACAGAAAGTTTATTTCCATAACACAAAACACAGCAGGTTCAAGGTATCATTTACAGGATTATAACTGTAGGATTTGCTTAAGATACAGCAAATAATGGCAAACAAACCAAAAGAACTCAGAAATGGCTTTTTAAAGTCCTCTTACTTGCAGAAGCAATTGCCTTTAGAAACTAGGCTGCCACTTTCCTGTTTAGTCCTTGTTAATCAGAGCATAAAGAAAAAATTCAGGCTTAATTCTTCTACAGCAGTTTGGTTTCTGCCAGCCTCAAAAAACCCTCTCTAGGAGGCATTTCTACATGAAACCAAACTTAGAACAAAACAAACATTCCAAGCTGTTATCAAAACTCTTAGCAGGCTTTTCATATAGGAGAGGAGCAAGCAAAAACTCTTCTAGCAGCTAACTTGGCTTTTCTTGCCGTTGCACAGTTCAACCACAGGTGACAAACACGCATGAATCAGAGCTTCCTGATCAGGCTTACGTTGCAGTAAATTTCCCTTTTTAAACAGATAGGAATTTACCTACACACTGCTTCTGCCATATTGTTAACTTCTAAGGAGAATTACTTCTTTCAGGGCTAGCTTTTCCTCAAGACCTCCTGTCTAGAGCTTGGCATAGAGAGCAATCCATAAAGCAATCTTCTTCCCCCAACTCTGACACTGGTTCTCCCAACTGCATGGGTTCTGACTCACCGACCTGGTCAGACTGCTCAGCTGACAACCTCTCTGGTGTTCTGAAAGCTTCTCTACTTCCTGGCCCCCACCTCTGTTGCCAACCTGTTGCAGGGAATTCAGCTCTCTCAGCTCTGGGTAGCTCAGCTCTTCTCCAATAATCCACTCCTTCTCTCTGCTTCTGTCTCAGCTGCTCTCCCGGCTGCTCTCCTTCTCGTCTCTCCCTTTCTCGTCTCTCTCTTTCTCATCTCTCCCCCTCTGCATAATCTAACCCAGGCTTATATCTCCAGGATCTTAACCCCACCTCTTTCTTTCCCAGGTGTTGGTAATCCCCCTGCCTTCTGATATTAGAATAATCAGTGCACTTGTTAAAGTAAGGGCTTTGGTCCTCGTGCTTGCAATCCCTCTTTCTTACTTTATCAGTCATTGGCTGAAACCTGTTCCAGCTGGGGTTTTTCTGTCTTTGAATCCTGGCTGTGGCTTTCTCTCCCTGCACTCCTAGAAGGGGAGCCTTAACTAGGGTGAATTTGTTATGCATCTCACCTCCCCTACTCTCAGGATAGCTGACTTTGCCACATACCCCCCTGCTTAAGATATTACTGGCTGTTGGAGGTGATTGGGGTTCCTCCAAACAGTCGGTAGTTCGAGATAAAGCATCTGCATTTTGGTATAGTCTTCCCGCCCGATGCTCCACTCTGAAGTCAAAAGTTTGCAGGGCCATGTACCACCTAGTTAGCCTCGCATTGTGGTTTTTCATCTGCTGAAGCCACTTCAAGGGTGCATGGTCTGTGATGAGTAAGAACTTCCGGCCTGTAAGATAGAATCAGAGAGCGTCCACTGCCCACTTAATAGCAAGACACTCTTTCTCTATGGTGGAATAGTTGCGCTCCGCCGGGGATAACCTTTTTGCTCAGAAACATTACTGGGTGTTCCTCCCCTTTATACTTCTGAGATAGGACCACACCTAGACCTGCTTCTGAGGCATCCGTTTGCACCATGAAAGGTTGTGTGAAGTCCATACCACACAATACTGGAGCCGTGCAAAGCCTCTCTTTTAACCGGTTGAAGGCCCTCTCAACTTCCGGGGTCCAACTAAGATGGTTCGGATAGTTTTTCTTCAACATATCAGTGAATATAGAACTCTCCACTGCAAAGCTGGGCAGAAACCTCCTATAGTAACCTACAAGGCCCAGAAAACTTCTCAAGTGTTTCTTTGTTATTGGCCTGGGGAGTGAGGTTATCAAATTTGCAGATGACACAAAAATATTTAAAGTTGTTAAAACCCAAGAGGATTGTGGAAAATTGCAAGAGGATCTTGATAAATTGGAAAAATGGGCATCAAAATGGCACATGAAATTTAATGGGGACAAGTGCAAAGTTATGCACCTAGGGAAGAACAATCCAAACTATGATTACACGATGCAAGGTTCCACATTAGGAACCACCACCGAGGAAAAAGATTTAGGCGTCATTGTGGATAACATGTTAAAACACTCCGCCCAGTGTGCAGCGGTGGCTAAAAGAGCAAACAGAATGCTAGGTATCATAAGGAAAAGAATGGAAAATAAAACAAAAGATATTATAATGCCTCTATATCGTTCCATGGTGAGACCGTACCTTGAATATTGTGTGCAATTCTGGTCGCCGTATTTTAAAAAGGATATGGCGTTGTTAGAAAAGGTTCAGAGAAGAGCCACCAAAATGGTAAAGGGGATGGAAGGATACTCCCATGAAGAAAGGCTAAAAAGGTTAGGGCTCTTTAACCTGGAAAAGAGACGGCTGAGGGGAGATATGATAGAAGTCTATAAATTAATGAATGGAGTGGAACGGGTAAACGTAGATTGATTGTTTACGTTATCAGAATATAGAAAGACTAGGGGACATGCAATTCTTTGACACCCTATTTCAAAATTGGTTCAGTTGGTGTTTCACCCTTTGCGGATGATTCAATATTTGAAACCGTGTTTGAGTGGGGACAAATTGCAGGTTACTTGCAATTAGTTTATTTAGATTGGATTATGGGAATGTACTGGTGGCTTTGTCAAGAAATCACTATTGATTATAACTTTTGCAGAATATAGTAGCTTGATTATTGGGAGCCTTGGGGATGAGAGATCACATTTCTCCATGGCTGCAAGGTCTCTACTGATTTCCGATAACATATTGGGGTATTTTTAGTGTTGGCTTTTAGAGCTAGGCATGTTTTGTTCTCACAATATTTGATAAATTGTCTTGTTTCCTATCACCCAGGGTCTACTTCCAATCCTCATCCATGGACCTTCTATAGGAGCCTTTGGGCAAGGAAATGTATTTTTCATGGACAAAGAAAGAGGGCTTTTTTAGTGTTGGGGCTCAGTTGATGGAACAAGTTGTCAAATGGCATCTGCCAATTAACAAATTATCATAGTTTTTGTAAAATGGTAAAGGCATAGCTGTGGCAAGAGGCTTTTAGGAGGGTTTGGGTGTGAGGGTATTTCAGGGATTTTTGAAGGTACTGAAATTGAGGTTAGGAGATTTGGGATTTGGATATTTTGTGGAGGTGGAGGTGGGGGTTGGTAATCAGATTTCAAGTATGATTCCATGTATGTATTTTAATTGTGTCATTGTATATCACCTCAAATTATTTTTAGACGTGATCAAAAAAAGCACAATAAATAAATAAACACTGCTACTTATCATTTCTAAAGTTTATCATTTATTATATTTGAAAAATCACCCTTTGGTAATAACCATAAAGAGTGGTTTACAAGGTTCAGAAAAAAAATGAATTGAGTAAAGAACTGCAATAGTAAAAGGAAAAATAATAAAAGAAATGACCAAAAGGTGACATGTAGATACAGTATGATGCTCAAGCAGTGTATGCATATATCCGTTGTCTTCCCTGGGCTGCTTCCATACCAAAAGCCAGCTCAAAAAGGTGCATTTTCAACAAGGACCTAAATCTTTTATAATTGCTTTCTAGTTGGATGCCAGAGAGAGACTATTCCAGAGAGAGAGTGCCACACAGAAGAAAGGTGAGCTCCTTGTAGATTCAAGTCTAGCTCTGGATGGGGAGGAGATAACTAAGCGATTACCATGGAGGAAGTGAAGACAACAGTTAGGAGCATAAAGGGTAATAAAAGTTGATAAGTATTCCAGGACCTCATTGTGGAGAGCGTGATGAGCCAGAATAAGGATTTTAAAACTAATTTGAGAAGTGATTGGAAGCCAATGATACCGAATGAAGAGATCAAGTTTCTGTGCACAGGAAAGGATGCTGTGTTATGAATCATTTGGAGTTTCGTGTTGCAACACAAGAAGTCCAGAGTAGATTGCATTACAGTAATCCAGATGACCAATGACTGTAGTAAGATGCAAGGATGTCAGTGCTGCTGAATCCAGGAGAGGGTGCAAAGCTCTAACACAATGAAGAGTAACAAAGGTATATAGGGTCAATTGATTTAGATGGCTGGAGAAAGAGACTTTGGAGTCAATGAGGTTGCCTAAGTACTTAAAGGAAGAAGAAAGTGAGATGAGATCACTGCCAAGAAGAGGAGCAATTATTGGAGTTGTAGATGACTCCTTTAAGCAAGAGGCAGTTTTAGCCTAAGTACATTTTCACAAAGCCATGTGGATACTTTTACTTTTTCCTTTTATAGTTTTTTGACAGCCACTAATTTCCAAAAGATCAGGGCGGGAACTGTCCAGATGAGTAATGAGAAGAATGTCATCTGCGTAAAAGTAGGCGGAAATCCACATAGACTGAATGAGGGAGGCCAGAGGACTAAGGAACATATTGAAGAACATAGGGGACAGGATAGAGCTCTGTGCTACTGATTGCACACAGCTCTGTATACACAGATATAAGAGCTTACAGTCTAGCTAAGACAAAAATGGATAGCAAACAAGAGTCTAAACCTGGGGTCACCAACCTCCAGAGGGCCGCGGGCCGCACAGCCGACTACCGGGAGCCTCGCGGGCCGCACCCCCCTTCTCCCCGCCCCCGCGAAAAAAAACAACAAACGCAAAATTATGAAAACAATGGCTGATCACCTTTATTGAATTTAATGAGATGGCTGATGATTCATGCTAGCAGACAAACGCTTAAAGTCCGGCTTCACAGATGACACTGACAGGAGAAGGGACGCTTGCAGGTGGTCGTCGGTGAGCTGCGAGCGCGTGGATACAATGGCGGGAATCCTTGGCGGGCCGCACGTAATGTTAACCGGAGTAGAGCCTCGCAGGCCGCACGAAGGGACCTCGGCCGCATGCGGCCCGCGGGCCGCAGGTTGGTGACCCCTGGTCTAAACGAATGTATTATAGAGGAGTGGCCTATATGTAAAAATAGTCTCAAAACATTGAGGGGGCAGTGGCAGACCTGCTGACTGCATTAATCGCCGTGAGTGGGATATTGATCAGTGCAGTCGTTGTGCGCCACTGAATATCCCTATTAATGCCACTGTATGCACCGATGCTAACCGCATAGCACTGGCGCGTTCTGGGAGTGTTCTGTGCATCGTGCTCATGGTGTTACTGAGGCGCTGGACGGTTATCATAAACCAGCTAAAATTAGGCAGTTTAAAGGCTGGATTAACTTTAGCTAACCAGGCAGCACCTGAATATCCTCACTGCCCAGTTAGCTATCCAGGCAAACCAGATATTCAATGCCAGGGACCGGATATGACCCTCGCATTGAATATCCAGGTCAGAATTAAAGTGGCAACGGTCAGCCACTTTTCTTGGACTGGCCACTGCCACTGAAAATGTCCCCCTGAGCTTTTAGTCTGAATTTTAGTATGGCAGTGAGGCACCAACTCAGAAAGCTGAAAGAGTGGGGACGGGAGTTAGCAATGGAGGAAAAAGGCACAAATAAGAACTACCTGCCAGATGAACAGAGTTCATGAGGAAGAGTACAGGTGGTAATAAGGAATTATGGAGTGAATGCATTTGTAGATGATTATGGATAGTGTGGAAAAAAAAAATAAATAGGATTACCTGGTGTCCTGCAGTGTCAGGATGGCCTGCAGCCCAGGAAATGGAGCCTGGGGCAGGATGAGGGATCTGTAGTAAGCCCCATTGGAATATGGCATTCAGGAGCTGGGGGCAAAGTTCAAAAGTTAAAAAAGCTACCACGGGGTCCTGCGGTGCCAGGGACCTATTTAAAGATTAAAAGTGGTGCCTGCTGGGTCCCTGGGTGTCCCAGGGTGCTGGTGACTCAATTCAGGGGGTTACCAGGCTGGTCTGAGGCTTTGGGGAGGAGCCGGTGTCAAGAGTTTCTCACCCGATGAAACTGCGAGGTGAAGTGAAGCTTCGGAGCTGTGTTGACTGAAGCTCTGGTGGATTTAAAGGGGTCACACTGTTAAAAATAAAAGTAGGAGGAGTCACGTGATGCGGTGAGCAAGAGTGGATGCACGCTGCTTGAGTAGTGGGCCCCCCCCACTCTTCCGCACCGGTAAAAGGGCCGCAAAATTGCCGAGTTAGAGCTCCGGACCGCCCCCCCCCCCCCGCTCTCCCGCACTGGTAAGAGGGCCGCAAAGCTCCCGAGTTAGAGCCCCCGAAGGCTGGCCATACACAGAAACGAGGGGAAGAGGCACAGGATCTCGAATGGAGGGACATGCAATGGCGGTGGCAGTGAAAGCGGGGCGCCGCGAATAGGAGAAACCGGCTATGCAGCACAAAGCAGCGGAACAGCCTTCAACGCCGAAAGCAGCAAACACACTGGTGCTTGCAGAAGAGATCTCACTGGCGGTGGTGGGGGCACTCTCCTCACAATTTGAAGATCTGAAAGGCAGGATGGGCCTTCTTCAGACCTCGGTGGAGGCCATGGGCAGCCGGATCCAGGAAGCAAAGAACCGGATCGAGCAAGCGGAGGAGAATGTGTTAGAGCTGCAGCAGGAGGTAGGCCACATGAGAGCAATGCTGCAGGGGCAGGAAGCCAAGCTAGATGATCTGGAAAACAGATCTCATCGTAACAACCTGCGATTCCTGGGAGTTCCTGATACTATAGAGGATAAGGACCTAAAATCATACCTGGAGACATTGGTGGCACAAATTCTGGAGAGAGGAGCAGAAGGAGGTTTTGTGCAAATAGAAAGAGCGCACCGTATAGGGCCCAGGAAAGCAAACAATGGCCATCCTAGAGTGGTCCTGGCAAAATTCCTGCGGTTCCCGCAGAAGGAGGCAGTGCTGCGAGCAGCAAGGAAGATTGGAGCTGTCTTAAAGGACAATGCTAAGCTGCAGATTGTGCAAGACTACTCGGCAGCCTTGGGTCAGAGCAGGAGGGAATACGGACCCTTCTGTCAGAAGCTGATAGACAATAACATCAAGTTTATCGTGCAATATCCTGCTCATCTGATTTTTACCCATGGGGGAGTACGCAGGACATTTGAATCAGCCAAGGCAGCAGCTCAATACGTGGAGAAGATAGGGCGGGGAGCAGCAGCCGCACCAGGCACACACTGTAGTGACCAGGAGAACACAACCTGAGGTGGGAGTATACGAAGAGTGGAGCTTTAATTTTGGAGGAAGAAAAGGCCACGCTGCTTTCATTGGAGCGGTATGATGGCTCCGGAAACTGGCAGATGATGCTAAAAGTTATTGTTACAAGTTATTGAACTGAAGTTAATTGTTCTGATGTCTGCTGGTTTTCTAGGGCTAAGTTTATGGGGAGAGTCAGGTGGACGTTGTTAAGGTGCGGAAGGGACCTGGGTGGTGGGGAGGGTATAAGAGAGGACAGGACAAGGGGAGTCAAGGGACAGAGGGTGGTAGGGAGTAGGACTTAGATGGTGTTGGGATAAGGGTACAGGTATGGAGGGAGGAGTGGGGGGTACCGCACGCATTCTGGTGACAGGAGAAGGGGAGGAGGGCACTACAGATAGGATGGGGGTAGGGGGAGAGAGTGGGAGGGGGAGGGGAGGGGAGAGGGGGAGAAGGAGGGGATAGGGAATGGGAGGAAGGAGGAGGGGAGGAAGAGGGAAGGGGGGAAGGGAGAGGGGCAGCCCAAGTGGATTCATTAAGCTAGGATTAAGGCACATACAAAATAGCGGGGGAGGGCCTCAGGCTGGGGAGGTCCTTCCTTATGATAATGGGTTTGCTGAATGGTTTGAGTCTTATCGTCACCCATTGACTTGAAGATTATATCATGGAATGTATGTGGGATAGGTAACCCTATCAAGCGATATAAAGTGTTACAGGCCTTAGCAAGGCAAAAATGTGATATTGCAATGCTACAAGAAACTCACTAGACTGCTGAGGAACACCTCAAATTAAAGAGGGACTGGGTGGGGCAAGTGTGGGGGGCTCCGGCAATGGGAAGGAAGTGTGGGGTGGTCATTTTGATACACAAGCAGATTAGATTCGTCCAGGAGAGCATATACATGGGCACTGGGGGAAGATTTGTGCTCCTGTATGGGACACTGGAGGGGAAGCCTGTGGGGCTGGGTAACCTTTACAGCCCAAACGTGCTGGATCGGGTACTTTATGCCAGCCTGGGCTCACGGGTGGAGCAGCTGCCAGATGTTCCTTTGATCCTAGCAGGAGATTTTAATGGAGTCATGGACACTGAGCTGGACACAACTAGAGGGGGTGGAGAGGGAGCGCGGGTACAGACTACTAAAGCATTGAAGAGTTTGAGGCGCAGATTAGGAGTTGTGGACCCCTGGCGGTTGTTGCACCTGTTGGAAAGGGACTTTACGCACCAAATTGGTCCCATAGAGATTTCTGATCATGCGTTGATCTGAGTGGAGTTGGAATGGCATGATGTGACCACACGGACTCGAATTTGGTGATTCCCGGTGGAGTTGTACAGAGACACTGAGTTTCACACTTACCTAAAGCAAAGGTGGCAAGAGTTTGTAGCCCATAATGCGCAGCACCAGGAGAGCCCGGAGCTTTTTTGGGAGACTGTGAAGGTAGTCCTGCGGGGTGATATTATAGGGTACGTAGGGAGGAAGCGGAAAATGCTGACACAACAGATCATTCGACTTGAACAGCATGTGGGCAGAGATAGAAGAAGACAGGCGAATAACCCATCAGCGACAAATAGGAGAAGATTGTGGGAGACTCAAACGGCCCTGAATGAGTTGCTACACCAGAGGGCTAAGAAATTGTTCCTGTATTACCGATTTCAGCTTTATCGACATGGGGATAAGCCAGGGAAGCTGTTGGCAAGATGTCTTAAAGGCAGCAGAGGGGCCTGCACAGTGGCGGCGCTGAGAGATGACCAGGGGAAATTGCATAAAGAAAGTCGGGCAATTGCCCAAGTGTTCAGTCGCTTTATCAAAAATTGTACTCAGGGAGGGAGGGATCCCTGATTGACATGGAGGAATACTTGAGGGAAGTGCAATTACCTAGGCTAGAGGTGAGTCAGAGGGCACAATTAGATGCACCGGTAACTATTGAGGAGGTCCAACGGGTTATTCAGAAGGTGAGTTGTTATAAAGCGCCTGGCCCGGATGTGTTTGGGACAGAATTTTATAAGCTGTTGGGGGATAAGTTGGCCCCCTCTTTGGTGGCAGTATATCACAAGAGGGTGGACCAGAGGGGGTTTACATGGGGGGGAGAACCACGCACACATTATATTGATACCTAAGCCAGGGAAGGATCACACACAGGCTGCTTCCTATCGACCTATTTGTCTGCTGAATTTTGATGTGAAGATATTGACCAAGGTACTGGCAGATCAATTGGCCCAGGTTTTGGGGGAGCTGGTGCATGATTCCCAAGTGGGGTTCGTGAAGGGACGATATGCGGTGCGGAACTTACGTAAAATTGTGGCTTCGCTGGAATGGGTACGGGGACGGGAGTTGCAGTCGCTTCTGGTTAGCTTCGATGCGGAGAAAGCATTTGATCAAGTAAACTAGGCATATCTGAGATTTCTGTTGCCACAGAATACAGACTCGGGACGTCTTTTTGCAATATGGTAGAGCTCCTGTATACGAAGCCTACCGCAGGAGTGCTTTGCAACGGAGTGCTATCGGATGGTTTTAGCCTAGAGAGAGGGACGAGGCAGGGTTGCCCGCTCTCACCTCTGCTCTTTGTGTTGTCTTTAGACCCCCTGGTGAGAAGGATAGAGGCGTCCAAGGAAGTACAAGGTATAGGCATAGGGCAACATATGTTTAAGATGGCTGCATTTGCGGATGATACGTTGGTGCATTTGTGGTCTCCTCAAACGTCGTTGCCTAACCTGTTAAAGGAATTCTCTCATTTTGGAAGCTTTGCCGGGCTCCGCATAAATATGGATAAGTCAGAGGCATTGGATGTGGCGGGAACGCTTAGGGGACAATGGAGGGGGAGGTTCCCACTTAAGTGGGCAGGCGACTCATTTGTGTACTTAGGGATCCTTTTGACTAGGGAACCGAGGGAGCTGTACAGGAAAAATCTTGAGCAAGTCCTCGCCAAAACTCGATTGCAGCTCCAGGCATGGACCCCGCTGCCGCTGTCCTTATTGGGCCATGCGGCGGCATTGGGGATGGTGATTCTGACACGAGTGCTCTATTGGCTGCAGACTCTCCCAGTGTGGTTAATGAAGCGAGACTTAAATTCTATAGACCGGGAGATCTGGAGCTTCCTCTGGAAAGGAGCACAGGCTCGTATCCCATTGCATAGATTAAGAAGAGGATGGAAGAGCAGGGGGATTGGAATTCCAGACCTGCGGGCATATGCCCTGGCATGACAGGAGCGACATATCAGAGACTGGCTAAGGAACACGGAGGTGTATACTCCAAGGGCACTGGAGGAGGCCTTGGTGGCCCTGCAGACCCTGCTGGCGGTACTGCACCTGGAAAGCAGGCACCTGCCTGGCAGCGTGACTAGCAGTGAGCTGGTGTTCTTGGCACGGTGGACATGGCAACAACTGAATAGATATTGGGGGGAGGCTTCAGAGGTCTCAAGTTGGTTGCCTTTACAAGGGAATTCTCGGTTTACCCCAGGGTCGGAATCGCCGGTGTTCCAGATCTGGAAGAGGCAGGGGATACGGAATATTGGACATGTGGTAAATCAGATGGGGCAGTGTAAGCCATTTGAGACCCTCTGCAGGGAATATGAGTTGACTAGCCGACATTATTTTGCACATGCCCAGCTTTCTCACTATATAGCCTCACTTCCGCAGAGGGCGCTACTGGTGGAACGATCGGCACAGATTCTAGAGTTCTTTGCACTGGGAGCGGAGGTTCCACCCACAATTGCAGACCTGAAGAGACGGTTAGATGGCTATGGTAGCCTGCCAGATAATGGAGCAGAGGAGGCTTTGTGGGCAAAGGAGCTGAACCTAGTGGTGCCCCCTGGCTCAATCATCTGGAACCTGGGTAGGATTAGGGGATTGGTGGAGGGGGCCTGGTGGCGAGAGGTGCAGTTTAAGTGCCTCATCCGAGTACACTTTTCTCTGAGACGAGCATTGTGGTGCCGTCTTACGGAGGAGGGAGGCTGCCCAAAGTGTTCTTGCTCCTTGGCGGACTTAGGGCATATGTGGTGGAGATGTCAGAAAATCCGCTCGTACTGGCGAAGGATTGATAATTATATGAGCAGTGTCATACAGCAGCAGATCTGCTGGACGGAGTCGCTTGTGGTGTTAGATCAACTTGGACCACTCCACCCGAAAGGGAGGTGGGAGCGTCTATTAGTAAGGAAAGCATGTCTGGTGGGTAAGGGCCCGATACTTCATAGGTGGAGGGAAGCGATAGCCCCTACCTTCTGGGAATGGCGTAACAGCTTCCATCAGCTGATGCTTTTGGAGAGGAGGGGAGCTAGAGGAAGTGCTCGATGCTGGGCTTCATTCTTGCTGGTATGGGAGCCATATATTCAAACATTGAGGCCCCGTACTCGGAATGAAGTTCTTCAGTTGGGCTAAGGTAGCCTTGGGGGGTGGATAGGGGGGGGGGAGATGGGGGAAATGTGGTATTACCTGATGAGGGGGTAGGATAGGACTGGAAATGGGTTGACTGGGGGGCTAGGACTGGAAATGGGCTAATGGGGGGCGGGAGACTAGGGTAGGACTGCAAATTGGCTGATGGGAGGGACGAAGACTGGAAATGAGCTGATGGGGATGCTTGGACTGGGACTGGAAATGGGCTGATTGGTGGGGGCTAGGACTGGAATTGGGTTGATTGGGGGGCCTAGGATAGGACTGAAAATAGCTGATGGGGGGCTAGGATTGGAAATAAACTGGTTGAGGGGGGCTTGGACTGGAAATGGGCTTATGGGAGGCAAGGATAGGACTGGGAATGGCTGATGGGGGAGTTAGGACTAGAAATGGAGTGATGGGGGGGCTGGGACTGGAAATGGGCTGATGCGAGGGGATGGGAGAATGGGACTAGAAGGGAGTAGTTGCTGGGAAGGACTGGAACAAGGAGGGAGCTGATGGGGGAGGACTAGAAGGGGATGGGACTGGGGGAGTGAGGATGGAGAAGGGAAATTATATTTTGTATGGGAGGGAAGAAAAATCTACGATTGGCCGGGTATTAGGAGAATAAGTGGGGCTTGAGGATAGAAGAGTGAAATTTCAGTGGATGAAAAAGGAATAAAGAAAGAAATGGAGGAAAGAGCAAAAGAGGAAAGATCAGTATGTTAAAGCAGATGTAGAGAGAAAATGGGAAAAACTAGAAGAGAGAAGAAAGGACAAGTGGACAGCAGACAATGGAGAGTTAGCAGAAGACACAGAGAAACCAGAAGAAAGTGACTGGAGCAATTGAAACTGAAAATAAAATGCGCAAACAAGACAAGGTGGAAAAATACTTTTTTATTTTGAATTTATTAACTGGAATATGTCAGCTCTGGGAAATGTGCATTGTTAACATCTTTGTGCTTTGTTTGTACAAGAGGAAATTAATTTATAGTTTTATTTCTCTAGTATTGATGTACATTCCAAGTTTGGCTTTTGGAGTTTCCAGTTTAATTATTGTCTTCCTATCTCTAACTTGTGATCAATTGTTTTTTGTGTGGTGATGGTCTATGTTCTGCATGTGTAACCGAACTGAGGTAGTCTGCTCATGTAGTTTCTATGTGACAGTGCCACTTGTTCTCTTTCCCCAGTAGGAGATGTATTGGTATTCTCTGAGATGTATTGGTTTCATATCTGCAGTGTTGCCTTTTGATAAGAAAGGTTTGGTGTTTTGTGAGTCCTGGCAGTGCTGTTATGATACAGCAGGTTTTCTATGGGTTCTAAATGGGCAGAGTTCAAGGAGGCCAATTCCACGCGGGACCCTTCTGGGCCATCTAGATGTCCAAAATCTGGACGGCCTGGATATGCACCCGATTCTGCACCCATGGGAACTAGATGGCCCAACTGGAGCAGAATTAGGTTACAGGACCTGGACATCCCAGATGAGCCCCCATCCTGCCCCTCTGTACGTTGATCTGCCTCCCTGGCTAGCCAACCTAGGCTCCTGCATGGAGCCGTGGTATCGTGGCATCCTGTCGCCGTGGCACTGGGACGCAGGAGCCCTAATCAGTCGCACACAGTTAAAGTTTGTATTCCCCACCACCCAATCCCCAACCTGGCCTGCATACTCTTTGGGGGGTCCAGCTGCGATAGCTGCCGACACCGGTGGGGGGGGGGGCGTATTCCACCTCAGAGGTGGAATAAGTTCACTGTCTAACTCCCCAACTCCCCAAGCCCAGCCGTACAGGGCCATCACTGGAATAGGCCCTGTATGTCCAGGGTCAAGGTCCCCCCTCTGTTCTGCCCAGACTCCACTTACAGCCCTCCCCCTACCGCTCCTGTCCAGAGCTCCCCACACATCTCCTCTGTACTTGTGGGGAACTTTGGAAGCGGAATCAGCCTCAGGCATTTAACAGGATATATATGTCCAAACCGGATGTATATCTAAGCTAAACGCAGCATGGAGTGACCTCCATAGTATTTCCTAATGTGCATTGCAGTTGGCACTGGAGTACAGTAATGTAGAAAACTGGAGGTCTTTCTTAATTCTCACTGCCCATGCAAATGGTATTCAGACACTCACTAAGAGGCATGTTTACTAAATGTTACTGTGTATTCACAAATGTTAATGTGTGTTACATGCAGGAACTCCCATTTATTTCTATTGGCACAGTGACACAACCCACATTAATATTTAGTAAATATGCCCCCAAGTCATTGCCAAGAGGAAAACGAGGCTTGTGAAGGGTTCCTTTGAAAGCCGTATAAAATTTTAGATGGGCAACATATACCTTTTAAAATAAAATAAATTATATTTATGCAAATGAGGTCCAGTGGATACGCAGATGAGGCCCCACAATGAGTCTCTGTACATGGCCTCGATCATCCTTGGGCCGCCCTTGATGCCCTGACCAATGGTATGAACTGAATGAATTGTGTCATTTACTACATCTCAGTGATTTAGAGGGAAAACTGCAATTGAAGTTTATGAAAGTTTATACTTACCTGTCCTGAGATGACTTGTGTAAATGCCTGAAAGAAAAATAGACACAAAGGACCCAATTCCATCCTGCACATAGATCCCTTCTGTGCATCCGAGATCACGATTCTGTAGCCCAAACACTGGATAGAGCATCAAGGAAAGTCAGTATAAAGGTGAAGGAAGGAAGGGCAGATGGGAGCTGATGGACCTGCAATATCAGTGGGCACCCTATGTGGCAGCCAGTAAAGTGGATGAGCATGTAGGAGGCAGCTGTACCAATGCACAGGATGGTGCCAATGTAAAATGCTGCAATGTCAGTGTGTGGCATAGGATGGGGAAGACATGTCCCCCAGCGGAGTCAGAAGTAGCAGGATGTTTGCAGCAACAGGAGAACAGAGTAGTAGTGGTGACGTGCAGATCAGGCACAGGAGAGGTGAATGCAAAGAGCCGAAATGCGGAAAAGAGTACCAGTATGGGTGATGGTATAGCAGCTTGCACAAGAAGACATGACTGTACACAGCTGACAGGCAGATAGGTGGGCTGAAGGAAGGATGGTGGCTGAGGAGAGGGTGGGATGGGCTGCCAGCACCGATGTGCAGTGCCCTGACTGTTACAGGCATGGAAATGCTCTGAGTAGCACACAGTCACAAAAACAAGTAGGAATCAAACCCTTGTCCCCTACTTACTGAAACATTGCACTAACCAGTAGGTTTCTCCTCCACATGGTGCTTAACAGCAATGGCTGGATACAAAGAGACTGCAGGTGTTACTCTATCACACTGTAAGCACTCTACGGTTTACTGACATGTATCTTCATATTCATCAGTACAAATTGAGGATCTGGTTTAGATTCAGATACAAAGCAGACAGCTGTTTGTCCAAATGTTTATAGCCTTGCAGCCACAAGGTTGGAGACAAGACTTTCATAGTTTTCAGTTTTGTACGGGCTTCATTCAGCTAGTGTAAATAAAACATCTTGGGAAGAAACTTTTTATAACCGAAGAACTGAGATCATCTTGAGAAAAATGCCGACAATAAATCAAATAAAAAAACCAATAACAATCTAAGGTTTAGTTTCTGAGACTTTTCTGTGTGGGACTCATAAGGTTGCCAGATCTTCACCTAAGAAGCAGAAATTGCTGACTAAACCTCTTCTGTGTGATTTCCCATCCCGGGACCCATTTGACCTTTCCCTCACTGTTCTGCTGCCAAAGGTATAATCCATAGTTTTGTAAAGCCCTTGTTAATCACCTGCAGCATCTGCTGTGATTTAGATGGGCATCCAGCTGTAAATAGTATTTGTGGGTTTTGATCTGTAGCAAAACCTCTAGGATTAGAAGGTTAACCATGTTACTCTAAGGCCTTCACTGGAGATTTATTTTCTGCTTCACCACATAATCCACAGTTATTTGTCATTATCTTCCAGAGCATATGTTTAAAGGAAACTGTGAAGGAGAGTTCCAGTAGAAGTGGTGGTGGGGGGGGGGGGGGATGATTTCATCTTCCAGAGGGCTGATAGGAAATAGTAAAAACAAATTTCAGCCCAGAATAATGAAGCCTACTTTCCAGAAACATGTGCACATATCCACAACTGCATATGGGTGAATCTAAAAATAAATGTCTCATGCCTGCCGAAATCTCATTCCTCTTCGCCCTACTATATATTGAACATATGGCTTTAATGGAATTCCAAATAAAACATGTTAAAGGCTGAGATGATATCTCTATATTCACTCCAAACACATACTTGACTTCCTCTGATGGCTCCCTTCTGCAGCATCAGGAACAACTCTGTATTTGTCCTGGATCCATAATAGTAATGTCAGCCTAGTCTCCAGCTTGCCTGAACTGATGAAGAAAAAAGAAGCAATGTTGTTCTGGGGTTTTTCCTCAACTCTAGTCGTCATAGCCACTTGTACTCTCAAGCAAAGAAAAAAGGGGGAGGGGGATGTAGTTCAGGGATTTCCTCAGCCCAAGTCTACTGCAAGAACTTGCAACCACTCTGGTTCCCAAAAAGCAAGAAAAGTTTGAAAAGAAAATGCTATTCTTAAACTGTCTTTCTGGGTCCTGTCTGTGGTGGTCCTGCTTGACAGTTCTTTCCTGCCTCACAAGACAGCGCACATTGCCTTTGCCTGAAGAGCAGGCAAAAGAAAGAGTGTCTAAGAGTTCTATTAGCTTCTAGGGGGTATGTTTAGGTAACATAGCAGTGTTAATGTTAACGCGCGATAACGTTACTGACAGCGGTAACTGTCCCAGAAGGTGGAGAGAAGGCAGAGAGAAGGGGTCAATGGGCAGGGGAGTGGGCGTGGAGAGGTCCCTGCTACACTAACGCTGCAACATTAACGCTGGGACAGTACCGCCAGTAAAAACCTGGCAGTAGATGCACATTTGCAGGAGAGAGAAACCATTTCAGTGTCAGCAATGCACAGCACAAGCAGGGAGCCCAAGAAAAGTGATAGTAGTGCTCCATTTGCAGCAACAGCATAGTGCACAAGTATGAAAGGCCGCTATGGTGATGGTGCAAATGAGGCATAGGAGGCTGCATGTGGGACATGCAGTGGGGGCAGCTGGGGCACAGGGTGGACTAGGCTGTTGCCTAGGTGGTACATAGGAACACAGAAACTGGAAATGAGCAAGACAACATCTGACCAAGGTCAAACATGCCCAGTAGTCTGTGTTCAACAGTGTCCCATCTAGGGGACATTACCCAGCAGATACCCCAAAGGTCACACAGGTACCACTATGCCTGTAATAGGGCAATCAGTGCACATCTGGGGACCACTCTAACAAGGGTCCACAGACCTTCCCCAGGATGCTTCCCAAACAGTCCGTAAACCCCATCTAAATGAACATTCTGTACTGCAGCCCCTAGTAAGGCATTGCAGGGTGTGACCACACATTGTCTGAAACATATATACACCCAGTAGTCCAAACTGGGTACACCGTACCTGAGTTGCATGCCCTAGCCTGTCCACAGTCTGCTGTCATAACGCAATCTACGTACATCTACCTGGTCCACCCTAGCCAACCTTCGGGACTTGGTTACTGCCCAACTTAAGGACAAATTGGTGTCTATTAAGAATATGGAGTATTTAGAAAATCAGGCCCGTAGATGCAATTTGAAGTTTTTGAATTTCCCCAGGTCTCCTGTGTTGTCTCCTGTGGACATGGTGCGGAAGTATTTCGTAGAGGTTTTAAAGATCCCCCCGGAACAGTTTCCGCCCATGGTTAGGGCCCAATACCTGTCGGTGGGTGTAGGTGCTCAGGTTCCTGATAACTCTCCCACTTCCCCTGGGTTAGGAGATCTTACGGGCTTCCTAGAAAACTCCTTAGAGGTTATTACAGGAAGGGCTATTACCATGGCTTTAGAGTCAGATAAATTTTATGTTCTTAAAATGTACTTCAGAAATATTAATGAGGTTTTCCTTGGTTCTAAGGTTAGAATATTCCCTGATGTCTCTCGTGATATGCAGCTGAGAAGGAAGGGTTTTTTGGCCCTTCGCCCCAGGGTTTTGGCCCTTGGGGCTACTTTTCAGTTAAAATTTCCTGTAGTGTTGTGTTACGTTTAAACAAAAATTGTAGCTGTTTTTTGAGCCTAGGCAGCTTCAAGATTTTCTGGAGGCTAGGGAGGAGATTGTAGTTAAAGTTCCTGTGCTTTCTCATTCGGCTGACGCATAAATCTTCCCGCCTTTGTTATAAATTTCTTATGTTAAGATGTGTTCTTAAATTTTCCTGGTACTTCCCGGGTTTTTCTTCTATTAGACGCCTTGATTTAACGTGCCTTACGTTAAGGTGCTTTAGGTTCGGGTGCCTTGTCAGCCTTAACGTGCCCTGCTTGTCAGCTTAAAATGCAATGTCCCGTTAGCGTGCGTTAAACGGCCAAGGTGCCCTTTAATGCATGTTAACGGGACATTGCTACCTTTACGACGGAACGCCCCCTGCCTGCTCACTGCCTTATATGGCGTCAGTAACATTAACACTGCACTTTTCGCCGGTGTCATTACTGCCGCTTAGTAAACATACCCCTAGGTTCCATCTAGTGTGAATCTGTTATTAAGCCAATCTTTTGCAGGCCCCCTCTTCCTGCAACTGCAAGTACAAACATAATGCAGCTGTGTTTTCCTCTCTCAGCTACTTCCATTAATTTGGTATCTTTTCCTCTCTCTAGCACCATTGTTAATTTGTACTTTTTCGCTGCTATAGTGACTATTTGGATTTCACAACTGGGATCAGTGGCACCATCCAGTGTCCCTACTAGTTATTGCCAGAATTAGATAGAAAATTGGTATTTTCCAGAATCCTGGAATGTCCCTCCTGCCATTCATTTTAGGAGGAGAGAAGATTCCCTTGACAACGGATAGCCCATTCTCGCTTCAGAGGGAGGGAGTGTCTTTGGCCCCACACCAATATGATGTAGGTAGGATTTTGCCTCAAAAAGGGGCAAGTGCCTCTGGCACCCAACCAGAATACATCATTAGAGCCTAACCAGCCAGAAAGATAAAAGAGGCTTGGAGCCACTGCAATAGGTGGGATAGGGAAGTAGGGGGTTGCTCAGCCTGAATATGATGGTTCCTGCAGGGATCTGCAAACACTACAAAGTGAAAGGAGAATTAACACTATGGTACCTAAGTGAGGGGATGTAAGTCTTTATCCTCTCTGGATGTTATAATGAGCCTTTCCTCTTGTCTCTTCTATTTCTTTGACTATCACTTTATCTCTTACTCTGTCCTATCTTTTCATATTTTCAGTATCATTTATGTAATATTGTAAACCGCTCTGATGCTTTGGCCTGAGCGGTATATCAAGTGTAATAAACATAAACATAGTACCAGAGAACTTCCTTTTGATGGGAGAAGAAGGGACTAAAAGTGAATTAATCTAATGAACCTTAGCAGCTGGTTGGTAGAGGGGCTGGAACAAACGTAAACTCTATATACATATAAAAGTGCAGATCATGGAAGAACTGTGATAACTTACCTCTCATACCATTATATGAAAAACTTAATCCAGTGGTGTACCAAGGGCAGGCCCATACGGTGGAGGCAGCACGGGAAACTTAACTTAAAGCCATGGGTGGCTTGCACGCTGCCTCTGTTCAAGGCCTGGCTGCTGTTCTCTCCCAGCCAAAGTCTTGCAAGTCGATATTGAGCCACTGCCTGGTTAGCAACATGCAGTGAAAGTCAAGTGCAGAAAACCCTGGCCTAACATTTGCCGCAGAAGCTAAACGGGTAGCAGCTTAATATCGCCACTGTCCAATTAGCTTTGTGGCAAACCGGGCAACCGAGATATTCAATGCCAGAGCCTGGGTATGGCTCCAGCATTGTATATCCAGGTTTACAGTTCAGTGACAGCAGCTAGCAGCTGGCACTGAATATTGGACCCCAGTCTTTTTCTCCCCATAGTTCATTTGACTTCTGTATAAAGTATATATAGTAGAAAGTCCTAACATGAAGGGACCAGCACCTAAGAAGTCTAGGGAGGTAGGCCTCCAGACACAGATTATGTGGGGGTTATTTTGGAAGCCCCCATTCATGTTTTGGACATCCAGAAACAGGCATAGAGATGTCCAAAGCACAGAGACGTCTCCAGAGCTATTTCAGTAGCCAGGTCTGTGGATGTCCAAGTCTGAATGGGGATGTGGTGAAGACATAGCTGGAGCATTCCCAGGAACCTGGATGTTCTTACCTGATCTCAGAAACATCTGCCATTGCTCCAGGCACCTGAAAATTGTTTCTTTTGACTGAAAAACATCCAGAGTGTATAGAAAAGCAAGTACTCCATCATCCACAATACTCAGCACAATCTCAATGATACAGCAATGGGATTTCAACCCTGGTTTCCCTGTTCCTAGCTCACTACTCTAACCATTAAGCTATTCCTAGAGACATAAAGGTTCTGAAATACTATTCTGAGGATGTCAATGTAAGTGCTCCCATAAACATCCATTTCAGGCACGTCCATATTTGTGAAATCATGTCTCCACTTGGAAGTGCCTGCTTTCTTTTTTCAGATGTCCAAGATTGCACTTGGACGTCCTTTCTAAAATCCCCCTCCAATTGTCCAAGGAATCCAGCTTGGTTTCAGCTCCAAAACAAGGCTATGCCCTTTCCAGTGAGGAACATGAGGAAGGAAAATTTGATTCTCTTGAAGAGAAGGAGGTATCAGAGGAACTGATATCCAAGTGACTCAGACATTATTCCAATTGCCACTTAAGTCACCACTAATCTTTATGCCTTCTGGGGGTGGAATGCTTCTAGCAGTTGGCATGAAGCTGTAATGTTCTTGTGTCAAAGGAGAGCATATGCAGTCTTAGACTGATTAATATCACTGTAAGTAAGGTTACTAGATGTCCCCAATTTTCGGGATTGTTCTCGCTTTTGAGATAGTGTCCCAGACACTACCATGGACTATAATTATCTCTTGTCCTAAGATTTTCAGTGGAAATAGAGGCAAAGGACATTGCTGCTCCTGCATACCGCTCTAATGCAGCCTTCTTGATCCTGGTAAGAGAAGATGTAAAATTTACTTTTTTGCAAAAAGAGGAGGAATTTTAGAAATAAATGGATTATCTATTTATATGTATAAAATAAAGTTTAGTGTGTATGTATGTATACACACTTATAACTCAAAAAGGGCTGATAGTGTCTTTTTTAAAAAAATTTGAAATGACTGTTACTTAAGGGTATGTTTACTAAAGAGCAGTAAGGGAGCAAGTGTGCTGTTAATGCTGCTTTAACGAGCATTAGAGATGCCCGTAGCATTAATGGAAAAGGAAGTGGAGAGTATGCGTTAATGGGGTGGAGAGTGGGCATTGACAGCCTCTTCTCCCTTACTGCTGGCTTGCACAATCGTGCATTAGAGCCCTCAATCCTGGGAACCCTAATACCAAGTAAAACCTCAAGGAAAGGGGTACTTTTGAGGTGAGAGAGCCTATTTCAATGTCTGCAATGCGCTTCACACAGAGGGGATCACAAGAAAGTGATAGCAGTGCTCTATTAGCAGCAACAGCATAGTGCCCTATATATGATAGGGCACTATGTTGATGGTGCAAATGTGGCAAAGGAGGTATCACATGAGTGATACTGTGGGGCTGGCAGGTGCACTTGACTGACAAGGCGGCTGCCTAGGGAGAGCATCTGTGATGGCTGGTATGACTCTGCTGTGACAGCGGCAGCACACATACATGCTGCTGTGGTCAGAAGGGAGCTCTATAACCCCCACTACCACCATGCTGCCATGTCAGCAGTGTACGAGGGTGGGGGTGGTGGTGCAGCAGCTTGATCTGTGTTCCTGTGCTGCATGACAAGTGCAATACAGCAGTTGCCACTGTCAGTGGGATGCCACTCATGCCAGCAGCAGGCACAGTGAAGCACATCCTACTCATTCCCTCCTGAGGTCTACAGCAGTGGCATCTGTGCCCATAGCCTCCGGGGGAGGGGTGCTGGAGCATCATGGTGTGATTAGTTGCATGTGTGCCAACTAAAGAAGATCATAGCAGCACTGCAGTGGTGACTGGGGCATGCTTGCAGGGAGGGGGCATTGGCTGGCATGCTGCCTATCACCAGCTGTAGACCCTGGGACAAGGCTAGTGTGACACCAGATGGGCTGGGCCTTGGATCATGATGCCCACACCTGCACATATGGAGTGGAAATGTGCCTGTGGTGTGTAAGGAGTTCACTGAGTCAGGAACACTATGCAATATTAGAGCAGCCCAGATAGGAGGAAAATATGAGCACCCTACTCTCTCACCTGCCAAAGGATGACTAGAATCTGTGGGTACTCTGGTGATCCCTCCATACCTCAGTACACAGTTGGACAGAACCATCTGAGCCACATGTGAATCTAGATTACCCATTGTAGTCTGCAACATATGAGAGTAGTCCATGAATTTCCCACAAATACAAACCATGCAATGGTTACGTTGGACATTCTGTTGGAACACCCATGAGCTGGAATGTATGTGTTCAGGTACCATGGCCTTCCCCTTTCACTGCACATGTCCCAGAATTATGACATGCATGTCAGGCTGTGCAACATACAGACCTCACAAGACATCCCTCTCATACACCTGCCTAATAGATCCCATCAGACAAGTATGGCACAGAGCCTGCAGACAGCTAAGCAGACATAGGCACACCCCATGTCATGTCCTCACACACCCTGGCAATGACCACCTATAAATCCATGAGCTGATGAAGATACAAGGATGCTTTGTGGCTCTGAACACAAGGCCAGTGTGTGTATGAGTGAGGGGTCATGAATGTTACGTCCAGGTGTATTTATTTATTTATTGAATGATTTTATATACCGCCTTTCAGGAAAATCAAAGTGGTTTCTAGAAAACAAGTAAGGAACAGTTACATCATAACAGGCTTAACATTTAACATCAGAAAACAATGAGTGTGAATTAGGAGGAATGCAACATGTTGGTGCAATAAAACTATGTAACATATTTACAGGTGGAAACATAAGTACAAAAAGAAACGTATGTACATATAGGCTTATTTACAGAATGTAGGCTTATTTAGAGAGCTGCTCAATAACTTTATCATACCTTCATGGAACAGAAGCATCAGGTGCAGCTCCCCATACTTCATCCAGCATGGGTCCTCATACCCATCTGTCAAACTGAGTTGGATGGCACAGCACGCTAACAGCACTGGCACACTGAACTGGCACTGATAGCACCCATACTTTGCAGAGCATACTAATAATGCCTGTACACTAAGCAGGCATTGACAATGGATGAGCATTAAAGGAGGCTAAAGGGGCAAGTAACAATGACAACATGCACTACTTTTGGACCACGGGGTCAGATGTGTGCGTGTCCCCAGAGGAATGTGAGCTGCAGCAATGCAGTGTGCATGGATGTGATGCCCAGGCTTTATGTCTGTGCACACAACATGCAGCCGATCAGCTCTTCTGCTATTCTGCATACAGTGTGAGACCATATGTACAAACTGCCATGCTCCAATGCGCTCTGGCGGGGGGGGGGGGGGTACTGCGTCTGCAGTGTGGGTGAGTGCATGTGCTGCACTGGTCAGTTCAGCAGGGTCCATGGCAAGGGACATAACATAATGTGGGTGTACAAGCATGGCACAATGTGTCATGTCCACTGCCACAGTGTTTGGGGATGTCGCATACATAAGCCACTGTGGCCCAGCATACACTCACAGCCTTTCTGTGGTCCAATGTCCAGTGTACCTTGCATTATATTTGCATTGAACAAGTTCAAAGTCAAAGGGTACACAAATGAAGGGAAGAAGATCCTGGGTGTTGTCAGAAACAGAGCCATTTGCACAGGATGTATATGAGTCAGAGGTTAGGTAACTGGCTGAGCTATCCTAACATGTGTCTGCAGCAAGCATGGCCAAGGTGCACACATCAGTTGATGCTGAGAGGCCATTCTCACTCTGACCATGCTGAGACCATGTCACTGCTATGTAGCCACATTGTGCTGTATGTTACTAAGCTAAACTGATGTGGGGGCAGTACTTTTCTGGCCAGTCCTATCATTGCTGGCTATCCATGCTGTTTGTGCCAAGTCAGGGTAGATATGCAGCATGTGATGTCTAGTAGGCTAGCACAGTTTGGATGTGCAACTTCAACATATGCAAACTGACTGTGCCTGGTGTTATAGATTGGAAATTCCAGAAGGTGAGGCAAGCAGCTGTTCTTGGGGTGGTATGTGCAGACTGATCAGGTTAGTACTAGCATTCCCTTTCTGCCTAGAAACATGTCACTGTATTTTGATCTCCTGAAAGCAGCTGATGCAACTTTGGGGACAGACAGTCCCTATCCAAAAGGAGCAAGACACAAGGGCCAGCTATGACAGGATAGTCCAGTATACCTCAAGCATGCAGGCAACAAGTGACTAGCATCACACAGGTAGTGCTATAGATACACTCATATGACCTGGAGGATCCAACTGGAACAGTGTGGGCCCTGAGGACCAGGTGATGTGTGCCCTCCTCACATTTGGGGTGATCTCTGAAACTAGTCAGTAGCATAGTTTGCAGCTGTTATGTGCCTGAAGCACACAATGCCCCTGTGTAATTCTGCCCAGATGTGATGGATCACAGCATTCTCCATTTGGCGATCAGTTGCAGAAAGTAGTTAAGCATGTGCAATGCATCATGGGTAATTGTGGGGCTAACCTATACTGGCCCACAGAGCAGAAATAGCAGCCATAGTGGAGACTGTGATCACTAGGCATTGCCTAGTACCTGCTTGTAGTCTATGATGGTGGGAGGCGTGTACATGGACCCACTGGCAGGTCAGGATGGTGTGCAGCGGACTACATGGGATAGTAATGTGCTTTGCGTTTGGTGTGTGTGTGCAGATGTACCTATCTTGGCGTGTGTAGAAGGTCCCAGGGGACTGAATGCCCTGCACATGTGCTGACTCTGGGGTAAGTGTCACACTGCAGCACAGTGGACCCATGCACGTGAGTGCTGTTTCCTGTTGGGAGGAGAGTGGAGAGATGGGCATCTTGACCTCACATGTGCCTTGGCCTTTGGACAAGAGCTGTATCCTGCAGCAGTGTGTCTGTTGAGCAGCGATAGTACTGCATGTCCTGTGCATTGCATTCTGCATGTGCGCCGCTGTAGGCAGGCTCGAGGTGTGCTGTTCCACAGTCTCATAATATGCCAGCCATGTTGTTTCATGTGTTTGATTTCACCCATTGCAGGCAGAGTACTGCAGTATCTGTCATTCAAGGTATTGCAATATAGGATGGTGTGGAGGTGTAGCCTAATGGTTAGGGTGCTAGCTCTGCAAGCAATGGACAAGGGTTCAAGCTCCACTTGTGCTTTATGACTGTGAGATACACAGGTCATTTTGAAGGCAGGAACAGTCCAGGGTCTGCTTAGGCTGGCAGACACACATTGGTATGCCTTTTTTATGTGTTCTGATGGCACATTGTGTCTGTACACATACTATTTGCAATCATGCCCTTCTGAGAACATGACTTTCTTGGCTCTGCTGCAGGCCAATGCAGTGGGTCAAACATGTTTACCACCACTGCTTGTAAGAATGGTGGCAACATTTTACAGTGGCTTTTTCTGTATGTAAAATCATTTGAAGCATGGCCTCTTCTACTTCTTGTAGCCTTGGGCTAGTCACTTCACACTCCATTGCCTCTGAATATTCCAAGTTATCAACGCCCCTGTTTTTAATGTACATTACCAAGTTTAGGCTGTTTTGGCTGAGATGATGAGGTGGTATGAAATAGTCCCAGTTATATAAATACATATAGATCATACATAGCAAACATTATTCGACTATTTCATCATCACTGTAACTGTACAGCTTTGGCTCCATCATATCTATGCATTATATGCAGCCACATCCTATCCCTGGGATCATCACACTTCTTTACTTGCTCTATATGACCAGTACAAGCAAATCTTCTCCAGTTGTTGTATGCACATTTGTCTGGATAGTTGTATGGTGGTCGAGAGTCTGTGACAGCTGTGAGACCAATACACTGGTATTGGGGCTTCCCGTGGCACAGCCATACTTTCTTCCGACACAGTACAGCTTCATTGGTGACATCACATCAGGTACATCACTGCTGCAAGCCCATACCACACTCTCATCTACCGCCATCCTTCCTTCAGCACAACCATCTGCCTCTGCCGGCTATGTGCAGTCATGTATTCTCCTGCCAGCTGCTACAGCATGGCCCACACAGAACCTGTTCCCTCATTTACTGTAGATGTATCACTCCTGCTCTCCTGTGACTGATCTGAATGTCACCACCACTGATCCGTCATCTTTTTGAAGAACACATCGTGGTGCTTCTGCCTCCACAGCGGGACACGTCTTCCCCATCCTATGCCACACACACATATGGCATTTTACGTGGGCACCCCTCACTGAATCAGTACAGCTGTCTCCCACATGCTCATCCCACTTACTGACTGCCACATAGGTTGCCCACAGATCCACTCCCGCCTCTACTTCCATTCATCACCCTTACATTGACTTTCGCTGGGGCTCCCTTATCCAGCATTAACTCCTTAATGCCCAGTGCCCTGTTAGCGCACATTAAGAGAGCCCTTGCGCCCTTACCGCTGGAACGCCTACTACCCACCCCGAGCCTTTATTGTATGAAAACACCCTTAATGCTGCCGTTATCGCTCAAAATATCCTGCTCCCTTAATGCTCTTTAGTAAACATACCCCTTAATCTAGTCATTTTGAAATATATGGGGAAAAGACGACTGAGGGGAGTGAACCCTTACCCTGTCCAGTCCAGTTTAACCCTGCCCAGGTGTCCCCGATTTGCTCTCCAAAAATCTGGTAACCCTAAACAATACTTCCAGCACAAACGTATAGGCCGTTATTCAAAGACTTTATCCAGATAGCCTATGGAGGGCCATTCAGATAAGATATTCAGCAATCCTGTCAGTATAGCGCTGCTGAACAGCTCCACAGATGGCCTCGGCACTGTCCAGTTAGTGCAAGGGCCGCCTGTGGGCAGGGAGAGGGCGGTACAGCTGCTATCCGGTAAGTGCGGATCTTATCCAGATAGTGGCAATTTTCAGCTGGCTTTTATTTGATAGCTGAGGTGAATGAAAAGCAGGCATATATTTGCTGCCTGCATTAGTATCAGCTGGTGATCGCTGGTCTCCGGATAAGGTCAGCACTTATTCAGATAGTGGCCACTCGGTCTGGATATTCAGTGACGGACATTCTCTGCATATTGCCGCTGAAGGTCCGGAATATAAGCGCCATAGCATTTAAATAGTGCTCTTTTTAAAAATTGGGCCCTTAGATTTTAAACCCTCCAGCAACAGGGAAATACCTACTATACCTGAATGTAACTCACCTTGAACTACTACTGTAAAGGCTTGAGCTAAATACTAATAAATATATACAATAAAATACAAATGCATGGTGCTCAAGTGGCCAGCAGGTGGCAGCAAGACCTCAACGGATAGATCACACATAGAGACTATAAAGTAATTTTTTTGCTCAAGTTAATCAAATGTCAACATCCACTAATATGAAAAAGCAGAATCTAGAATTATGCCGAGGCCATCCTATGGATCAAGCCAGGGGCATAACATGGGAAATGAATGATAAATACATGAACATAGAATATGAAAATCCAGCCAGCTACTGATCTCCAGCTTTACTCTCACTTCCTCGCTAATCCTCTGAGCTTACGGCAAATCACTAGGCTCATTAGTACAGCATGAGGCTGCCTAGAGGTATGTGCTATTTAGGTTTCTAAGTCTCTATTATAAATGATTTAGGCATCTAAATGAAGACCGACACTTTTTGCCATTTAATTTTTTTCTCATTTTTTTAGTTTTCATTTCCTCGTTTTTCATTTTTGAGCATTTTGACACCTCCCAAAGTTGGTGTTCCCCTGCTATGCTTATCTGTTAACTGTGCTGCGCTGGCCCTGTTTTTGTGGAAAGAGGGACTAGGAACTTGGGGGGGGGGGGGGCATTACAAGTTATATGGAGAGCGGCAAAATTCAGCCACTCTTCTTATAATTTTTATATTCAAGCTTGGTAGGTTAAATTGCAGGTATAACTTTAATTATATAATTTGTACATTTAAAATTATGTGTGTATTAGGTGATGATAGCACTATTGTGTTCCGGATTCATATATGTTTGTGATCGCTGAATATACATTTAACTTAAAGGGAGTTCTTTTAGAAGACTTATTTGAAATTTACATGTCAGCACTAGCACTTATACATGTAAATTGCATCACATGTAAATGGTCATAGCTTGTCAAAAGTAGACAAGGGTGTGTCGGGTTGTGGCCTGGGTGACACAAAAATCTATGCCTGTATTTTGCCATTTCACGCAGGGAAAGCACATGTAAACCCTAAATTGCCCATTTGTGGATTTATACCTGCTCCCCGACACAAACAGGTATTTTAAACGTGCTCCTACTGGCAATCCCTTTACAGGAGGGATTAATTCCCCCAAATTTATTTCCCCCTCCAAACTGAAAAGAGCTGCAGATAGAGTCCTCTGTGGTTGAGTAACAGCATCTGCGAGTGCTGAGATATACATATTCTCCGTTCTGAAATGTCAGCACTTACACGTGCAAGTTGTTGCGTTTCCTCCTCCGATTTTTTACCACGTGTATTTCTGAAAAGGCTCCTCCCATTGCACGTGGATGTATATTTTAGAAACGGCCCCACATTTAGCAGAGTACGTGTATGTCTTCATCTCAACGTTGCAGTTCTGAGCTCCATGTCCTAAGATGTGCTTTCACGTGTATAATCTATGGGATGGAATTTCATCTGGTTTTACGACCACATTAATAGCACCAGGGCTTAAATTACTGCATAGACTTGGTGCCACTATCTCTTTGGGTTGTGCAGCTTAGTAAATGGATAGTGCAGTCACCATGGAATGGAGGAATAGCCTAGTGGTTAGAGCGCTGGCTTAGTAACCAAGAAACCAGAGTTTTGCTCTAACCACTACTTGCTCTACTCTATGGTGACTGCATTGTCCATTTATTAAGTTGCACAACCCAAACAGATAGTGGCACCAAATCAATGCAGTAATTTAAGCCCTGGTATTTAAACTAATGCGGTCGTAAAACCAGATGAAATTCCCACTAGCAGTCCTTGTGACATTGGGCAAGTCACTTAACCCTCCATTGTCTTGGAAGAAAGGCCTGGCAATCTATTTCTGGTCACACTGCCAGGAAAGCCCAGGAGGTGCTGGGTTGCCAGGAGTCAGCATTGATTCGAAGGCACATATTGCATTTGTTTTGCAGTCACCGTGCTGGCACTATCTATTTAGATTAGACCTGCTATAAGTTATCCAGACAGCAGCTGACTATCTCTGTTATTTTGGATAATTGTTCAGCTCACTGTTGCTCTGTCCCACACCTGGGCCCTTATACAGATAGTCTCAGACTTTTCAATCAAATTTTCAGCCCAATACTATTCAAACAGTTTCTAAAATCTACAGATAGTCATTTACTTGGATTCTCTTGATCTGGCGAATCTATCCACATTGTTGGAACAGTCATCTGAAACAGTGGGGTCCAGAGCGACATTATTAGTTTCCTTTGTTTTTCTTCAGGACAAAAATGCGTTGTTACATTTGTTTCTTAAGAAAACTGATATTTCCTTTCTGGGGGGTAAGATTCAAATTTTTCTGGATGTGTCCTGTTGGACACAAGTCCGTAGGAAGAAATTTTTGGAACTGCGCACAGAGGTGGTATCACTAGGTGCAAAGTTCCAATTAAGATTTCTTTGTAAATGTATTGTTCATTACCAGAATTCTGTATATCATTTCCTTGAACCTTCTCAATTACGCTTCTTTTTGGATGCTAAGAAGTTGTAGGGCTAACTGAGGTTGACTGGAGTGGGGGGTATTTTGTCGGGACATTTATGTATTATGTGCTTTGCTGCTTTGTTCTGTTCTTTTCTTATATATTTATTTCTTTTTTCCTTCCTCTCCTCTGGATTTGTGATTCTTGGATCTCTCTTCATTGTGGACTATTTAGTAGTTGGTCTTTGTTTTCCGCTTTGGGGTTTGTTTTTGCCTTGATTATATAATTATCCTATGAATATTTGTTTGTTGGACCAATACTTGTATTTCTTATTTCCAAGTTTTGCTTGGTGTATTTTGTAAAATCTAATAAATAGAAAAAATATCTACAGATAGTGAAATTATATGTTCACCAGTTACTGCTGAATGTATAACTGCTAATTTTATTAGGTGATATATGTTTAAAGTTATATGTCCAGCATCCCTCTGAATATTTACCTCTATGAAGCTCATATTCAAAAGATTTGTCAGGGTAACTTTGCGAGTTACTTGAATATAGCTTCCACTTTGAATTTCCCATCATGCAGACTGGTAAACATTCATCTGGACAGCTAGTTGTTTCGACAAAAGTTAATCAATTAAAAATAGGAGGCATGCTGAGAATGTCTCAGCTATGCCTCCACCATGCCCCCATTCAGACTTGGATATCCACAGACCTGGCTTCTAAAATGACTCTGGGAACATTTCATCGCTTTGGACATTTCTGTGCCAGTTTTCAGATGTCCAAAGCATGAGTAGGGTTCTTAAAGTAACTCCCAAAGACACCTATGTGCCTTTGCAACATAGGCTAGAAATAGGTTCCTTCTTGCCTTTTCAACCTAAGCAACTTTTCATAAAATTGTTGCCAAACAACACGGAGGCAGGTCTAAAAATATCCGGGATTTTTTTTAACTCATACTCTGCAGGGTTTTGAGGTGTGTATTATTAATAAAGGATTTGGTTATTCTATTCAATGGAAATTTCTTTAAGATATGTATTTGTGTGACTGGAACCTTATACAACACCTGCTCCTCTATTAGTTACCTAGGCAACAATGTATTTTATCAATTTAACTCTAAAATGTTTTAGTACTTGTTTCCTTAAAGTAATATTCTAAACAAAATCAGAAAAGTATGTTCACAGATGGGGTAATTTTATAAAATATGTATTACGCATGGAAAAGGGTTCTTATAAAATTAGATGGGTGTATATGAACATATAAGTAAGCATCCTGGCAAGAATATCGGTACATTTATGTGACCTGTGCACATAGGCATTGGAGCAGGGTGGGTTACATAGGCCCTTGCCCTACTAGAATTTCCCTGCCTTGATGCAGATTCTTTGCCTGCGGGGATTCCATCTCCTGTGGGCAGAAGAGAAGAACGCAGCCATAATCACGGCATCAGATCCCCACAGGCAGAACATGAGGGGAAGGGCACGACTGTGGCCTCAATGCAGGTTGTCTGACAATGGGGAGGCTAGGGGCAGAGTTGGGATGGAGCTTGGGCCCACAAACAAATAAGCATTCTGCTGCCCCTGCAAGGCATTCCCAGGAGCATAGTTTGAACAGAGCAGAGGAAGAATTGAGACATTTGCATATACTTTGAGTCATATTTACTAACAAGAGCACTGTTAGTGTGTTCTTGGACTGAAAAAGCACCATGGAGGTCTGCACCAACTTCAGGGGGTATGTGTGTTCATCTGTTTGCTGTTGGTGCATTGCTGACACATGGCACGGTGGTAACTTGGCACATGGGTGCACCTAATGCCACCCATTGAGGTGGCATTAAGTGCACCTGTACTAACGTTCACGATCTTCGTTAGCACATGGCCAAAATGCCCCTACTAAATGCAATGCGCCAACCCCCACGGTATGCCCCCAATTTTCCCTCTCTCCACTCATTCCCACCCTAACTGTTTAGCATGGGATTTTTTTGCATGAGGCCCTGTGCTAAATTTTTGCCAGTATGCTTACTGTGTGCTGAACCCTGCGTCAGCAGCATGGTTTAGTAAACATGCCCCTTTATAAACAGCATGTTTACTCCTAGTGGCCCATCCCTTCGGTTTTCTTGGCAAGGTGTGCCAGACACACATTTATACCTGCCTCATTTATACCTGTGAATTTGTGCGAGAGCATTTGTGCACACAAGGATTATTGTAGAAGCTTGATCCATTGCATCAGGGTTCAAAATTGCAGCTCTGACTCTTAGTGGTAATCACGTGATACTACTGCTAAGGGTCAATTTGCAAAATAAGGAGAAATTTCCCTTATTTGGCAGATTGGCGCCTAGCAGTAATACTGAAGAATCACCATTTTGAACCCCAGCAACAACAGGGCAGGAAACAAGGGAGACTGCTCCTGTCCTGTCAACTAGACTACCACGGATAAGGCGAATAAATCCCGAGGGGGTCATGTCATGGTCCTTACTGAGGAGGGTTTGTTGAATGGGGACTTGTTTCGGGGTGGGGGGGGGTTGTGTTGGAGGGCTTGATTTGTGGATCTGGTTATTGGAGAGTCTCATGTTCAGGGAAGGCTTGACTTAGAGCAGATTTTACTTGGGGGAGAGGGGTGACAGGGATTCTTTTCATTTATGATTTCCAGTACCACAGTAGCACTTAATGCCACCTCTTGAGGTGGCATTAAATATACCCACCCTATTGGCAGCATATGGTAAAGGGTCGCATACTAGCTGTCAGTGCTGGCCATACCTTATCTCTACCCAAAAATGGGCATACAGATGGCCAAAGCATGGCAATATCCCCAGAGTCATTTTAGAAAGCGATTTTAAAACCATCCCAGGAGCGAGGACATCCAAGTTGGAACAGGGACATGGTGTAGGTGTGTCGGGGGCATTCCCAAGAACCTGAACATCTTCGCCCAATCTCAGAAATGCCCTGCATGTCCCGAGCCATGTCAAAGTGCATACCTGCTCTAGGCATGAATAGGCATTGGAAACATCCAGAGGGTATGGAGAAGGATGTATATTTATATCCCCTATCTTTTTCATGTTGACAACGAATACCGACGGGGAATGAGGGTTCTTGTTTTTGACTTGCTATACCAGTGGACATCCCCATATGTAAAATAGCATGATATACTGTTTTTGGAGTGGGGCTGTCTATATAGATGCTGGTGAGGGTGTCCACCTCAAGGCCATCTATGTTTCTAAAATCAGGCCATAGATGCCCCAGATTGTACTTGAATGCCCTTTCTAAAATGCCACTTTTATTGTGAAAGTCAACCTACATTATGTCAATAATGCTGTTTTGTAACGTGCACGGTAAACATAACTTTATGTTACTGCATGGGAATATTGTGTGTTCCGGGGTGCAGCAATTCAAAGACAGTAGTCCCAAGTTGGGCCTGCCATCTTTTGAAGAGTGTAGTTGGAAGTAAACTCCTCAATTCTAATGCCAATGATCATCTTCCCTCAATCCTGACATGCTCCTCACCTCCTAATACCTCAGACAGGACAAACTACTCACCCCACTGATACTCCATAGAGGGCAAGCCACCCCACCCCATGTACCCTCTGGCAACCTCTGAGGGTTTCCATGGTGTATAGTGGGTGGATGGATCAATCCCCAGTTACTCCTGTCCCATCATCTACAGTCTTAAAAATGGCACCAGCCAATCCTCTAGAGGCAGTATCGCAGTGCTGTTGCAGACTGCCAAATATGGGTCAACCAGCATCATTTTGAAGCCAGTAGACAACAGGGCAGGAGCAACTGGGGATTACTCTTTCCCACCTGTTAGACACCAGGGAAGCCTCCGGTCGGTGCTACATGTTGGGGATGAGAGGCCAGATTAATTTTATTTTTTTGCAACAGCCCCTTTAAGAGGCTCCCAGGAACATCAGACAATGTGTTGGAGACCCAGTGCTCCATAATAAATCCAGCTGAAAGATGGCGTTATCTTTCTCCGGAGACAAGCAGGGATGATGCAGGCACACTCTGTTGGTGAAGTCTCTGCGCCAAATGTCTTTGAATTTCTCAGAGGAAGCATGCACCTTCCATGTCATCGACTTGCACTTTTCCTGCTTCAGTCTTCTTTAACTGTAGTGATCTCAGCCATGGCTCTATCCTTCAATGTCCTCTGATCATCGAATCCTTTCACTGAAACTAAAAAACAAAAAAAGGATGATTCCGTCTTCACCTGCAATTGCCAGCTCAGTTTCAACTTAAAAAAAAAAAACAACTGAACAAGCTGCAGCTACAGCAATCCACTCAGTGCCTGCTTAGCCACTCCAAGTGCCTGCCTCCTCCTTAGCCCTAATTCCATCAGGCCCAGACAAGGCCCAAATGGGGATGCAGAGGGGAGTTGCTTCCTCCCAGCACCAGCATCGGGGGTAATCATGCAAGACCTGCAGGTCCCAGCCAGCACCTCCACTCCCTCTCCCCCAGACCCCACCTTCTTCAACAATAAGAGCAGGGGGGAGGTAAGGCTAAGACAAAGTCTAAGCTCAAAGCCTCCAGAGAGACAACAAAAAGAAAATCTCCCTTTGTAGCAGAGATAGCAGGATTCCCCTGCTCCCTGTGGTCCAGCTCAATATACCAGGCATGATTCTACTTTTGGCACACAATCAGAGCTGGGGCCCCCAAACAAGGCTCCCAGACTCATAGAAAACATGCCATCTCTGTCACCAGTCATACCTGAAGCCTTGCCTCCCAGCCAGAATTTTGCGATGCTCCTCCTCCTCATGAGGTTCATCCAAGATAGCGCCAGCCTATTCCAAACATACTTGGGGGCGGCCCTCTCCCCATTATATTGGCATCCCCCCTAGCTGCACTCCTCAACAGTGCATTGGCAGTGCCTCCCACCTCCCCTCTTCTGGTAGATTGGTGCATTCCCCACCGCTGCAGCACAACTCTTCCTTTCTGTCCAGTGTTTCCCAGCATTGGGATGAAGCATCCATCACATCATGGGGAGACCATTCACTGCCACCACTGGATTCAGATCAGCTGGACTCATTGGAAGACTATTCCCTACCCTAAGTTCTTGCAAAAAATCTCCCAGGCTCTAGCACTCAGTGACTCCCAAATACCAGTCAACAAGCAGGATTTCCATTTCATCTTAAATGTTTGCAATGTTCCCAAAGATGTGCTCACTCTACCGGTTCACCAGATCTTGTAAGACCTGCAGGCTTTCATCTGGAAGTCCCTGTCAGAAGTATATGCCATCTCATGGTGTCTTGATCTTAAATACAAGGTTCTTTTAACATCCAGGTTCGACCAGCAACAGCTGCCACATCAGTTGGTGGTTTCCAAAGTGGCAATGAGAAAAGCCAAACTCTCCAAAACTCAGCTCCATACACCTCTGGGTAAGGAACACTAAGTTCTAGATGCTATGGGTAAGATATCCATCAGAATACCCTCCTAACAATGCATACCAGCTCCAGATTCTACACTACTACCATGACTTCCTTTCACCACTGAACAACTCTTATCCACCTGCAGCGGAGGATCATACCCAACTTGGAGCCAATCTGCACCCCCGGTAATGCACAGGCTGTACCTCCAACCTCTCCCCCCTGTTGGATTAGCACATGCCTCCACCACTGGAGCACAACTCTTGCTCTCTGTCCAGTGCTTCCCAGCATTGGGATGAAGCATCCATCACATCATGGGGAGATCATCGGCCTCACTCATTTGCCAAAACACCTTGGATACCAGTGTGACTCACATGTTGCTCTCCAATTGGCTCCCGATTGGCTAAAACTGACATTCAAAGATGACCCTGCTACAACAAACATAGCTGAGCAGCAACCCAGTGGTAACTCAGTGACCAAGAGGTAAGCCTTCCTTCCCGGCACTTCTTAACACCACCGTTCGCTGCCTCCACTGGCTCTGACTTTCTTAAGGCCCCCCACACATAGTTCATTTGGACACATTCAAGCTGACACAAAGGAACTCTCTAAGTTCTGCCCCAAAGCATCATTGCTCTGTGATACCAAGAGACTAAACTAGCACATCTTAAGGTACATCCACGCCTGGTGGGCCACACCAAAGGGTCCTTTTACATGGCCCTTTGAGTGGCCAAGGAGTGACTATCTGCACTACTCATGGTTAACCCATACAAGACTGAGGTAAGACTTACAACAATATCATTCAACGGCAAAGCTAAGAAGGCAGGCAGCAACAGAGCAACCAGCAGAAACAAGCACTCGAAACCCATGCTAACCACACATTCTCCGCAGGGAAATAGGAGGCATAAACAACTTTAGAAAACACCCAACTGATACATAGGGAATGACACACACAAACCCAGCATGAGGCTCTACCACAATCCCCTCCTTATACTACTGTTCATTCACCTCCTCCTACTCTACATAGGAGCCATTCCAGCATAAGCTGCCACCCTCATGTTCCCCATACTAATTGAAAGGCAACTGTGCCCACCATGGCTATACTGTCACAAGCAATCTGTCAGAGACTACACAGACTCATCCAAATAAAAACCATTAGGCTTCCAAATACTCTCAACACTAACCCCATCCTGACAATCCCAGTAAGCTGTGCACTAATCAACACTAAGGGGGATGTTTACTAAACTGCAGTAAAGTTACCAGTGGTAAAGGAAGCATTAAGGCAGTGGGTGGGTAGAGGGCCTGCTGGCATTACGGTGCCTTGGGCCATTTAACATGAGCTAACAGGACCAAGTGCGGTAAGGTGACAAGATGCCTTAAAATTAAGGTGCCTTAACTTAGGGCACCTCAAACTTAAAGCGCCTTAACTTAGGGTGCCCTAAGTTAGGACACCTTAAACTTAAGGCACCTTAACTTAGGGCACCTTAAAGGTGCCTTAACTTGGGGCACCCTAAGTTTAAGGTGCCTTTAAAGTGATCTAAGTTAAGGAGCCTTACGTTTAAGATGCCCTAAGTTTAATGTGTCTTTAAGGTGCCCTAGGTTAAAGTGGCCTAACTCAAGGGGCCCAAGTGTGTTAAGGTGGTTTAAGGTGACAAGCATGCACCATGAGACATGAAAACATCTGTAATCTAAATGCTGGTTAGAGCACCAAGGAATGTCAATGTAAAGGTAATGGAAGGAAGGACAGATGAGATCTGATGGACCTGCCACATCAGTGGGTACCCTATGTGACAGCCAGTAAAGCGGACGAACACATGGGAGGCAGCTGTACCGATGCACAGGGAGGTGCCAATGTAAAGTGCTGCAGTGACAGTGTGTAGCATAGGATGGGGAAGATGTGTCCCCCAGCAGAGGCAGAAGCGGCAGGATGTTTGCAGCGACAGAAGGCCATGCAGATCAGGCACAGGAGAGATGAGCACAAAGAGCCACAGTGCAGAAAAGGGTACCAGTGTAGGTCATGTGGTACCAGCCTGCACAAGAAGAAGCGACTGTACACAACCGACAGAGGCAGATAGATGGGCTGAAGGAAGGATGGCGGCTGAGGAGAGGGTGATATGAGCTGGCAGCACAGATCTGCAAAGCCCTGACTATTGCAGGCATGAAAATGATCTGAGTAGCACAGTCAAAAAAAGAAGAGGTATGAATTGAACCCCTGTCCCCTGCTTAAGAAGACCTTGAACTAACTGTGCTACTGAGCAGTTTCTGTGGTCACCCTGAGGGAGAGGATGGGTGCCCAGCACCAGGTCTCCAGTACAAACAGTGCTAGAGATGCTCTCTATGGCTGGTCCCCATCACTACCAGTGTGTGCAGGTATTTTCTGCAGTATGCTATACTAATCACCTTGTGTCCTGCTATTTGCGCCAATCACATTTGGACTGGGGCCCACCTAGAACAATGCATTGTTATACCTAGTGTTGCAGTGTTGATGCCATAGAAGCATGACAATAGAAAAATACCATATGGCCTATCTAGTCTGTCCTTCCATATCAACCACTACCATAATCCCCTTTTTTCCTTTAGATATCTTCTGTGTTTGTCTCATGTTTCTTTGAATTCGGATACTGCCTCATCTCTACCACCTCCACTGGGAGACTATTCCACGGATCCACCACTCTTTCTGTAAAGAAATATTTCCGCATCTCACTCCTGAATCTATCCCCTTTCACCCTCATCCCATGTCTCCTCATGGCAGAGCTTGCTTTCAATCAAAAGAGGCTTTCCTCCTTTGCATCTATGCCACGGAGGTATTTAAATGTCTCAATCATATCACCTCTATCCCGCCTTTCCTCTAAAGTGTACATATTAAGATTCTTAACTCCGTCCTCATATTTTTTATAATGAAGACCACTAACCATTTTAGTAGCCACCCTCTGTACTGACTCCAGCCTGTTTATATCCTTTTCAAGGTGAGGTCTCCAGAAATGCACACAATACTCCAAATGAGGTCCCACCAAAGACTTATACAGAGGCACTATCACCTTCTTTCTTCTACTGGCCATTCCTCTCCCTATGCACCCAAACATCCTTCTAGCTTTTGCATCACTTTTTCTACCTGTTTACCTACTTTCAGATCATCAGACACAATCACACCTAGGTCCTGCTCTTCTTTTGTGGACAGAAGTACTTCACCCCCTATACCATATCGCTCACTTGGATTGCTGCAGCCCAAATGCATGACCTTGCATTTTTTAACAGATCAACCAAATAATTTCTGCTCTAAACACAACCACATCACCCTCCGACCCATTCCCAGTAGCATGGATCAAAATATCCAGGGAAGATCTCAACCCATACATACACAAAATGGTACAAGTATCCCTTAACCAAGGCTACATGCCTAAAGTCCTCAAACAAGCAACTGTCAGGCCAATACCCAAAAAAGCCTCATTCAACAAAGACGACTCTGCAGCTTATTGATCAATCTCCAGCCTACCATTTGTTGCCAAAATAATTGAAAAATAATTCAAACACAGCTACAGGACCTCGTAAACTAGCGTGTGCTTATGAACTCTCTTGACTTCACCCCTCGACGGTATCATCAAAGGCATAGACAATATAAAAATAGGATTCATACCATAAAGTGGTTCTGGTTATATCTGAACAACAGACAGCAAAAAGTCAAATGCAGAATAAACAAATCCACTATGTACACAACACACTAGAACATTCCACAGGAGTCATCCATATCATCACTACTCTCCAACCTGTATATTCAGCCTATCTGCAATATCGTCAGAAAGTACAATAGCCAATACCAGCTGTATGCTGATGATATCATGATATGTTGTTGTTAAGTGCCGTCGAGTCGGAGTCGACTCATGGCGACCCTCTGGATAGCTATCCTAAATTGTGTTCGGTCTTCAGTCAGGCGGCTCAAACCAGACTACTCATCCATAACCAAATTCCTGGAGGATATGATCACATGGCTGAACAACAACAGCCTAAAGATAAACTACAAAAAGACAGAAGCACTACACATCACAAGAAGCACAACATTTATTCCCCCAAACAGAATTAAACTACCACACAATAGAATAACAGTAAAAAACAAAGTCAAATACCTAGGTGTCATGCTCGATCAAAAACTGAATCTACACTCTCATATAAACATGACCACAAAGAATGCTTACTACAAAATGCAGATCATTTGAAAGCTCAAGCCCTTTTAAGCCAGCATGACTTCCGTACTATCTGCCAGGCCATCGTTACACCAATCTTTGACTATTGCAATTCATTCTTACATGGCCTCCCAAAGCAAACCATTCACTCACTCCAGCTGGCTCAGAACACTGCGACTTGCATCATCACCAGCTCCACAAAATATGACCACATTACTCCCATACTACACTGGCTCCCAATCTCCTCATTTGCTAAATTCAAAACAACATTGAACAACTTCAAAATCCTAGAGAACACCTCAGCGGACATCTTACAGGTCCTAATCACAAAAGACCTGGACAAGCAGACCAGAAGGAACAACAGCAAGAACTTGATTACCACATCCAGCCACTACTCAAAGTCCAAGCAGATCACATCCAAGAGAGTGTTCTCACTCTCCACACCAACCATATGGAACTCCCTCCCAGAAGACATCAGAGCCACTGTGGACAGTAAGGACTTCAGAAAGAAGCTGAAGACATTCTTATACACAGAACACTTTGTTTATTTTTTTATTTTATTTTATGCATATTTATATACCGCAACTTCCAAAGTTCAGTTGCGGTTTACAGTGAACAACAATTAACAAAACAGGTTTGTTTTACAGAGAACGTCATAATTAGCAGAACATATGTACAGGGTAACATTATATAATAGTCTAAACAATGTGAGATAATACAGAACAGCACAAACTATATACAAATGTATATTTGTAAATATACATGGAAGTGAGAAGACAAAAGAACAGCATAAACTTTATACAAATGTATATTTGTAAATATACATGGAAGTGAGAAGACAAAAGGTGTGGGATCCTCAGGGATATGTGCTATGTGAGTGGGTTGTGTGCTATGTGAGTGGGTTGCTATGTGAGTGGGTTACTTTGGAAGCATCACTTAAACCATACAACAATCTTTGCCAACTAATACTCGATTCACCCTCCCCCGATCATCTCCAAACAATACAATGCCTAAGAGACACTGTCAACAACCATTACTTACTGCCAGTCTGTATATAGTTTCTCATGTTAAAGTACCCTGCATGCCACTGCCCCCCCATCTTTTTGTTTCATTGTAAAAACGTATAAGTTGTAATGTAAACCGCTTTGACTTAAAGTTAAAATGGTATAAAAAAACATGTTAAATAAATAAAAATAACTAAACCAGCCAAGCCACCTACATTGCCTTTGACTTGGTACAGTACAAAAGGGATACTGCATCAACATCATTGTACGCCCCTCCGTACCCACCAACCAACAATCGACAGACATCACCACAGCACTTGCTCATCCTCTCACAGGAGATATACAACCTCCTATGCAGTGGAGCCATCGAGCTGGTATCCCACAACCAAGAGGGGCAGGGGTTTCACTCAAGGTTCTTTCTCATCCCCCAAAAAATGGGGGACTCCATCTGATTTTCGATCTCCATGACTTCAACATCTAAATAAAATGAGAACAATTCAAAATTAACTCCCTCAACATCATACTGCTTCTGCTTTGCCACAATGACTGGCTGGTTTCTCTGGACTTAAAGGATGCCTATAACCACATACCTATCTACCCTCAACATTGGAAATATCTCTGGTTTACCTTTGAGCATCAGCATTACCACTATCGAGTACTTCCTTTTGGCCACCCACTTGCTTCACCAAGGATACTGTGTCTACTCATATCTTGACCACTGGCTTGTTTGTCTCTGCTCCCTCCAGAGATGGTGCTGTACAAATGGTACACACCACTATAGATGTACTGCAGACCCTAGAATTCATCATAAATCTTCAAAATTCTGAGACATTCCTCAGCAATGTCTTGACTTCATTGGAGCCTGCATAGACACACTGGCAGCTGTGGCGTTCCTACCACAGGACAGGAGTGAGACCTTCCAAAGACTCTGCCTCTGCCTGGGCTGCTCATCATGAGCTACTTCTGGAATGATTCTTCAGCTACTGGGTCACATGGCAACAGTGGTCCATGCTGTCATGCTAGCACTGCCCTACAGTGGCATTGGTGTCACCATTCACAAATGTCCTGTGCCCAGATCCTTCTGCCAGGAAACCAATTAAATCACCTGAACTCGTCCCTTAAGTGGAGGGCCATGTCAGCCAACTTGAAACAAGGAAGGGCATTCCAGGATCCCCCACACACCCTAGTTCCTACAACCAATGTTCTTCATATGGCTGATGGGTGCACCTTATGTACTTATCGATGCAAGGGATGTGCTCCCTTCAAGAAAGCAAACTGCACATCAACGTCCTCAAACTTGCTTGTATGCAAATGCTAGAAGTCTAAAAAATAAGATGGAAGAGTTAGAATATATAGCATAAATGAGAAGTTAGATATTATTGGTATCTCAGAGTAATGGTGGAAGGAGGACAACCAGTGGGACACTGTGATACCTGGATACAAACTATATTGTAATGATAGAGCTGATCAAATTGGTGGAGGGGTTGTGTTCTATGTCAGAGAGGGCATTGAATCATAAAGGATTACAGTTTTGCAGGAAACAAAATTCGCTGTAGAATCTCTATGGATTGAAATTCCATGTAAAAATGGGAAGGCGATGGCAGTGGGGTTGTACTATCGAATGCCTGGCCAGAATGAACAAATGGATGATGAATTGCTCAAAGAAATCAGGGAAGCTAACACAAGTTACATAGCAGTAATAATAATGGGTGATTTCAACTACCCTGGTATAGACTGGGTCAGTGTCACAGCAGGACATGCTAGGGAGATAAAGATTCTAGATGAAATAAATGACTGCTTTTTGGAGCAGCTGATTCATGAGCCAACCAGAGGGGAAGCCATTTTGGACTTAGTCCTTAGTGGAACACAGGATCTGGTGCAACAGATAAGGGTGTTGGGGCCACTTAGCAATAGTGATCATAGCATGATCACGTTTGATTTAATTAATGGAGGAAGGATGATAAAGAAATCCACAGTACTACCTTTTAACTTTCAAAAGGGAGACTATGATAAAATGAGAAAAATAGTTAAGAAAAAACTAAAAGGAGCAGTTGCAAAGGTCAAAGACTTACATCAAGCTTGGGTGTTGTTTAAAAATACTATCTTGGAAATCCAGACCTGCTGTATTCCACGCTTTAAAAAAAAGTGGAAGGAAGTCCAAAAACTGCCAGCATGGTTTAAAGGTGAGGTCAGAGACAAAAAAACATCTTTCAGGAAATGGAAAAAAGAGCCAAATGACGAAAACTTAAACAGCACAAGCACTGGCAAGTCAAATGCAAGGCATTGATAAGGCAGGTAAAGAGAGAATTTGAGAAGAAACTTGCTGCAGAAGCAAAAATGCATAATAAAGAATTTTTCAAGTACATTCGTAGCACAAAACATGTGAGAGAGTCAGTTGGACCATTAGATGATAGAGAGGTAAAAAGGGGCAGTAAGAGGGGACAAGACTATAGCGGAGAGACTGAATGAATTCTTTGCTCCGGTCTTTACTGAGGAAAATGTTGGGATGTTACCCATGACTGAAGTGGTTTTTAAAGGTGATACTGCAGAAGAATTGAAAGAAATATTAATACAACGGGAAGATGTATTACAACTATTTCATAAACTCAAGAGTAGCAAATCACTTGGACCGGATGGTATACATCCAAGGGTGTTGAAAACACTGAAATATGAGATTGCAGACCTGCTATTAGTAATCTGTGAACTATCATTAAAATCATCTGTAATAACTGAAGATTGGAGGATCGCCAATGTAACGCTAATTTTTTTTAAAGGATTCCAGGGGTGATTTGGAAACTACAGACTGGTGAGCCTGACATCAGTAGAAACCATTATAAAGAACAAAATTACTCATCATGTAGTTAGTCATGGCTTAATGGGAGACAGCCAACATGGCTTTAGACAAGGAAGATCATGTCTTACTAATCTGTTATGTTTTATTGAAGGTGTGAATAAACAGGTAGACAAAGGTGAGTCGGTTGATATAGTGTAACTGGACTTTCAAAAGCCTTTGACAAGGTCCCTCATTGGAGACCTCTGCCAAAACTAAAAAGTCATGGGATAGGAGGCAGTGTACTATTGTGGATCGGGAACTGGTTAAAAGGTAGAAAGCAGAGGGTAGGGCTAAATGGCCAATTTTCCCAATGGAAAAAGGTGAAGAGTGGAGTATCCCAGGGATCTGTGCTGGGTCTGCTGCTGTTTGACATATTCCTAAATGACCTGGAAAAGGGAATAACGAGTGAGGTTATCAAATTTGCAGATGACACAAAACTATTTAAAGTTGTTAAAACCCAAGAGGATTGTGGAAAATTGCAAGAAGATCTTGATAAAGTGGATGACTGGGCATTGAAATGGCAGATGAAATTTAATGTGGACAAGTGCAAAGTTATGCACCTAGGAAAGAACAACCCAAGCTATGGTTACATGATGCAAGGTTACACGTTGGGAACTACTATCCAGGGAAAAGATTTAGGTGTCATCGTGGATAACATGTTAAAACCCTCCACACAGTATACAGCGGCGGCAAAGTGAGCAAATAGAATGCTAGGTATCATAAGGAAAGGAATTCTGGTCGCCGTATCTTAAAAAGGATATAGCGTTATTAGAAAAAGTACAGAGAATAGCCATCAAAATGGTAAAGGTGATGGAAAAGAAACGGCTGAGGGGAGATATGATAGAGGTCTATAAATTAATGAATGGAGTGGGACGGGTAAAAGTACATTGATTGTCTACATCATCAGAATATAAAAAGACTAGGGGACATTCAATGAAGCTACAGGGTAACCTATTTAAAACTAATAAGAGAAAATACTCTGCAAGGATTGATGTCTGGTACTAGGCAGCGCTCAAATTCCAGATAGCGAGGGAGAGGTTGCTGAGATTGGGGCGCAGCAGGAGGCCACTGTTCTGAATGAGGAGAAATTGGTGCAGTGGCACTGGTGGCTCCATCGTCAGGGTATGGAGGTGTGGGAAACAAGACTGTCGGGCCCCTGAGGGGCAATAAGGATTACCAGAGCTTTGTCGTATCATATATTGATAAGATCTCGGAGGAGAGAGAAGGGAGGAAACGTGTAAAACAATCAGTGACTTCAGGAGATGGCGAAGATGTCGTGCGCTAGTCGGTGACCACTGGGCCAAATGGAGTAGAAAAGAGTACACTTTGCATTCTCCTGTGAGGCAAACAGATCTGTCTCTGGGATGCCCCAATTGTGAAAGATTTCTTGTGTTGTGGACAAGTCGAGGGACCATTCATGTGGATCCAGATGCCGACTGAGGGAGTCTGCCAAGTCATTTTGTGTTCCTGGCAGATAGTTGCCCCTGAGTGTGGTGCCCACATTTAGGGCAAAGGGCCACAGATGTACCTCTTCTCTGCACAGCCAGAGAGATCTTGACCCTCCTTGTTTGTTGACATAGAACATTGTGACTGGTCTGCACCAATATAATCTTGTGAGTGACCCATGTCTTGAAGACAGTGAGGGCGTAGAAGACTGCTCAGAGTTACATTAGAATATAAGATATGCCATACTGGGTCAGATCAAGGTCCATCAAGCCCAGTATCCTGTATCCAACAGTGGCCAATCTAGGTCATACGTACCTAGCAGTATCCCCAAGAGACACAGGTTCCACAATGCTTGTATTGGGTCAAGCATTGATATCCTGGGTCCCTTTTTAATAATGGTTTATGGACCTTTCTACCAGGAACTTGTCCAAACCTTTTTTAAACCCAGCTACACTAACAGCTCTTACTACATCCTCCGGTAACAAATTCTAGAGTTTGATTACACGTTGAGTGAAAAAATATTTTCTCTTATTTGTCTTAAATAGTTTACCCTGTAGCTTCATTACATGTCCCCTAGTCTTTCTATATTCTGAAAGCGTAAACAATCTATCTACGTTTACCCGTTCCACTCCATTCATTAATTTATAGACTTCTATCATATCTCCCCTCAGCCGTCTCTTTTCCAGGTTGAAGAGCCCTAACCTTTGTAGCCTCCCTTCATAGGAGTAGCCTTCCATCCCCTTTACCATTTTGGTGGCTCTTCTCTGTACCTTTTCTAATAACGCTATATCCTTTTTAAGATACGGCGACCAGAATTGCACACAATATTCAAGGTGCGGTCGTACCATGGAACGATACAGAGGCATTATAATATCCTTTGTTTTATTTTCCATTCCTTTCCTTATGATACCTAGCATTCTATTTGGTTTCTTGGCCGCTGCTGCACACTGGGCGGAGGGTTTTAACATGTTATCCACGATGACTCCTAAATCTTTTTCCTGGGTGGTGGTTCCCAATGTGGAACCTTGTATTGTGTAATCATAGTGTGGGTTGTTCTTTCCTAGGTGCATAACTTTGCACTTGTCCACATTAAATTTCATCTGCCATTTGGATGCCCAGTCTTCCAATTTATCCAGATCCTCCTGCAGTTTTCCACAGTCCTCTTGGGTTTTAACAACATTAAACAGTTTTGTGTCGTCTGCAAATTTGATAACCTCACTAGTTATTCTCTTTTCCAGGTCATTTATGAATATGTCAAAAAGTAGCGGACCCAGTACAGATCCCTGGGGTACTCCACTATTCACCTTTTTCCATTGGGAACATTGGCCATTTAGCCCTTCCCTCTGCTTTCTATCTTTTAACCAGTTCCCGATCCACAATAGTACACTGCCTCCTATCCCATGACTTTTTAGTTTTGCCAAAAGTCTCTGATGAGGGACCTTGTCAAAGGCTTTTTGAAAGTCCAGATACACTATATCAACCGACTCACCTTTGTCAACCTGTTTATTCACACCTTCAAAAAAACATACCAGATTAGTAAGACAAGATCTTCCTTGTCTAAAGCCATGTTGGCTGTCTCCCATTAGGCCATGACTATCTACATTCTGTGTAATTTGTTCTTTATGATGGTTTCTACCATTTTCCCCGGTACTAACGTCAGGCTCACTGGTCTGTAATTTCCCGGATCACCCCTGGAACCCTTTTTAAAAATTGGCGTTACATTGGCGATCCTCCAATCTTCAGGTATTACAGATGACTTTAATGAAAGTTCACAGATTACTAATAGCAGGTCTGCAATCTCATATTTCAGTTCTTTCAACACTCTTGGATGCATACCATCCGGTCCAGGTGATTTGCTACTATTCAGTTTATCAAATAGTTGTAATACATCTTCCTGGTGTAGCGATATTTCTCTCTATTCCTCTGCAGTATCACCTTTAAATACCACTTCAGTCTTGGGTAACATCCCTACATCTTCCTCAGTAAAGACCGAAGCAAAAAATTCATTCAGTCTCTCCGCTATAGCCTTGTCTCCTCTTACTGCCCCTTTTACCCCTCTATCATCTAATGGTTCAATTGACTCTCTCACAGGCCTTTTGCTACGAATGTACTTGAAAAAGTCTTTATTTTGTGTTTTTACTTCCGTAGCAAGTTTCTTTCAAATTCTCGGTTTGCCTGCCTTATCAATGCTTTGCATTTAACTTGCCAGTGCTTGTGCTGTTTCCAGTTTTCGTTGTTTGGCTCTTTTTTCCATGTCCTGAAAGATGAAGGGCACAGATATAAGTGATTTGCCAAAAGAGCCGAGTTCCTGAGGAGGGGTGTAGGAAGAGATAAGAGAGGAAAGGTAGTGAGGAGCTACAGAGTGAATGTACTTATAGTTCAGCAGGAGAAGTTTGAACTGGATGAGAAAATGGATAGCAAGCCAATGAAGAGACTTGAGAAGAGGGGCAATATGAGCATGACGAGGCTGGTGGAAGATTAGCCGCGCCACAGAGTATTGAACAGATAGAAGGGGAGAGAGATGACTCAGAGGGAGACCAGCAAGTTATAGTTATAATAGTCTAGATGGGGGTGACTAAGGAGTGGATAAGTGTGTTAGTAGTTGTTTAGAAAGGAATTGGCGAATTCTGTTGATGTTGTAGAGAAAGAAATGTCAGGTTTTAGCTATCAGTTGGACGTGTGTGGAGAAGGCTACTATGTCTCTTTACTTTCAACTAACCAGCTAGCAAGTGTGGCAAAAGTAAATTTAAAGGATAACAAAACATAAAAACATAAGATATTCAATACTTGGTCATACCAAGGTCCATCAAGCCCAGTATCCTGTTTCCAATAGTGGCCAATCTAGGTCATAAGTACCTAGCAGTTTCCCCAAAAGAAACAGTTCTGCAATACTTGTATTGGGTCAAGCAGTGATATCCTGGGTCCCTTTTAATAATGGTTTATGGACCTTTCCTCCAGGAACTTGTGCAAACCTTTTTTAAGACCAGCTACACTAACAGCTTTTATTACATCCTCCGATAACAAATTCCAGAGTTTGATTACATTTTGAGTGAAAAAATATTTTCTCTTATTTGGCTTAAATAGTTTACCCTGTAGCTTCATTACATGTCTCCTAGTCTTTCTATATTCTGATACGTAAACAATCTATCTATGTTTACCCGTTCCACTCCATTCATTAATTTATAGACCTCTATCATATCTCCCCTCAGCCGTCTCTTTTCCAGGTTGAAGAGCCCTAACCTTTTTAGCCTCTCTTTATAGGGGTATCCTTCCATCCCCTTTACCATTTTGGTGGCTATTCTCTGTACCTTTTCTAATAACGCTATCCTTTTTAAGATATGGCGATCAGAATTGCACACAATATTCAAGGTGTGGTCACATCATGGAATGATACAGAGCCATTATAATATCCTTTGTTTTATTTTACATTCCTTTCCTTATGATACCTAGCATTCTATTTGCTCTCTTTGCTGCCACTGCACACTGGGCGGAGGGTTTTAATATGTTATCCATGATGGAACCTAAATGTTTTTCCCGGGTGGTGGTTCCTAATGTGGAACCTTGGATTGTGCAACCATAGTTTGTGTTGTTCTTTCCTAGGTGCATAACTTTGCACTTGTCCACATTAAATTTGATCTGACATTTGGATACCCAGTCTTCCAAGTTATCAAGATCCTCTTGCAATTTTCCACAATCCTCATGGGTTTTGACAACTTTAAAAAGTTTGTGTCATCTGCAAATCTGATAACCTCACTCGTTATTCCCTTTTCCAGGTCATTTATGAATGTGTCAAAAAGCAGCGGACCCAACACAGATCCCTGGGGTACTCCACTATTCATCTTTCTCCATTGGGAAAATTGGCCATTTAGTCCTATCCTCTGCTTTTTATCTTTTAACCAGTTCCTGATCCACAATAGTACATTGCCTCCTATCCTATGACTTTTTAATTTTACCAAAGGTCTCTGATAAAGGACTTTGTCAAAGGCTTTCTGAAAGTCCAGATACACTATATCAACCAACTCACCTTTGTCTACATCTTTATTCACACCTTCAAACAAACATAACAGATTAGTAAGACAAGATCTTCCTTGTCTAAAGCCATGTTGGCTGTCTCCCATTGAGCCATGACTATCATGTTCAGTAATTTTGTTCTTTATGATGGTTTCTACCATTTTTCCCGGTACTGACATCAAGCTCACCGATCTGTAGTTTCCCAGATCACCCCTGGAACCCTTTTAAAAATTGGTGTTACATTGGCCATCCTTCAATCTTCAGGTATTACAGATGATTTTAATGATAGTTCACAGATTATTAATAGCAGGTCTGCAATCTTATATTTCAGTTCTTTCAGGTGATTTGCTACTCTTGAATTTATGAAGTAGTTGTAATACATCTTCCAGGTGTATTGATATTTCTTTTAATTCTTCCGCAGTATCACCTTTAAATACCACTTCAGTCATGGGTGACATCCCTACATCCTCCTCAGTAAAGACCGAAGCAAAGAATTCATTCAGTCTCTCCGCTGTGACCTTTTCCCCTCTATCATCTAATTGTCCAACTGACTGTCTCACAAGGTTTTTGCTACAAATGTACTTGAAAAAGTCTTTATTGCACATTTGTGCTTCCACAGCAAGCTTCTTCTCAAATTTTCTCTTTGCCTGCCTTATCAATGCCTTGCATTTATCTTGCCAGTGCTTGTGCTGTTCCCAGTTTTCGTCATTTGGCTCTTTATTCCATTTCCTGAAAAATGCGTTTTTTTCAACAACAGTCTCTGACCTCACCTTTAAACTATGCTGGCAGTTTTTTGGACTTCCTTCTCTTTTCTTAAAACATGGCATACAGCTGTTCTGGGCTTCCAAGATAATATTTTTAAACAACACCCAAGCTTGATGTAAGTATTTAACCTTTGCAACTGCTCCTTTTAGTTTTTTCTTAACTATTTTCCTCATTTTATTTATTTAGCTGTATTTATATTCTGCTTTTCACTGGGTCAATGTGGTCAATTGGGGGATACATTTAACATGAGGGGATATGACACACATATGTTAATACTTACAGGGAACATAGGCAATGGAGGATTAAGTGGCTTGCCCAAGACCACAAGGAGTGCCTATAGGACTAGAAATCCCAGTCCCCCTGGCCTGAGATTGCTGTCTCCAGGAGGGACTTGAACCCCTGACCCTCTGGCCTGAAGTACCTTGTCCTAACCACTAGACCACTCCTCCCTCTATTTTATCATAGTCTCCCTTTCAAAAGTTAAAAGGTAGAACTGTGGATTTCTTTACCATCCCTCCTCCATTAATTAAATTAAACGCGATCATGCATGATCACTATTGCCAAGTGACCCCAACACCCTTATCTCTTGCACCAGATCTGGTGTTCCACTAAGGACCAGGTCCAAAATGGCTTTCCCTCTGGTCACTTCATGCACCAGCTGCTCCAAGAAGCAGTCATTTATTTAATCTAGAAACTTTATCTCCCTAGCATATCCTACCGTGACACTGACTCAGTCAATACCGGAGTAATTGAAATCACCCATTATTGTTACTGTGCTGTAATTTTTGTTAGCTTCCCTGATTTCTTTGAGCATTTCATCATCTATTTGTTCATTCTGGCCAGGTGGTCGATAGTATACGCCTTCCCCTTTTTACATGGAATTTCAGTCCATAGAGATTCTACAGCAAATATTGTTTCCTGCAAAAACTTAATCCTTTGCGACTCAATGCCCTCTCTAACATAGAGTGCAACCCCTACACCAATTTGATCAGCTCTATCATTACGATATAGTTTGTTCCCAGGTATCACAGTGTCCCACAGTGTCCTTCCACCATGTCTCTGAGAGACCAATCATATCTAACATCTCATCTAGTGCTATATATTCTAACTCGCCCATCTTATTTTTTAGACTTCTAGCATTTGCATACAAGCATTTTAGAGACTGTATTTTATTCATATTAATCTGGCTATTCGTAGGCAGGGGTAGGCAGGGGGTGCTCCGTACTCAAGGGCATTTGGGCTACTTTTGTCTTTATTGGAACCACTCTGCTGATATGCCCTGACTTAATTCTTTTGGTAGTATCCTTCAAGGATACATTGTTCCGAACCATGCGCTCTTGGGCGACTGTTAGCTCTCCCCTATTGTCTAGTTTAAAAGCTGCTCTATCTCCTTTTTAAAATGTAATGACTGCAGCCTGGTTTCATCCCGGTTAAGGTGAAGCCCATCCCTTCGGAAGAGCCCTTCCTTTCCCCAGAATGTTCCCCAGTTCCTAACAAATCCAAAATCCTCATCCTTGCACCATCGTCTCATCCACGCATTGAGACTCTGGAGCTCTTCCTGCCTTTTGGGTCCTGCACGTGGAACGGGAAGAATTTCGGAGAACGCTACCTTGGAAGTTCTAGATTTCAACTTCCTACCTAAAAGCCTAAATTTGGCCTCCAGAACCTCCCTACCACATTTTCCTATGTCATTGGTACCAACATGTAGCAAGACAGCAGACTCCTCCCCAGCACTATCTAAGACCTTGCCTTAGTGACTCGTGAGGTCCGCTACCTTCGCACCAGGCAGGTATGTTACCAGGTGATCCTCACATCCACCAGCCACCCAGCTATCTACATGATAGAAACATAATGTTAGCAGTGCTTTTCACACTCATAAGATGGAATAGTCTAGACCTAAGATCATTTATAGTAACATAGGGGTATATTTACTAAGCAGTCTTAACGTGTAGCCGGCGTTAGTGTGCAGGATGCCATAAAAGGAGTGGGCGTGTCGGTCTTAACATAGCATTTCGGGTTAGCATCCGATAAGGTACCTTTTCAAGTGATAGAGGGAGCCGTGGTACGTTAACGCGCGTTAATCTTAAGAAGGCGCGCTGACCTATAGACACAGCAGCAGAGCTGTAGCACACGGGTTAATACACTGCCTGATGGTGCAGGGTTCATGAGTTCAATCCCCCAGTGGGCTTAATGAGCAAAGCTGACTGAGACATTGCCATTTACTTTAAATCAGTGCTGTCTGAGGCATTTTGTTTTTTTAATTTAAAGTAGTGCTGCCAGCAAACACACCCTCGCAGGGCCGTAACCTAAGGTGCCGCATAAGGCGCCCTATAAGGCACTCCAGAGGGCACATTATAGAGTGCACTGACGGCCAAGGCACCCTATAATGTTCCCTATGGGGCGCCTTATAAGGCGCCTTATAGGGCTCTTTATAGGGCGCCTTATGAGGCACCTTAAGGTTACAGCACTGTGAGGGTGTTTTTGCTGGCAGCACCAATTTAAATAAGAAAATGCCTCAAACAGCCCTATCAAATAACCCCACTGTGGGATCAAACCCATGACCTCTGCCTCCACAGGCAGTGAAGTAACCAGTGGACTACATCTCTAGTGCTACTGACAAACCCCTGGCTGGCTATTGAAGGACGTCAGGTCACCACACAAACTGTCTGCTGTGGTTACCAGGATAGGGTGAACCCACCCATACCCAAGATTCACTGCACATACAGATCATCAGTCTACAGATGATCACAAGATGGGGTATGCACCCCCACAGCACCTCGGTCTGGTAGGGAGAACTAACCGTGTGTGTTACTGGCACAGAGTAGCGACAGACCGTCACATTGTGTGGGTACTGTGCTCACCCTGAGGGTGAGGTGGGGCGACCAGCACCATGTCCACAGCACCTGGCTTAGCTGAGACAGGCTATGCTGCAGGTCCCCATCAGTGCCAGTGTGTGATAGATAGTCCTTGTAGCTACACCTGTGTCCATCCGTATTTACCAGTCAGGTCAAGCCCTTGTGGACTATGATGCACCCAGAATAGTGCATATCCTGTGGGGGTGCCATGGTCACATGATTTAAGTCACCGGGGGGGGGGGGGGGTGTTTGGACCTATAGGCGGATTATGTAGTACCACCCAACCTGCCCTCTGGGGCTCAGGGTGGGGGACAGGATCTCCCACCAACAGATCCACATTCTACATCCCTGCAATGGTGGTAGTAGAGGGGAACAGACAACATACAGGGCATTGAATGCAGATCTGAGCTCATCCATAAGGCAATAGCAGACAGACAGTAGGCCTGGAAATGCTCAGCTGCCCCCCACCACTATCTGACATTCTCCAGCAGCAAGCACAGTGAGCCTCCAACTGCTGCACCCTGCAAGGTGTTCCCGCCATACATATACTAACTGCAGACAGTCTGCTAGCTAGTCCATAGTGCATGCTACTGGAGAAGATGTGAGCACACCCACCAAGCAGATAAGTCAGTGATTGGGCCCCAGAAAATAAAACCCGTATATAACACTTGACAATAACACTATGGGGGAACCTAGCCATGCCGTGGTCACTGCTCAGTCAGGGTGAGAGTGACCTCCCAGCAGGACATGCTGTGGCCACCCTGTCTGTGCAGGTGGTGGCCGGGTACTACAATGTCCCAGCCATTGCCTATGCCCTGTGCAGATGCATCCTGCCCAGGCCGCCCTGTCCGGGCTATACCCACAGTACCTTGCTCCTCATTATGCACATTGGTAGGCCAATACTGGCAACAGTGCTAGCAGTGTGGGCTGAGGAGGGTGTTGGCAGCCACCACACACTGGATAGACAGACACACACTCCCCACATCTATGCCAGCATTGTGCAACTATAGAGGTGTTTGGCAGCCCTGGCCACCGCACCAGTCCTGGGCACAGTGCAGGCATGGCTATGGTATGCAATACTGTAGGAGTCACTCCCCAGGGTGGTAAACACTGTCAGACACAAGACATGTAGCACACTCCACAGACATCAGAAAGGTTGCTATGATGCAGCTCAATCAGCAAATTGTGCTTAACTTAGGATTTGCTATCTGCCAGTAATCATAGCAACCTTTTGATAGATGTGTACCGTATTCCCAGGTTTAGGGTGGCATTGCTAAAGTATGCAAGTGCTAGTATTGGGAGATGCACACAGGGCCCAAAATCCTGCCTCTCCAGGTGGCTTTGGATAATGGAGCCTGTGGGTGCGGGTATGTCTGCCCCTGTTGGCTGCTGCTCTAGGGCAGAGGTTCCCAACTCCGGTCCTGGTGGGCCAAACACTGTTTGGGTTTTCATGCTGTCCCTAATGAATATGCATGAGATACATCTGCATACCATGGGGGTGGTGCATAGAAATGCAGCATAGCCATATTTATTGGAGACAGCATGGGACCTGAATGGTGTTTGGCCCTCCAGGACTGCTTTTGGGAGACTCTGCTTTAGGTAATGCACATGTTTATGGTGTCTGTGCTCTGTAGGGTAAAATGTAGGCGTTTTGGGCATGTTTACGTTATCTGCACTAAAAGATCTGTCTGTATTACCACATTTTAGTAGTGGGTAAAACATGGGGACTGGGTTAGTGAAAACCACAGCTGGGACTTGAGCCTGTGACCTTCTGCTTTGGAACACACTGGCTGTGTGCCCTGCACCATGGTGCTGCCACAGAGACAATGCATTCCCTGTAGATACCATGACTGTTTGTCAGACAGAGCCTGTCTGTTGCAGTGAACGGCACCCTCTAAACAGGGCTGGGCCATGGTCTGCTGTGGGCAGCAGCCACTGCCCCCTCCACCACCAGTACCCCTCTGCCACCATGCTGACATGCCCTTCTGCTGGTGCTGCTGGTGGTGCGCAGTCTTGGGCCATCTAGTGTTATGGTAGGTGGCTGCCTATGGTGCTGGTTCTGGGGTAGGGGTGCCTGCATAGATGTCCACGCTTCCCCCCAGCACTGCCTGCCAATGTTCTGTACCGTTGGGGGTACCTGCTGGGTACTATCCCCTGTGACACTGTGGGAAACACACTCATGCCCGTGTTGGGCCCTCATCAGTTGCTGTCTGGCTGCTCTATTGTTTCAGCATTCGTATGGGCCAGCTAGGCATCACCCTAGTCCGCACTGTGGCCCAGCTGCACCACAACATGTGCCGCCTGCAGCCCTCTGTGTCCCCTTTTCCAGCATCTTTCCAGTTGCCCATTCCGACATGCCCACCCTGCTGTTGCGGGACATATGCATGCCATAGGAAACCTGTCCAGTAACAATGGAAAGCCCTGAACAGCGTTATTTCACTGTGGGATCATTCACCTTGTATGGGGACAGAGCATAGCCCCTTCCAAAATTGATATCTTTTTTTTGGAGCTTTCTCGGTAGTGTTTTTTGATGTTTCCCATTGATATCACTATTGCCCAGCTAGGTTATGGTTTTTTTCCCAGTTTGTTCAGGTCATTTTCAATGTTTATCTGCCTTTTTGTTCTGTGCACATGTATCACACTTATCACCTTTTATAGGTTTCCCTGGCTTTGCTGTACATTGCTGACGGAAATGGTTTCTTTTCCCTTTAAATCTACTCTAACGCCAGGGTTTCACTGGCGTTAGTTTTCAGCCCGAAATCCACAGCGTTAGTGTGCAGGGAGCCTCTCCCCTCCCACTCTCCACCCATTGACCCCTTCTCTCCGCCCCTGGGGAGCCTTTCTCTGCCCTCAGGGAGCCTTTACTCCACTTTCAGCGCTCGTTTGTGCCGCTGAGCGCCGCTGAGCGCGTTAGCGCGCGATAAGGTGCCTTATCGCACGGTAAAGCACCATTATTGTGTGATATGGTGCCTTATCGCGCGCTAACGTGTCAGAGCGCACATTAAGACGGTTTAGTAAACATACCCCATAGTATATGATGGCAGATAAAGACCATCATGGTCCATTTAGTCTGCCCAGCAAGGCAGTAAGAGTAGTTGCACCTGCTGCTCTGTGCAGGTCCCCCCTCCTCATGCCTTTGTTTAGGGGTGTACCCACTGCTCTCTGTAGGTCACCCCTTTTTGTTGAGATATAAGAGATAGTTTTGTTTATTTATCCTGTTGCTACAAAGGGATCCACTGTGTCTGTCTCATGCCATTTTGAATTCCGTCACTGTCTTTGCCCCCACCACTTCCATCGGGAGGGCATTTCAAGCATCCACCACCCTTTAAGTGAAAAAGTATTTCCTGACATTGCCTTTCAATTTACCTCCTTGAAGCCTCATTTATGTGGATAATAATGTACAAATTAGGGATATGTGTACAAGTGACAATATAGCTGGTGTGCCATCTCAGGTTATATTCAAATTTTGGTCATGTTAGCTGTCTCCCACTCATGACGCAAAATTGAATTTTTGCAGGTAATTTTATTCTCCAGAATTCAAAATTTTATAGGCTTGGAAAAATGGTGAGCTAAAGGTCAAAAAACAAAGAGGCTGGTAGTCAAAGAATTTGTCCAGGCAACTTCAGAAGTAACCCAGACAAATCTTCTGTTTTCAAAATTTCCTTACACTGACCAGAAACATGTACCTGTTTAAAATGAGGTGGTGATTTTGGTATTTTGGAGGCATGGCTTCAGATTAGCTGGGTAGTGCTAAGTATCAGCAGTATCTAACTAAAGTTAACTGTATAACTTTGTTTACTGACAGGGGTTGTCCTAATATCTTTATCCAATGAACTTCATTCAAGTAAATTCAATGGCACTTTAATCAGATAGGTGCCGCTGAATATACAGGGTAAAGTTAACCAGACACTTCTATCTGGTTAATATTGTCATCGACTGCACTACTGAATTGGCCTCATAAAATATACGGGCCTATGTTCTGAGGGATGTTAGTGTTAATGCTCAGCTACAGTGGTTTTCCCTACCAGTAACAGTAACATGGAGCACTATTCATGTAGGGGCAGGTCCAGGCTGTCCGGACGGCCCCAAGCAAGACGGGCCCATTTGGACCCGATTCTGGACTGCAGGAACAAAACGTTGCCACAGTACATGGAATCAGGCCTGAGGACGACCCAGCATGCCCCTGCCTGTCTATCGGGATGTCTTTCCCACAGCTCCCTTAGCTGCCCTGGCTCGGCCCCCTCTCTTCCTCACTGCCCAACCCATGACTGGCCAGCTGGGGCCAGGATCGGGTGATGGGGGGATCCCCAGGCCCAATTGCTGGATCAGTGCTGCTTATTCCACCTTCAAGGTGGAATAAGCAGCACGTCTCCTTTGACCCGGCAGGACATACAGGGCTGTGACCTGGATCGGCCCTGTATGTCCTGCCAGACTGGTCCACCCCCACTCCGCTTGGATCCTGCCTCTTCCTGCTCCCTTCTGGCTCTCCCCATCCTGATGGGGAGAACTGGAGGGGGAATCAGGCCCTGACGGCTTGCGGGGCTGTACATCCCACTGGGACGTGTAGCCCCGCAACCTGCGTTCCAGAATCAGGCCCATAGTGTATGATGGCAGATAAAGATCAGAATGATCCATCTAGTCTTCTCAGTAATGTGGCTACAGTGGTTGCAGGGCACCTCCCCCTCCCCCCCAAATATTGAAGTATAAAAGATATTTAAGTTTGCTTTGATCTCATTCTTTTGCTATAAAGGGATCCACTGTGTCTGTCCCATGCCATTTTGAATTCCATCACTATATTTGCACCCACCACCTCCATCATGTGGATATTCCAAGCATCCACCTCCCTTTCAGTGAAAAAAAGTATTTTCTGATGTTGTTTTTAAGTTACCGCCTTGCATCATCATTGTATGCCTCTAGTTTAAAGGTCTGTATCATATACCTACAGTATGATATGTAAAATTTCAGTAATATAACTTTTAATGTATAGCAGTATAACACCCATAAATTGTTAACAATTTAGTTATATTTATTTATTTGGTTTTATTTACCGCACTGTTCATAATCAGCGCAGTTTACAGGAAAACAACTTAATACATAGAACAAGTTGAATTGAAGATGTGAACATAACTCCATTAACATTTTATGTAAGATACTATCTTTCAGTTACCCCCATTTATTGCTCACATAACTTGTTACCTGTAAGTTTACCCCCATTTATATGGTTTCATTTGTTATATGTAGATTGTTTTTGTTCTCGGTAAACTGCATAAATATCTCCCCTGTCCCCCCTCTCCTCTAGGGTATACATATTTAGGTTATACGCATTTGATTAGATTCTAAGCTGTAATGAGCAGGGATCATCTTTTATATGTCTCTGTACAGTACTGTGCATACCTTGTACTGCTATATAAATGATTAGTAGTAGTAATAGTCTTCAAGTCTCTTCTCATACATCTTCTGGCACAGGCTCAAAATCATTTTGATCATCTTCCTCTGAACCATTTCAAGTCTTTTTATATCCTTTGTGAAATATAATCTCTAAAACTGAACACAATTCTCCCAGTGAGGCCTCAACAACGACTTTTACAGGGGCATTAATACCTCTTCCTTTCTGCTGGTTATTCCTCTCTCTATGTAGCCCAGCATCCTTCTGGCTTTGGCTACCGCCTTGTCGCATTGTTTCGCCACACTGAGATCCTTAGACACTGTCACGCCGATGCCCCTCTCCTGGTCTGTGCACACCCATCTCTCACCCCCTATCACATACAAATCCTTGGCATTTCTGCATCCCAAGTGCATGGCTCTGCACATCTTTGCATTAAATCTTAACTGCCAAGCATTTAGACCATTCTTCCAGTGTTTGCAGATCTTTCCTCATGTTTTCCATTCCCTCAGAAGTTGCAAATTGTCCACTCTGTTGCAAATTTTCGGGTCATCTGCAAAAAGGCAGACTTTTCCATTCAATCCTTCCACAATATCACTCACAAATACATTGAACAGTATCGGTCCCAGGACCGATCCCTGAGGCATGCCACTAATATAATATAGTAATATAATGTGCATGGAAATGAGCCCATTAACATTAAGATATATTCTAATGGATTCAGGTTTTAACAATGGATATACTAAGTGGCATTAATAGCCCTGAGACCTAATCATAGAAGCATGAGAAACCTAATGCAGTTGCATAAAGGCTAATGCAGGCATGTTAAGGTTAACAAAGGCACTGTAAGTAAGTGTAATTTGTCCATGTGAGGCTACCATAAATAGCACTGTATGCTGTAGAAAAGTATATCATACTGTTGTGTAGGTAAGGTACTGAGACACAGATGAAGGCAAAGAGGTGGCTTTGGGAAGAGACGCTACAGGGAGAGAGATTGTAAAGAAAGCCACAAGTTGATTTAAGGAATAACTATACCTCTGAATATGTAGATAGCAAGGCTTTTAGGAAATGTTAGGTCTTTTTTGGAAAGTTATTATATGGCTATTAATAAGCATGTTGCTTTAATGCATATGTAACATGTGATGACACATACCAAGCCACACCTCTGTATAACCTTGGCCAATATAAATACCCCCATCAGCTAATTTTTTCTCTGTATAAAAATGTGGCATTCTGAAGGATGATGGAAGCTTGAGAAGCAGGATTCACAGAGACAGGGTGGAGGAGAATATGGCTAGGTAGTGGTTATGGGCCATCATCCTCCACTGTGAAGGAGGACATGCAGGCAGCAGGTGCCCATGAACAACATTGCTGGGGCTCACTGAACAAGAGACAGTAAGGTGGTACAGGAGGAGTTCATGGGCAAAGAGGTCAGGGCCTGCAATTGGCCTGATATGAAGATCTGAAATAGGATGGGGTTGCTATGGGAATCAAGGGGTCTGCATAAAACAAAGTATATGAGACATGTTGTAATGTCAAATCTTGTAATGTTACCAGCTTCAAAAGAAGATGAAGTTTATTCCCCTGTATCTGCCAAGATATTCTTGGCCTGCTTTAATGTTATATTGTTTAGAAACAAGCTCTTACTGAGTCATTAATGTTCTTGTGGCCAGGGGTGGCCCAAGGGGGGTGCGGGGCCATGTGCGGAGACTCGGTGCGGGGCCTCATTTGCATAAGTGGCCTTATTTGCATAAATATTTGCATAATCTTACCATACATTAACTTTTAGTAAACATGTCTCTTAATGAGTGTATGGATAAAGAAAGACTAAAAGATTTCTACATTACTATAATCCAGTGCCAACCGCCAGGCACATTAGGAACTACTACAAACGCTGCCCATTTAGAACCCATAGCAAACCCGCCGTATCCTGACAGCATTACCAGGACTCATAAAGCACCATACCCTATTTATCAAAAGGCAACACTGCAAATATTAAACCAATACATTTCAGAGAATACTGGGGAAAGAGAACAAGTGGCAATGTCAAATAGGAATTACATAAACAGAATACCTCAGCTCAGTTACCATTGCAGAACATAGACCATCACCATACAAGGAATCACAATTTAGAAACAGGAAGGCAATAATTAAACTGGGAACCCCAAAAGCCAAACTTGGAATGTACAACAACACTGTAGAAATAAAACAATAAATTAATTTCCTCTTGTACCAAACAAAGCGCAGACATCAATGATATACATTTCCCAGAGCTTTCATATTCCAGTTAATAAATTCAAAATAAAGAGATATCTTTCTACCTTTTGTGTATTTTTTTTCAGTTGCAATTGCTTCAGCCACTTTCTTCTGGTTTCTTCATGTTTTCTGCTAACTCTCCATCGTCTGCTGTCCATTTGTCCTTTCTTCTCTCTTCTAGTTTTTTTTCCATTCTCTCTCTCTACATCTGCTCTAACATACTAATCTTTCTCCTTTGGCTCTTTCCTCATTCCTATTTCATCCACACAAATTTTACCCCTCCATCCTCAATCCCCACTTACTCTCCCAATACCAGGCCAATTGTAGATTTTTCATCCCTCCCACACAAAATATTTTTCCCCTCTCCATTTTACTCTCCCAGCCCCATCCCATTCTAATCCTCCCCCAACATCAGCTCCCTTCTATTTCCAGTCTCACCCAGCATCCATTCCCTTCTAGTCCCTGCATCAGCCCATTTCCAGTCCTAGCTCCCCCATCCATTTCCAGTCCGAGTCCCTTCATCAGCTCATTTCCAATCCTAGCCCCCCCATCAGCCCATTTCTAGTCATTTCCTAGCCCCACCATCAGCCCATGTCAAATCCTAGCTCCCCTCCACTCAGCCCAATTCCAGTCCAAGCCCCCCCATGAGCCTACTTCTAGTTCTAGTCCCTCCATGAGTCCATTTCAAATCAAAGCCCCCACCACAGCCCATTTCCAATCTTAGCTCCCCCCAATAGCCCATTTCCAGTCCTATCCTAGCTGCTCCATCAGCCCATTTTCAGTCCTAGCTCCCTTCCCTCACAGCCCATTTCCATACCAAGCCCCCTCCCCATCAGCTATTTGCAGTTCAAGCCTCCCCTTCAACTCAGCCCATTTCCAGTCCTAGCAACCCCCCAACCATTACCAGTCCTAGCCCCCCATCAACCCACTTCCAGTCCTAACCCCCATCACCCCATTTTCAGTTTAAGCCCCCCCTATAACCCATTACCAGTCCTAACCCCCATCAGCCCACTTCCAGTCCTAACCCCATCAGCCCATTTCCAGTCAGCCCCCCATAGCCCATTGCCAGTCCTAACCCCCCCCCATCAGCCCACCTCAAGTCCTAACCCCTCCCCATCAGCCCATTTCCTGTCCTAGCCCCCCATAGCCCATTATCAGTCCTAACGCCCCCATAGCCCAATTCCAGTCCTAACCCCCCATCACTCCATTTCCAGACAACCCCCATCAGCCCACAGCCCATTACCAGTCTTAACCCCCCCATAGCCCATTACCAGTCCTAACCCCCCCAACAGTCCACAGCCCACCTCAAGTCAAGTCCTAACCCCCTCCATAGCCCATTACCCCTCCTAACCCCCCCCCCCCCCATCGGCTCATGGAAAATTTAAAAAAAAAAAAAAAGCTGGCTGCTGCCGCTGCCGCCACAGCAGCAGCAGAATGGAGTGTCCCGCGGGGCCCCCTCTGCCCAGCTGAGCTCCTCTGCTCCGGCTTTCAGATACGCGGAGGGAGAGTGTCTCCCTCGCGTCTCTGTTAAGCCCGCAAGGGCAGATGGGAAATTTCCCATCAGCCCCTGCTTCCCATCAGCCCCTGTGGGCTTAACAAGGGGAAACCCTGATCAGCACTATTTCACTGTGGGATCATTCACCTTGTATGGGGACAGAGCATAGACCCTTCCAAAATTAATCTTTTTTTCTGGAGCTTTCTCGGTAGTATTTTTTTGCTGTTTCCCATTAAGATCACTATTGGCCAGTTTGGTTATTTTTTTTTTTCCATTTTGTTCAGGTCATTTTCAATGTTTATTTGCCCTTTTGTTCCGTGCACATGTATCACACTTATCACTTTTTTTAGGTTTCCCTGGCTTTGCTGTACATTGCTGACAGAAATGGTTTCTCTTCCCTTTAAATCTGCTCTAACGCCAGGGTTTCACTGGCGTTAGTTTTCAGCCCCGGAATCCACAGCGCTAGTGTGCAGGGAGCCTCTCCCCTCCCACTCTCCACCCATTGACCCTCTCTTTCCACCCCTGGGGAGCCTTCCTCCGCCCTCCGGGAGCCTTTCTCCACCCACAGCGCTCATTTGCGCCGCTGCACGTGTTATCGCACGCTAAGGTACCTTTGCGCCCGAAAAAGCACCATTAATGCACAATAAGGTACCTTATTGCGCAATAACGTCGCCGGGCGCACATTAAGACGGTTTAATAAACATACCCCTTAAAATCAGTCTGTAAAATGTACACATCATGCCAATCAAAGTTGTAATCAGTGGCATCAAGACTCTCCTGGTCAATGGACAGTTCAACTGTGTGAGAGTCCTTATAGTCCAGTAGGTAGTTCAAGACTTCAGTGAAGTTAATGGCATGACTTCGAAAGACATCCTGCACCTGGATTTCAGTAGAAACAGCATCTGAATCTAAATAAAACAGGGCTACTCCACCCACAGTAACAATGAAGTGCTTAGGAGCATCGATTAAGCAAACACTGTAGGGTAGCGGAACTTTATTAATGACATCATGTTTATTCTTGGTAACCAAATGTTCCTTCAGAGGGGTGATGTCTAGCCATAAATTATTTACAACAGCAACTCTTGTTTCAGAGAAATCATCCTGCTTAGTCATGGTAACTTTGCATTTCTCTTTCACATTTGCAATGGTCAAACCACAAAGAGCTGCAGAAGTGTCGTTCAGGAAAGATTTACCTGGGCACAACCAATGAATGTCCTTGGTGCATTGGCACATGCCTAAATTAGGTACAAGATACTCTTGATGTTCATCATGGTGATAAGCTAAACACTCAGGAGTGTCAACACGCAAATAAAAGTTTTCAGATCAGGTGCCAACTTTAGCCATTTGTTTTGGCTGATACACCTTATCAGGCACAATGAAAGGAAAATTCAGCAGAAAAGCAATTTCCATATTCTGTACATCTACATATAGTGGAATAGCATTTCCCAGGTGGAAAGCAATCTGAACCTGAAGTAGCTCAATGCTAGTTCTAGTTACCTTAGCAAAGGCTTCAGCAATAAGGTCTGCGGGTAACAAGTATGTAGGAATCTGTCCTTGCATCAAGTTATTGATGCTGTTATCTAATTCCCTAAACAAATTGCAGGTAAGTTCACATGCTGGTTGCATGAAAGTACGCTCCTAGTTAACTTTACCTTTAAGCACAGTTAATTCTGCTGTATTCTTGTAATCAATTTAGAGTGAAGGTTAACCACAGTTACAGTATTACATATAGTTTTGCCATGGGCAATTAATTGACCTTGTTGTGAACAGATCTGTGTTTTGGTATTTTTCATATCAGTTTTTAACTCTTGAATATTACTCTGGAGTTTACTTACAGATACTGCATTCACTACAGACATTGTGGACGCAAACAATGAGCCGAGGGCCTAAATAATGCACCAACAGCAAATTCTACAAATCTTTTAGGTCTAATGTGTTCTTGTTGTATAACCTTCTCCAACTGGCTTAAAATATTCTGTACATCAGCAATGGTATAGTCCATGTGTGCTTTTAACCACTGTTGTGTGGTAGGTGTATGTGGATCCGAAATCCGGAAGTGTTTCTGTAAAACATGTTGTGGATCCAGTGACACAAAGGGCCCGATTTTCAAAGGCCTTTACACGGGTAACTTCCCCAGTTACCCGTGTAAAGGCCTTATCCAGGATTTTCAAAGGGCACCTAAACAGGTAGTGCCCTTCAAAAATACTGGATATCTCCTTAACGTGCCCAGATGTTATCCGCATAGCACTGGGGCATGTTAGGGGTGTTCTGGAGTGAAGCGGGGGCAGAGGAAGGGGATACACGGCTAGCAGCAATTTTCGATGCTACCCACATAACCCTCTGCGCATAGCATGCCTAATTCAAAATCGAACCCAAGGACTTTTTGTGTGATCAGAAATCCAGGTGTGTCCTGCAGCACGGCACCAGAAGGTGGGGCAGGCTCGATCAATTTGGCAACCTCGGATCCCGCTGACAGCAAAATCAGGAAGAAGATCTTCAAGGTTCAGTTCTCCATCTGCAAAACAAAACAAACAGTCTATCCTATTTCAAGGTTAATATTGTTCTCTTGTGAAGAAAGCTAAGGAGATTAGGGCTCTTCAACCTGGAGAAGAGATGGCTGAGGGGAAATATAACAGAGATCTATAAAATCCTGAGTGGAATGTAATGAGTCAACACAAACTGATTGTTTACTCTTTCAAAACATACAAGGACTAGGGGACATGACATAAAGCTACAAAGTAGTATATTTATAACAAATAGGAGAAAATATTTTTTTCTCAACATATAATTAGTCTTTGGAAATTGTTGCCGATGGATTCGGTAAAAGCAGGAAGTGAAGTGTAGCTGGTTTTAGAAAAGGTTTGAACAAATTCCTGGAGGAAAACTCCATAAATCATTATTAAGGTAGTCCAAGAGAAAACTACAGCTTATCCCAGGGGATAAGTAGTACTTTTGGGATATGTCAGGTGCTTGTGACCTGGATTGGACTACTGGAAACAGGGTGCTTGTTTTGATGGACCTTTGGTCACACTCAGTATGGCAGGTCTTATATTCATACGAATGCAGTCTCTACATGTTAAGTAAGATGCTGAGGTATTTAATGTTTCTTGTTAAATGATGGTAGGAGACTCATAGCTAAACTTCAGGTATTTTCCACATCCACAATGTTTAATATTTATTGTGTTTTGAGTACAACATTCTATTCCATAATGAGCCTTGTCTCCCTACTGATTCTTTAAGAAAAGGAAAATTACATGAATATATACAAAGCAAATAAAAGGCATTGGTTACAGAATTAATGAAAATTTTTCTCCCAATAGGAAATGTTTGTTTAACAATCAGTTTGTAGAAAGATTTGGATTTGTCCCATAGGTTATTAAAGTATAACAAGAAATTTTTATTACATTTTGAGTCCAAATGCTTTTCTCTGCTCTGTATTAACTTGCATATTTCTTACTTACTTCCAAATTTAAACTAAGGGGTATATTTACTAAACAGCACTAACGTCGCAGCGGCGACATTATCGCATGATAATGGCGCATTACCGTGCAAGAACGTCACGTATCGCGCAATAACATCTCCACCGGCGTTAAGGCACACAGAGGGTGGAGTAAGGCTCCCCAGAGGGTGGAGTAAGTTTCCCCAGGGGCGGAGATAAGGGGTCAATAGGTGGAGAGTGGGCGGGCAGAGGCTCCATGCACACTAACGCTGTGAAATTAAGGTCTGAAAAGTAGCGCCAGTGAAAGCCTCGCGCTAGAGGCACCTTTGCAGGGGAGAAAGACCATATCAGTCAGCAATGTGTAGCAAAAGCAGGGAAACCAAGAAAAGTGATAGTAGTGATACATGTGCAGCAACAGCATAGTGCCCAAATACGAGAGGGCACTACGGTGAGGCTGCAAATGGGGTACAGGGGGCTGCAGGCGAGACATGCAGTGGGGCATCTAGGGCACAGGGTGGACTAGGCAGATACCTAGGTGACACATAGGAATATAGAAGCAGAAAACCAGCAAGACAGCAACTCACCAAGGGCCACGAGTGTGTGTCCCACAGTGTCCCAGGGGACAGTACCGAGCAAGTACCCCAAAGGGCACATAACATTGGCAGGTGGTGCCGGGGGGACATGTGGATGCCTATGTAGGCACTCCTACCCCATGTCACGCACCATAGGCAGCTGCCTACCGGCACACTGGATGGCCTGGGACTGCGCACCATCAGCACCACCGGCACAAGGGCATGTCAGCATGGTGGCGGAGCAGTGCTGGTGGCAGAGGGGGCAGTGGCATCTGCCCACAGCAGACCACGGCCAAGCCCCGTTTAGGTGGGTGCCATGCACTGCAACAGACAAGATTTGTCTGACGAACAGCCATGGTATCCCCAGGGAATGATCTGCCTCTGTGGCAACAGTTTGCCAGAGTACATAAAGCCAGTGTGTTCAGGGGCAGAAGGTCACAGGTTTAAGTCCCAGCTGTGGCTCCTGCAGACCATGTCCCTATATTTTACCCAGTACTAAACCGTGGTAATAAAGATGAAACCTTTATTGGAGATAAAATAAACATGCCATAAACACCTATATTTTACCCTACAGAGGACAGACACCATAAACATGTGCAATCCCTAGAGCAGAGTTTCCCAACTGCAGTCCTGGAGAGCCAAACACCATTCAGGGTTCATGCTGTCCCTAATAAATATGCCTGTGCTGCATTTGTATGCACCACCCCCATTGTATGCAAATGTATCTCATGCATATTCATTAGGGACAGCATGAAAACCTGAACCATGTTTGGCCCACCAGGACCGGAGTTGGGAACCTCTGCCCTAGAGCAGCGGCCAACAGGGGCACAAACACCCACACCCACAGGCTCCACTATCCAAATCCTCATGGAAAGTCAGGCTGTTGGGGCGGCCAACAGGGGCACAAACACCCACACCCACAGGCTCCACTATCCAAATCCTCATGGAAAGTCAGGCTGTTGGGCCCTGCGCAGAGCAGCATCTCCCAATACTAACACCTGCATAATTTAGCAATGCCGTCCTAAACTTGGGAACATGTTACACATATTTCAAAAGGTTACTATGATTAATGGCAGATAACAAATCCTAATTTAAACACAATTTGTTGACAGAGATGCATCATAGCAACCTTTCTGATATCTGTGGAGTGTGTTCCAGGTTTTGTTTCTGGCAGTGTTTACCACCCTGGGGAGTGACCCTAACAGTATTGCGTACCACAGCAATGCCTGCACTGTGCCCAGGACTGGTGTGGTGGCCAGGGCTGCCAAAAACCTGTAGATTTGCACAATGCTGACATAGGTGTGGGAGTGTATGTATGTCTATCCAGTGTTTGGTGGCTGCCTACACCTTACTGAGCCCACACTGCTTGCACTGTTTCCAGTATTAGCTTGCCAATGTGCATAATGAGGAGCAAGGTACTGTGGGTATGGCTCAGACATGGGAGGCCTGGGCAGGATGCATCTGCACAGGGCATAGGGAAATGGCTGGGACATTGTAGTGCACGACCACCACCTGCACAGACAGGGTGGCCACAGCATGTCATGCTGGGGGGGGGGGTGTCACTCTCACCCTGACTGAGCAGTGACCATGGTATGGCTAGGTTCCCCCATAGTGCTAGGTAGTGTTTTGCTCAATTAATATCTATGAGTTCTTTTTTCTGAATTATCTGCTTGGTGTGTGTGTGTGTGTGTGTGTGTGTGTTTTCCCATCCCATCCCATCCCATCCCATTTTTGGGTGCACACAGTTTCTCCAGGAACATGCACTAGCTCGCATACTGTCTGCAGTTAGCATGTGTATGGTTGGAACATCTTGCAGGGTGCAGTGGGTGGAGAGTGATTGTGCCCTTTGCTGGTGAATGTTAGATAGCAGTGAGGGCAGCTGAGCTTTTCCAGGCCTACTGCCTGTCTGCCAGTGCCCTATGTGCTGTGTACAGATCTGCATTGACTGTAAGTCTGTAGTGGTGCCTCTTCCCCAGCAGGACTGGGGTTGATGGTCCCCCTCTACTGCCACCGTTGCAGAGATGTAGAACGTGGAGCTGTTGGTGGGAGATCCTGTCCCCCACCCTGAGCCACAGAGGGCGGGTTGGGTGGCACTTCATAATCTGCTTTTGGGTCCAACCACCACCTTTCTCTTATAACATGTGACCATGGCAACCACACAGGATATGCAATATTCTAGGTGCATCCTAGTCCACAAGGGCTAGACATAACTGGGAAATACAGATGGACACAGGTGTATCCTAGGTGCGTCTGTAAGGGCTATCTATTACACACTGGCACTGATGGGGATCTACAGTACAGCCTACCTCAGTAAAGCCAGGTGCTGCGGACCTGGTGCTGGGTGCCCCACTTCACCCTCAGGGTGAGCACAGGAACCGCACAATGTCACAGTCTGTAGATACTCTGTGCCAGTAACACACACTGTCGGTTCCCCCTACCAGGCCAAGGTGCTATAGAGGCGCATATCCCATCTGGTGATCAGATGTAGGCTGCTGATCTGCATTGCAGGGCATCATGGGTACGGGTGGGTTTACCCTATCCTGGTAACCACAGCAGACAATTTGTGTGGTGACCTGCAGTCTTTCTGTAGCCAGCCAGCCATGTGTTAGTACATAGGTGTCAAACCTGTCCTGGAGGGCCACAATCCTGCCAGGTTTTGGGATAGCCCTAATGAATATGCATGAGATATATATGCATTAGAGATATCCTGCCAACCTGACTGGTTTGTGGCCCTCCAGGACTGGATTTGGAGACCACTGCTTTACACCTCTGTCATTTAAGATTGTGAGTGGGCAAGGTGCAGATGTCCAAGACATCAGAAAGGTTAGATAGGATTTGTCACATTCCTCCTCACTTCTCACCACCACCAAAATATTGTCCATTAGACATCTTTTTGGTGGTGGTGAGAATCGAGGATGAATGTGACACATTCTAGCTACCCTTTTGATGTCTAGGACATCTGTACCTTGCCCACTCACCATCTTAAATGACAGAGGTGTAAAGCAGTGGTCTCCAAATCCAGTCCTGGAGGGCCACAAACCAGTCAGGTTGGCAGAATATCTCTAATGCATATATATCTCATGCATATTCATTAGGGCTATCCCAAAACCTGGCAGGATTGTGGCCCTCCAGGACAGGTTTGACACCTATGTGTTAGTAGCTCTAGAGATGTAGCCCACTGGTTGTGCCAATGACCGTGGAGGCAGAGGTCATGGGTTTGATCCCACAGTGGTGCTATTTAATAAGACTGTCTGAGGCTTTTCCTTTTAATTTAAATCAGTGCTGCCAGCAAAAAATCACCCTTACAGTGCCATAACCTTAAGGTGTCTGATAAGGTGCCCTATAGGGCACATTATAAGGCGCCTTGGCAGATAGGGCACTTTATAATGTACCCTATGGAGTGCCTTATAGGGCGCCTTATGTGGCACCTTAGGTTACGGCACTGTGAGGGTGTTTTTGCTGGCAGCACTGATTTAAAGTAAAAGGAAATGCCTCAGACAGTCTTCTTACATAACACCACTGTGGGATCAAACCCATGACCTCTGCCTTCACAGTCATTGCAGTAACCAGTGGGCTACACCTTTATAGCTTCTAGCACTGCACTGGCATGAACTTAGGGTTAATGTGCATTAACGTGCCACGGCTCCCACTATCACGCGAAACAGATTCTTGCTACCTTACTGCCGGAACGCCCACTACCTTATATGGCATTCTTCACATTAACGCTGCAACTAGCGCCGGTAACATTAAGATGGTTTAGTAAACATACCCCTAATACTTTTTAAATTGCAACAGCATAGTGCAACTATGGTTTTCAATTTTGTTACAGATAGATGCCTGGAATTAAACATGGCAGAAAAGCTGTTACCTGATAGACAAAAGGGTTTATGTGGGTGGCAGCACGGATCACTTTGACAGATAACTTTGGACATAAAAATCATTACAAGGCTAAAGTTATCCATCTGTAAAAACAGCAGCTTTGGAGAGTTCTGGGCATGGCGCCACTTAATTATATAGAGGATTATTTAGAAGCCCTATTTGCAATTTGAATATGCATAATCATCCCAATGAATATTCAAATTGACTAAAAATGTTGTTGTTAAGTGCCATTGAGTTGGTGTCAACTCCTGGTGACCTCTAGATGTCCTAAACTGTGTATGGTCTTCAGTCAGGCGGCTCATTGTTGATAAAGTGGCACCCATAGCTGCTGTTATTGTATCAATCCATCTTATTGCTGGCCTTCCACTTTTACGTTGACTTTCTACCTTGCTAAGCATTATGTCTTTCTCCAATGATCTCTCTCTTCGCATGATGTGTCCAAAGTATGAAAGTCAAAGTCTTGTTATCTGAGCTTCTAAAGAAAGCTTAGGTTTGATCTCCTCTAGTAATGGCTGGTTTTCTCTTTGGGCAGTCCATGGTATAGATAGTATTCATCATCAGCACCATAATTCAAAGGCATTGATTTTCTTCCTGTCTTTCTTTTTCATTGTCCAACTTTCACATCCATATAATGTTATTCAAAATACCATGGCTTGAACAAATTAAATCATTGAATGCAAAGAGATATCTCTGCTTTTGAGAATCTTGTCTCGGTCCTTCCTAGCCATTCTGCCAGCAGCAATGCGTCATCAGATTTCTTGACTGCTTGTCATTTTTTTATTGATAGTTGATCCAGGTAGGTCAAAGTTGTCAACTATTTCCATTTTTTCTCCATCAATGATTAACTTATTGATTTTTCCAGTTGTCAAGATTTTTGTCTTCTTTACATTAAGGTTCAGATCCATTTTAAGACTACGGGATATGTTTACTAAAGAGAAGTAAGGTAGCAGGCATTATTGAGTGTTAACAGCAGTGATAAGGGGTTTCCCGTGTGAAAAAGGATTTGGGCAGGTAGGAGGCATTCTGGCGGTAAGGGTACAATCGGCCACTTAAAGTGCACTAACAGGACATCCGGCATTAAGGTGTCAAGCATGCACCTTACAGTTATTCAGGGTAGTTATGGAGTGAAAATAGCAATGTAATAAAAAACTCACCCCAATCACAACAATTGTTTCTTGATGGCAACACTACAAAAATGATTTATTTATTTATTATTTATTTATTACAGGTTCTTATATACCGCGCTATTCGGTATCAGCGCGGTTTACATCATAACATAACTACCATAACGACAAGTTGTCAGGTTTTACATCGAACAGGGATACAAACTTGGATAACAGGGTAAACTTTATACATAAGCTATTTACACAGCAAGGATAGGTAAAAATCAGATAATGAATATGAGGGCATTTCTAGAGTGGGTCATTCGTGGGAGGGGTATCTAGGATCAATTGCTGGCTGGGAAGTATTGGAGGAAGAGGTAGGTTTTGAGTGCCTTCCTGATATAGATTGGTTATGGCCCTAATGTCAGGGGGTAGCACAAACTTCAACAAAATGTACCTTCCACTAAGTAGCACAAACCACCCACTGCCACCACCTTCCACTAAGTAGCACAAACTTCAACAAAATGTACAGTAAACAAGCGGCTGCAACAACTCCCAAACAACTTAACTTTTGCGTGATGATTTAAGACAGATTTAAGTCTTAAATCATCACGCAAAAGCTAAGTTGTTTGGGAGTTGTTGCAGCCGCTTGTTTACTGTACATTTTGTTGAAGTTTGTGCTACTTAGTGGAAGGTGGTGACAGTGGGTCGTTGATGTTAACGGGCTTTCTGTTGAGTGGCAATATCTGGACTCACGTCTCGATACTATTTGCCATTGCCCTTGAAAAGCTGAGACCTTGCTGACCACAGTGTGTTATTCCGCTATTGTAGTCAAGTATATCCATACTTTTTTGGGAAACAATCATTTTTGTAGTGTTGCCATCAAGAAACAATTGTTGTGATTGGGGTAAGCATGCACCTTAACACCTGAAAACGGCTGTCACTATATCACTGGATAAGGAAGCCCGAGCAAAAGCCAATGTAAAGGTGATGAATGTAAAAACAGGTGGGAGCTGATGGACCTGACAGATCCATGGGCATCCTATGTGGCAGCTAGTGAATAGGATGAGCTTGTGGGAGGCAGCTGTGCCAATGCACTGGGGGGTGCCAAGTGTGTGACATAGGCTGGGGAAGAAATGTCCCCCAGTGGAGTCAGAAGTGGCATGATGTGTACAATGAAAGAATGATGGAGTAGGAGTGGTGACGTGCAGATCAGGCACAGGAGAGGTGTGAGTAAAGCATTGAAATGTGAAAAAGAATACCTGTGTAAGCCATGGTGTAGCAGCTTGCATGAGAAGATATAACTGCACATAGCCACCAGGAGCTGATGGATGGGCTGAAGGAAGGATGTCAGCAGAGGAGAGTGTGGTATGGGCTGGCAACACCGATGTACCAATGCATTTGTACTGTGTGGGAAAAATGTGTCTCAGTGCCACATGGAAGGCCTGATACCAGACATGTAGGTCTCACATCTGTCCCAGCCACCCAACCACCATTCAACACATCCGACAAATGTGCATACAGTTGGAAAGGAGCCACTCAAACTGGGCAAAACAGACATGAATTGATACCTGCAGGTGGCTACCGAGGGGTAGGAAGTGTCTGCATGTAATGCAGAGATGTGATGGGGCCAAAGCTGTACAGTCATAGTCCTGATGTCATACGTGACTCATGTTTCACATGTAGGTTACAGCTGTATGAATGTAACTGCCTGTTAGTATTCCGCTGTATCAGTGCAATCACATCAACGTACATTGTACCGAAAACTTGGTAATGTCTGATGAAAAACAGGAACTGTTGGAACCTGCAGTAGCTGAGGCAATGGAGGGTTAGGTGACCTCCCCAAGGTCACAAGGAGGTGTGATCATTCCATGAAGATGTGGCATACATAAAACATGGCAGTAACACAGTCCAAAAGGAACACATGTGGGCCTCAGACCCTGGTATCTTGATGCTTAAGCAAGTGCCATGACCATTCCACTATGCCTCCAAGCATCTACAGAGTGAACATGTTTGACCCCTGCAATGGACTGTAGTAGCGCCAATAAAGCCATGCTCTCTGAAGGGCCTGATGGGGAATAGCATGTTTGCTGACCCAAATTGTGGCCAAAATGCATAACAAAGTCTAAGGATATGAGTCTGCCAACGACAGCAGAGCCTGGACTGTTACAGGCATGAAAATGAACTGAGTAGCACATAGGGCCAAAAAGAACAAGTGGGAATCAAACCCTTGTTCTTTGCATATAGAGATATTGCACTATCTATTAAGCAACACCTCCACACTGCCCTTTGCACTGATGTCTGGAAGCAAAGAGACTGCAGGTCACAGCCTAAAATGTCTGCTGTGTGTGCCGGTTTACTTAGCATCTCCAGTACCCATGATGCACTATAAACTCAGAACAGCATTCTGATCACCAAATAGAGAATGCAGTGATCCATCATGTCAGCTCATTGAGATGCACTGACAGTGTGTGCTACAAGCACATAACAACTGCAAACAGTGCAACTGAGCAGTTTCAGTGGTCACCTTGAGGGTGAGGATGAGTGTCCAGCACCTGGTCCCCAGAGCTTGCAGGCTAGAGATGGATTCTGTCAGCCATGCTGCAGATTCCTACAACTGCTAGTGTGTGGCAGGTATTGTCTGCAGCGTGTTATGCTAGTCACCTTGTCTCCTGCATAATTATGGTATGCTGTAATCACCTATCACATCTGGACCCTGTGCCTTGTCCAATTTGGACAAGAACTCTCCTATGTAGAACATCTCATGTCAGTGCCCAATGTGGCAGCAGCTGATGCCATGGATGGCAAATGCAGTAGGGGGTTGTCTAAGCTTGTATTGAGCTAGCTGTTACCACCCTGCCATGACTACAGTGTACAGACCAAAAAAAAACTGCTGCCCAAGCCATCTGTAGCTACCAATCCACCACAGTCAGACTGCACCTACTGCAGAGCTGTCTCAGCCATGCATGTTCCAACTGTGTCCAGTGTGCCAATCAGCACACACTGCATGTGCACAGAGTGACCACGCACACCATGGCTTTGGACAAACAGCATGGACATGCAGTAATTGTGCTCCCAGGACAGGGCATAGCACCCACATCACTAAGGATGAATAATATGTGGCTACATAGTCCTGGCATGGTAATAGATCAGTCAGAGTGAGAGTACCCTCTCAGCATGAAATGCTGTGGCCACCCAGGACATGCACTTGTGAGACCCGCACTACAAAGCCCCAGCCATTGGCCGTACTGCCAATGCAGACACATTCTGGTCAGACCAGCCAAACCACTCTGTTTCAGGCCATACCCACAATCCTCTGCTCCTCATATGTGCATTTGCAGACTAATGCTGGGAATAGTTTAGGCAATGCAAGGTACAGTGCAGTGCAGAAGGTCACAGAACTCTGGACACACACACACATATCACCATGCTGTGAAAATGTGGGGATGGTAGGCATTGCTGCCTGCCACTTTGGTCTCCATATCAGCACAAGCATTCATGCCCATTGTTAACACCCGCTCAGTGTGCTGGTGCTATCAGCCTGCTTTTCTATCCAGCTGTGGACAGTGGAGCCTGTCTGTATGGTTGATGGGTGTCTGTACCCTTGCTGGCTGATTCATTATGAGTTGCAGATGCTGGTGCTGTACCTACACTGTAGTATAAAGTTTACCCACAGGGACATGCTATATATGATTTACAGTCAGATCTTGAACCTGTGACCCACCACCCATATACACACTGGTTTTGTGTGTTAAGCCACAGAGCTGCCATATGGATTTAGCAGTCCCTGTGTGGATCTGTGGTGATTGACAGGGTGCATGCAGGCAGGGTTCTTCCTATATCTGCTGTGATCTCTGCCATACATGTCTGACCAAATGTGTTTGGTGGATGTTGGAGGGGGACGTGTTGTCTGATATGTATGTCACAATGGCTGTGTATGCTGCTGATGCAACTGACGTTCATGTCTTACACAGGGGCTATGTCACCTCAGTGGGACAGCTCATGAGATAGGCACACATACATTGCATGCCATGGGGGAAGAAGCACACTGGGCCTGGTTTCCAATACCTGGTGTGTGCTTGTGATGAAGTCATTGCATGACCTCACATTTTGCAGCACCTTCTGGCTGATGTGGCAATACATGTGCCTCAGATGGATGGTAAAGACTGCGTTCTCACAATTGGAAGGGGCCCCAGTTCACACAGCTCCACATGCCCTCTGAACACACATCAAGAATTGCCCTTCCTATACTTACCTCCCAACTTGCCACTGCACCCACCTCCCTGATGGTCTCCCTCAGAGTCATCTCTCTCCTATTCCATCTCTTCAGACTGCTGCTACGTGTATGATCCTCCACCAGCCCTGATGCACTCATATGCCTCCACTCCTGTTATCACTTCACTGACTCCCCATCTGTTTCCATATCCATAACATGCATGCGATGTGTGCTAACCTATACTGTAGATGAATCCCTTCTACTTCCCCTCATTAACTTTCCTCTATCCTCTGTCCCTACACCCCCTCCTGTGAACACACCTCCTCCACTTGCTTTCTCCTCTCTATGCCCTGTTCTTCTACTGCCATCTCCAGACTCCAATTCTTTCACTTTGCTGCTTCTTATGCCTTGTGCAAGTATCCTCTCTCCATACGTCACATCTCAGCTCTCTCCTTCTTCAAAACATGCACACAGCATACCTCCTTGGGGCTGCTGTTAGATCCATAAGAACATAAGATCATAAGAATGTAAGATATACCATACAGGGTCAGACAAAGGTCCATCAAGCCTAGAATCCTGTTTCCAACAGTGGCCAATCTAGGTCACAAGTACCTAGCAGTTTCCCCCAAAAAACAAAGGTTCCACAATGCTTCTATTGGGTCAAGCAGTGGATATTTTGGGTCCACTTTAATAGTGGTTTATGGACCTTTCCTCCAGAAACTTGTCCAAACCTTTTTTAAACCCGGCTATACTAAGAGCTTTACTACATCCTCTGGCAGCAAATTCCGGAGTTTGATTATACGTTGAGTGACAAAATATTTTCTCTTATTAGTCTTAAATATGTTACCCTGTAGCTTCATTGCATGCCCTCTAGTCTTTCTATAATTTGATGGATAAACGATCGATCTACATTTACCTGTTCCACTCCATTCATTAATTTATAGACTTCTATCATATCTCCCCTCAGCCGTCTCTTTTCCAGGTTGAAGATCCCTAACCTTTTTAGCCTCTCTTCATAGGGGTATCCTTCCATCCCCTTTACCATTTTGGTGGCTCTTCTCTTTACCTTTTCTAATAACGCTATATCCTTTTTAAGATACGGTGACCAGAACTGCACACAATATTCAAGTTGCGATCACACCATTGAACGATACAGAGGCATTCTAATATCCTTTGTTTTATTCTCCATTCCTTTCCTTATGATACCTTGCATTATATTTGCTCTCTTGGCCACTGCTGCACACTGGGTAGAGGCTTTGATTATGTTATCCATGATGATGCCTAAATCTTCTTCCTGGGTAGTGATTCCTAATGTGGAACCTTGCATCATGTAACCATAGTTTGGGCTTTTCTTTCCTAGGTGCATAACTTTGAACTTCTCCACATTAAATTTCATCTGACATTTGGATGCCCAGTCTTCCAATTTATCAAGATCCTCTTGCAATTTTCCACAATCCTCAAGGGTTTTAACAACTTTGAATAGTTTTATGTCATCTGCAAATTTGATAACCTCACTCATTATTCCCTTTTCCAGGTCATTTATGAATATGCTAAAAAGCAGTGGATCCAGCACAGATCCCTGGGGTACTCCACTATTCACCTTTCTCCATTGGGAAAATTGGCCATTTAGCCCTACCCTCTGCTTTCTATCTTTTAACCAGCTCCTGATCCACAATAGTACTCTGCCTCCTATCTCATGACTTTTTAATTTTGCCAAAAGTCTCTCATGAGGAACCTTCTCAAAGGCTTTCTGAAAGTCTAGATACATTATTTCAATCAACTCACCTTTGTCTACCTGTTTATTCACACCTTCAAAAAAACAACAGATTAGTAAGACAAGACCTTCCTTGGCTAAAGCCATGTTGGCTTTCTCCCATTAAACCATGACTATCTGCATGTTCAGTAATTTTGTTCTTTATAATGGTTTCTACCATCTTTCTCGGTACTGATGTCAGGTTCACCAGTCTGTTGTTTCCCGGATCACCCCTGGAACCCTTTTTAATAATTGGCACTACATTGGCCATTCTCCAATCTTCAGGTATTACAGATAATTGTAATGATAGTTCACAGATTACTAATAGTAGGTCTGCAGTTTCATATTTCAGTTCTTTCAACACCCTTGGATGCATACCATCCGGTCCAGGTGATTTGCTACTCTTCAGTTTATCAAATAGTTGTAATACATCTTCCTGGTTTATCGATATCTCTTTCAATTCTTCCACAGCATCTCCTTTAAATACCATTTCAGTCCTGGGTAATATTCCTACATCTTCCTCAGAAAAGACCGAAGCAAAGAATTAATTCAGTCTCTCCACTTTGGCCTTGTCCCCTTTTATCCCTCTATAATCTAATGGTACAACTGACTCTCTTGTGTATCTGGTGTCTCCTCTCCCTATTGTACCCTTATTTCTCTTCTATAGTACTGTCTGTCATCATATGTTGTACGCACTTTGGGCAGGTACTGTCTTCCTATGTGTTTGTACAGCACTGCGTATGCCTTGTATCACCTTATGAACAATGTATAGTGGTAGTGGTGGTCTTATCATCTTGCTGCTGATGGCAGTGGGTGTGTATTTTGAATCCAACATGCCCTGTTTTCTAAATGCATATTGTTCCTTCTGCAGCATCTTTCCCCTCCCCCCCCCACCACCCATGCACATATCCTCTCACTATGTGTGGCAGTGGTGTTCTTATCCATGGGCCAAGTGATCCACATGGTTCCCTAGACCAGTGGCATGGGCCAGTGGTCAGAGTGGGTGACCTGTCTGCTGCTCCATCCATCCCTCCCATTGTAGAACACCCAATGGTTCAGTACTGAAGGTGGCCTCACTGATGTTGCATCCGTGCAGCTGTGCACATCTTGCTGCACCTGCCCCCTCCACCGGGGGATGTGAGCTTGTGTGATGCTACATCAGGCTCAGTGGAGTGGGATCAGCATGTGCTCTGCTGTCCCTGGCACTGAAATGTTCCCCATCAGGCAGATCTTGGCAAATGTTGTGATGTACAGGGCCAGGACATGACTTTTGACTGCTGCAGGCAGGGGCTACCACACCCGCTGCCATCACTCCTACACCATGCTGACATGCCAGCATACTGTCAGTGGGGGTGGCGTGCAGTCCCAGCCTGTCCACTGTGCGGCTTAAGCGGGATCCTAGAGTGCCAGGTCCTGATGGGGAGAATATAGGCACACATGGGAGGCCATGCCACACCCCCAATCAACTGCTGCGACCAGAATCCCATCTCCACCTGCCACAGATACATCTCTGGGGAAGGTGAGCAGCTGCAGTAGTAGTATTTCCCCAGGTGGCTGCTTTTTGCAGCCCCCTGTAGAGCTACAGCTGCTGGTGCTACTGGCCTGCTCCTCCAGAGCTGGCATTAGCAGCAAGAGGGGGGGGGGCAGCCGAGGTCTCTACCTAGCATGCCAGGGACCCTTGGACCACCACATGTTGCGCATCACCTTTCTGCAGCAACAGCATATCTGTATGCCGCTACTGTCACTGTGGGATCATGACGGACATCACAGATGTGCCACCTGGGCAGCTGCCTGGTCTGCCTTGTGCACCAGCAACCCCCACTACATGATCCACATGCCACATCCTTTGCCCCACTTGCACCATAAACATAGGGGTATGTTTACTAAACCATCTTAATGTTACCGGCGCTAGTTGCAGCATTAATGTGAAGAACGCCTTATAAGGTAGTGGGTGGTCTGGAGGGAAGGTTGCAAGGAATCTGTATTGTGCGATAGTTGTAAGTACAACTTCCTTTAGAGGCGGGACAATGCTGCACGGAGCCCGTCAAGACAGGAAGGGCTCCGCAACGATTTTACAAGCACAGCCGCGGTTCCCTAACAGGCAGGGAGCCGCGGCTGCAGACGAAGGGAGGAAGACATGGGGAGAGGGGGGGGGGCTACCATCGACATGGGGGGAGGCGGGGGCTACCATCAACATGGGAGAGGGGGGGCTACCATCGACATGGGGGGGAGGGGGGCTTACATGGAGGGAGGGAGCTGATATGGATGGATGGAAGGAGGGGGGCTTACATGGAGGGAGGGAGCGGATATGGATGGATGGAAGGAGGGGGGCTTACATGGAGGGAGAGAGCTGATATGGATGGATGGAGGGAGGGAGCTGATATGGATGGAGGGAAGGAGGGGGCTTACATGGAAGGAGGGATAGATGGAGGGAGGGGGCTGACATGGACAGAGGGGGGACTGACATGGAGGGAGGCTGACATGGACAGTGGGGCTGACAGGGAGTGAGGGAGGGAGCTGACATGGACAGATGGAAGGACGGGGGCTGACATGGAGGGAGGGGGGCTGGCATGCACAAAGGGGAGAGACAGGGACATACTGGACAGACGGGATAAATGCTGGAGAGAGGCGAGAGACATTGCGGCTTAGGATTATAATGGGCTGATGGGGGAGCTAGCACTGGTAATGGGCAGATGGGAGGGGACTAGGACTGGTAATGGGTTGAAGGCTAGGACTGGGAATGGACTGATCAAGGGGGGGGGTTGGGACTGGTAATGGGCTGATAGGGGGGTATGACTGATAATGGACTGATGGGGGGCTAGCATTGGAAATGAGCTGATCGGTGAGGTTAGGACTGGAAATGGGCTGATGGGGGATAGGACTGGTGATGGGGGGGGGTAGGACTGGTGGTATTGGGCTGATTAGGGGAGGCTAGCACTGGTAATGGGGTTGAGGGGGGATTAGCACTGGAAGTGAGCTGATTGGGGGGCTTTGACTGAGAATGGGCTGATTGTGGGGAGGGGAGGATAGAGCTGCTGGCCCTGGAAGAAAACTGGGGGCTAAGGCTACAAATGGGCTGATGCGAGGGGATGGGAGAATGGAACTGGAAGGGAGTGGATCTGAGAGGGGCTGCCATGGTATTTGTACTAGAAGGGACTGGTCAGTGGGGAAGGAGGGGGACTGGAAGGGAATGGACACCAGTGGCAATCATGGGAATGCAAGTTGACATTGGAAGGTACTGGGAGTGAGGACTGGAAAGGGGCTGATACTGGGGAGGGTTACTGGGACTGGAAATAGGCTGATGGAAAGAAGTGAAGAAAACGAAAGAAGAGATAAGAAATGGCAGATGGACCATAGACCACAGAAACAGAGCTAAGAGAAGACAGGAAAGCAGAAGCCTCAGATCAGGACCAGCATGATCAGAGAATAAATTGGTCAGACAACAAAGGTAGAAAAAATAATTTTATTTCATATTAGTGATTTGACTACAAAATCATCATAATTTTGAAATCAAATATTGTTACTTGTTGTGATTAATTAACCGTATTTTCCGGCGTATTTTTTTTGGTGTGCGCTGGAAGAGGGGTAGTCTTATACGGCGAGTATAGGCCAAACACCTATATTTTAACAGGAAAAGTAGGGGGTCGTCTTATACGCCCAGTCGTCTTATACGCCGGAAAATACGGTAAGTAAATTTAACGTTTTCTATGAAAAGTAGTTCTGAGGGGGGTCAAAAAAATATTAAAAGAAAAGTGACAATAATATAATAATATATTTATAATGTGGATTACATTTGGGCCCTCATATTTACCTCAGGCTATGATTGTGATTGTGATTATGATGGTACACTGTAAGAAACAATATATGCAGTGTTAGATTTGTTTTAAATGTCGCAATGGTTTTGCGGCTCCCAGTTTTTTTTTCCCTTCGGAAACGGGTCCAAGTGGCTCTTTATGTCTTAAAGGTTGCAGACCCCTGTGCTAGGAGAAAGGCCCCAGCCCGGCCCCGCGCTTCCCCTTCCGGTCGGAGCTTCTGCGCGCCTCTCGCCGAGAAGCTGCACGCTAGGGCTCGTGCGCCGTCCTCTCGCGAGATTATAGGACCCGCGCGGGAGCTGGGTTCCAAAGAAGAGCAAAACCTACCACTTTCATGATGAATGGGAAATGGACTACTTCTTCATCATGGTGAAAGACAAGTGTTGTGTAATTTGTAACGCCCCAGTATCCTTGCCCAAAATGGGTGATCTGGAACATCATTATAAGGCTCTAAAATATTGTTGTTAAGGTTTAATTGACGTGCTGGCACTTTGAGGAAATTCTTTGGTTTTGTGCGGCAGTTTGGGCACTCGGGCTCAAAAAGGTTAGCCATCACTGCTCTAGGAGATGCTTTACCTGTGGAAAATTGTGTCACATAAAAAGTGAATGTCAAGCACGTACTGCTCTCATAGGTGAGAACAGGCAAACATTATGTGAAGGGTTTGTCTTAGACGTAACAGTACAAGGGGTTGCTGCCAAGGCTCTTCTTGACTCTGGCACGGATCAGACTATGATTTCCCATAAGCTCTGGTCTGTAATTAAAGAGCAAGCTGAATCCGCACCAGATCAAGCAGAGGGAAAGTTAAAGATAAAATGTGTTCATGGTGCTGCAACGTTTTATCCTGTATATAACCTGGTTGTAAGAGGTTTGGGAATAGAGAAAAAAATGTTAGTCGCTGTAGTACCCAGATTACCTCAAGAAATGATCTTGAGCAGAGACTGGCCCCAATTTAAAAGAGGCTTACAGGAAGGTTTAACACCCCAGGAAGTTTTCGTCTCTACACGTACACAGACGAAAGCTTCATAAAAACCCTCTTGTTCCCGGGAGGCAACTTTAGACGATCTCCCATCTCACGAAGAGTTAATAACTATCTGCACTGAAAGAGAAAGAAAGTCTAAAGCGGAGAAGCGCAAAGAGAGAAGATGCCGCTCTCAAGGCAGGGCCGAGTTGGAAGGGGGGATCGGAATACCCTGGGTTCCATCGTAATTACTGGAGAAATTCCCCTCTTTTACCAAGGAGCAAAGAGATGATCCCGCACTGGCACGCGCGTTTGAGCACGCCCAAGGGAAGAAAAATACTTTTCCCAGGTTTATCATAGAGGAAGAGGTGTTATACAGGGAGAGTATAGACCCACAGTCGGGAGATATCCATAAACAGTTGGTAGTGCCGAAGACCTTTAAATCAGCAGTGTTGAGGTTAGCTCATGACCACCCAGTAGGGGGTCATAAGGGAGTGCAAGGGACCCTTGACCAAATACTTGCTCGGTTTTACTGGCCAGGATTTTTTAAGGAGACTGCGGGTTTTTGTGAATCGTGTGCCTCCTGCCAACGAGTAACCTCCATATGCCCACCTGAGATACCATTACTGCCGATGCCAGTAATATCGGATCCCATCCGAAGGTTGGCAATGGATATAGTGGGACCTCTCATAAAAACGCCTAGGGGTTTCCAGTATATACTCGTCATCATTGGCCAGGCCACACGGTTTCCATGGGCGGTTCCCTTAAGGAACGTGTCAGCAAAATCCATCGCCACTGAACTTATAAAACTGTTCTGTGAGGTAGGGTTTCCTCAGGAAATATTGACGGACCGAGGAAGTAATTTTCTGTCCAAATACTTAGCCCAGGTGTGGGACGCCTTTGGCATTCGCCATCTTAAGACCGCCGCCTATCATCCCCAATGTAATGGATTGGTGGAAAGAATGAACCAAAGTATAAAGCAAATGCTACGTCGTGCTCTAGAGGGAGAAATGACAGAGTGGGATACGTTGCTCCCATTCGTATTGTATGCTTGCAGAGAAAGAACACAGGTTTCCCTAGGCACGTCGCCATATGAACAGATGTACGGACGGTCACCTAGAGGAGTGTTAGACATCCTACGTGAACAATGGGTGGAACCAGTAGAAAACGAAGTGGGAATACCACAATTTTTGAAAAACTTAAGGAGCTGTCTAAAGCGAGCCTCACGTCTTGCGGAAGAAAAGCTGAAGGTAGTCAGAAAAAGCAAAAAAGATATTATGATAGAGATACAAAGCCCAGACAACTAACTGCCGGAGAAAAGGTAGTTGTTTTAGTATCCGGGCCTACCCCGAAATTTGAAGCTCAGTGGAGGGGACATTATAAGGTGGTCAAACCACTTGGTCCAGCCTCATACTTAATACAAGACACAAAGGGACATGAGCAAGTGTACCATATAAATCTCCTCCGACATTGGCATGAAAGATTGGCCTTGATTACATCAGCCGAAAAAGTGTCAAGGTATATGGCAGTGCAGCCATATGAATATAAAGTAGAACATAGAGCAGGAAAGCTGCATTATAATGCCGACGCAATGTCAAGAATTACGTGCTGTAGAGAAAATGAAGAATCAGCCCGTAATATTTTAAGAAGGGAGATGTGTCATGAAGCTGAAGCTATTGAGAGTGCAGACTTAGGAAAAAACCCTGTCTTTAACAGAGCTGTTGATGTGCAGAAGATGCAATTACCTTGCAGCCCAGCTAGAGAGAGCAGGAGCAAAACTACTGAGGCTGAGTTAACACACCCAGCCACTGATTATGTAAGAGCTAATCAGCTGCACATGACGACAAGCCCAGGAAACTCAAAGGTAGAATGCCTTAATAAGAGAAAGGCAGTCCAGAGGAAAGCAGGCCAGCAGAAGGAACCAGTCCAGAGGAAAGCAGGCCAGGAGAAGGAACCAGTTCAGAGGGAATCGGTCCAGAGGGAAGCAGTCTGGAGGAAAGCAGTCCAGAGAGGGACAGTCCAGAGAGAGACTGCCAGGAGAAGCCCTTCAGACAGAAGGAGTGACACCTCCAGTCCAAGCAGCGTAGCTGGATCAAGCAGAATGCCCAGAATAGTAAGTGCTGGAAAAGGAGCAGAGAAAGTCAGAAAGAAAGACAGCTTGAGGAGATTCAGTCTGGAGAGAGACTCGGTAGCAAAGGACCACCAAGGCAAAGAGCTTGTGAGGAGAAAGCCATGCTTTGAGAGAGGCCTACGCTTACCGGAGGAGTCTGAATCAGGATACAAGAAGGAAAGGTTCTGATAGCAAAGCTACATTTACCCAGAAGCAAGGAAATCTGGATTCCTCACCAGGTTTTCCTGAACTACAGAAAGGTAAAGCACTGCTCAGAAGGTTCCAAGAGAAAGCTGTCTCCAGAGAGAGGTGCCTCAGAGAGAAAGCTCCAGTTATACCGGCTACAGGAGGAAGCCCAGGTATGGTGCCACTTCATTTATAAAAGAAAGTTTATCTCCTAGAAGCTCTGGTGAAACAGATGCTCAGTGCAGGAGAAAAGGAAACCAGTCAGAGCTTTGCAAACCAGCATTTAAGGGCAGAAGAACAGGCCATGTTCGTTTGGGAGCCTTAGAACAGCCCTATTGGAAACAAGAAAACAGAGACAGAGTCTGGGAAAGTATAGCAGCAAGGGAGACATTCAATTCAGAGGGAGAGGCCAGTGACCCAGAGTCCATGGAAGTAGACCTAGAGAATCCTATTCCCATGCCTCCAGATGAATTTATGGATTGTACCTTGTGTATTGCTAGCAGCCTTGAGTCATTAGCAGAACTGTGAATTGAACAGACCTTTTTGCTTTGAGAATGCTCATGTTTTGTGCTAAATGAAAGAGAACTTTTACTAAACAGTAAAAGTTTATTTAAGTTTGCTTATTTAAGTTGCTCTGAAGTAAGAGAATCTTTCTGTTAATCTCTACAATCAACTGTGAAACTTGTAACAGTTTTTCTTCTTGCTTATGTTTGGTGAAACCCTGAAAGAAAGGACTTTCTTTATTTCTGTGCCTTACTGAGCCTTTGTGTTAAAGGGGAAATAAAAGCCTTGATACCCTCTATTTGGCTTATACAATTGGTTCATACAAGGAGTTGGACTACAAGGACCAATCTGCACTTGGCCTTAAAGAGCCCTTTCGTCCTTGAAACAATTAAAATGCTCAGCCTACCCTTACAGCCACTGGCCACTAGGGAGTGCTGACGACAATATGTGGAGCATGTTTCCAAGTTTAAGGCAGCATTGCTAAGGTATGCAGGTGCTAGTATTGGGAGATGCTACTCCGCGCAGGGCCCAACAGCCTGACTCTCCACGAGGATTTGGATAGTGGATCCTGTGGGTGTAGGTGTTTGTACCCCTGTTGGCCACTGCTCTAGGGCAGAGGTTCCCAACTCCGGTCCTGGTGGGCCAAACACGGTTCAGGTTTTCATGCTGTCCCTAATGAATATGCATGAGATACATTTGCATACAATGGGGGCGGTGCATACAAATGCATCACAGGCATATTTATATTTATAGGGACAGCGTGAAACCTGAATGGTGTTTGGCCCTCCAGGACTGCAGTTGGGAAACTCTGCTCTTGGGATTGCACATGTTTATGGTGTATGTGCTCTGTAGGGTAAAATATATTCATTTATGGCGTATTTATTTTATCTGCAATAAAGGTTCCATCTTTATTACCATGGTTTAGTACTGGGTAAAATATAGGGAAAAGGTCTGCAAGAGCCACAGCTGGGACTTGAACCTGGGACTTTTTGCCCCTGAATATACTCTCTGTGTGTACTGCACCAAACTGTTGCCACAAAGGCAGGTGATTCCCTGAGGATACCATTACTGTTTGTCTTTTGCAGTGCACGGCACCCACCTAAACAGGGCTTGGTCTTGGTGTGCTGTGGGCAGATGCCACTGCCCACTCCACCACCAGCACCCCTCCGCCACCATGCTGATATGCCCTTATGCCGATGGTGCTGGTGGTGCGCAGTCCCAGGCCATCCAGTATGCCTGTAGGCGGCTGCCTATGGTGCATGATATTGGGTAAGGGTGCCTGCATAGACATCCACACTTCCCCCCGGCACCACCTGCCAATGTTATGTGCCCTTTGGGGTACTTGCTGGGTAATATCCATTATGACACTGTGGGACACACACTCGTGGACATGTTTGCCTTTAGTCAGTTGCTGTCTTGCTGGTTTTCCGTTTCTACATTCCTATGTGTCACTTAGGCATATGCCTAGTCCACCCTGTGCCCCAGCTGCCTCACTGCATGTCCCGCCTGCAGCCCCCTGTACCCCATTTGCTGACTTACCATAGTGCCCTTTCATACTTGGGCACTATGCTGTTGCTGCACATGTATCACTACTATCACTTTTTTGGTCTCCCTGCCTTTGCTGTACATTGCTGACCGAAACGGTTTCTCTCTCCTGCAAATGTGCCTCTAACGCGAGGTTTTCACTGGTGTTAATTTCCAGAGCCTGGTTTCACAGCGTTAGGGGGCCAGAGCCTCTCCCCGCCCACTGTCTGCCCATTGACCCCTTATCTCCGCCCTCTGGGGAGCTTTACTCCACCTTCTGTGCACTTTAATGCCGCCGGAGATGATAACGTCACTTATCGTTCGATAACCTCACTGCTGCGATGTTAGCGCTGTTTAGTAAACATACCCCATAGTGTCCTTTCCTACTTGGGCACTATATTGTTGCTGCTAATGGAGCACTACTTTCCTTTTCTTGGGCTCCCCTGTTTGTGCATCAAATTGCATATGTTAAAATAGTCTTTCTCCCCTCAAAATACCCCTTTCCGCAAGGTTTTACTTGGCATTATGTTTCCCAGAATTAAAGGACTCTAACTCACGATTGCGCACAGGCATTAAGGGAGCACCAGCTGTCAACACCCACTCTTCACCACATTAACACCCACTATCTGCCTCGCCCTGCAGTAGCCTTTAATGGTTATAACTGCAGTATTCTCACAGCATTAAGGGCTCAAGGGTGCCGATAACAGGCATTAATGGCATACTTGTTCCCTTACCACCTTTTAGTAAACATACTCCTATGTTCCTTGATCTTGAGAAGCAAATATTTCAAATCGTCTTCACTTTCAGTCAGTAATGTGTTATCATCAGCATAGCAGAGGATGTTGAGTCTTCCACCAGTCTTCACACCCTGGTTGCCTTTATACAGTCCTGCTTCTCTGATGATTTGTTCTGCATATAAATTAAACAGGTAGGAGGAAAGTATGCAGCCTTGTCATACACCTTTGCGGATTTTAAACCATTCTGTTTCTCCTTGTTCCATTCAAATTGTTGCTTCTTGATCAATGTAAAGGCTGTGCAAGAGAACTATCAGGTTTTCTAGTATACCCATGCTTTTTAATGTGGACCAGAGTTTCTCATGGTTTATACAGTCAAAAGCCTTGCTGTAGTCAATCAAACATATAAAAATACGTTTTTTGGTATTCTTTTGTCTTTTCAAGGATCTTTACCCAGTACTAAACCATCCACAATGATGTCTCTCATTCCTCACTTTTACCTGAACCCTGCTTGCACTTCAAGCAGTTCTCATTCCAGGTATGATTGTAGTCTCTGCTGAATAATCTTCAGTAGAATCTTGCTGACATGTGGGATCAGAGCGATTGTGTGATTATGTCCACAGTCAGATATATCTCCTTTCTTTAGTATTGGTATAAACACAGATCTTTTCCAGTCAGCTGGCCATGATGATGGGAGGAGTGGCCTAGTGGTTGGGGCAAGGTACCAAAGGCTGGAAGGTCAGTAGTTCAAATCCCACTAGAGGGCAGCAACCTTGGGACAGAAGGACTGGGGTTTCTAGTCCCACAGGTGCTCCTTGTGGTCTTGGGCAAGCCACTTAACCCTCCATTGCCCATGTTCCCTGTAAGTATTAGCATATGTGTCTCATATCCCCCAACTGCTTTGACCCAGTGAAAAGCAGGATATAAATGCAGCTAAATAAATTAATATCCTGTAAGTATTGAAACAGCTGCATCCAATTGCTGTAATACTTCAATGGGAATACCATCAATGCTTTGTTCTTTGTGCTTTCAATGCTGCTTCGACTTCTTCTTTCATCACCAAGGGTTCCTGATCATCAGGTACAGATTGAAATGGCTTTTGGTCCACTTGATCTTTATGGTATAATGACTCAGTTTATTCTTTCCATCTTTTCTTGATTTTCTCAGCATCATTCAACTAGAATCCTTGAGCATCTTGTAGCATTCCAGTTTGAGGGTGGAATTTTTGTTACTCATAGCTTTAGGACAGCCCATCTTTTTCTTCCTCTAATAGTTTCTGATTCTATTTCCTTGCATGCATCATTGTAATACTTCTCCTTGTCTTGTCTTGCTGCATATTGAAAATCTCTGTTGAGTTCTGTGATTGCTTCTCTTTCTCCTCTCTAGCTTCTCTGCATTTTTGGGCAATTTTCAGAGTTCTTTGATCATTCACTTTGGCCGTTTTTGCTGTTTCACATTTTGTAGAGATTTCTCATTTTCTTCAAACACAACCTTCTTTTTTTTTTTTTAATAAATTTTTTTATTCGGTTTTCCATATTACAGCAAAACATAATAACAAAGTCACAAAGGAAATTTCAGCAATCATGGCTAATACAGACAAGCTCCTGTCTATCATCAGCAGGGGACTATCAAACATTCCCAAGGGATGGGAAATGGAAGGGGAGGGAAGGAGGGGGTTGGGGAGGCCGACCACGAGCAACTTCTTCATTGGAGTATGCAACTGTTCACGAATCCTCAATTCCGTCGAGGGTGTCCCATTTGTCGAGTAATCGGCGGAAAGAAGGGTTTTGTTGGACATACGCCCTTTCACATGCTCGGTGGTAACACACTATATTCCACCAGTATTCCACGTTTAATGTAACAAAAGACTTCCAGTGGCTCAGGACGGCCTTTAATGCCAGACTCAGCAGCAAGCTTAATATCGCGTGATGTCGCTTGTGTAGATCCGGCACATCTGTTATGGATTTATATATGACAATCTGGAAGGTTAGAGGTGTGGTTATCCCCAACAGTCGCTGCACTCGCTGCCATACTCCATTCCAGTAGACCGTTAAGTGTGGGCAGTAGTAAAGCATGTGTGAGAAGGTCCCTGACGCTGTGCCACATGACCAGCAGCGATCATCTTTCTGCTCTTGCCATTTGGATACCCTAACCGGGGTCAGGTAAGCGCGGTGAGCAATAAAGAACAGCATCTGGGTTAGGGACGCCGATCGTGATATTCGTATCTGGGAGCCCCAGAAAGTCTCCCATTCGTCCAGGGTTGATAGGGGTCCTGCTTCGGTTTCCCAGACCAGTTGTGTGCCCCTGGGGTATTTTCCCACTGCCGATCTCAGGAGCTGTACTGCCTTCGAGATTTGTCCCGCACCCGTCCGCAAGTCCTGAATCCATAACTGTGGGGATCGGCCCGGAGTCAATAATAGGGGGATCACCCCGGCCTTACTCAGGCAATGTCGTAACTGTCCCCATTGGAAGAAAAATTGGTTGGGTAGCTGGAATTCCAACTGCAGCTCATTAAAGGATTTATATCTCCGTTCTCTGACTAGATGTCCCAGACAGTGTATTCCTTGACGTATCCATTTGGGCCATATGAAGCAGGTCCCTGCAATTTTAAAGCGTTGGTTAAGCCATAGCGGCGTAGCATCCGTAAAGGTTTGCTCGCCCTCTAAAAGTGGCAGTAACACACTGAAGGCTTGCTGAGTGGCATAGAGGATTACCTCACACTCCCGTGCAGGGGACATAAGAGCTGTGGCGCCAATACGTTGCGATAATGGTAAAGGGTCACTGGTATGAGCTTCCACCTCGAGCCAACTAGGGGTTCCCAGCGTTCCCGACTCTTCTGCCCACCAAGAGCCTTGTTTAGCTATAGCTGCCACGTGATACCAATAGAAATCTGGAAAGTGGACCCCCCCTTGTTTCTTGGGAAGTTTTAGTTTCCAAGCTGCAATGCGCGGTGTTTTCTTCGCCCACAGGAAAGCAAGTAGTTGCTTTTCCAGGGTTCGATAAAATTTCTTGTCGAAAAATATCGAAGCATGCCCATGATGTAGGTGATCCTGGGAACAATCACCATTTTAATAGTTTCCAGACGGCCCCACCAGGTCAGGTGCAATGGCGTCCATTTGTGTGTACATTCCTGGATGATCTCATTGCATCTGGCCACATTAAGAGAGATCGTGTCCTTCAGCGTAATTCCATATTGCACTCCCAAATATTTGAACGAGGAATGTTCCATCTGGAAGGGATAGCTTTGTAGATTTATCCGTGAGACCGTAGACGTTAAAGGTAAGCTAATCGTCTTGTTGAGGTTTAACTTGTAACCTGATATATGGGCATATTCTGCAATAGTTCCCAGGACCGTTGTTAATGAGGTCTCTTCAAGAAATAAGAGTAAATCATCGGCATAGGCAGACAGTTTACATTGATAACCCTCCAGCGGGATTCCCTGTATGCCAGGGGCTTGGCGGATTTTAAGGAGCAGGGGCTCTAGGGCCAGATTGAATAAGAGGGGTGATAGTGGGCAGCCTTGCCTAGTGCCTCTAGAGAGCAAGAATTCACGGGAGGTCACGTGGTTCACTGCCACTCGAGCTACCGGTTTAGTGTATAGTATTTGAATATCCCTCAGGAAGCTATCCGGTACTCCCATCCATCGCATGGTTTGAAACAGGTAGGAGAATTCGACCCTATCAAACGCTTTTTCAGCGTCAAGCGCTAGGCCCACTATTGGCACTTCTATCTGCTGTGCGCGCCGTAAGACGTGGGCCAACATACGGCCGTTGTCGGCTGTAGATCGCCCAGCCATAAACCCACATTGGTCTGGATGTACGAGAGAGCCCATAACTTTGGACAGACGGTTGGCCAAGGCTTTTGCGTAAATTTTATAATCGGCGTTGAGTAGGGAAATCGGCCGGTAGTTCTCAACTTTGTCCGGATCCCTGCCGGGTTTAGGATGTATTACAATCATAGCTTCTGATAACGCTCCAACCGCTGGGGTTTCCTCTTTGATTCCAGTATAGTATAGCAGCAATTCAGGAATGAGCTGTTCCGCAAATGCTTCGTAATATTCCACTGGCAGCCCGTCTGGACCACTGGCTTTCCCCTTTGCCATTTGCTTCAGAGCCACTCGGAGCTCCTTGGTGGTGAGTTCAGCGGATAGAAACTGCCGCTGCGCTTCCGTGAGCTGGGGACCAGCCACAGAAGAGACAAAGCTGGAAAAAGCCGCCTCATCAAATGCAACTTCTGATTGATAAAGCTTAGAATAGAACGTTTCACATATCGCGATGATCTCATCATCAGAGACTTGCAAAGCTCCGGCCGAGTCTTTCAAACCCGTAATCCGGGTCGCCGCCGGCTTCATCTTCAACAGGTTTGCAAGGAGTGTACTCGATCTATTGCTATCATGATAATATTTTCCCTGCTGCGTTCTGATGAGCTCACTAACTTCGGCCTGCAAGAGATCATTGTACTGGTAGCGAAGCTTTTGTAGTCGCAGAAGAATGGTCGGGTCTGCCCAGCGGGCCAGGATCCGCTCACCAGCTTTGATTTCAGTCTCCAGTTGCTTCTTCCTGGATGTTCCTTCCCTGTTTTTACGGAGCTTATAAGTGGTCATCCGTCCTCGCACATAAGCTTTAAAAGCCTGCCACCATGCCCATGTAGGGGTATCACCGAAGTGGTTGATATCAAAGTATTCCACTATATCTGCCTTCATGGAGGTGCGAAATTCGGTATCCATCAGCCAATGCTTTTCGAAATGGAATCGCCTAGAGACTTTCTTTCCTGCGTCCATTCGCAGGATCAGAAGGATCGCGGAATGGTCAGAGACCGTCCTGGGTAGTATGGTTGCCGCGGTAATTCCTGATAATAAGGTCTTGGAAGTGAGATAATAATCTATTCGGGTTTGCGAGTTGTGAGGAATAGAATGAAAAGAATACTCCTTGCTATTAGGGGAGAGTAGCCGCCAGGGGTCCACTAACCCTAGAGTAGCAGTCATATTATGCAGCTCGTGAGCGGAGCGGGGTTTGTGTTGAGGCTTATAGGGCGTTCTGTCTAGGAGAGGATCAGGTATGATATTAAAGTCTCCCCCTAGGATGATATTGTTGGAGCCGGATTCAATGAGTTCTTGGGTGACCTGAGTGAGGAACTGCGGGTCATCATTGTTTGGTCCATAGACCGTCATAAAGGTGTAAAGGGCTCCTTGTATCATGACTTGCAGCTTTGCCCATCGACCCTCTGAGTCTATCTTGGTCTCTTTTACTTCCACTAGGAGGGATTTCCGGAACAGTATGATGACCCCTCCTTTCTTCTTAAGTGCAGGTGACGAGAGAACATTCTGATAAATCTTATCTGCAACTTTGTAAGACTCTACATGTGATAAATGGGTTTCTTGGAGATATACCACATCCGCTTTCTGCTGTTTGCAGTATAACAGGATTTTCTTTCTCTTGGCTGGGTTAGCGATACCCTTGACGTTTAGGGACAGTACCCGCAGTTGATCATTCACCATTCCCAGTTGCATTAAGGGGTAGATGAATATTGTTCGTGGGTGGCCACCCCGGGGATAAGGTACAAAGGGAATTAACATTAACATTCATATAACCTGACTGCAAGAAGCCATAATCAGCAACCACTTGCATGGCAAAATCCCAACCGCCCATCAGGCCCATCTGGCTTCCTCCCAACACATGTATACAAACATCAGCATTTACCTTATGAGTGGACTAACTTCAACTAACTTACAGAGGATAACTATCTGCTACACATTTCACTCAGCTGCTTGGTTATGAGGACTGATACACATTGTAAGCAACCTATTCAGCATATCTATATTGCCCTGCCTTCTAAAGTCATGCATTATAAACGAAACACCTAAGCAGAAGACAAGGAGAGGAAAAAAAAAAAAAAGAGTCGGACAATGAGCAGACTACAGGGTAATTATAAGTCTCTTTGCTATCTAAAGTTCTCACGCCTCTTCTCTTGAGCTTCGGATGCCGGGGTTGCAGCAACGTTGTCTTTATGGAAAGCTTCAAGGCAACGGCTCACACTTCCATCTTGGCTCGATCTTGAAGAAAGGCCCGGAGCAAAGGACCCTCCGTAAAGGTGTAGGTTTTATTATCGAGAGTCACCCGCATATTGGCCGGATATAGTAGCCCAAATCGTGCTTGTGCCTGCTGTAGAAGGGGACGGCAGGCTAGGAGATCCTTCCGACGCTGGGCTGTCCGCTGACTTAGGTCCGGGAAAAAGGAAATGCGCTGCCCATCATACTGCAAGTTCTGTTTCTGCCACGCCGCTTCCATGATTCTCAAAACATGTTGATACCGCAGGATTTTAGCAACGATTGGTCGCGGTCTCTGATTCTGTGTAGTGCGGTGTGAGGGCACTCGGTGGGCACGCTCTAGCTCCAGCGATCTCTCAAATGCAATGTCCAGTATTTCTGGTATTAATTTCTCCAAAAATCTTATGGGGTCAGATCCTTCCCGGCCCTCTGGGATCCCTACTATTCTAATATTACTTCGCCTGCTCCTGTTGGAGTGATCCTCCATCTGCTGCTCCAACATCGACACCCTTTTCGCCAGCGGATCGATTTGGCTTGTGAGTAGGGCCTGCTGTTTGACTTCGGCTTCGAGTTCCCCCATACGCATGGTCATGTTGCTTAAACGATCCTTGACCTCCCGTAAGTCCTCCTGGACCGCGGCTAACGCTCCTGAGTTGGCGGTGATTAAGTCCTTCACGGCCCGGAGTTCCTGCAGGATCTCTGCCATCCCTTCCGCTGTTGTTTTGCCCGGCGCCATTTTCTCTGGCGAGGTGAGGTCTGGTTTCGCCCGCTTGTTCGGCTGTCCCGTCGCCGGTTGGAACTCCAATTTCGCCGGTTTTAACGACGCCATTATGCTTCGGGTAATAGCGGATCCGAGAAGCGCTTAGGGTGTTTCTAAATTGTTTTAGCTACAGGATTCTACAGTGTCGGGAGGGAGCGTGCGTTCTATGCTGCCATCTTCTTCCGCGGTAGACTCCGCCCCCCAAACACAACCTTCTTGATGTCATCCCAGAACTCTTCTGGATCTCTGTCATTTGTATCTAAAGCAGCAAATTGATTTTGCAGGCAGTCTTTAAATGCCGGTGATCTGTTGGGTAAAGTTTGCCTCTTTGCAGATGATACCAAAATCTGCAATAGAGTAGACACACAGGAAAAAGTAAATAACATAAGAAGGGATCTAGCTAAGTTTTAAGGTGTAAGACAAGGCTGCATACTTTCCCCCTACCTGTTTAATTTATATGCAGAACAAATCATCAGAGAAGCAGGATTGTATGAAGACAACAGAGGTGTGAAGATTGGTGGAAGACTCATCAACAACCTTCGCTATGCTGATGATACCACATTACTGGCTGAAAATGAAGATGATCTGAAACATTTGCTTCTCACAATCAAAGAACATTGTCTCAAAATGGGCCTGCACCTTAATGTAAAGAAGACAAAGATCATGACAACTGGCATAATCAACAGGTTCATCATTGAAGGAGAAGAAATTGAAATCGTGAACAACTTTAACCTACTTGGATCAACTATCAATAAAGAAGCAACAAGCAGTCAAGAAATCAGACGACACATTGCTCTTGGCAGAATGGCTATGAAAGACCTAGATAAGATTCTCAAGAGCAGAGATGTCTCTCTCCATACAAAGATTCGACTTGTTCAAGCCATGGTATTTTCAATAACATCATATGGATGTGAAAGCTGGACAGTGAAAAAGATAGACAGGAAGAAAATTGATGCCTTTGAATTATGGTGCTGGCGGTGAATACTGTGTATACCATGGACTGCCCGAAGAACAAACCAGTCGGTACTAGAGGAGATCAAACCTAAGCTTTCTTTAGAAGCTCAGATGACAAGACTTCGACTTTCATACTTTGGACACATCATGCGAAGAGAGAGATCATTAGAGAAAGACATCATGCTTGGTAAGATAGAAGGTCAACGCAAAAGAGGAAGGCCAGCAATGAGATGGATCGATACAGTAACATCAGCTATGGGTATCAGTCTGTCAACAATAAGCCGCCTGACTCAAGACCGAACACAATTTAGGATAGCTATCCAGAGGGTCGCCATGAGTCGACTCCGTTTGGAGTATTGTGTGCAATTCTGGAGACCACAACTTCAAAAAGATATAAACAGGATGGAAATGGTGCAGAGAGTGGTTACCAAAATGGTCATGGGCTTCTTTGTAAAGCATATGGGGAAAGACTTAAAGATGCCAATATACATACTTAGGAGGAAAGGCAGGAGAGAGGAGATATGATAGAGATATTTAAATACCTCCATGGCATAAATGCACATGAACAGAGCCTCTTTCAATTAAAAGAAAGCTCTAAAATGAGGGAGCATAGGATTAAGGTGAAAGGGGATATACTCAGGAGTAATTTGCAGAAATATTTCTTTATGGAAAGCGTGGTAGATGCATTGAATAGTCTCCCAGTGGAGGTAGTAGAGACTTGGACAGTATTTGAATTCAAGAAAGCCTGGGACAAATAGAGACGATCTCTAAAGGAAAATAAGGGACTATAATAGTTGGTATGGAATGGTAAACTGGATAGGCTATATGGTCTTTTTCTGCCATCATGTTTTTATGTTCCTATCTTTAAATCCGTGCAAACATTTAGGACATCTTTGTAAATATGTCCCTTAGTATTCATGCACATATTTTAGAACAGCTTCACAGCACGTGTAAATGTGGGTGTTGTTATTTGTACTCTGTTGGAGCTGGATCTGTGAGCCTCTTTTATAAAGACACATTAGGTGCCTTTGTTGCTCTTATAAAATAGGAATAAAATAGCAGCTTTTTGGACTTCTCACATAGGCATCCTGATTAAACCAGGCTCTAAAAGCTTACTGCACTATTGTCCAATGCAAGCCATTCAGGGCTGAAGGGATATGGCATGATTTGTACAGTGTGGTAACTGTCACATAACTTCAAATTTCTTTCTTTATTTAAAAAATGAAATACATTTGAAATCATGCGACAGTCACCACACTGTTTCACACCACATATTGCAAACTATCAACATTTCCTTTACGCCCCCTTTCAGTGTGTAAAATATGCATGCACACGTGTATTTCATTCAATATACGTGTAAATCGTGACTGTGCTCATACTGTGACCAAACTCCTCCTCGGAGCATGCCTACTCTAAAGTCGCACAAACCCAACTAAAAACCACTCCACTATTGTTCATACCTTCATAGTAGGCTCATTTTCTTCATATTTTGAAAAAAGGAGAAAAAGGGCCTCAGAATCAATGAGGTTTAGAGCATCGGCATCGACCAACATTATGGTTGCCACAGCTCGTCCTCAGAACATCAGCAGCCCTAAAAAAACTCCTTCTTTAAATATTTTTTTCTCATTTTCCTTTTTCTTTTGTCTTCAATAGTTCTCTTCTCTCTACTCTCCTCTAGAACATGAAAAAACCATATATGGAAGACATCCAAAATAATTTAAACTAGCTGGAATTTTTACTTAGCTTTAAAGGACTGTTGATTACCCAATCCCATTCCATTCACTACCCTACGCCGTTCATGGTACCGGCTAAGCGTTTCGCTACTCTCTTCTTCACTCTGAACACACTCTGAACATTGAATACTGTAGGGGAGAGCAAAGAATTCACAACTGTAACAAATGCCTACAAGAAATGATCATGGCAGAGAACTTCATCCTTACTCATAAACTTACAGAACCCCAGTGTCCTGAGCAGACCGACAGCATATACTTTCCCAAATCACACCTCCGTTGTTCAACTCATTCAAAATTCAAAATTATGGCACATAATACAATACCCCAGTATCAAAACTAATGAACAACAATTACTTTCTCAAGTTCATCATCCACAGCACAGCATGCTCCAAAGTGCAATAGCTACCATTCAAAAAACGCTGCGCATGTGTGTTCTTAAACCCCCATCAATCAATCACATTTCAGGCACCGCACATATGCATAATGAACTCCCTGCTAAACCCCGGTATCCAAACTAGTCCATAAATTATACCTTCCCAAATCTCACATCTGTTATTAAATGCTTTCAAGATACAATAATTATGGCAAACAATACTCCTTCTCATATCAACCATCCATATCACAACACACTCTGGAGTTCAACAACTGGCTTTCAGAAACCCCACGTGTGCAGATCCTTAAACCTCTTTCAATCATTAATATTTCAAACACCACGCACATACACACTGAACATACTTTTCACATTAATGGTTCTATTCAACCCAAAGTCTAAAACCAACCATCTCAAAACGCTACATTAACGCTCCGAGAACACTCCTTTACATCCACTCCTAATCCATGCCCCCACAACACATCAGCCCTATACCTTACCATCAACATTGCTACAATGATCAATACATTGCCTCAGACCTCTCTCCCATCATTGACAACATCAATACACCAATCAATACATTGCCTTGGAGCTCTCTCCCATCACCAACAGCTCTTCTATTTATTGGTTTTTTGGGGTTTTTTTTAGTTTTTTTGTATCCTTATTCAAACTCCATTCTATTAAACAAATACACCGAGGCCAACATAACTCCTCGACTTCAATAACCACCCTTCCCTCCCTTCAGAGACACACATTCCAATCAGTCTGGGCGTTTAACCCTCTAGGATGAACTGTATCTAAACAAAAAATCCATCTTTGTTCACATAAAAATAAGGACTGCTCCCTATCACAGTTTCCACTTACACTCCAAATTTGATCAGTACAGAAACATCTCAAGTCTAATGTATGCCCTTTATCAATACAATGTTGTACAATCGGGGCTTCCTTATGTCCACACTGCAACTGGCTCTTGTGCTCTCCCATCCTTAACTTAAAAGCCTGCATCATTTTCCCTATATATAACATATCACAGGGGCATCTTATAAGATATACTACAAAACTAGAATTACACGTTGTACTACACCGCAATATATATTTCTGCCCCCTATGTTTGAAACTATCCACTTCTTCTGACACCCCACAAATCAAACAATCTCCACATCGTCTATGCCCCAGAGGGCCAACTGAGGGTTGTTCAAAGTGCAACTCACTCAGGCTCAACATTTCTTTTAGATTCCTTTTCCTGGACCATACATATCATAACCTTTTATCCCATAAGTCAGGGATTACCTCAAAACATTGGGAAATAATTCGCTGTCACGAAATGCACAAACTCACTATCCTGCTTTCCAGCCAGATAGTCAGCTCTGTTTAATAACACGATTGTCCCTCCCTTATCAGCCTTCTTGATGACCACTTCCGACATAGATCGAAACTCTTGTAGCGCCTCCCGTTCTTCCAGCGTCAACATCCACCACTTCTTTTTTTGGCGAGATTGTTCCAATCGCACAGCTTCTTGCAGTACCAGCTGACAAAAAACTCCTAAAGCAGGATGCAATGGACCAGAGGGACGCTTTATTGTTTAAGTCCAGGTGGAGTCTCCCTGGTCCGTTGTATCCTGCACTAGGAGCTTTTCATCATCTGGTTCTGCAAGAAGTGCTGCAATTAGTACAATCTTGCCAGAAAAAGAAGAGTAGGTGTTGACATTGGAAGAACGGGAGGCGCTACAAAAGCTTCAATCTATGTTGGAATACTGTTCCTGGACATACTCCCAATGAATGCTTGCCTGGATATAGTAACATAGTGAGCAATGGCAGATTAAGACCAGCATGATTTATTTATTTATATTCTCTTATATACTGCGCTATTCTGCATCAGTGTGGTTTACATTGAAAAAACTAAAATTACATTGAACAGGGCATTATAACTTGGAGATAACTATTTTATAGGGAACATGGGCTATGGAGGGTTAAGTGGCTTGCCCAAGACCACAAGGAGCACCTGTGGGACTAGAAACCCCAGTCCTTCTGGCCCAAGGGTGTTGTCCTCTAGTGGGATTTGAACCCTTGACCTTCTGGCCTGAAGTACCTTTCCCCAACCACTAGGCCACTCCTCCACTCCATAATCTAGCATGGTTCACCTACTCTGCTCAGTAAGGTGCTCAGTAAGGTGGCTAGAGTTGTAGAGTTGCACCTGCCTCTCCAGGCAGGTCACCCCTCTCTTTTTTTTAAATTTATTGTTTATAATCTTTTAACATTTAAATCAAGAAAGTTCACAGAACTGTCTTGAAAGAAAAAGAGCAGATACAATCAGAAACAGAGCATGCAAAGATATTGTAACAAAGCAAATCAAAAGAAACAATTTATCTGTTCACCATAGCCCACAATATAAAGGAGGGAGAATTTCCAAATAAATTGTTACTAACAAAGTGAAAAGAGAAGAAAACAGTTAACAACTCCAGTGCTTATTTTATGAGAGCTCAGGTGAAGCTCCAATAGAGGTCTCCAAGCGCCTGGCATTAATGAAAGCCATTAACTGGGAAGGCTCATAAAAAATATAAGAAATAGCTCTATATTTCACCAAACATTTACAAGGGTGTTTAAGAAAAAAGAGCCCTCCCAGTTGAAGAATACCAGGGCGTAACAGAAGAAACTCCTTGCGACGCCTCTGTGTTTTTTTTAGCTAAATCCGGAAAAATACGTACCGTTAAACCCTTAAATAACAAATTTCTTTTCCTAAAGAATAGCCTAAGAAGCCACTCTCTATCTGATAATAATGCAAAGGTAGCAAGCAACGTAGATGGGACCGGAGTCTCACTTTCAGAAGTTTCTAGTAGATCTGTAACATTCAATACATTAACCTGGTCCTGTGCCCCCCCTAAATCAGCCACATTTTCAGCTAACTTAGCCTTAGGAAGATAGTAAATTCTCATCAAAGGTGGTATTAATTCAAGGGCCACCCCCAACGTTTCCACCAAATACCGCTTAAACATTTCTCTAGGAAATACAGACATTAATCTTGGAAAATTAATTAATCTAAGATTATTACATCTGGAAACATTATCCAAATGTTCCAACTTAGCTTGAATAAAAGACATGTTCTTTTGAAAAGCATCTGCTCATTCTTCCAGAGCTGTTACTTTCCTCCGAGAGTCATCCAAATCTATTTGTGTTGTCAAGACCTTCTGTTCCAACTCTTCCACAGCCGTCACAGAATTATGCAGCTTCCGTTCTAATAGTGCAATCTGGGGCACCAATACTTCCCCTAAGGAAAGAACACCCCTCTCTTTTTATGAAGCTATTTACATTTGCTTTGATTCCATCCTCTTGTTATGTAGTTATACTGTGTGTCTGTCCTATGCAACATGGCTCCGCAAAAACTCTTTTAAACTCAACCCAAAAAACCCCCACAGTCACTTGACTTACTGGCTCATACAACATCCACACTATAACTCCCTGGTGGCTCTCCAACCCTCTTTCAAATTTCTGGGTATATTATTAGATACTGAGCTTTCCTTCTCTCCACAGATCGCTGAAGTAGTGAGGTCATTTTCCTCATCCTCCAGCATTTCAGGGCTATTAGGCCATTCCTAGACCCTATTGCACAGATCACTGCCATGCTTAGTACAGTCATCTCTCAACTGGATTGCAACATTTCTTATGCTGGTTTGCCACTTTTTCAACTAAAATGTCTGCAAGCTGTTCAAAATACCGCCATTTATATTCTTTCCCATGCCCGGAAGTATGACCATGTCACTCCCCTTCATATTCTCTATCTCTGAATCTCTATCATATCGCGTATTCGGTACAAAATTCTGACTCTAATACATGAGGCCATTCATGCATGGCAAGGCTCCAGTCTAGATCTCTTCTTTGATCACCTCATTTGCCCCCACCTGATCTCTTTTTTCCTTTCATGGCAATCAATTACACATTCCACCCCCTGCCAAAGCAAAATAAGAATCCACTCAACAATCAGCCTTCTTCTTTCTAGCTCCCACCCTCGGGGATAGTTTGCCTCCTCACTTGTGACTGGAACCAATTTACAAATGCTTTAAACGCGCACAAGAAACACTGCTTTTTGAGTCAGCATTCAAACTCTCCTCATTAGGGTGCGGGGTCGAAGCCGGGTGAGCTCCTCCTTTTCCTCCCTTCTAATCCCCTGTGCTGCTTACCCATCCTACTGTAACTCCCCTCTACTATTTCTTCTTTGGTTTGAGTTCCTTTCTTCGTTCTTTTTCCTTGATTAGAAGAGTTTTGTAAACCACATTGTTTGTACTCAGAAATGCGATATAGCAAATAAAATAAACCATCTCCTTTAAATTGCTTCGCTAAACCAGCTCTTCTCAACCTATGTCCCCGGCAGTTCCTATGCTCGTTCTGTGCAATCATGCATGATATATACGGGCTGCAAGAACCTTTATATGGTATTCTCTTGGATAGTTTTATAAATGCCTGTTTCTGTGGGCAAAATGCTGTTTTACTGTACTTGTAAAAAAGCTTTATAAAATGACTCCATATCTCCTTGATAAAATGTAATAATGTCCCAGTAATTTAGCTGAAATGCTATTATGGTAAGCAAAAATCTCTAACTTGCATTTTGTTATAATTTTCAGGACGTTATGAGGACCAGAATCTATAGAGAGGAGCAAACAGTATTAAAAAAATGATCACAAAACAATTTAGCAGATTATTTTATCTTATTAAGCCCATGTTGTGATTAAATCTTGTAGCCTTTCATCTTTAATATGCTTTGCCAATACTTACATAAAACACCCATTAAAATCTATTGACTTAGCTTTGAGTTTTTCCTAAAGTCTGATGACAGTGATATATTCTAAAGCAGTGCTTCTCAATCTTTTTTATTTTGTGGCATACTTGAGTTTGTTCACTCCTTGGGGCACACAAACCAAATTTTGCATGCAGGGCCAGTGTAAGGATATTAGTGCCCCAGGGAAAACGTCAATCTTGCACCCATTTGTAATTCGTTTTAGACCCCTAGCACCCCCTCCCAAGATTTTTGTTATTAAACTAAGCTGTAATCATCTCAACACCATACCTCCAAGAACAATCCTATAAAAACATATAGCTGCACATCACACTTAAATATATAACTTTGTTTTGTAAATGTATACCCATAATACAGATTTCAAAAGTAGCCTAGTGGTTAGTACACTAGCCTGGAGACCAGAGTTCAATTCCCACTAGTATGCCCTTGGGCAAGTCATGTAACCTTCCCTTGCCTCAGAAAAATGGCCTGGCAACCTACTTCCAATCACACTGCCAAGAAAGCTATTGGCTTACCAGGAGTCAGTGATGACTCAAAAGCACATATTTCTTCTTTTAGCTATTTACAAGGATAAATAGATTAATTACATATCACACATTCTTCCTGCACTTAAAAGCATGCACTGATGACTTTGAGTTTGTGTGGCTGCCAGGCCTCTACTACTACTACTACTACTACTGATCATTTGTTTAGCACTACAAGGCATACGCAGCACTGTACAGACACAAGTAAAAGATGATCCATGCTCATTAGAGCTTACAATCTATTCAAGAGAGACAACACAACAGCTGGGGACAAGTCTAGTTTCTTCCAACCTCTTCAGAAATCTTCATGCTATTGACTCATTAGCTCATGTTAAAACCCTCGGCCCAGTGTGCAGTGGCAGCCAAGAGAGCAAATAGAATGCTAGGTATCATAAGGAAAGGAATGGAAAATGAAACAAAGGATATTATAATGCCTCTGTATCGTTCCATGGTGTGACCGTACCTTGAATATCGTGTGCAATTCTGGTTGCCGTATCTTAAAAATGATATAGCATTATTAGAAAAGGTACAGAGAAGAGCCACCAAAATGGTAAAGGGGATGGAAGGATACTCCTATGAAGAGAGGCTAAAAAGGTTAGGGCTCTTCAACCTAGAAAAGAGATGGCTGAGGGAAGATATGATAGAAGTCTATAAATTAATGAATGGAATGGAACGGTTAAACGTAGATCGATTGTTTACGTCATCAGAATATAAAAAGATTAGGGGACATGCAATGAAACTACAGGGTAAACTATTTAAGACTAATAAGAGAAAATATTTTTTCACTCAAGGTGTAATCAAACTCTGGAATTTGTTACCGGAGGATGTAGTAAAAGCTGTTAGGGTAGCTGGGTTTAAAAAAGGTTTGGACAAGTTCCTGGAGGAAAGGTCCATAAACCATTATTAAAAGGGACCCAGGATATCACTGCTTGACCCAATACAAGCATTGATGAACCTGTGTCTTCTGGGGACACTGCTAGGTACTTATGACCTAGATTGGCCACTGTTGGAAACAGGATACTGGGCTTGATGGACCTTGGATTGAACCAGCATATCTTATGTTCTTATGTTCATTCCATTACTGTCTCATCACCTCTTTCCTCCACTATGCCATCTGAGTCTGTTGATGGGGCAGTAGCTCTGGATGCTTTTGCTCCTCTCATGCCATGTCCTCTAAGGTGTACTGTACCTCAGCCCTGGCTGTCTTCGATTACCCACTACCTGCATTCCTGTGCCTGCTCAGCTGAGTGCATTTGGCTTAAATCCCATACCCTTGCTGACCTTCTACACTTCAAATTCATGCTTGCCTCTTTTCAGTCAGCCATAGCACTCACCAAACAAGAATACTATGTCCACCTGACTAACTCTCTGACCCTCGCTGTCTCTTTGCAACTCTCCTCTCCTCAAGATGCCTCTGCCTCAGATCCCTCCTTCCCTTTCTGCCCAAACTTTGACCGACTATTTCCATGGCAAAGTCCACAAGATTATACTTGAATTCCCCGGTCAGTTCCATCCTTTCCTTCTCTTCTTCATTCCCAACTCCTCTGCTCAACCTCTGCCACCCTTTCTTCCTCTTCTAAGATATCTAAGGAGGAAACCTCACATCTTCTTTCCTCCTCCAGACTCACTACCTGCTCCTCTGATCCTATTCCCACCCATCTCCTAAACCCCATCTTCTCCACTGTCATCCCTTCCATCTATCATATTCTCAGCCTATCGCTTTCCACTGCAGCTGTTCCTGCAGCCTTCAAGCAAGCTGTAGTTGCGCCTCTCCTCAAGAAACCTTCCAAGGGCCCGCACTCAATCCGTATCCTTCTTGACCTTTCTGCTGTTTTTGACACTATTGATAACCACCTTCTCCTCGATACCTTGTCCTCGCTTGGTTTTAAGGGTTCTCTTCTTATCTCTCCCACTGCACTTTGAGTTGTTTTGCTCTGACTGTAACTGCTTTTTGTTGCCCTCCCCACCTGCCAGAATCTGTTGCCTGGTTTGCCTAGTAATCGGGTTGCCCTGTTTGTGTGATACTCACTACTCAGTCCCTCTCACTGGCAGAAAAAGAGCTGCATCTTTTACTTGTGGGTGCCTCATTTTGCCAGATTCAACCTCACATCTGAACATATGAGGCTAACAGGTCATGTGAGATGGCAGGGCTGCATGCATCCAGACACCAAATTGAAGCCAGTAGAAGAGGCACCCATTATGATCGCTAACGTGTGTTTTCCTATATTTAGAATAGAAGAGAAATGGACGGGAGCTGAGAGAGTTGGGACTCCACATTGATCTGGAGTGTGTGCTCCAGTCAGTTGCACAATTCTCCTGCTGTCCTGAAAGGACAGGAGGGGAGGGTGAATTAAGAGGCAGACTAGTTATTTGCTCTATCTACTCCAAGCTTATCCTGGTTCTTTCCTGGTCTCTGTGTTCTGCTTGGGAGAAAATGGGACTGGGACTGGGGCTTGGACTGGAGAAGGAAGCATATGACTATTCTCAAGAGTACTGTTCAATAGAGATGGGCAAGCGCTTTATGAGCCCATGCCTAGCTATACCCCTGGTTGTCACCATCAAGGCACACCAAAGACTTTCCCAAGGCAAACCAGTGTACCCTGGCACACTGATTGAGGAACACTGTTCTGAAATATTAGGTAAATATCATGAGTCCTGCTGTCACAGCATCAATCCTTATGCATAGATAACAATAGTGAATAATATCACATTTGCAGATTAGGGTGGACTGTTCTTTGCTTTATGTGACCTTGTGAAATTTAAAGCAGAAGATCAAATTAAATTATAGAAGAAATATTGAAAAAAAATAATAAACAAAGACTTATACTAGGGGTCAGCACTCTGAGAATTCCAAACTTCATGTGGCTCTTTGAGCACCTAAATGCAGCTCCTGAGTTCAATTATGTGGGACCACCACTGAAGGAAAAGCGCTGTCAGTGTCTTTGGTCACAGGAGAAGGAGTGTGGTGCCAGCATCATCAGCATATGCAGGCTGCATGGGGAGGGAAGTAGGAGCTGCTATTTTTGGCTGCACAAGCCGTGGAAGGAGGTAGTGTTTTCAGCCTCATGAGCCCTGAGAAGAAGACAGCACTGCTCTTGGCCATGGAGGCAGCAAGTGCTGTTTTTGGCCTCACAGGCCCTAAGAGGAGGAGGCCCTTGTCTTTGATTTCTGATAAAGTGGACTCTTATCCTGAAAACTCATGCCTTAATAAACTCCTCAGTCTATTAGGTGCCAGACTGACATTGCTATCCCTCTGAGAATTACCTTTGACTTGTGATAGTGAAGTGTCTGGTCCTGGTTGAAAACACAGTACAATAGAAATGGCTTTAAGCATGACTGCTGGAGATGGGAGAGGGGGGTAGCAGGAGGCAAGGGAGATTGTGCATGATTGATGGTGTTGAGTGAGTCATTAAGAGAGAGACTGACTTTTAGGGATGGTGGAGAGTGAAAGAGATTGGAGGCTAGGATCAGAGGTGGGGCTTTTGAGAGAGAGAGCTACAAATGAGATGAAAAGAGTGATTGCTATGGATGAGAGCAATGAAAAAAGGACATGTTTGGGGATGATGAGGGTAATAAGAAAAACTAACGGGGATGGGAAATTGAGAGAAAGGGTGAATGCAGAGAATGAGAGGGGAATTAAAAGAGTGCTGGGAATGAAGGCTGGAATTGGGAAAAGTGTAGGGAAAGAGAGTGAGAGAGAGAAAGACTGCTGGGAATAGGGGGGATTGAGAGAGTGGCTGCTGGGGGTGAGGGCTGGTATTAAGAGAAAGCAATGACAAGGTATGAAAGCATTGAGAGAGTGGAAATACTGAGGAAGTGAAGAGGACTGGGAGACAAAAAGTGACTGCAAGGCATGAGGGGAGAGGAGGAGAAGGTGATTGATATGCGTTTCCCAATTTATGAGAGGGTTGTGGCTCTTGAAATATTTTGGATTAAGAAAAACCCTGCAAAATGGCTCTGCTCTTTTGAAATATTTCACATCCCTGACTTATATTGACTTGACATGCATCCAAGAGTTTAAAATAACGGAGATCCAAATTTTACATTAAGAAGAGTTAGTTCTACTGGGGCTTACATTATTTATCTTTGAATGCAAATATTACGTGGGTGGGGGATATTGAAAGCCATTTAGGCGGTTTTCAGACCTTAATGGGATATTCATTGCACTAACACAGTTAGGGCCACTGAACATCCTTGATTTTGGCTCTTAAGTGCTCTTAAGCTAGCCAGCTAGCATCAGGACATTCTGGGGCATAGCGGAGGCAGCATTCAGGGATAACTGGTTGGTGGTGATATTCATCTATTAGTTGGTTATCCTAAAGATAGGCACTTGAGAGGCTCACTAAACTTTAGCTGCAGTAGCTAACTGGTGAGCAGCTGAATATCACTGTTAGCCGGTTAGTTAATGCGCCAATCGGCCAACCTGGATATTCAATGTTGGTGACCAGATATAGTCCCGTCACTGACTCTCCAGGTTCAATGTTAAGTGGTGACAGCTAGCCTCTTTATCAGTAATAGCTACCGCTGCTGAATATCCCCTCCTATATATATTACAGAAAGTACTTCCAGTGGATGTTCCCTTTCGAAATCCGAGGATGCAAATCATGTCACGTAAAAAAGGCATCAGGTTTTCAAAATAATTCCCAGCACATACTTCTGCTGGCAAACCCCGGTCCCACCCATTTTCCCCACGGGAGAAGGACAAATCTGAAAGGTTTTCTGTGGATAAACACTCATTAATCATTTAAATCCCTTTCAAAGTTGCCCTCTGAATGGTTCAAGTTGGAAAAAAAACCTGGAAATGGACCTTCATCCGTGGAACTGCAGTGATGCCAAGTCTAACAGTAGACATGAAAAATACTCATATGTGTGTATACAGCCGCTTCACCCAGACTGCACTCCTGGGAATGCCTGCTTTTGATAATTTAGCTCAGACACCACTTTATGCCTGATACTTGGCCCTGGAAGTCTGCATTTTTCCACTGCAGCTTTTCAGCCGAGCTTCAGTCTCTGAAAAGGGAGATTTCTGCATATGATTTCATTCGTATCGACAGTTTGTATGAAGAATAAACTAGCAGGGGACCTCTAATGAGATTAAAAATTGCCTCCAACCATTTGCATCCAATTAGAACAATCTTGCTAGCTATTTTAATCTCTTCTATTTGTTTCAGATATCTGACGGGTCTCTACGGTCTATGAACGATAGAAAAATCAATGCAAATGAAGCCACCTGGATCCAGGGAAAATATTCAACAAAGCACATAATGGAATGTTTACTGGGCACATTTAGCTTATAGGGTAAAGTACTGATACCACATGCTAGTTCTATAGTTTATCTTTAATGCTGATGCTGTCAGCTGCCTGATAAAAAATAAAATTCTCTTCTGATTTGCCCGTCGCAATGAATTCTTCGTGGGGATATAGTAGTCAGGGGCCTATTTACTAAAGTGCAAAAAGAGTTTGGAGTGACCACGGGTTATGGTCCTTTCCTCCAAGAACTTGTCCAAACCTTTTTTAAACCAAGCTACACTAACAGCTTTTACTACATCCTCCGGTAAAAATTCCAGAATTTGATTACACGGTGAGTGAAAAAATATTTTCTCTTATTAGTCTTAAATAGGTTACCCTGTAGCTTCATTGCATGTCCCCTACTGTGTGACAACTGCAAAGCCTCCATGTTAACTTTTGGGGATGTTCCCAATGTTGCCATTCAGTTAATGCAGAGAAAATGTCTTTACCATGCAATAACTGAAAGGTAGGTAACGCAATGCAATTAGCTACCCTTATTGAGATGGTTTTAGCTGTGTCTTATCTGCTGTTAGTTAATGAGCAGTAACTTATCACACCTTAACTGGAAGGTGCAGTCCCCACCTATCCTCCATCTATTCTCTGTCTGTTTACTGCTCTGTTCTGTTTAGTTGTTAAAGAAGAAATTACCATTACCTGCTAATGTGTGATGTTAATCGTTAGTATGCATTAATTGCTGCATTAAAAGCTAACATGGTAATTATTTCTCATGTAACTGACAAGCAAACACAGAAAAGCATAGAAGACCCAGTGTATCTTTATAGTAATATCTGGTATTTAATTGAATGCTTGATCTGTGGATTTCTGAAGGACTCAACTTCTAAATATGTAGACCCCTTAACTTGCACAGACAGGAATTTTATCACAAACAAGATATAGTGCTTTAGAGCTTTGCCAGTTCAGTTCATCTTCCAGACCCATACCTGGCTGAAGACAATCTGTGGCATAAGAGATAGTTATCCACAAACATATGCAACTCTAGGCTTGTACAAGACCTGGCGAATCAACAACCAGGCTTTGACTTTCCAAGTCACTTGTGATCATAGCTAAACCAATTTCAACCGGGTTGTGGCCAGAGTGCATATGATGAATTTGAATTGTCCTCGAGGGGACAAGCAGATAATGGAACACATTGGGGGTCATTCTGTCCCCACTATTCATCCCCAAGCCGGCCCCATCAATACCCTCCCCATATGTACAGCCGGTTTGTACGGGGAGGCCTAGATAGGGCAGGAAGGGGCATTCTGGAGGCGGAGCAAGGGCAGGGCATGGGTGAGCCATGACCTCAGATGTACAGGCTAGTCCTGTATGTTCAGGACCTCAAATCTAGACAGGGAACTTATTCCACCTTAAAGGTGGAATATGTCTCCTTGGACAGAGGGAGATTGTGGCACGGGACCCAGGGACTCAGGTGAGGGGGCACAAGGGATTCCCTGCAGCCCGAGCCAGGCCTTGGAAGGCCGGATCCAGGATCAGGCTGCAGGGAACAGGTATCCAGGTTCAGCGGGCCAGGATCGCATTTCATGAATGGAGCCATGGTGCCATGGCGATGGGACGTCATGGCACCATGGCTCCATTCACGGGCCCAGCTGAGTTAGCCTGGTAGTCACTGGGACGTACAGCCGGGCAGAATCAGGTCCAGGCCTGCAGTCTAATCCTGCGGGAGTTGTGGATTCAGAATCGGGTTTAACTTTGCACACTCGATTCTACCCGGCTGTATAGGGTCCTGAATGTGCATTAATGGAATTGGCCTCATTGTCAACACATATCCTCTTACACGTCTACCTGGTAGTCTTGAAGCCTTGCACACCAAAGTTGGCTCAGTCAGGTAAGTCAAGTAAAAACTTTCATCAGACTTAAATGAATAATTCAGTTACCACTGGGACAGACATCGGGGCCTGTTTACTCTAATGAGTTAATATATCAACACACACTAACAATAATGCATATATAAAGCAACCCTCTCCCCTGAGGACAGGATAATGATTAATTAGCTGCATCACATGCAAATTAATACAAAGCAACTCATTAATATTAAAATGTGTTACTGCAAATCATGTTCACACATTCACACATTCTCTCAAAAGCTTGTCAATAGAAAGATATCACCTATAACTTGTTTATTGATCCTTATTTCTAGAGGTGTGCATGGCAATAAAAAGGTCATGTTTGTTTTCATTATAAACACATTTTTCCTCATTTTTGGACATTTTCATGTTTGTTTCATATGTTTGTTCTTTGCGTACATAGTTTATACATGATAGAACTTTTATGAGTCCATAAATTAATTGCACAGAAGTTAATTGATAGGTATATGCATGTAAAGGCAATTTGAACAGTTTCAATTTTTAGGCCTCTGAATGAATTGAATTGTACTCCTCTACTTATTTCTACATAGTCAAGTGGCTGAACTTTGCAGCCAGTCATATGGAACATTAAGAGGGCCAAATAATAAAGAATAAAAAACTAATTAGCAGAGAAAGCGTAGTTACTCACCTGCAACAGGTGATCTCCGGGAACAGCAGGAATTTAGTCTTTACACATGGGTATCGTTGGTACCGACGGAGCCCGCGCGGGATCATTCCCCAGCGTCCAATAGGAAAGCTTTTGGGAGCATCCCACTGTGCCTGCGTCGCTGCCTTCCCGCCTTTCCAACTCTCCCTCTTCAGTTGAGTTTGTAGCTGAGACAAAGGAGAGAAGGAGAGAGAGAGAGAGAAAGACATCTCCTAGGGGAAGTGGGTGGGTTGTGAAGACTAAATTCCTGTTGTTCCTGGAGATCACCTGTTACAGGTGAGTAACTACGCTATCTCCAGGAACAAGCAGGAATGTAGTCTTCACACATGGGGACTCCCCAGCTGAGAGATGCCAGGGAGATGACCCCAGAGCTGCGAAACCCAGGTTGAGATGGGTCATGCTTCCTCCCATGGATCTCTGGCATTGAAACCCAGGACAGTGGGTAGGAGTTGTCCTAAGTCTGAAAGAGATGCTGGAGCACAGCCTGACTAAATGGGGCATCCTGATGGGAGTCCTTGTCCAAGCAGTAGTGGGCTGCAAAGGTGTGTACTGAAGCCCAAGTGGCTGCTCTACAAATGTCATCAATGGAGACAGAGCGAAGGTTAGCCATAGAGGCTGCCATTGCTCTAACATTGTGAGCTGTGACATGACCTTCGAGAGAAAGTCCCTTACTCTTGTATGCAAAGGATATGCAATTAGCAATCCATTTAGACAGAGTTTGCTTGGAAACTGGTAGTCCAAGATGACTAGAGTCAAAAGCAACAAAAAGCTGGGAAGATTTTCTATGTTGCTTAGTTCACTGAAGGTAAAAAGCTAAGGCTCTTTTACAATCTAGAGTGTGTAGATTCCTTTCTGCATTTGATGCATGAGGCCTAGGAAAGAATACAGGAAGGTAAACCGATTGGTTTAAATGAAAAGGCGAAACCACCTTTAGCATAAAGTGAAGATGAGTCCTAAGGACTACTTTATCATGGTGGAACCTTGAATAAGGAGGATCAGCTACTAAAGCCTGCAGCTCACTGATGTGTCTTGCAGAAGTGAGAGCAATTAGGAAGATTACTTTCCAAGAAAGAAATTTTAGGGATGTAGTGGCTAAAGGTTTGAAGGGTGGTTTCATGAGCTGCTTAAGGACGAGATTCAAATCCTATGTCATGGGTGGTGGCTTAATGGGAGGTTTTGTTAAGAGCAGACTTCTCAAAAATCTTGCTACAAGTGGTTGAGAAGAGACAGGTTGTCGATCTATAGCTTTGGGGAAAGCTGCAATGGCACTAAGATGGACTCTTCCTGAATTGGTCTTAAGACCAGAGGATGACAAATGGAGGAGATAGTCCAAAAATGCCTCCACTGGCACTGAAAAGGGGTTAAGTTCCTTTTTTGAACACCAAATAGAGAACCTTTTCCACTTAAAGGCATATGCTCGCCTTGTGGAAGGTTTCCTGGAAGCTAAAAGAATATCTTTTACCTGTTGAGAAAGGTTAATATCCTGGAACTCGAGGATCTCAGGAACCACGCCCTGAGGTGTAGAGACTGAGGATTCGGGTGCAATAGCATCCCGTTTTCCTGGGAAAGAAGATCTGGAGCATATTCCAACTCCAGAGGTCTGGCTCGAGAGAGACGTAGAAGCAGAGGATACCACAGTTGTCGTGGCCAGTGTGGGGCTATGAGGATCATATAGCCCTTGTCTCTCTGAAGCTTGGAGAGAGTTTTGGGAATGAGGGGAATGGGTGGGAAGGCATAGAGGAAGTCCTGACTCCAGTGGAGGTGGAAGGTGTCCCTTGCCTGACAGTTCCGAGCCGGCATTCTGGAACAGAACCGGGGAAGTTTGGCATTCTGAGGACTTGCAAAGAGGTCTATGTGTGGAATCCCTCAGATCTGAAAAATTCAAGCAATTTGTTCTGGATGAAGAGACCACTCGTGTGGCAGCAGTGCTCGACTGAGCTTGTCTGCCAAGATATTTTGTGTGCCTGGAATATACACCGCCAGAAGGTGGATCTGAAGGTTTCTGGCGAAGGCCCAGAGGTGTAGAGCTTCATTGCACAAGGCTTAAGATCCCGTCCCACCTTGTTTGTTCACATAGAACATAGCTACTTGATTGTCGATTTGTATCAGAACTGTCTTGAAGCTGAGGTGGGTTTGGAAGACTTGAAGAGCATAAAAGATGGCTCTGAGTTCCAGTAGGTTTATGTGAAGACAAGCCTCTTGCTGGGTCCATAGACCCTGGGTGGAGAGATGGTCCAAGTGAGCCCCCCAGCCTGATTTGGATGCATCTGTCATCAAGGTGGCTTGAGGTAGTGACTGCTGAAAGGGAGTGCCTATGAGAAGGTTTTCCAGTGATTGCCACCACTGTAGGGACGAAATGAGACATGTGGAGTTTCTGATTTTTTTTTTTTTCCAATTTGTCTTTATTAAAAAAATTTTCCAACATAAATGCAACAATAAACAGTCCAAAAAAGGATGTACACAGCAGCAAAAGCAAATACATCAACAGGTCATATGTGGTACGCGCAAGCACACCGTGTAGACACAAAAACTAGCAATAACAAACAAGTGGGCTAGGTCCATAAACCTTCTCCTCCAACCCAAATCCCTTTGCGTCCCCCCCCTCCCCTGATCCCTTTCACTCCCCCCCCTCCCCACCCCTCGCCATCCCATCCCCCCTCCCCCCCCCATCTTCGCAATTAATTATACTCCCAATGAATTCTCAACCCTTCAAGTAATCCAATAGGGCTTGCCACTGGGTCTGAAACTTCTCCACGGACTGTCGCCGAACTGCAGTCAAGTGTTCCATTAATGCAATTCGTCGAAGCCGGGTCTGCCATGCCGCAAGACCAGGAAGGCAAGGTTGTTTCCAAGCCCGAGCTATTTCACTCCTAGCCGCTTGGAGACAAGCTCGCGCCGGGCGATCCAAACCCCCAGGTACATTGTCAGGCCGGATCCCCAACAGCCCATATCCCATATCTATTGCTCCCAGCAGCCCCAGGGCAGAATGTAACACCTCCCCCACCATATTCCAATATTCTCGAACCTTCGGGCACAACCACCACATATGCGCGAAGGTCCCCCGCTCCCCACAACCACGCCAACAATCATCAGAAAAGCTAGGAAACATCCGATGCAACCGAACTGGGGTATAGTACCACCAATAGAGCAATTTGTAGGACGTTTCCCGGATAGCCACCGAGAGGGCCTGACGCCCAATATTCATGTGAATCCTCCGCCACTCCAAGGGCTCCAGCTCCCTTCCCAGGTCCCTTTCCCATTGCTCTTGATGAGGAAACCGCCCCGTGGTTCCACCCCGTCCCAATTCCCGATAGAGGCGGGAGATCAACCCCCGAGAGCCCTCCCAACTTTGCCAGAGCACCACCTCAGCCCCCGGGTCCGCCTCCCACTCTTCCCGAATGTCTCGTTGGGACAAAAAATGTTTCACCTGAAGATAGGGAAAAAAATCGCTCCCCCGCAACCGATATCGCAGCCGAAGATCCGGAAAGGGAATCACCTGCCCCCCCTGGAGGAATTTCCCAAAGGTATCCAATCCCAATCGTGCCCATCTACGAAAAACCCCCTCTCTACCCGGTAAAAAGGCTTCCGTCGCTCCCACCGGAGAGAGCACCGTAAACCCCCCCCCGGGTCCCTCCCCGCCCTCCCGCCCTCCGCCACAACGTCGCCAAGTGCCAAATGAAGGGATTAACCTTCCAACGCCCCAAAGGCCATTTACCAAACACCCAGGGCAGATCTTTCAACGCAATGTCCCCCGCCCAATATTGCTCTATTTCTCGGAATCGCTTATCCCTCCCACCCTGATCTCGCCACTCAAACACCTGTCGCATTTGGGCGGCCCGATAATATCGGGCCAACTCGGGCACCCCCAACCCCCCGGCCTCCCGATCCGCATAAAGTACACGCCGGCTCACCCGGGGTTTACTACCCCCCCAAACAAAAGCAAAAATTAAATTTTGAAGAGCCCTCAACTCCCGTGCGGGGATCCCCACCGGAAGGATTTGGAACAAATATAAGAGCCGTGGAAGAAGATTCATCTTCAGGGCAGCTATTCTGCCCAGCCAGGAGATCTCCAGCCCCTTCCATCGGTCAAGATCTTTCCGGAGCTGGGCAAAAATCGCGGGATAATTAGCACGATAGAGATCCGGCGGCTGCGCCGTCACCCGTACCCCCAAATATTTGAGTGACCCCACCGTCCACTTAAAGGGAAATGATTGCCGCAAGCTCTCAATAACACGCTCCTCCAACGTAAGTGCCATGGCCTCCGTCTTGTCCCAATTCACCTTGAACCCGGAAAACGCCCCATATTGCTGAAGCTCGCCCATCACCATCGGCACAGAGACTACGGGGTTAGTCAAAGCAAAAAGCACGTCATCAGCGAAAAGAACCATCTTATGTTGCGTGGACCCCACCGCAATCCCCTGAATGTCAACGTTCGCCTGGATCCTGGTGGCCAACGGCTCCATGACCAAGGCGAACAGTAGGGGGGAGAGCGGGCATCCCTGCCTGGTTCCCCTGCCCAAAGGAAAGAAGTCGGAATAGCCCCCATTCACAGTCACCGCGGCAACCGGTGCCGCATATAAGGCCCGAATCCAGGAACGAAAACGAGGGCCCAAGCCCACATAGGCCAAGACCTCGTGCAAGAAGGGAAAACTCACCCTATCAAAGGCCTTTTCCGCATCGATGGAAAGAAACATAGCTTGTTGTTTATCCTGCCGTGCCAACCAACCAAGTTGCAGAACCCTCCGGATCCCGTCTGCAGGCTGCCGTCCCATAATAAAGCCCGATTGATCGGGGTGGATCAAGGCGGGCATGTGAGGGCCCAGGCGAAGGGCCAGGACTTTGGCGAGGAGCTTGACATCAATATTCAATAGGGATATTGGACGATAAGACCCACACACCACGGGATCTCGACCCGGTTTAGGAATCACCGTAATAGCCGCTTGGTTCATGGAGGGAGGCAAGGCCTCCCCATTCAACACAGCATTGAACACTCGGGTCAGAACCGGAGCTAAAGTCCCCATCAACTTTTTGTAGAACGCCCCGGAAAATCCGTCTAAGCCCGGGGCCTTCCCCGGAACCAGGGCCCTAATCGCCCTCTGCACCTCATCCACGTTGATATCCGTTTCCAATTCCTCTCCTTCCCGATCCCCCAGTCGAGCACTCCCCCGACCATCATTAAGAAGGTAGCCCCGAAGGTCCCCCTCCGCCCCCCGGGGGATCAGCGGTGTACAACCGCTGATAATAGTCCCTAAAGCTATCCCTAATATCCCCCGCTCGATAAAGCAATTTATCTCCCGGGCCTTTAATCTTAACAACGGTGCGCCGCTGCCTCTGGGACCGAAGCTTCCCAGCCAACAGCCGACCCGATTTATTATCAAATTCATAGTACCGTTGCCCCACCCTATCCAGTTGACCAGAGATCTGCTCTAGCTGGAGTGCATTAAGCTGTTTACGCACCTCCTCCACCTGGTTACGCAACCGCCGTCCCCCCCTTTCCTTATGCGCCCGCTCCAAGTCAGCCAACTGGCCCAAAAGGCGACGTTCCTCCTCCACCCGGTGCCTTTTACGCCTAGCCCCCATCTGGACCAAGTGGCCCCTCAGTACCGCCTTGAGCCCGTCCCAAAGAATGCCCGTGGACACTTCCCCATTATCATTAAGATCTAAATAATCCGCTATCACCTTTTGGAGTTGCACATCCACACCCTTATCCCGCAACAAATATTCATTCAATCTCCAGAAGGGGCGGCGGCCACTATCTCCAAATCCGCCAAACGAAACCTGCACCGGGGCATGGTCGGACCAAGTAACCGGGCCAATCTGTGCTCTAGCAAGCTGGTCCCACCAATAGCTGTCCCCCATCACATAGTCGATGCGACTATAGGAGCCATGAACGGCCGAGACAAAAACGTAGAATCCTTAGTGGAAGGATTGGCAATCCTCCAGAGGTCCTCCACCCCCAATCCCTTCATCCATTGTCGCAAGAGGTTGCGATCCCCACCCACCCCCCCACTCCTCTCATCCAGATCAATATTACAATCTCCCCCAAGCAACACGCGACCCGTTATCCGCCCCTCCAACCACACCTCTAGCTCCTTCCAAAAATCCCGCCGCCCCATGTTCGGGCCATAGATAGAAATTAGGGTCACCCTGTCCCCCCCCAATTCTCCCCCCACCACCACCGCCCGCCCATCCTCTTTCCTATGAATTTGATCCACCTGGAGGGGAACCCCCTGTCCCACCAAAATAGCAACCCCTCCCTTCCTCTTACCCCCCCCTCCGCAGCAAAGTAACCCTGATAAGCCCCTGAACTCAGCAATCGCTCGTCCACTTGACGCAAGTGCATTTCCTGTAGAAAGGCAACCCCCCATTTCCGGGACCGTAGCTCCTTCCACAGCAAACGCCGCTTTTGCGGGGTGTTCAGGCCCCGCACATTTAGACTACCCACAGTCAGTCCCGCTGCCATGACCAGTGTAGTGCCCCCCCCCTCGCGACCCGTTGCTCACTCTCATCCCACCCTCCCAACCCCTCTCCCCCCTCCCTACCCCCCGCCCCCTCTCCCCCCCCTCCCCACCCCCTCTCCCCCCTCCCCCCCCTCCCTCTCCACCCCCCCATCCCCCCCCCATTACGGATCACAAATCCGACCTCCAGTGAGGAAATGACGCTCCCCAGGACAAACTGCTCAGATATCCTCCCAGCCTCCCTCCCCCCAAGTCTCAACACACTAGATGAATGAAGTCCCCCACAGAAGTGCAAACAATAACATAACCAAGGACTAACCACTAAAAAGGAAAACATTTTAACACACAGCATACAAAAATACTCAGTCCCAACGACCCCTCCCACTTCAACAACAGTCCTTTCCCCATCAAAAATAAGCAAGGAGGGGCCCGAAAGGGCAACCAGGGCCTAGTGTAATAAAGCAAGTTCAAACATGGCACCCCCAACCATCAGCCGGTGCCCATGGAGGCACTGCCCGTCTGTTCTTCTAGCTGGTCGGACGGCCCAGAGGCCCCCGAGCGGCGCCTCAGTCGCTGGCCTCTCACAGGAACTCGTTCCCAGACTGAGCGTCGCTCCTTCCCCGGGGCTTGCTGTTCTGTGTGCACGCTCTGCTCAGGAAGTCCAGTGGCTCCCTCTCTCCGCAAAATGTCCCAGGCCTCCTTCACTGTGCGGGCCCTAAAGCTCCGGCCATTGACATCCAGCATAAGGGCAAAGGGAAACAGCCATCTATAGCGCTTTTGTTCAGATTGCAAGTAGGTAGTGACAGGCTTCATTTCTCGCCGCCTCTGCAGGGTAGCAGCGGAGAGGTCATGGAACACCTCCACAGTCTGCCCTTCCCACATAAAACGTCTCCGAGCCGCTGCCACCCTCATCACCTGCTCCTTTGTAGCGTAGGACCCAAGGCATGCCACAATATCCCGCGGCAGCCCCTTCCGTGCCGGCCCCAGGGCCCTGTGCGCTCGCTCCACTGCCACACTCACGTCGGTCGCCTCTCCCCGCTGCAAAAGGTAGCTGCACACTTTTTGCACCACCGCCGTAGCATCCGCAAACTCCGCGGTCTCTGGCAGGCCCCTCACACGCACGTTGTTGCGCCTCGAGCGATTCTCTAAGTCCTCCAGTTTGTCTTTTAGGAGGCCGTGCTCTAATTGGTGCTGCTGCATGAGGGCCTCCAGCGCTGACTCCTTCTCCGCAGCCTTGTCCGCTTGATCCTCCAGAGCCTCAACTCTATCGCCCAGCTCCTGGATATCGGCTTTGATGTTGCCCAGGGACTCCTTCAACTCAGCACGCAAACCGCCGATATCTCTTTTCAGGGAGTGCATCCAACTCCATATATCTCCATGGGTGCAGGCCTCGTCGGCTCGATCAGGTACCTCCTCCATATCTTCTCCCGAGGCCACGTGCTCAGTACCCTCACTACTCGCTCGATCGGCGTGCTGTGCATAGGAAGACTGAAACTTAGCCAATCTTTTGCTAATAGACATCTCTGGCGACTCCCGAACCCACTGCTACAGATAGTGGGGTTGGGGGGGGAAGGCTGGCCGCTTTATTTCGCCTTAAAAGCTGCGTCCCGTCGGGAGCTCCCGATTCAGGCCGCCATCACCCAGGTGACGTCACTTCCTCCCGGAGTTTCTGATTTTGTCCAATAAGCAACCCGAGGCCTGTGTCCACTGAGAGGATAGGATCCACTGGGCTGCTCGCATATGGAGGTGAGCATAGGGAACCACATGGACAGTGGATGCCATATGCCCCAACAGCTGAAGCATTTCTCAAGCTGTTAGTGAAGTTTTCATAGCTGCTTGAGAAGTCAGCTTGAATATTTGAAGACAGCGTGGCTGTGGCAGGAAAGCCCTTGACTGCCTTGTGTCGAGAAGAGCCCCTATGAACTCTAAGGACTGAGATGGGCTGAGATGAGATTTTGGGAGGTTTATGACCAGTCCCAAGTACTGCAGGATTTGCATGTGCGGGAAAGAGCAAGACTGGCTTCTGGAGCTGTTGATGCTCGAATGAGTCAGTCATCTAAGTAGGGGAAGATGAATATCCCAAGAGTTCTTAGGAATGCTGCAACTACTGCCATGCATTTTGTGAAGACTCTTGGGGCAGAAGCCAGACCAAAGGGAAGAACCCTGTACTGGTAATGTCTTCCTTGAAAAAGGAATCGAAGAAACCTCCTGTGATCTATATGGATGAGAATATGCGTGTATGCATCCCTTAAATCTAGAGAACATAGCCAATCCTGACTCTGAATGTAGGGAAGAAGTGTTCCGAGGGAGATCATCTTGAATTTTTCTTGGAACAGATACTTGTTCAACTCTCTGAAGTCCAGAATGGGCCTGTATCCCCCTGTTTTCTTTGGTATGAGGAAGTAGGGGGAGTAGAACCCTATGCCCTGTTGGGATATGGGTACCTCCTCTATTGCCCCTTGAGCAAGAAGTGAGGCGATCTCCTGACTTAAGAGGGTGGTGGTGAGAATTGAACTGTCTTGTGATGGTGGGAGGGGGCATACTGTGAAAGTGGAGTTTGTACCCTTCTCATACAACAGAAAAAGTCCAGTTTTCTGATGTTATTTGTTGCCATCTTCTGGCAAAATGACAAAGTCTGCCTGGGATAGTAAGGGGTTCTGGACCATTCAGGGGCAGGATGACTAAGTTCTCTAGGAAGGAGTCAAAGCCCCTGAGGAGGCTGAGTCTGTTGATCTGGTTGAGTTCTTGGGACTTGTGCCTTTCTTTGCTGTCTGGGTTGTTGTTGCCCCTTCTGGGGAGCATGAACTGGACAGTGAACAGCTTGGGTGTAAGATGGATGGAATTTATTTTTCTTGTTGAAAAAGGGTTTCTTAGTTATCTTTTTCTACGCTGGGTTGGCTTAACTCTTGATAATCTGTTCAAGGTTGTATTTTCAGATTCAATCTTATTAGCCTTATCTTGCCAATCCTTGCCAAAGAGATTTTCTCCTGTACAAGGAATGTTCCCCAGCTTATCTTGCACCCATTGTTCTAAATCTGATGCCTGAAGCCAGGCAATGCGACGTGCACCGATGGAAATAGCAGAGGTTCTACTAATGCACTCAAAGCAATCAAAGGTTTGACCAGGGTGAGAAATTCTGTTCTTTTATCATCAGGGAGTAGAGGAGCCATAAGCTCTAGGTCCCTTGCAACCTCCTTGAGAAACATTCCCATCTAGAGAATGTAAGAGCTGACCCTGGCTGATAACATCGAGGACTGAAAACATCATGCCCAAAGGCATTGAGTGTCCTTGCTTCACAGCCTGAAGGATTAGAAGAATGCATTTTAGCACTCTTGATCCTACGCATTGCCGATTCTACTACCATTGAATGGTGTGGCAGTTGAGACTTTTGAAAACCAGGGCATGGTAGAATTTGATACATGGTATCAAGTCTCCAAGAGTGTGGAGACACTGTTAAAGGAGCCTCCCACATCCTTAGCATGAGATCATGCAAGATTCAGTGAATGGGAAGGGTAGCTGCTTCCTTAGGAGCTGCCGGGTATTGAAGAATTTCTAATTCTTCTGCTCTCGGTTCTTTCTCAGGAGTCACTTGATTGAGAGTCCTCGGGCCACATCACGTATGAAATCCTGAAAGGACATGTTCTCTGGAGGAGTCATCCTGCATTGAGGAGAAGGAGATGGATCCTCCGGAAGAATCATCCCGGTACTGGTAGAGTCATCGGAGCCATCGGAATCGGAGGACTCAAAATATTTACATGTCGGGTGTTCTTGTATTGCTCGGTGCCGGTACCGATTGAAGTCAGCATCGGACTGTCTCGGTACCGGCCCCTCGATACCAGATATTGATTCAAGAGACGGTATGGGGGGAAGCACAGCGGAGGCCGGTGCAGTTGGTACCGGTACTGATAACTGAAGAACCGTCTGGAGCGGTCTTAGCAGTACCGAAGCTGCTAAGAGAGCCGCTAGACTGAGTTCAATGGCTAGGATTCATTGATCCATAGGCCCTGCCGATGCCTGAGGATTGGTACCGGAGGAAGCAGCCACGACCCCCGAACATGGCACCAGGAGTTCTCCCGAGGTGGAAGCCTCTGGAACATCCTGTAGTCCCGATAGTGCTTTTGGAGCCGAGGCCTCCCGCCGGGGCTGTTTTGCCGGTATATTTTCCTCAAGGGCAATGCTAGTAGCATCTCGATGCTTCAAAGGAGATCTACCCTTTGAGGACCGGCAGTCTTAGAAGACCTGGGTTTAGTTACCTGAGATCCATGGGAGGAAGATAAAGCCCTGGAAAATGTCGATGCAACGGACATCGCATTTGCAGCAAAGAGAGTGCCGAGTTTTGCAGCTCTGTTCTGCAGGCCTCTCTTGGTCATCTTTCTACAGAGGAGACACTCCGATGGTAAATGGTCAGGACCTAAACATTTAAGACACCAGTCATGGGTTTCGGTAGCAGAGATGGTACTGCTACACTTTGAACATTTTTTGAAACCACTAGTTGGTTTCTCCATGTTAAAAGAAAAGAGGGCCTAGTGCCCAAAATGGTGCCTAGCACCTAGAGGGGAGAGACCCTCTGAAAGAAAAGTATTTTTTTATTTTTTTTTTTTTTAATGAAAGAAGAAATGAAGAAAAGACCAGTGGTACCAGTATAGTCGTCGACGGTGAAGGCAGACGCGACCACAAAAAGAAAATTTTCTACAGTGACAGTGTTTGCTTCCTGTCGGCTCCGCGGAAAACGAAGAACTGAAGAGGGAGAGTTGGAAAGGCAGGAAGGCAGCGACGCAGGTGCAGTGGGATGCTCCCAAAAGCTTCCTATTGGACGCTGGGGAGCGTTCCCACGCGGGTTCTGTCGGTACCGATGATACCCATGTGTGAAGACTACATTCTTGCTTGTTCCTGGAGATTACTAATACCACTGCTTCAAGCCTTCAAGACAACTGGGTTACCATGCAAAGTGACCATAATTACAATCCCAAATTTAGGAATACAGCCAACGGTATAATTTCAAATGAGGGGCCCCCAAGTAAAATTTGCTGAGGCTCCTCATGATGGTGGCGGCCAGAGAACACCTCCCTCCCAGAAACCTTTTTTAAAAACTCAGAGCATGACAAATATCTTACTTGCAATAAAGATGTTTGCCATGCTGTCTCCCGCTGCCTCTCTGTTAGAATAGCACTTTACGTGGCAGCCTGACCAAGGGATAACATATCTTTTTGAAGCATTGGAATTTTATCACTCATATCATTCCTTGCACTTCCATCAGCTCAAGATCATTGGTTGGTGATTACCTCAAAAGGAAAAGCTCCAATCGAATGTAACGGAGTATGTGCATGGGCCAGCTGAATAGCATGTTGTATGTGCTGCACTGGACATGTCTACGTGCCGATTCCATAAATGCAGGTGTGTCTATACCCGCAGATGCAGATTTAGGACTGAATCATGCACATGCCCAATTTAAACGTGTCTGCCGGAGATAACCAGCCTATATGGAATCTGCCTCATGGTCTGCTTTAAATCAAAATTATACGAGACTACAACTTTAACCTTTCAAAATGGAACAGTTACATTTTCCTCCTGTGGCACAAAAAATGTAGCTTAATGAAAAAAGAACGAAAAACACCCTGCAACAGATTTCAGAATGGATTTCTTGACAGCTCATTCTTAGATCTCGTCCCAGAATATTACCTGACCAAAGCATGCCAATGCACTTATCTTAGATTTCAAATACTTTCTTTATTAAAAGATTTTTTTCCATTCCAATCCAGGCCTATGAGAAAAGAAATGCTATGAAAAAAAATCCACTGTATTGGTTAGTTTAGCAAATTTCTTACCAAGCAGTGCAGAGCAATTATCTTCTGAAAGATATCTTAATGAAAATTTCAGGAAATTATTTTCATATTGCAATCAGCACCTGATACTATTGGTACAAGTACCTATTTATAATTTCCTACTGTCAGTACCCACGCCCACAAGCTTACAATAGTAATTTTCTGCTTTATGAGTATCCAGATTTAATTCTCTGTTCCGTCTCTCCATGTGCAGGATGCCATAGTGAGTTTAAGAGCAATTCTAGACAGTCAACTATCCATGAAGCCTCATGTTAATAAGCCAGTCCATGCCTGTTTTTATTTCCTATGTTTAATTTACAGACTGTGATTTTATCTAGCTCTTTCTAATCGTGTGCTAACGGGACACTGGGCATGAAGGTGGAAAGCTCCCCTCCTCCTCTCTCACCACCCTACTCCACGTCACATCTCATTTTCCCATCTGTCCTATACATACTGGCATTCTTTTCATTTTCTGCTTCAGTTTTTATTGTATTCTATTGTAAACTGCTTTGCTGTACCCACATTAAGCAGTATATCAAATCTTATATAAATGAAATGAAATACAGTGACAACCGTTTTCGGGCGTTACAGTGCATGCTTGCTTCCTTAACGCTGGGTGTCCTGTTAGCACATGTTAAGCGGCCCATTGCACCCTTACCGCTGGAATGCCTCCTACCTGCCCAGAGCCTTTTATGCATGGAAACCCTCTTATCGCTGCCGTTATTGCGTCCTTATGTAAACATACCCCATAGTCTCCTTTTTGAAAATTAAATGATGGTGTCATGGATTTACTTGCTCTCCTTGCTTGGTTAGTGGTCTTCATTATAAAGCATATGAGGACAGACTTAAGAATCTTAATATGTACACTTTAGAGGAAAGACGGGATAGAGGTGATATGACTGAGACGTTTAAATACCTCTGTGGCATAAATGCACAGGAAGAGAGCCTCTTTTGATTGAAAGCAAGCTCTGCTACAAGGGGACATGGGATGAGGGTGAAAGGGGATAGATTCAGGAGTGATATGCGGAAATATTTCTTTACTGAAAGAGTGGTGGATCCATGGAAGTGTCTCCCAATGGAGGTGGTAGAGATGAGGACAGTATCTGAATTCAAAGAAACATTGGACAAACACAGAGCATCTCTAAAGGAAAAAAGGTGACTGTTGTAGTTGTTGATATGGAAGGACAGACTAGATAGGCCATGTGGTCTTTTTCTGTCGTCATGTTTCTATGTTTCTATTTATTAAGTTAAATGCAATCATGTTATGATCACTATTGCTAAGTGGCCTCAACACCATTATCTCTTCCACCAGATTCTGTATTCCATTAAAGACCTGGTCGAAAATAGCTTCCCTTCTAGTACCGACTGGTTTATTCTTTAGGCAGTCCATGGTTTACACAGTATTCTTCACCAGCACCATAATTAAAAGGCATCGATTTTCTTCCTGTCAATTTTTTTTACTGTGCAACTTTCACATCCATATGACATTATCGAAAATACCATGGCTTGGACACGTTAAATCTTTGGGGGATGTTTACTAAAGTGCGGTAATCGTGATTAACGCGTGTAAAGTACGTTTAACAATCATTAGCACGTCCAAACGCGCGTTCTGATGTGCTAACGATCGTTAAATGTACTTTACGCGCGTTAACCGCAGTTAACGATCGTAAACCTCCGCGGCGCGTTAAAACAGCGCAGAAGGTGGATAGTGGGCGGAGAGAAGGGGTCAATGGGCGGAGAGTGGGCGGGGAGAGGCTCCCCTCATACTAACGCGCTGAATTTCTGAGCTCAATTCCAACGCGAATGAAAACCTGTCGTTAAAGGCATATTAAAGGGAAGAGAAACCATTTCCGTCAGCAATGTACAGCAAAACCGGGGAAACCTACAAAACGTGAGCAGTGTGATACATGTGCAAAGACCAAAAGTTCACATAAAACCTTAAGAAAGACCACAAGAAACATTGTAAAAAGCACAATTCAGCTGGGCAACAGTGATAGCAATGGGCAACAATGAACAACACTCCCTGGAAATCACCAAAGAAAGAAATGATTTTTGGAAGGGTCTATGCTCCGTAGACCCTTTCAAAGATCATTTCATTGTGATGGAGCTTACCTGGGAGTGGTGTGTAATGTTGCCCAATGATATCATTGTTGCCCAGCTTGGTTATGGGTGTTTGCCCCTTTTTTTGAGATCTGTTTTGAGGTTTATGTGCACCTTTGTCTCCATACAAGGTAAATGAGCCCACAGTAAACCTGTGCAGAGCAGGGTTTCTGACTCGTCAGGCCGCTTTAACTAACTCCAGGGACTTCACCATCTCTGTGGCCACAGTGTGGTGCAACAGACACAGCCAGTGCCTGTAAGACCAGACAGGTTCAAATCCCAGCTGGGGCTCCTGCCAACCCAGTCCCATAGTTTTACCCACCGCTAAACAGTGATAGTAAAGACACCCCTTTATTGCAGAGAACATACGCATGGTTAATACGCCTATATTATACCACACCAAACACAGACATCAGAAACAGGCGCATTACCCAGAGCAGAGTCTCGCAATTGCAGTCCTGGAGGGTCCCACACCATTCAGGTTCCATGCTGCCTCTAATAAAGATGCCTGTGCTGCATATCTATGCACCACCCCCATGGTATGCAGATGTAGCTCATGAATATTTATGAGGGACAGCATGAAAACCCGAACAGGTTTGGAACACCAGGACTGGAGTTGGGGAACTCTGCCGTAAAGCAGCAGCCAACAGGGCCAGACACACCCACAGGCCCCATTGGCCAATGCCTCCTGGAGAAGCAGGACATTGGGCCCTGCCTGTATCTCCCAATACTAGCAGTTGCATACCTTAGCAATGCCACCCTACACCTGGGTATATGGTACACAGATATCAAACGTTTCCTGCGATAACTGGCAGATATCAATTCCTACATTAAGCACAGTTTGCTCAGTGAGCTCCACCATAACAATCATTCTGCTGTCTGTGGTGTGGGCTGCAGGTCTGGTCTCTGACAGTGCGTACCACCATGGGGAGTGACCCCCAACAGTCTTGCATACAATATCCATGCCTGAACTGTACCCAAGATTGGTGTGGTGGGTATGGCTGCTGAACACCTCTATAGTTGCACAATGCTGGCATAGGTGTGGTGGTGTCTGTCTGTCTATCCAGTGTGTGGTGGCTGCAAACACCTTCCACAGCCCACACTGCCAGCAATGTTGCCAGTATTGAGCTGCCAATGTGCATAATGAGGAGCAAGGTACCATGCGTATAGGCCGGACAGGGTGGCCTGGCCAGGGTGCATCTGCACAGGGCATAGGGCAGTGACAGGCACATTTTAGTGCCCGGCCACCACCTACACAGACAGGGTGACCTCAGTATGTCCTGCTGAGAGATCACTCTCACCCTGACTGTGCAGTGACCACAGCATGGCTAGGCACCCCCATAGTGCTATATAGTATTTCTCTCATGTGACAGATATGGGTTTCCTTTTGGGGCCCAGTCACTGATTTATCTGCTTGCTGTGTATGCTGACATCCCAGTTCTGGGTGCATGCATTATGGACTAACTAGCAGACTGTTTGCAGCTGGTATGTGTCTTGATGGAGTGGCTTGCAGGGTGCAGTGGCTGATGACTTGCTGCAGGAGTATATCAGATAGTGGTGGGGTGCAGCTTACTATATCCAGGCCTGATGTCTGTCTGTGTACAGAGCTGCGGTGCCTGCCCTGTGGGGTGTCTGTTCCTCACCAGAATTGGGGTTGATGTTCCTCTCTACTGCCACCTTTGCAGGGAGGTAGAAGGTGGATCTATTGTTAGGAGACCCTGTTTGCTGCACTTGGGGGGGGGGGGGTACATGGGCCACCTAGGAGTCCATGGGGGCTACACCTGACTGCAAGGTGTTTGTGCAGAAACTACCTATCTCACACATTAACACTGCTTTGGAACTGCGCCATGGCCTCTTTCAGTCATGGACGGTGCTGTGGACCTGGTGCTGGGCGCCTCACTGCACCCTCAGGGTGAGCACAGTACCAGCACAATGTGATGGTGTGTAGCTACTCTGTGCCAGTACAACACACGGTCAGTACCCCCTACCAGGCCGAGGTGCTGTGGGGGTGCACATGGTCACTTCCCCCTACCAGGCCGAGGTGCTGTGTGGGTGCATTCCCCATGGTGTGTATCTGTGGACAGCTGATTTGCATGTGCAGTGCATCATGGGTGTGACTGGCACAATCCAACCCTGGGAAGATCCAGCGCCTGCTCTCAGGCTCTGATAAACCATAGGCCATCACACGTACATCTGTTAGCATAGTGCATAGGTGCATGACACCCTAAAGTGTCTGTACTATAAGGTGCCCACGCTGGTAAAAACACACGTACCCACGCACGATTGTATGCACGTACCAACGCACGGGGCTACGCCCGTAACAACGCATGCAGCCACGCACGTACCAACGTACATGGCTATGCGCACTGCGAGAGTGTGTTTCACTAACAACTACTGAACGTAAAGAAAAACATGCCTCCTCATTCCCTATGCAATGTACAGGGTGCTGCCTGGGACAGCATTCTGCGTTAGGCACACTGGGGACTCAAACCCATGCTGCCTGTAACAGCAGTGAGTACACTAACCATTGTGCTACAGCTCTTTCAATGATTTGTGTCTGTACGCCTTCATATGATTAACGCGCCACGGCGCCCTGTAACGCTCATTAGTTTTTGGAACGCGCGTTAGTCGTTACGATGTCCCGCCCATGTCCTTTTATGGCTTTCCTTTCACTAACGCGGCTCCTAACGCGATTTGCACTAACGCAGTTTAGTAAACATACCCCTTTGTGTATAGAGATACATCTCTGCTCTTGGGAATCTTGTCTAGGTCTTTCATAGCCATTCTTCCAAGAGCAATGCGTCATTGGATTTATTTACTTATTCGATATTTATCATGTCCTTTCAAATTGCTCAGGGCAGCTTACAAATTACATACATTATAATAAAAAACATAACACAGACTGACAATACCTCATCATAATATGTGGAGGCACATTCCAACATGTGCATCTAGGCCCTGTGCACCCGATCGGAATTGGGACACACAGTGGTAGACCCGATTCCGATCTTGTGGGGCTAGACATGCCCCACGGGATCAGAATTGGGTCTAGAATCTGTACATGCATGCTAGGACCCGATTCTGATCGGCCTGCAAGTACAAAGTCATGCCTGGCTAACTCAGTCAGGCTCCTGAATGAAGACGCGGTGCCATGGAATCCCATTGTCATGGCACCACATTTCCATTCAGGAGCCATGATCCCCAGCCGTCGACCACTCTTTCCTTTCCCTGTAGCCTGACCCCCCTATTTGGCCTTCCGTGGCCAGGGTTGGGCTGCAGGGAACCCTCTTCATGCCCCTCACCTTACTTGTGCTGCCTGGAGCTGCCGTCCCCCATCCAGTCTGCTGACCCTGACGTACAGGGTCAACTTCAGAATCAGCCCTATACATCTGGGGTCATGGGCCCACTGCCTGCCCTAACTCCGCCTCCCCAACGCCCTCTCCCACTGCTGTCTAAGTCTCCCCATACAAACTCCTTGTTTGTATGGGGAGGCTTTTGACAGGACTGTTGGGGGGGGGAATAGCGGGGATGGACATCCTAGGCGCAGGACAGAATAGACCCCATAATATCTACTCTTCATAAAAATGATAGCACAGGACTTTACTTAATTTACAAAATCTTACAACGTCCATCATATCTCAGGAAAGAAGTATGTTTTTATCGCCTTCCGAAAACATAACAGATTGTCCATAGAATGGTAAATTTTTGGTATTCCATTCCATAGTAGTGACAAAGAACAGGAATAAGCATTGCAACATGCACGTTCAAGATGAAAATGTTTGCAAGAAGGAACCACTAACAAACAATTTGAATGAGACCTCAGAGCACCGGCTGGGATATACTTCTGCAATTTATTTACAACATAGGCTGGAAGTTGACCAAAACATATTTAAAAGCCAAGACAAGTATTTTAAAAATACACTTCTTAATCAGTAGCCAATGAAGTGAGTTTAGATAAGGAGAGACACGATCTCTAAACCTTAAATAAAAAAATCAGTCACACAGAAGCATTCTGTATCCATTGTTTCTCAACTGCTTATCATTTCTTCACCAATTACTGATCCAAGCAGGTCATAGTTGTACACTATTTCTATGTCTTCTCCATCAATGCAGGGGCAGCCCAAGGGTGATGCAGGACCATGTGCAGAGACTCATTGCAGGACCTCATTTGCATAAATTTAATTTATTTTATTTTAAAATGTATATGTTGCCCATCTAAAATTTTAGGCAGCTTTCAAAGGAGCTCTTCATAAGCCTCTTTTTTCTTCTGGCAATGGCTTAGGGGCATGTTTATTAAATATTAATGTGTGTTAAGTGCCACTGCACCAATAGAAATAAATGGGTGTTCCTGCACTTAACGCGCATTAACATTTGTGAATGCGCATTAACTTTTAGTAAACATACCTCTTAATGAGTGTCTGAATATCACTTTCATGGCAGCGAGGATAAGGAAAGGCTACCAGATTTCTACATTACTATACTCCAGTGCCAACCACCAGACACATTAGGAAGTACTATAAACCCTGCCCATTTAGAACCCATAGCAAACCTGATGTATCATAACAGCATTACTATGGGGTATGTTTACTAAACTGCGGTAATGCCATTCGCGTTAGGATCTGCGGTAGAGGCAGAAATACCCAAATAAGGACATGGGCGGTACATCGTTACCGATAACGCGCATTACAAGGCGCCATAAATTAACGAGCGTTACATGATAGAGGGAGCTGTGGCACGTTACCGTGCGTTAATCTTAAGAAGGCGCGCAGACATGCAAACACAGAAACAGAGCTGTAGCACAATGGTTACTACACTGACTGATGGTACAGGGGTCATGGTTTGACTCCCCAGTGTGTCTAATGAATAAGGCTGGCTGAGGCATTATGTTTAAGTATTGGGTTGTGAGGAATTTTAGTTTTACTTTAATTAGTGCTGCCAGCAAACACACCCTCACAGTGGCGTAACCTAAGGTGCCGCATAAGGCACCCTAGAAGGCACTCCATAGGGCACATTATAAAGTGCGCTGTCTGCCAAGGCACCCTATAATGTCCCCTATAGGACACCTTATAAGGCACTTTATAGGGCACTTATAAGGCGCTTCATAGGGCGCCATGTAAGGCGCTTTATAGGGCGCCTTATGAGGCACCCTAAGGTGACAGTACTCTGAGGGTGTTTCTGCTGGCAGCACTAATGTACATTAAAAATAGACATTGCCTCAAACAGCCCTATCAATGAACCCCACTGTGGGTTTTGAACCCATGACCTCTGGTTCTATGGGCAGTGAAGTAACCAGTGGGCTACAGCTGCTAACAAGCCCCTGGCTGGCTATAGGAGGACTGCATTGCACCACACAAACATTCTGCTGTGGTTACCAGGATAGGGTCAACCCACCCGTACCCAGGATGCACAGCACATGCAAATCAGCAGTCTACAGATGATCACAAGATGAGGTATGCGCCTCTATGCACTCCACAGCACCTCAGCCTGGTAGGGGGTGCCGACGGTGTGTGTTAGTGGCACAGAGTAGCTATAGACCGTCACAGTGTGAGGGCCCTGTGCTCACCCTGAGGGTGAGGTGGGGTGCCCAGCACCATTTTCGCAGCACCTGTCTTCACTGAGATAGGCTATGCTGCAGGTCCCCATCAGTGCCAATGTGTGATAGGTAGTTCTTGCAAACATCCCTAGGATATGCCTGTGTCCATCTGTATTTCACATCTAGCCCTTGTGGACTATGATGCACCCAGAAAAGTGCATATCCTGTGTGGGTGCCATGGTCACATGATTTAAGTGAAGGGGGGTGTTTGGACCCACAGGTGGATTATGTACCACCACCCAACCCACCTTCTGTGGCTCAGGGTGGGGGACAGGATCTCCCACCAACAGATCCACATTCTACCCCCCTGCAATGGTGACAGTAGAAGGGAACATCAACCCCAGTCCTGCTGGGGAATAGACACCCTACAGGGCAGTCATTGCAGATCTGTACGCATCCATAAATAAGGCAATGGCAGACAGACAGTAGACCTGGAAATGCACAGCTACACCACCACCACCACCACCACCACCACCATCTGACATTCTCCAGCAGCAAGCACAGTGAGTCACTAGCCATTGCACACTGCAAGGTGTTCCAGCCACACACATATGAACTGCAGACAGTCTGCTAGCTAGACCATATTGCATGTTCCTGGAGGGGATGTGAGCACACCCACCAAACAGAGAAGTCAGTGATTGGGCCCCAGAAAACAGAACCCATATATATCACTTAAGAGAAACACTGTATAGCACTATGGGGGAACCCAGACATGCCATGGTCACTGCACAGTCAGGGTGAGAGTGACCTCCCAGCAGGACATGCTGTGGCCACCCTGTCCGTGCAGGTGGTGGCCGGGCACTACAATGTCCCAGCCATTGCCCTATGCCCTGTGCAGATGCATTCAGGCCAGGCCACCCTGTCCAGGCTATACCCACAGTACTGTGCTCCTCATTATGCACATTGGCAGGCTAACACTGGCACCAGTGCAAGCAGTGTGGGCTGAGGAAGGTGTTAGCAGCCACCACACACTGGATAGATAGACACACACTCCCACACCTATGCCAGCATTGTGCAACTATAGAGGCTTTTGGCAGCCCTGGCCACCGCACCAGTCCTGGGCACAGTGCAGGCATGGCTATGGTATGCAGTACTGTTGGGGTCACTCCCCAGGGTGGTGGACACTGTCAGATACCAGAATGACACACACTCCACAGACACCAGAGAGGTTGGTATGATACAGCTCACTGAGCAGATTGTACTAAACTTAGGAATTGCTATGTGCCAATAATCATAGCAACCTTTTGATATCTGTGTACCGTATTCCCGGGTTTAGGGCAGCATTGCTAAGGTATGCAAGTGCTTGTATTGGGAGATGCATGCAGGGCCCAACATCCTACCTGTCCAGGAGGCTGTGGATAATGGGGCCTGTGGGTGCAGGTGTTTCTGCCCCTGTTGGCCGCTGCTGTAGGGCAGGGGTTCCCAACTCTGGTCCTGGTGGGCCACACACTGTTCGGGTTTTCATGCTGTCCCTGATGAATATGCATGGAAGATATCTGCATACCATGGGGGTGGCGCATAGAAATGCAGCACAGGCATCTTTATTAGCGACAGCATGGAACCTGAATGGTGTTTGGCCCTCCAGGACTGCATTTGGGAAAATCTACATGAGGTATTGCACATGTTTATGGTGTCTGGGCTCTGTAGGGTGAAATGTAGGTGTCCCAGGAATGTTTATTCTATCTGCAATAAAGGTTCCATCTTTCTTACTGGGTAAAATACGGGGACAGGGTTGGAAGGAACCACAGCTGGGACTTGAAACCTGTGACCTTCTGCTCCTAAGCACACTGGCTGTGCATACTGCGCCACACTGTTGCCACAGGGACAGTTCATTCCCTGGAGATACCATGACTGTTTGTCAGACGACACCTGTCTGTTGCAGTGCATGGCACCCACCTAAATGGGGCTAGGCCATGGTCTGCTGCGGCCAGATGCCGCTGCCCCCTCCGCCACCAGCACCCCTCCACCACCATGCTGCCATGCCCTTCTGCTGGTGGTGCGCAGTCTCAGGCCATCCAGTGTGTGAGTAGGCGGCTGCCTATGGTGCGGGTTCTGGGGTAGGGGTGCCTGCATTTACGTCCACGCTTCCCCCCCCAGCACCGCCTGACACTGTTCTGTGCCCTTGGGGGTAGCTGCTGGATACTATCCCCTGTGACACTGTGGGAAACACAGTCGTGCCCATGTTGGGCCTTCATCATTTGCTGTCTGGCTGCTCTGCTGTTTCAGCATTCGTATGGGCCACCTAGGCATCACCCTAGTCCGCACTATGGCCCAGCTGCACCACAGTATGTGCCGCCTGTGGCCCTCTGTATCCCCTTTTCCAGCATCTGTCCAGTTGCCTGTTCCGACATGCCCACCCTGCTGTTGCGGGACATGTGCATGCCATAGGACACATGTCCAATAACAAGGGAAAGCCCTGATCAGCGCTATTTCACTGTGGGATCATTCACCTTGTCGGGGGACAGAGCATAGAACCTTCCACGCTTAATATCTTTTTTTGGGAGCTTTCTTGGTAGTGTTTTTTGCTATTTCCCAATATTATCACTATTGGCCAGCTTGGTTAGGTTTTTTTCCAGTTTGTTGAGGTCATTATCAATGTTTATGTGCCCTTTTGTTCTGTGCCAGAGGTTAAAGGGCAGTTCCTGTTTCCCGGCACCAAGCACATTTCATGAGAACACAGCCACCGAGTGAAGGAATACGCTGCTCTTTACTTCAGCGGCTCTGCATTAGTGAGCCGGGGTATCAGGTTTCCCTGGCTCCCTCTGAAGCCAGCCCTGCAAACCGAACACTATGTGCAGAATGAAGCTGGCACCGGGCCCCTTGAAGCAAGGGGGACTGTACAACTAACATGCCCACACAATGGACGAGCCATCCTTGCATCAACGATGAACTTATTGATTTTGACAGTTGCCAGGATCTTTGTCTTCTTCACGCTAAGGTGCAGGTCACTTTCAAGATCATGTCCCTGATCTCAAGAAGCAAATGTCTAAGAATGGCTTCACTTTCAGCCAGTAATGTGGCATCACCAGCACAGAAAAGATTGTTGATGAGTCTTCCCTCAGCCTTCTTACCTTGGTTATCTCCATACATCTCTGCTTCTCCAATGATTTGTTCTACATATAAATTAATTAAACAAGTAGGGCGAAACTATGCAGCCTTGCCGTACACCATTACTGATTTTAACCACTCTGCAAACAGGAAGTCAGCATCAGGCGTCAGAGGGAGCAGAAGCCAAACAGCCCTGTGGTGCTGACGTTTTAATGTAAGAACCGAGGGGATGTTTGAGGCCATTGCCACCACTGCAGATTCTGGAGAGGAGTGGCAGCAATGGCAATGGACTCAGGGCTGTTCCGTCCACTAGGCAGTCTAGGCAGCCTCCTAGGGTAGGAAACCTCAGTGGGCAGCATGCTGGCTTTGTGTCATTGCTTTGGTGCCCATGGCAGGCCATGTGCTTTGACAACCATGGCTTGCTGCTTCTGGCCCCCCTCCAACACAACTTCCTGTCAGAGGGGGGGTCAGAAGTAGTAGTCCATGTGTGCCGAATCACATGGCCTGCTTGGGCACCAAAGCAGTGGCACAAAGGCCCTACTTTTAAACTGATGCCATTGCTGGCCTCCAGAAAATGGAATCGGTAGCAGCAGCAGCAGCTGCAGAGGGTGACGGGGTAGCTTAGTGAGGCGGGGGTGGGGGCAGCACATCCAGAGCTCCTAGCTAGGGTGGCAGAAACCCTTGGACTGCCCCTTAAGCATTGGAACTCCAGACGGCTGCCTAGTTCACCTAATAGTTATGCCACACTGCATGTGCCTGCTGCTGTGCTCCTGTTGCACACTCAGGGTCAGTACCACAGCAGGTTCCTTTTTCTCCCCTGTCATGGGGATGTAAGAAATCCAAATTGTTGACATTATTGGGACCCCTGCAGAGGGGCTCGGGCCTAATGCTGATTCTGGGGCCTCCTCTACATCTTTCACACCTGCTCCCTCTGGAAGGTAGGCGACTCTTGCAAAAAACAGCATGGGTGTTTTGTGGAGGTCCTCTTCAATCATGCCAGCAAGAGGTTAGTCAAGAGTAAAGCATTAAAACAAGGCTTTCCTTTTCTTGGATGGGCAGCTCTTCCTGAGACTGAGCTCCTGCTCTGCTCCCAGGCTTTTATCTCCTCTCTAATCCCACCACTTCTGTCCACACCCTCATTAGCTACCTGGAAAATCAGACTGTTCTCTTCCCTAGGTCTGGCAGTAGTCAAAACCTGGCCTGAATCCCAGGACTGCCTTGTCTTTTCCTCTTTATTTTTCTTTAAACTAATCATGGTATATATACCTCATTACATACCTCCCCCCTTTTTTCTGGGACTGGAGCTCTCTCTTCCCCCTCTACTTTGCCTACTTCTTGAGAGAGGACGTCCACGTTAATGTGATCCTTCCCTTTTCTATGGACTACATGAAAGTTGTTTGCCTGAAGGACAAGGTACCACTGCAATAGCCAACGGATGGAGTTTTTCATTAACCCTAGCCAATTTAAAGGCTAATGAGTCAATGGCCCACTTTACCTCTAGACACTCTTTTTCTGTGGTAGAATGCCTTCCTTCTGCATCAATAAGCTTACAGCTAAGGTATATTACAGTGTGCTCATCCTTCCCCTCTTTCTGAATAAAGACTGCCCCGAGCCCCACCCTAGACACATCTGTCTGTAAAATATACCTGTTTTGAAAATTAACATTACTTAACACTGGTTCCCTTTAAAGGGCCTCCTTAAGGGATGGAAATAACTGTTCACAGGAGGTCCCTTACTGAACCTTATTGGACTGGGAATTCTTTAGCAGGTCAGTCAATGGGACTGCTTTCTCCGCAAACCAGGGAATAAACGTCTGGTGGTAATCTATAAGGCCAAGAAATACCCAAACCTCTTTCTTGGTTTGGGAAGACTTATAGGGCCTGATATTCAAAAGCCCAGTTTACAGCCCATTAAACTATGCAAATGCCTTAGATGGGGATATTCAATGGCACCTACACAGTTAGTTCCATTGAATATCCTTATCTAAGTCCCCTACGCACCCCAGTGCTATCTGGTTAGCATCAGGGCCTGTTAGGGACATACAAGGGCAGAGCAGAGACAGAGAAAGGCACTAACCTTGTGGCAGCGATGCTGGCTTCTGCCTGTTTAGCAGTCAGCACCTTGACCTATCTGCTGTTTTTGACACTGTTGATCACCATCTTCTTCTCCATACCCTGTTGTGGCTTGGATTTTGGGGCTCTGTTCTGTTTTGGTTTTCTTCTTATCTCTTCCATTCTTCTGGTGGATCCTCCTCCACTGCTCTTACTTTCACTTGGTGAACCTCAGGGCTCTGTCTTGGGACTTTTTCTCTTCTCTCTCTACACTCATTCCCTTGGTGCACTGATCTCCTCCAATGGTTTTCAGTACCATCTTTATTGGTGATGATGATTTCAGATTTACTTCTCTAGTCTATTTTATTTTTATTTTCTTATATACTGCATCAGTGTGGTTTACATTGAACAAACTGAAATTACATTGAACAGGGCATTATAACTTGGAGATAACTATTTACAGGGAACATGGGCTATGGAGGGTTAGGTGGCTTGCCCAAGACCACAAGGAGCACCTGTGAGACTAGAAACCCCAGTCCTTCCAGCCCAAGGTTGCTTTTCTCTAGTGGGATTTGAACTCCCAACCTTCTGGCCTGAAATACCTTGCCCCAACCACTAGGCCACTCCTCCACTCCTCGTGTCTAGAAATATCTCCAGGAATCTAGACCCGAATCTCAGCCTGCTTGTCTGATATTGTTGCCTGGTCTGAAACTGAAATATGGCCAAAATGCAGCTTTTATCTTTTCCTCTAAACCCACCTCCCCCCTTCCTCCCATCTCTATTTCTGTGGATAACACTATAATCCTTCCTGTCTCCTCTGCTTGTAAACCTGGGGTCATCTTTGACTCTTCTCTTGCTTTCTTTTAAAATATCCAACAGATAGCTAAAACCTGCCATTTCTTTCTGTATAACATTAGCAAAATTTGTCCCTTCCTCTCAGAATGCACTATTGAGATGCTTTTCTACTTTCTCACTACCCCCCATCTAGAATATTGCAACTTGCTCCCCACTGATTTCCCATTAAATCATCTATCTCCCCTTCAATATGTTCAAAACTCAGCTACACAGCTTATATCTTCTGACAGTGTCACTATACTCACATAATCCCTCTTCTCATGTCACTTCACTGGCTCTCTATCCATTTCCAACTGAACTACAAATGCATTCATTCTGCAGCTACTCACTTATTTCTCCTTATCTCTCTCCTTGGCAACTCCACTCATCAAACAAATCATTTTTATCAATGTCCTTCTCTTCTACTGTCAACTCCAAACACTGTTCCTTCCATCTTGTTGTACCATATGCCTGGAATAGACTAACTGAGTCAGTATGTCAGGCTCCACTTCTGATCCTGTTCAAATCCGGGCTAAAAACTCATCTCTTCAAGGCTGCTTCTGTACCCTGACCCTCTTATTCCCTTGCCTACACTCATGTATATTTTAATCATTTCCCCAAGATTTCCCTTGTCCCCAGTTGTTCTGTTTGTCTGTTTTAGCCAATTGAAGCTCTGTGGAGGAGGGACTCTTTCTTATTGTGTATTTGTACAGCGCTCCATATGCATAGTAGTGCTGTATGAATGATTAGTAGTATTAGATGAGGTTGTAAAACAGAATTTTTAAATAGCGGGTAGACACCTATGAAACTACCCTGGTGTATAAATGCATACGCGGGTAGTAGGATAACATAGCATCTATTTGTAGACCTTCCTAAAGGCCGAGAAGGTGGGAATGGGTTAGGATCACCATTATGCCTGTATCTTATAACATAAATGCAGAAGCTGAGTCTTACTGGCATATACATGCATACAGAAGGTTTAACTTTATGCTGCATCTTGAGGAAGGCAATTATATAAAGGTATATAAACTCACATGTTGCCTTAATAAAATATATCGAGATCGATCCAAGATGTACAGGAATAATAAATCACATCTAATAATCAAAATAATTTCCACAGCCTCAATGCAGTTTATTCAATCAATTTAATTTAATTCTTTTTTTTTTATGATCTTAGTGGAGGGTCATGTGAGCTCCCAATATGCAGCGGTTCATCATAGCTCTTTCAATTTACTCATCCGTCCTTGAGTGTCTGAATGTCTGCAGAGTTATTGACAGAGTTTTCAAAGTACTTCCTATATATGCTTTTGAAAGTATTCAATTTAGAGACTGTTTTAATTCAATGATAAAAACACTCAATGACGGATGATTAAATTGATGGTGCCATCATGAACTGCTGCTTATTGGAACTCACATGATCCTCTCCTATGAGGGACCCTTAAAAAATTAGGAATTAAATTAAATTGATTTAATAAACTGCACATTGAGGTTGTCGGAATTATTTTGATGATTAGATACATTTATAAGACAGACACGGCATACTGCATGCACCTGTATGGTTTTCCTGCCTACGCACCCTGTTATAAAACTAACCTTTCCCACCACTTGTCAAATCCACAGAGAGAGCTTATTATTATTTTTAGCCTTTATTAAAACAACCGTAGAAAATTGTTTTATCTACAGGCAGATTTAAATATAGAAATCTCTATAATGCTGTGAATACATCATTAATTTAAGGGGTATTTTTATTAAACCGCTGTAAAGTCACAAAGGGTAATAACAGCGTTAATGTGCCTGAAGCCATAAGGCAGTGGGCGGGTAGGGGGCGTCCCAGCGTTAGGGTGTCTTGGGCCATTTAACATGAGCTAACAGGACCAAGTGCAGTAAGGTGACAAGACGTCCTAAGGTGAGACAAGGCGTCCTAAGGAGAGACAAGAGAAGGTGGGGGTGAAAGGACTGCTGTTGAGTTTTGTATGAGAGTTTGTAGACTCATCTATCCATAATGAAAACATCTTAATGAGCAGATGTTAGGGTACCAGGTCGACCTGTACTACCATAATTTATTATGTCCTACTCCAATATCAATATGCACTCCAGAGTCTACACTATCTATGCCTGCCATTGTCAATATAAAACATAAAGCATGCAACCTCAGCAACAAAATTCCAATCGACAGCCCCAACTACAACAAGTTTCCACCTTAAGCTAGTCACAAGCTACTACAAACAGCTAAAATGTTGTAAGACTACCATTGTAACACTCAGGCAATCGTTAATTGTATAATGTAAATAGTTTGAATTGTTAATTGTTCAATGTAAACAGTTACTACTGTACCTTTCTATGTAAACTTTGTTATGTTTCAATGTAAACCACTTTGATAAAACGGAAAAGCGGTATATAAAAGATGTTAAATAAATAAATAAATAAATAAACAAGGTGCCCTAAGGGGAGACAAAGCGTTCAAAGAGAAACAAGGCATCCTAAGGAGAGACAAGGTGCCCTAATATGTAATTAGGGCACCTTGTCTCTCCTTAGGATGTAATTAATTATCATACCATGTATATAGTTCCCCCAGTTATCTCCATGTTAGTTTACCCTGTTCATTGTAAAAACCAATGTTGCCTTGTACATTGTATTTGTTTTTTTGTTCATATGTACACCGCACTGATTAAAAGAGCGCGGTATATAAGAAATGAAAATAAATAAATAAATAAAATAAAATATGTGACAAGGTGCCCTAAGATGGAAAGCATGCACCTTAAGGCACGAAAACAGCTGTAGCCCAAATGCTGGATAGGGCACCAAGGAATGTCAATGTAAAGGTGATGGAAGAAAGGATAGGTGGGGGTTGATGGACCTGACATATTGGTGGGCACCCTTTGTGGCAGCCAGTAAAGCAGGCGAGCATGTGGGAGGGAGCTATACCAATGCACAGGGTGCTGCCAATGTAAAGTGCTGCAATGTCAGTGTGTGGCATAGGATGGGAAAGACATGTCCCCCAGTGGAGGCAGAAGCTGCAGGATGTTTATAGTGACAGGCGGTCAGAGTAGTAGAGGTGACATGCAGATCAGGCACAGGAGAGGCGAGCATGAAGAGCTGAAATGTGAAGAGTACCAGTGTAGGCCATGGCGTAGCAGCTTGCACAAGAAGACATGACTGCACACAGCCGACAGAGGCAGATGGATGGGCTGAAGGAAGGATGCTGGCAGAGGAGAGGGTGGTGTGGGCTGCCAGCACTGATGTGCAGAGCCCTGACTGTTACAGGCATGGAAATGATCTGATTAGCACAGTCAAAAAAGAACAAGTAGGAATCAGACTCCTGTCCCCTGCTTATGGAGACATCATACTAACTAGTAGGCTACACCTCCATACCTCTCTATATAACAATGGCTGGATACAAAGAGACTGCGGGTCACTGCCTAAACTGTCTGCTGTGTGTGCCGGCATAGGGTAGCCCCATCAGTACCCATGATGCAGTGCACATGCAGAACAGCAGTCTACAGCTGATCACCAACTGGAGAATGCATGTATACATCACCTCAGCTCAGTAAGATGCACTGACAGTGTGTAATACAAGCACAGAGCAGCTACAAACTGTGCCACTGAGCAGTTTCTGTGGTCACCCTGAGGGTGAAGATGGGTGCCCAGCACCAGGACCCCCATACCTGCAGTGCTAGAGATGATCTCTGCTGAAGATCCCCATTACTGCTAGTGTGTGTCAGGTAGTGCCTGTAGTGTGATATGTTAAGTCACTTTCTATTCTGCCCCAATCACATAAAAAATGCCATACTGGGTCAGACCAAGGTCTATCAAGTCCAGTATCCTGTTTCCAGCAGTGACCAATCCAGGATAAACGTACCTGGCTGTTTCCCAAAAAGATACACAGGTTCCACAATGTTTGTATTGGGGCAAGCAGTGGATTTCCTAGGTCCTCTTTAATAATGGTTTATGGACCTTTCCTCCAGGAACTTGTCCAAATCTTTTTTAAACCCAGCTACACTACAGTTTTTATTACATCTTCTGGTAATGAATTCCAGAGTTTGAATATGCGTTGAGTGAAAAAGTATATTCACTTATTAGTCTAATGGATTACACTGTAGCTTCATCACAAGTCCCCTAGTCTTTCTACCTTTTGACGGTGTAAACATTTGATCTACGTTTACCATTCCACTCCATCCATTCATTTATAGACCTCTATCATATCTTTCCTCAGTCGTCTCTTTTCCAAGTTGAAAAGCCCTATCCTTTTAAGCCTTTCCTCATAGGGGTATCCTTCCATCCCCTGGCCCTGGCTTCCATCCATCTGGCTCTGTTGGAGAGGGACATACCTAGAAACATGTAGGTCAATACCCAATATTACAATGCTGTTGCTGCCATCTATTGGGGGGGGGGGAGCAAAAGGAGCATCTGTACTTGCATGGGGGTGTTACTAGGGTCCTACCAGTACTGCTGGGAGTAGGCCTGGGACACCTCATATACCAACCACCTGTGTCCAACATGCATCCACAGTCAGACTGCACTTGCTGCCCACCACTTGGTTTTCCAGCCATGCACATACAAACTGCAGAAAGTCTTCTGGTCAATACACATCATATGGGCCCCCAAGACGACATGAACCCAGATTAATAGAATCAGGCCCTATATTAGCACTATGTGAATTCATTGCCGTACCATGGTCACTGCTCAGTCAGAGTGAGAGTGCCCTCTCAGCATGACATGCTTTGGCCACCCGGTCCATGCAGGTGGCAGTCAGACACTATGACATCCCAGCCATTGATCCTACCCCTGATGCAGACGCATCCTAGCTAATCCGCCCTTTTTCAGCCCATACCCACAATACTTTGCATCTCATCATACAAATTTTCAGACTAGCTCTGGAAACAGCTTAGGCACTGTGAGGCTCAGTGAGGTGTAGAAAGCCACAAAACAATGGAATGAGTATGGTTGGCATTCCTGCCTGACACTCTGGTCCCAATCTCAGCTCAAGCATTGTTAAGGTGTGTTCACTGTGCAGGAGCTAGTAGAGTGCTCTGAAGTTAACGCATGCTGCCAGCTTGACTCTCCATCCAGCTAAGAATAGTGGAGCCTGTCTGTGTGACTGAATCATTGGGGGTTGCACCTGTGGGTGTTCTACCTGCACTGTGGGCAAACCTTTAACCTCAGGGACATGTACTGCATGATCCACAGCCGGGACTGGGACCTGAGACCCTCTGCTCATATACACACCAACTGTGTGTAGTGCACCACAGTGCTGCCACATGGTTACAACGGTCCTTGGGGATGACATGCTTCCCATCAGACAGACCTTGGTACATGTTGCACTGTGCACAGTGCATGGCTTTGATCTGCTGCAGGCGGATTCCGCTGCCCTCTCCGCCAACAACCCCAATTCCATGCTGACATACCCTTGTGCTGTCAGTGTTGGTGGTAGTGTGCATTCCCAGGCCAGTCAACATGCGTGTTGGCAATTTCCTAGGGCACAGGGTCCGGGGGAGGCGAAGGCATATATGGACAGCCACACATCCCCCCACACCCATCTACCTCTCCAGGACCCCATCACCACCTGCCAATGTTATATTTCTTTAACCTGGGGAAGAGATGGCTGAGGGGTGTTATGTTAGACGTCTATAACATATTGACTGGAATGTATTGGGTAAACGTAGATCGATTGTTTACACCATCAAATATAATGGGTCTAGGGGACATGCAATGTGGCTACAATGTGTTTCCCATCAGCACCGGTGGGTTTAACAGAGCCGCGAGGGAGAAACTCTCCCTTCGTGGCCCTGAAATCCGGCGCAGAGAGGGACTGATGCAGGGAGGGAGGGCTCTGCCGGTCAGGCGGAGGGGGGGGGGGCCTGCAGGACACTTGATTCTGCCGCTGCCATAGCGGCAGCGGCAGCAGCAGTAGCCAGGGTTTTTTTTCAAATTTACCTGGGCTGATGGAAGGCGGGAGGGGGGTTAGGACTGGTTAATGGCTATGGGCTGATGGGGGGTTAGGACTGGTAATGGGCTATAGGGAGGTCTAAGATTGAAAATGGTGTGATGGGGGTTAGGACTGGAAGTGGGCTGATGGGGGGTTAGGACTGGACATGGGCTGATGGGGGGGTTAGGACTGGAGGTGGGCTGATGGGGGTTAGGACTGAAAATGGGCTGATGGGGAGGTTAGGACTGGAAGTGGGCTGATGGGGGGTTTAGGACTGGTAATGGGCTATGGGGGGGCAAGGACTGGAAATGGACTGATGGGGGGGCTAGTACTGGTAATGGGCTATGGGGGGCTAGGACTGGTAATGGGCTGGAGGGTGGTTGCTAGGACTGGAAATGGGCTGAGTGGAAGGGGGGCTTGAACTGCAAATAGCTGATGGGGACGGGGGCTTGGAATGGAAATGGGCTGTGAGGGGAGGGAGCTAGGACTGGAAATGGGCTGAGTCGAGGGGGAGCTAGTACAGGAAATGGGCTGATGGAGGGACTAGGATAGGACTGGAAATGGGCTGTTGGGGGTGCTAAGATTGGAAATGGGCTGTGGTGGGGGCTTGGATTGAAATGGACTCATGGAGGGGCTAGAACTGGAAGTAGGCTCATGGGGGGCTTGGATTGGAAATGAGCCGAGTAGACGGGAGCTATGATTTGACATGGGCTGATGGTGGGGCTAGGAAATGACTAGAAATGGACTGATGGGGGGCTGGGATTGGAAATGAGCTGATGGAGGGACTTGGATCGGACTGGAAATGGATGGAGGAGCTAGGACTGGAAATAGGCTGATGGTGGGGCTAGGATAGGACTGGAAATGGGCTGATGCTGGGACTAAAAGGGAGTGGATGCTGGGTGGAGCTGGAACTAGAAGGGAGCTGATGTTGGGGGAGGATTAGAATGGGATGGGGCTGGGAGAGTGAAATGGAGAGGGGAAAATATTTTGTGTGGGAGGGAAGAAAACTCTACAATTGACCAGGTATTGAGAGAGTAAGTGAGGATTGAGGATGGAGAGATAAAATCTGAGCGGATGAAATAGGAATGAGGAAAGAGCAAAATGAGAAAGATTAGTATGTTAAAGCAGATGTAGAGAAAGAATGGAAAAAAACTAGAAGAGAGAAGAAAGGACAAATGGACAGCAAACGATGGGAGAGTTAGCAGAAGACATGAAGAAACCAGAGGAAAGTGGTAGGAGCAATTGCAACTGAAAAAAAAAATGCACAAACGGTAGAATGAAATCTCTTTATTTTGAATTTATTAACTGGAATATGTTAGCTCTGGAAAATGGGCATCATTAATGTCTGCGCTTTGTTTAGTACAAGAGGAAATTAATTTATAGTTTTATTTCTACAGTGTTGTTGTACATTCCAAGTTTGGCTTTTGGGGTTCCCAATTTAATTATTGTCTTCCTGTTTCTAAATTGTGATTCCTTGTTTGGTGATGGTCTATGTTCTGCATGTGTAACTGAGCTGAGGTATTCTGTTTATGTAATTCCTATTTGACATTGCCACTTGTTCTCTTTCCCCAGTAGGTCATGTATTGTTATTCTCTGAAACGTATTAGTTTAATATTTGCAGTGTTGCCTTTTGATAGGTAGGAGTATGGTGCTTTGTGAGTCCTGGTAGTGCTGTTATGATACGGCGGGTTTGCTATGGGTTCTAAATGGCCTGTCTAGTCTGTCCTTCAATATCAACCACTACAACAGTCTCCTTTTTTCCTTTAGAGATCCTCTGTGTATGTCCCATGCTCCTTTATGTACCTGCATGGACCCTTTGGTCTCTCCATGGACTCCGCCTATGTATCCCAAAGCCTTTGACTGTCAAATTTGAGGCTTCCCGTAAATCAGTGTTTTTTTGTTGCCACCCCATCTTTATGGAACTGTTTACCAGTTTCCATAAGACTCAATCCAGAATTAAAAAGCTTTAAGAAAGCTCTAAAAACTCATCTTTTTGAGTCGGATTTTGGGGTGAGTTCTGCACCAGCTGCTTTGGTTGCCTAGGATGTCACAGACTTACCTGTGTTATCTTTCTATGACAATTTGTCTTTTGTTATGTGTTCTCTTTCTCTATTCTTTTATGTCAGTAGAATGGCGTTCCTTTCCCCTGTGCGTATTGCTTTTTATTGTAAACATGTACGGCGCATAATATTTTATAACTCAGCTACCCATGTGACATAGTTACATTTAGAACTATTTTAAACATGAAATGCTGGCTACTGTTAGCAAGCCGCAGGGCTCTTACGGAGGGGAGGAGAGGAAAGGGAGGAGGCTTGAACTAAAAATGGGCTGTGGGGGGCGGGGGGGGTTGCTAGGACTGGAAATGGGCTGAGTGGAGGGGGGCTTGAACCGCAAATGGCTGATGGGGAGGGGGGCTTTGACTGGAAATGGGCTGACTGGGGGGGAGCTAGGACTGAAAATGGGCTGTGGAGGGGAGGCTTGAACTGCAAATAGCTGATGGGGAGGAGGCTTGTACTGGAAATGGGCTATGGGGGAACTAGGACTAGAAATGGGCTGAGTGGGGGCTTTGAACTGGAAATTGGCTGAGTGGAGGGGAGCTAGGATTGGAAATGGGATGATGGGGGGTTGGGATTGAAAATGGACTGATGGAGGGGCTAGGATAGGACTGGAAATGAGCTGAGTGGAGGGGGGCTTGAACTGGAAATAGCTGATGGGGTGGGGGGCTTGGACTGGAAATGGGCTGTGGAGGGGAGGCTTGAACTGCAAATAGCTGATGGGGAGGCGGGCTTGGAATGGAAATTGGCTGTGGGGGAAGCTAGGACTGGAAATGAGCTGTGGAGTGGAGGCTTGAACTGGAAATAGCTGATGGGGAGGGGGGCTTGGACTGGAAATGGGCAGTGGGGGAGGTAGCTAGGACTGGAAATGGGCTGTGTTGAGGGGAGGCTTGAACTGCAAATAGCTGATGGGGAGTGGGGCTTGGAATGGAAATGGGCTGTGGGGGGGGAGCTAGGACTGGAAATAGGCTGTGGAGGGAGGGCTTGAACTGGAAATAGCTGATGGTGAGGGGGCTTGGACTGGAAATGGCTGTGGGGAGGGCTTGAACTGGAAATAGCTGATGTGCTAGGATAGGACTGGACATGGGCTGTTGGGGGGGCTAGGATTGGAAATGAGCTGTGGTGGGGGCTTGGATTGAAATGGACTCATGGAGGGGCTAGGACTGGAAATAGGCTCATAGAGGGGCTTGGATTAGAAATGAGTTGAGTGTGGGGGGAGCTAGGACTGGAAATGGGCTGAGTGGAGGGGAGCTAGGATTGGAAATGGGATGATGGGGGGCTAGGATTGGAAATGGGCTGATGGAAGGGCTAGGATAGGACTGGAAATGGGCTATTGGGGGGGCTAGTATTGGAAAATGTGCTGTGGGGGGGGGCTTGGTTTGAAATGGACTCATGGAGGGGCTAGGACTGGAAATAGGCTCACGGGGGGCTTAGATTGGAAATGGGCTGAGTTGACGGGAGCTAGGATTGGAAATGGGCTGATGGTGGGGCTAGGAAAGGACTAGAAATGGGTTGATGGGGGTTGGGATTGGAAATGAGCTGATGGAGGGGCTCGGGTAAGACTGGAAATGAATGGGAGAGCTAGGACTGGAAATGGGCTGATGGGGGGGGGCTAGGATTGGAAATGGGTTGATGAGGGGCTAGGACTGGGAATGGGCTGATGCGGGGACTAGAAGGGAGCGGATGCTGGGTGGGGCTGGAGCTAGAATGGAGCTGATGTTGGGGGAGACCTAGAATGGGATGGGGCTGGGAGAGTGAAATGGAGAGGGGAAAATATTTTGTGTGGGAGGGAAGAAAAATCTACAATTTGCTGGGTATTGGGAGAGTAAGTGGAGACTAAAGATGAAGGGGTAAATTTGAGTGGATGAAAAAGGAATAAAGAATGAGATGGAGGAAAGAGCAAAAGGAGATAGATTAGTATGTTAAAGCAGATGTAGAGAGAGAATGGGAAAAAAAACTAGAAGAGAGGACAAATGGACAGCAGACAATGAAGAAGTAGCAGAAGATGAGAAGAAACCAGAAGAAAGTGACTAGAGCAATTGCAACTGAAAAATAAAATGCACAAACAACAAAAGGTAGAAAAATGCTTTTTTATTTTGAATTTCTTAACTGGAATATGTCAGCTCTGGGAAATGTGCGTCTTTAACGTCTGCATTTTGTTTAGTACAAGTGAAAATTAATTTATAGTTTTATTCTGCAGTATTGTTGTACATTCCAAGTTTGTCTTTTGGGATTCCCAGTTTAATTGTTGTCTTCCTATTTCTAAATTGTGATCCCTTGCTCTTTGTTTGGTAATGGTCTATGTTCTGATGGTGTAACCGAGCTGAGGTATTCTATTTATATAGTTTCTATTTGACAGTGCCACTTGTTCTCTTTCCCCAGTAGATGTGTTGGTATTCTCTGAGATGTATTGGTTTACTATTTGCAATATTGCCTTTTGATAGGTAGAGTATGGTGCTTTGTGAGTCCTGGCAGTGCTGTTACGATACGGCGGGTTTGCTATGGGTTCTAAAAGGGCAGTGTTTGTAGTAGTTGCTAATGTGCCTGGCAGTTGGCACTGGATTATAGTAATGTAGAAATCTTTTAGTCTTTCTTTATCCATACAGTCATTAAGAGGCATGTATACTAAACGTTAGTGTATGGTACCATTATGCAAATATTTTTGCAAATGAGGCACCTTATGCAAATGAGACCCCACACTGAGTCTCCGCACATGGCCCTGCAGCCCCCTTGGGCTGCCCCTTCATTTCCGGAGGATGTTGTAAAAGCAGTTAGTGTAGCTGGGTTTCAGAAATGTTTGGACAGGTTCCTGGGGAACGGTCCATAAACCATTACTAACAGGGAGCCCAGAATATCCCCTGCTTGCCCACTACATGCACTGTGGATCCTGTGTGTCCTTTGGGGAAAATGCTAGGTATCTGTGACGTCAATTGGCCACTGTTGGACACAGGATATTACATAGAAACATGACGACAGAAAAAGACCACATGGCCTATCTAGTCTGTCCTTCAATATCAACCACTACAGCAGTCTCCTTTTTTCCTTTAGAGATCCTCTGTGTTTGTCCCATGCTTCTTTGAATTCAGATATTGTCCCCATCTCTACCATCTCCACTGGCAGACTATTACACAGATCCACCACTCTTTACGTAAAGAAATATTTCCGCATAACACTCCTGAATCTGTTCCCTTTCACTCTCATCCCATGTCCCCCTCGTAGCAGATATTGAGCATGATGGATTTTGGCCTGATACAGTCAGGCATAATTTTATGTCTTATGTTCTTATGTGCCACCTAGGCAACTGGCTGGTCTGCCCTGTGCACCAGCGGCCCGCATTGCATAACCCACATGCCCCCTCCTTTGCCCCATTTGCACCATTAACATAGTACCCTTTCATTCTTGGGCACTATGCTGTTGCTGATAATGGAGCACTACTATCACTCTCTTGTGCTCCCCTGTCTATGCATCACATTGCAGTCATTAAAATAGGCTCTCTCTCCTCAAAATACACCATTTCCATGAGGTTTTGATTTGTGTTATGGTTCCTGCTGTTTAGGTGCCTTGCATTAAGGGAGCAAGTCTTGTGGACACCCACTCCCCCCCATTGACCCCCACTCTCCACTCCATGCACGCCTTCCCTCTGGCCGCAGGTATGGTTAGTGCATGCTAAAGTGGCTTTTTGGACATGCTAAGGGCACACTTGCTCCTTTACTGCAGTTTAGTAAAGATACCCCTAAATCTTCCTTCTTTTTACTTTGGCATTTCAGGACCATACAATCCTTCCTTGACTCAGCAACTCAAATAACAGTGATGCTTCATACCATCATTTCACCATTGAATTATTGTAATATCGTCTACTTGGGCTTGCCTTGTTATCAACTCAAGAAGTTGCAGACTATGCAGAACGCGACAGTCCGCACGCTTGCCTGTGCGCGTCGTTTCAACCATGTCATGCCGTTACTCCCTATTTATGCACGAATTCAGTTTAAGGTTTTACTTTTTACCTTTAAGGCTATTCATGACCAAGGTCCGGAATATCTTTTCTCTTTAATTATGCTTTATGTACCCGCATGGACCCTTTGGTCTCTCCATGGACTCCGCCTATGTATCCCAAAGCCTTTGACTGTCAAATTTGAGGCTCCCCGTAGTGTTTTTTTGTTGCCACCCCATCTTTATGGAACTGTTTACCAGTTTCCATAAGACTCAATCCAGAATTAAAAAGCTTTAAGAAAGCACTAAAAACTCATCTTTTTGAGTCGGCTTTTGTGGTGAGCTCTGCACCAGCTGCTTCGGTTGCCTAGGATGTCACAGACTTACCTGTGTTATCTTTCTATGACAATTTGTCTTTTGTTATGTGTTCTCTTTCTCTATTCTTTTCTGTCAACAGAATGGCGTTCCTTTCCCCTGTGCGTATTGCTTTTTATTGTAAACCGCATAGGTTTTCTCAGATGTGCGGTATATCAAATGAAGTGAAACATAAACATGCACGGCGCATAATATTTTATAACTCAGCTACCCATGTAACATAGTTACATTAAGAACTATTTTAAACTTGAAATGCTGGCTACTGTCCTTTGAACCACTATAACAAATTCCTTTTGCTTGTAACCCGAGTGTGTAATCTACAGATTTCAATTTGGAGAATGTTAAGGGAATGTTTACCAACGTTCTGCAGGTAGCATGGGGCTAAAGCATGAATAACACACGTTCTTGCCACAGTGAAGACTAGTATCTGTGATAGGCTATTACTGTTGTGCTAGTTGTGTTACTATTGCAATAGTAGGAAACGAATTGCCATAGTGCATGTGTATAGTGCACGTGTTTGCAATGTATGTCCGGAAAAGGAAAGTCACAAATGCATTAATAGGGCAGCTGTGGGCTAAGGAACCACTGTGGACAGTAAGAAATGTGCTTCAAGCACACACACAAGAAGGTAAGAGCTGGCCTTTTCAGAATGGAGAGGGACAATAGGGAAGAGGCATAACTGCCTACACAGCTCTGAGCATTGGGGTTAAGTACAAGAGGGAGGGGCAAGTAAATCCAAAAAGCAAGCATATGCAGAGAGTCTGTGCTGTGTCCCTAACTGTGGGAGAGGGGGTTCAAATGTGGCATCTGGAGATGCAGGGGGTCTTGTATGGGCCCAGGCTGGGGGTCCGCAGTGTCCATCCTGGGGGATAGATGTATAAACCCTCTTCACCCTGAGATGTCCAGGGTGCCTGTTCATCTAGGCTGCAGGGACCACAATACAAGCCTTCTGATGTTAGGGGTTAAGCTCTGTTTCTTAGTCCCTATACTGCTATGGCTTGATTAGCACCATAATCATTGTGTGTTTCCAGTGTTGGGGAAGGGGGTGACAAAGCCAAGTACAGTTGTTCAGGGCCACCTGCACATAAGGTAAGGAAGCACGCCTATGGTCTACTGAATAGAACACCCACATATATGACTTATATTTATAATATAGGTTTGGGTGTGCCACTATTTACCCACAGAGGGCCCCCCTGCTTTCTCTTTCCCGGAGGAACTCTGGAAGAACACCACCTAGAGGTGGCAAATCCCAAACAGCTTACTCACTGAGCACTCCACCAGACCAAAGACAACTACGAGTACTACCCCAATTCCACAGAATACCTCAGGACCTGGGCAAGGGAGAAGAACACCACTCAGCGATCTCCAACACTGGAGGCAGATTGTTCTGTGCTGATGCTTGATGTGTCCTGCTTCATCGAGCCCTTTGAGGAAGCCAAGGATGGTGAAACACTCAGTGTTGGGACTTGAAGGGACCTACTTCAATCCTCTGCACTGACTTGGATATGGGGATATTATTGCCAAGCTTAGTAACTGTTGGATTTGTGCTATACATTTGCATGACTATTTGGATTTATGCTCTGTAGTGCATGGCTTTTTTCACTACAGCGCTGACACTGCCAAGCTAAGACTGTGCGAACCTTATGCCGTATATTATATGGCTTTTTGTTTATTACATTTATTACAGCGTTGATGTGTATATGAGACTCTGACCGGTCACCCGTAGGCTGTTTTACTAGCTCCATCAGTGCAACATTACAGCCATTTGACACAGGTTTCTGTTTATAATTTACCTGGCAGAGAGAGGCACTTTCTGGCAGAGAAAGGGTTTTTTTAGACCACTGATGTATCAAGCTGTATCCATTTTTCAGCTTTTTTGCCATTATCTGGTTAAGCTCGCCCTCTGGTATGTTTTGGGTCTGATGTTGGCCCTGAGGAATATTGAGGTATTTTTTCCTCTCAGTATAGACTATGTGGATTGATTTGTTTCTAGCCAGCACTGTTGTGTCTGATGTCATTTGTTTGACGTGTTATTTGCCCACAGTAGGAGTCTTTTGGTCTATTTACACAAAAAAACGCTGGTGTCAGTACAAATCCCCTGAGCACTCTATTATTCACCTTTCCTGAATGAGAAAACTGACCTTTTGACCCTTGCTGGACCTTTTGGCCTGATCGGGCCCGAGGATTTCCCCCTGGGGCCGGGGCCAGGGCCGGATGCGGGGGGGGGGGGGGGGGAGGGTTTTCCCTGCTGCCCGATCCAGGCTGCGGCACATCAGCCGTGGGTCGGGTGGCGGGGAACTGGGGGGCCAGAGCCACAGATGTTGGGGGCACCTGCGAGGAGGACATGCCCTCAGGTGGAAGGGGTACGCTGGGCCATCCTCGGGCCAATTCTAGCTACCGCGGAAACATTTTGTTCCTGCAGACCAGAAACGGGTTCACACAGCCCCGTCTTCATCGGGGACGCCCAGACGGCCTGGATGGCCCACTCCGCGAACTGGGCTCCACGTGTCTTTATAAAATAATGCCCAAATAGGTACCTAGTTGCCCTCTTGAACTAGGCACCCCATTTTAAAGTCACCCCCTTAGGCGTAATTTTGTAAAAAGCTGTTAAGATTTACATGCAAACATCACACATAAATCTGGGCATTTTATTCATATGTGCACATACATGGGCATTTATGCATGTATTTGATGCAGTCGCTATTCTGGAAGTATGTGCATTGGGCCATTCACACGTACTTTCATTGTGATTGTATACAGGGGTGGAGTGTGGGCTGAGCACACAAGTACATGTATAAATGATAAAATACTAAATTTACATGTGTTCCATAAAAATTTAGGTGTGGGCATACTTTACTTTATAAAACAGGCATGAAACATGTACATAAAATTTACATTAATCCAAGCATGCCTTATAAATTTGCTCTCATAGTGGCCGCCACTAGTTGTATAGCTCTTCTATCCATGCATTTTCAGTGGCATTATTCCAATAGCGCTACTGAAAATTCCCTCTACAAATCCTTGCAGTATTGTTGCAAGGATGTTTTGCTCACAAATAGCTACCGGTGGTCAATGGCCTAAATGTATATTCAGTATCACCAACTATCTTGATAAGAGCACTAAATATATATGTTTTATTAAATACTGCATCCAGCATTTAAAAAACCTGATGACCACTTTGGTATCTCAGCGACATAGTGGAAGGAGGACAACCAGTGGGAAGCTGTGATACCTGGGTACAAACTATATCATAATGATAGAGAAGATCAAATTTCTGGAGGGGTGGCGCTCTATGTTAGAGAGGGCATTGAGTCAAAAAGGATTAAAGTTTTGCAGGGAACAAAATTCACTGTGGAATCTATATGGATTGACATTCCATGTACAAAGGGGAAGGGGAAGGAGATGGCAGTGGGAGTGTACTATTGACAGCCTGACCAGAATGAACAAATGGATGATGAAATGCTCAAAGAAATCAGGGAAGCTAACAAGAGTTAAAGCACAGTAATAATAATGAATGATTTCAATTACCCCGGTATCGACTGGGTCACTGTCATGGCAGGACATGCTAGGGAGATAAAGTTTCTAGATGAAATAAATAACTGCTTCTTTGAGCAGCTGGTTCATAAACTGACCAGAGGGGAAGCCAATTTGGAACTAGTCATTAGTGGAACACAAGATCTGGTACAAGAGATAAGGGTGTTGGGGCCACTTGGCAATAGTGAGCATAGCATGATCGTGTTCGATTTAATAAATGGTGGAAGGATGGTAAAGAAATCCACAGCACTACCTTTTAATTTTCAAAAGGGAGACTATGATAAAATGAGGAAAATAGTTAAGAAAAAAACTAAAAGGAGCAGTTGCAAAGGTTAAAGACTTACATCAAGCTTGGGTATTGTTTAAAAATACTGTTTTGGAAGCCCAGACCAGCTGTATTCCACGCTTTAAGAAAAGTGGAAGGAAGTCTAAAAAACTACCAGCATGGTTTAAAAATGAGAACAGAGAGGCTATTGTTGCCAAAAAAGCATCTTTCAGGAAATGGAAAAAGGAGCCAAATGATGAAAACTGGAAACAACATAAGCACTGGAAAGTTAGATGCAAGGCATTGATAAGGCAGGCAAAGAGAGAATTTGAGAAGCTTGCTGTGGAAGCAAAAACATGCAATAAAGACTTTTTCAAGTACATTCGTAGAAAAGAACCTGTGACTGAGTCAGTTGGACCATTAACTGATGGAGGGGTAAAAGGGGCACTAAGAGGGGACAAGGCCGTAACGGAGAGACTGAATGAATTCTTTGCTTCGGTCTTTACTGAGGAAGATGTAGGGATGTTACCCATGACTGAAATGGTATTTAAAGGTGATGCGCAAAAGAATTGAAAGAAATATCAATACACCGAGAAGATGTATTACAACTATTTGATAAACTGAAGAGTAGCAAATCACCTGGACCAGAAGGGTGTTGAAAGAACGATATGAGATTGCAGACCTACTATTGGTAATATGTGAACTATAATTAAAATCATCTGTAATACCTGAAGATTAGAGGATAGCCATTTTAACGCCAATTTTTTAAAGGGTTCCAGTGGTGATCCGGGAAACTACAGACTAGCGAGCCTGACGGCAGTACTGGGAAAAATGGTAGAAACCATTATAAAGAGCATATAGATAGTCATAGCTTAATGGGAGACAGTCAACATGGATTTAGCCAAGGAAGGTCTTGTCTTACTAATCTGTTATGTTTTTTTGAAGCTGTGAATAAACAGGTAGGCAAAGGTGAGTCAATTGATATAGTGTATTTGGATTTTCAGAAAGCCCTTGACAAGATCCCTTATGAGAGATTCTTGGCAAAATTAAAAAGCCATGGGATAGGAGGCAGTGTACTATTGTGGATCAGGAACTGGTTGAAAGATAGAAAGCAGAAGGTAGGGCTAAATGGCCAATTTTCTCAATGTAGAAAGGTGAATAGTGGAGTACCCCAGGGATCTGTGCTGGGTCCACTGCTTTTTAACATATTTGTAAATGAGCTGGAAATGGGAATAATGAGTGAGGTAATCAAATTTGCAGATGACACAAAATTATTCAAAGTTGTTAAAACCCATGAGGCTTGTGAAAAATTGCAAGAGGATCTTAATAAACTGGAAGACTGGGCATCCAAATGGCAGATGAAATTTAGGGGTATGTTTACTAAAAAGCGCTAATGTTGCAGCGGCGATGTTATCACATGATAAGTAATGTTATTGTGCGATAAAATGTGTGATAATGTTACTTATCGCACGATAACGTCTCCGGCGATGTTAAGGTGCACAGAGGGTGGAGTAAGTCTCTCCAGAGGGCGGAGAGAAGGAGTCAATGGACGGATAGTGGGCAGGGAGAGGCTCCAGGCAAACTAACTCTGTGAAATGAAGGTCTGAAAATTAATGCCAGTGAAAACCTCGCGTTAGAGGCACATTTTAGTCAGCAATGTACAGCAAAGGCTTGGAAACCAAGAAAAATAATAGTAGTGATACAAGTGCAGTAACAGCATAGTGCCCAAGTATGAAAGGGCACGACGGTGCGGCTGCAAATGGGGTACAGGGGGTTGAAGGCGGGACATGCAGTGGGGCAGCTGGGGCACAGGGTGGACTAGGCAGATGCCTAGATGGCACATAGGGACACAGAAACTGAAAATCAGCAAGACAGCAACTGACCAAGGTCAAACATGCCCATGAGTGTGTATCCCACAGTGTCCCGGGGACAGTACCCAGCAGGTACCCCAAAGGGCACATATCATGGACAGGCGGTGCTGGGGGAAGCGCGGATGTCTATGTAGGCAGCCCTACCCCAGATTCCACACCATAGGCAGCCGCCTACAGGCACACTAGATGGCCTGGGACTGTGCACCACCAGCACCACCGGCATAAGGGCATGTCAGCATGATGGCGGAGGGTGCTGGTGGTGGAGGGGGCAGTGGCGCCTGCCCACAGCACACCAAGGCCAAGCCCTGTTCAGGTGGGTGGCGTGCAGTGCAACAGACAAGGGCTATCTGATGAACAGTAAGGGTATCCCCAGGGAATGACCTGCCTCTGTGGCAACAGTTTGGAGCAGTACACACAGCCAGTGTGTTCAGGGGCAGACGGTCACAGGTTCAAGTCCCAGCTGTGGCTCCCACAGACCATGTCCCTATATTTTACCCTACAGCACACATACACCATAAACATGTGCAGTCCCTACAGCAGAGGTTCCCAACTGCAGTCCTGGAGGGCCAAACACCATTCAGGGGTACATGCTGTCCCTAATAAATATGCATGAGATGCATTGCTATGCAGTGCCCCCATTGAATGCAAATGTATCTCATGCATATTCATTAGGGACAGCCTGAAAACCTGAATGGTGTTTGGCCCTCCAGGACCGGAGTTGGGAACCTCTGCCCTAGAGCAGCGACCAACAGGGGCACACCCACAGGCTCCACTATCCAAAGCCTCATGGACAGTCAGGCTGTTGGGCCCTGTGCGCAACAGTATCTTCCAATACTAGAACTTGCATACCTTAGCAATGCTGCCCTAAACTGTCTTTATTTTCCACGTGATTGTTGGTTGTTCCCGGAGTAAATAGAATTTCATTCCTCCTCATTATTATGTTTGCGATATTATACATCCTTTCCCCTCTTTTATGAATGGATTCATGGTAGATTTAGAGTTTTGTGGATCACGTGGACGCATTTTTACATTTATCACATACCTAAGAAAGCGACTGAAAATTTTTAAATAAATTAATAATCACAAAAGAAGTTTTCCATTCATTCTCTTTACAGAATCAGGTGTCAACAAAAAATAACACTGGTCATGTGGTCTCTCACACAGGTATCATTCTATTGTCTCATTACCTTTCCTATAACGCACTTTAATTGGGTTTACAAGGATTTTTAGGTTTTTTAGATAAGAATGTTTGACAATATTGATGTTTTAGATGGCAGCTTTATTCTATAATACACGTATTGATAAGCATGTAATCGCCATTCATGATCACCAGTTCATTATCCTTTGGTTTTTGTCCTCATCCCTCGTTGGGTCTCTTTCCTTTGCTGAAGACCTCTTTTTTATGTTATTTGCCTTAGGTTTATTATCATTCATGATAATACATGAGACATTTCAATAACAAGTAACATTAAGAACAGGTATGTTTTTTACTGTTTGCTTATCGCATCCTTTGAGTGCCTTTTTCATTCATTTTTTACTTATCATACACATTTAGTTTAATAGCCTTTTTTATATATTTCTTTTAAACATACTTTTGATGTGGTCTTTTATTCATTTATTATATGAATATTCTTTTTATAGATGATGTTTTATTGTATATGTTTACATTTATTTATTGTTTTATTAGTTTTTAATTGACATTACATTATGGTATTATTTATTTATTAGTTATTACACTATAACAATCTTAGGGGCATGTTTACTAAAGTCCGCAAAATAGCGCCCCGCAAAATAGCGCACGGCAACGCGGCACTGAAACGCGCAGAAACGCGTTTAAACGCCCCGCACATGTGCGTGTCACCCCCGCACAGGTACGCGGCTCACTAACGGGCCCCGTACAAGTGCGGCCCGCAAATTTCCGATAGAGGCGTGGAACGGCGAAAGGAGGGCGGAGGAAGGCTCCGGAGGGGCGGAGGGACGGGGTCAATGGGTGGAGAGTGGGAGGGGAGAGGCTCCCCGCACAGTATCGGGCCCGAATTTGCATGTAAAAACTACCGCGAGTGAAACACTCGCGGTAGAAAGCATTTAAAGGGAAGAGAAACCATTTCCGTCAGCAATGTACAGGAAAACCGGGGAAACCAGCAAAACGTGAGCAGTGTGATACATGTGCACAGCACAAAAGTGCAAATACAAATAGAAAATGACCACAACAGAACTATTAAAAACAGTAATTCAGCTGGGGAACAGTTATAGTGATGGGCAAATACAGAAAACACACCCAGCAAAGCTCCAGAAAAAAGAAATGAACTTTTGAAGGGTTTACGGAGCCGAGTCTCTTCCAAAAAACATTTCCTTTGTTTGGAGCTTTCCTGGGAGTGTTTGGTATGGTTGCCCATTAATAGCACTGTTGCCCAGCGCGGTGATATCTTGTCCCCCATTTCCCGTAGCCATTTCCGGGGTTTATGTGCACGTTTGTCACCAGACAGGGTGCATATGCCCACAGTAAAATTGCATAGAGCAGGGTTTGTGACTCCATTCTGCTAAGCTTACTACCTCCAGGGGCTGCACTGTTTCTGTGGCCATAGTGTGGTGCAGCGGACAGAGTCAGTACCTCTAAAACCAGAGGGTCAGAGGTTCAAAGCCCAGCTGGGGTACGTGCCAGCCCAATCCCTATATTTTACCCACCACTGAACACAGATAGCGCAGACACCCCTGTATTGCAGGGAACATAAGCATGGGGAGAGCACCCATATTTTACCCAACAACGCGCACACACACCACAACAATGGGCATTACCTACAGCCAAGTCACCCAAATGCAGTCCCGTACTGCCACATTGCAATCAGGTCATCTGCTTTTTCTGAGAGAAGCTCATGCCAGCATGTTGGCGGACGAGGACATGTGGTGCAGGGGGCAGTGGCTGCTAGCCACAGAAGACAGAGGCCCAGTCATGTGCAGGCTGGCACAGTCCACTGCAACACAGGCCCTACCGGATCCACAGTCATGGACATTCCAGGGAAATCACCCAATCTGTGGATACACAGTGGTGCAGTGCACACAGACACTGTATACAAGAGCAGAGGGTCACAGGTTCAAAGCCCAACTGGGGCAACCGCTAATCTTTTTCCCCCAATTAAACAGTGATAGTAAGGGCACACCTTTCCTGGGGAGGACATATGCAATGGCAATACGTCTATCTTTACCCCACTGAGCACACACACCATGAACAGGGCCAGTACCCAGAGCAGAACCACACAATGCAGTCCTGGTGGGGCACACACCAGTCAGGTCCCATGATGGCACTCATACAAATGCCTGTGCTGTATATCTATGCACCACACCCATGGTATGTAGATGTAGCTCATGCATATCCATGAGGGACAGCAGGAAAACCAGAACAGTGTGATGCAAACCTGGACTGGAGTTGGGAATCTGTACCGTAAAGCAGCAGCCATCAGGGGCAGACACACCCACACCCACACCCACAGGCCTCATTGACCAATGTCTCCTGGAGAGGCAAACCATTGAACCCTGCATGTCCTACCAATGTCACCCTACACCTGAGGTATATGATACACAGCTCTGAGATGTTTGCTAGTTCCACACATACTGCTAGTTGACCCCATCCGAACAATCTGTTAGGTGTTTGCGGTGCGTGCTCCAGGCCTGGCCTCTGACGCTGTTTACCACCCTGGGGAGTGGCCACCAGCTGTACTGCCTACCATATCCATGCCTTGCCGTGCTCAGGAGCGGTCTTGGTGGGCAAGGCTGATTACCTTCTCAATAGTAGCACCATGATGGCATAGGTGTGGAAGTGTGTGTTTGTCTATACCAGGGGTGGGCACCTCCGGTCCTGGAGGGCCGCAGACCAGTCAGGTTTTCGGGATATCCCTAATGAACATGCATGAGATATAGATGCATTAGAGATATCCTGCCAACCTGACTGGTTTGTGGCCCTCCAGGGCTGGATTTGGAGACCCCTGCCTTACACCTCTGTCATTTAAGATCGTGAGTGGGCAAGGTACAGATGTCCTAGACATCGAAAGGGTATATAGAATGTGTCACAGTCCTCCTCGATTCTCACCACCACCAAAAAGTTGTCTAATAGACAATTATTTGGTGGTGGTGAGAAGTGAGGAGGACTGTGACAAATTCTATCTAACCTTTTTGATGTCTTGGACATCTGCACCTTGTCCACTCACAATCTTAAATGACAGAGGTGTAAGGCAGGGGTCTCCAGATCCAACCCTGGAGGGCCACAAACCAGTCAGGTTGGCAGGATATCTCTAATGCATATATATCTCATGCATATTCATTAGAGATATCCCAAAAACCTGACTGGTCTGCGGCCCTCCAGGACCAGGTTTGCCCACCCCTGGTCTATACCGTGGGTGTTGGCAGCAAGCCCCTTCCACAGCCCACACTGCCAATGTGCATAATGAGGTGCATGGTACCATGGGTATAGCCAGGACAGGGTGGCCTGGGCAGGATGCATCTGCACCGGGCATAGGGCACTGGCAGGGACACTGTAGTGTCCGGCCACCATCTACACAGACAGGGTGGCCAAAGCATGTCCTTCTGGGAGATCACGCTCACCCTGACTGTGCAGTGACCACAGCATGGCTAGGCACCCCCATAGTGCTGTACAGTCTTTCTCTCATGTGATACATATGGGTATCTATTTGGGGCCCAGTCACTGAGTTATCTGCTTGCTGTGTATGCTGGCAGCCCAGTTCTGTGTGCATGTGTCTCCACTGGGAACATGCACTATGGACTAACCAGCAGACTGTTTGTAGATGGTATGTGGTTTGCTGGAATGGCTTGCAGGGTGCAGTTGGCTTGCTGCAGGGGAATACCTGGTGGTGGGGTGCAACCTACCATACCTGGTCATATGTTTGTCTGTTATTGTGTTATGGCTGTGTGTGGGGGGTGTTCCTCAGCAGGACTGGGGTTGATGTTGCCCTCTACTGCCACCTTTGCAGGGAGGTAGAGTGTGGATCTCTTGATGGGGGACCATGTTTGTCTCTGGGGGCAGCCCGGGGGGGTGGCTACGGCTGTGCCTGACTGGGATATCCATGGTGTTTGTGCAGAAACTAGCTATCTTACACATTAACACTGCTTTGGAACTCCCGCTTGGCCTCCATCAGCCATGGAAAGTGTTGTAGACCTGGTCCTGGGCGCCTCATTGTACACTCAGGGTGAGGCCAGAACCCGCACGATGTAACGTTGTGTAGCTACTTTGTGCCAGTAAAACACCCGGTCAGTGCCCCCTACCAGGCCGAGTTGCTGTGTGGGTGCACCCGGTAACGTCCCCAACAGGGCCGAGGTGCTGTGGGGGTGCATTTCCCATCTTGTGTCCATCTGTGGACAGCTAATTTGCATGTGCAGTGCATCATGGGTACGTGTGGCCTAACCCTATCCTGTTTACCCTGGCATACTATCTGTGAGATGACGTGCAGGCTATCTGCAGCCAGCCAGGGGCTTCCATACAGCTATGGTTAGGTCACTGCCTGTGCAGCCAGAGGTGATGAGTTCAAACCCACATTGGGGTTCTGTGAGACAGGTGTTCAAAGCATATGTTTTTAGTTTACTGTACATATGTTGATGTCAGCAATAGCACCCTCAGTGTACTGTACCCATAAGGTGCCTCTGAGGGTGCTTTATGGGGCGCCCTATAGGGCACTGTATGGTTGCCATCCATATAGGGTGCACCATACATTATCCTGTGTCGCAACATACATGCTGCCCTATAGGGGACATTCTAGGGTGCCTTGGCAGACGGTGCACTGTAACATGTGCCTTATGGGCGGCCCTATATTAATATGCTGTGAGAGTGCGTTTGCTAGTAGTTATCATAAAACTAAAATTATAGAGCCTCCTACAGCTCTCCCCAACATAAAACATACTGCCTCAGCTAGCCTTTTTCTCTGGGCTTTGTGAGGGATTGAACACATGGCCCCTGCACCATTGCTCAGTGTCTTCACCATTGTGCTGTGGCTCTGTTCCTGTGTTTGAGCAGCAGCGCGCAGCCTTGTAGCCATTGGCGCGCCGTCTTGTGGCACACAAAATTACAATTAACAGCCTGCCGCCTTCTGGCGCGTAACATTAACAGCGCCCAACATGGGCATGCCCCTTAAAATACTGCCTCAGCCAGCTGTCTTTAATGGGCACTGGGGGGAATTGAACCCATGATGCCTGCATGGGTGGTCAGTGTCTTAACCATTGTCCTATGGCTCCATTCCTGCTATTTGCACATCAGCGCGCCACTTATCCCTCCCACTATTGGGCTGCCCCCTCACACATCAGCGCGCCGCCTTCTGCCCACCGGCTCGCCGCCTTCTGTTGACCAATTTTATCAGTGCGCCGCCCTCTGCCGCCCAACCTTAACAGCGCGCCGCCCTCTGCCGCCCACAATAAACAGTGCGCCGTCTCATGCCGTTTAAAAAAATAGGTGCGCCGCCTTCTGCCGCCCATAATCAATATGCCTCCTACACCACTTTTGCCCATAAAATTTGATGCCTCAGCTGGTCTTTTTTGTTGGGTGCAATGGGGGTTTGAACCCCTGGACCCTGCACCATAGGTCAATGTCTTCACCGTTGTACTACGGCTTTGTTGTTTGGTTGTGCAGCAGCGCCCCACTTAGCCTTCTCACGCGCTAATGTGGGACCCGCACATTAGCGCGACTCACAAACCTACGGTCCGTTTTTTTCCTTTTTCTGCCTGGCCCGCCCACTCCTTATATGGCACCAGCACACTAACGGGGACCCGCACAGCAACGGACTTTAGCAAACATGCCTGTTAGTATTTATACGTGGTACATTATATAATCATTTGGCTCCGATTTTAGCTGTACATTTGTATATGTTACATTTTATTTTTATATATACTTTTGGATGTTGAAGTTTTGTTTTTATATACTTTGCTTTGTTTTCTCATATTTTATATTTACATTTACTTCACATGCATGATATAAATTTGTTTTATATGACACATTTTAGCCATTCAAGCCCCTGAAGAAGGCTTTCACGAAACACGGCCTGTGTCGGGCCAGTGGCTGAAGAGGAATAACATTAATTTTTAATAAAGGTTACATTTTTTACGTTCCTTCATTGCAATCCACGTATCTTACTGGGTGGTCTATTTGCACGTGGTATCGTGCTTTTTTTGTTGGACAGTCAGGCTGTTGGGCATTGCGTGCAGCAGCAGCTACCAATGCTAGCACCTGCATACCTTATCAATGCCTGCACTGTGCCCAGGACTGGTATGGTGGCCAGGGCTGCCAACCATTGCTATCTTTGTACCATGCTGAAATAGGTGTGTGAGTGTGTGTATGTCTATCCAGTGTTTTGTGGCTGCCTTTACCTTACTGAGCCCCCTACGCTTGCACTGTTTCCAGTGTTAGCCTGCCAATGTGCATAATGAGGAGCAAGGTATTGTGGGTATGGCCCAGACACGGTGGTCTGGGAAGGATGCATCTGCACAGGGCATAGGGCAATGGCTGGGACATTGTAGTGCCCGACCACCAACTGCATGGACAGGGTGGTCACAGCATGGCATGCTGGGAGTTCACTCTCACCCTAACTGAACAGTGACCATGGCATGGCTAGGTTCCCCCATAGTGCTGTACAGTGTTTCTCTCAAGGGATCTCTATGAGTCACCTTTTTTGGGGCCCAATCACTGACATACTTGTTTGGTGTGTGTGCTTACATCCCACTTTTGGGGGCACACAGTTCCTCCAGGAACATGTACTAGCTAGCAGACTGTCTGCAGTTAACATGTGTATGGCTGGAACACCTTACAGGGTGGAGACTGGCTGTGCCCTCTGCTAGTGAATGTCAGATTGTGGTGGGAAGCAGCTGAGCTTTTCCAGGCTTATTGCCTGTCTGCCAGTACCCTATGCAATATGTACAGATCTGCATTGACTGCCCTGGAGGATGCCTATTCCCCAGTAGGACTGGCGTGGTGGTCCCCTCTACTGCCTCTGATGGAGAGTGTGGATCTGTTGGTGGAAGATCCTTTCCCATAATCCGCTTTTGGGTCCATGCAACACCCTTCTCCTATAGCATGTGACTATGGCAATCACACAGGTTATGCACTATTCTGGGTGCATCATAGTCCACAAGGGTTAAACATGACTGGGAAATACAGGTGGACACAGGTGTATCTGCAAGGACTACCTATCACACACTGGAAATGATGGGGACATGTAGTAAAGCTTATCTCAGCCAAGCCAGGTGCTGTGGACCTGGTGCTGGGTGCCCCACCTCACCCTCAGGGTGAGCACAGGACCCGCACAATGTCAGGTCTATAGCTACTCTGTGGCAGTAACACACACGGTCAGTTCCCCCTATGAGGCCAAAGTGCTGTGGAGGCGCATACCCCATCTTGTGATTAGATGTAGACTGCTGATCTGCATGTGCAGTGCATCATGGGTACGGGTGAGTATACCCTATCCTGGTAACCACAGCAGACAGTTTGTGCGGTGACCTGCAGTCTTTCTGTAGCCAGCCAGCACTGTGTTAGAAGCTGTAGCACACTGGTTACTACAATGACTGTGAATGCAGAGGTCACAGTGGTGTTTTTTACTAAGGCTCTCTGAGGGGTTTCCATTTAATTTACATCAGTGCTGCTAGCAAAACCACCCTCACAGTGCCGTAACCTTAAGGTGCCTCATAGGGTGCCCTATAGGGCACATTATAAGGTACCTTGGTGGACAGGGCACTTTATAATGTGTCCTATGGGGCGCCTTATGAGGCACCTTAGGTTACGGCACTGTGAGGGTGTTTTTTCTGGCAGCACTGGTTCAAATTAAAAGGAAATCCCTCGGACATCCTTATTAAATAACACCACCTTTGGACTGAACTCATAACTTCTGCCACCACAGTCATTGTCATAACCAATGGGCTACATCTCTATAGCTTCTAGCACACCGCCGGCATGGACTTAAAGTTACTGCACGTTAATGAGCCAAGGCACCCTCTATCGCGCGATACAGATTCTTGCTACCTTGCCGCCGGAACACCCACTACCTTATATGGCATTCTTCACATTCACGCTGCAACTAGCGCCGGTAACATTAAGACGGTTTAGTAAACATACCCCTTAATGTGAACAAGTGCAAAATTATGCACCTAGGAAAGAACAACCCAATCTATGGTTATACGATGCAAGGTTCCAGATTAGAACCACCACCCAGGAAAAAGATTTAGGCGCGATCACGGATAGCATGTTAAAATCCTCCATAAAATGTGCAGCAGCGGCCAAGAGAGCAAATAGAATTTTAGGTAAAATAAGGAAAGGAATGGAGAATAAAACAAAGGATATTATAATGCCTCTGTATCGTTCCATGGTGCGACCGCACCTTGAATACTGTGTTCACTTCTGGTCACCGTATCTTAAAAAGGATATAACGTTATTAGAAAAAGTACAGAGAAGAGACACCAAAATGGTAAAGGGGATAGAAGGATACCCCTATGAAGAGAGGCTAAAAAGGCTAGGGCTCTTCCACCTGGAAAAAGAGACATTACCAGAGGATGTAGTAAAAGCTGTTAGTGTAGCTGGATTTAAAAAAGGTTTGGCCAAGTTTCTGGAGGAAAGGTCCATAAACCATTATTAAAGGGAACCCTGGATATCCACTGCTAGCCCCAATACAAGCATTGTGCAACCTGTGTCCTTTGGGGAAACTGCTAGGTACTTGTGACCTAGATTGGCCACTGTTGGAAACAGGATACTGGGCTTGATGGACCTTGGTCTGACCCAGTATGGCATATCTTATGTTCTTATGTTCTTACATATTGACCAAAAGATTAACTAGCCTACATTTATCTACTTGTTTATTCATGTCTACAAAAAAATGGTGAGGCAAGATTTCTCTTAGTAAAATCCACCTTTCCTCTCTGCCATTAAATCATAACCATCTATATGTTTGGTAATTTTGTTTTTTTTAGTAGATTATACCATTTTGCCTGACAATGACCTCAGGCTCACCAAGCCATAATTTCCAGGTCACCTCTGGAACAGTTTTTTAAAACTTTGGAGTATGTTTACTAAAGAGTGTTATGGGAGCACAGGGATCATCCCTCTCAGCACTATTCTTTAATATCTACAAGCAGCCCACCTGCACTCTCGCTCAAGCCTTCGGCATATCATGCCTTGCATATGCCGACGAAGTATTACTCTTTACACCATTCACCACTGACCAGCCAGATTTCTCGACACTAACCTCCTGTTTCAACGCCATAGCAGACTGGCTCCACACCCAAAACCTAAGGATAAATTTAAAGAAAACTGAGGCACTACTCATTACCAGGGATCAATCCTTCACACCACCAATGGTACTAAAAGTAAGAGACGCTGAACTTCAAAGCAAACCAACCATCCGCTACTTAGAGATAACACTTGATCAACACCTGAACATGAAAGCCCACATAAATAACACCGTCAAGGCAGTATACCTTAAGATTCGCACAATCCGCCACCTACGACCACTGCTGGACCCTGATGACTTTAGGAGAGTCTACCAGGCACTAATCATGCCCCATTTCGATTATGCCAATATCATCCTACAAGGGCTACCAAAAAACACGCTGATCCCACTACAACTAGCCATGAACGCCGCAGCCAGAATTCTACACGGTGCATCCAGGAGAGACCACATCACACCAATCCTGAAGCAACTTCATTGGCTACCAGTTCGCTGTAGAGTCACCTTCAAGACCCTGCTGATGACATTCAAAGCCATCAATAGAATCACCTCCGCCTCTATCACAGAGCTCATCATCCCCACTCCCTCAAATAGAGCCAGAAGATCATTCACAGTAAACACCCTGAACATCCCCAGCAAGATCACAAAATGCTCACAGTCCACAAAAAAGAGAGCTTTTGAGTACTACGCTCCCTCGTGCTGGAATACACTCCCACCTAACATCTGGTCCATAACAGACCTCACCACCTTCAGAAAGGCCCTGAAACATCACCTCTTTATTCAGCACTACGGCACCACACAACGACCAGGCATCCCCAATCAACTAAAAAGCCACCCCACGCCATCCACTATACATGACACTAGCACAACATGTTAGCTCCACCAGAACCCAAGTAGGACCATGTACATAGTATCTAAAAATGTTTATAATGCTTAGAATGTAAATAGCTAGCCAAAACCCTGTATATAGTTTACCCAGTTCAACCCAAGTTTACCAACCCTGTTCTCTGTAAGTCCAGCCCGGTCCCCCAAGCCTGGACAAAGTTAATGTTACTTGTAAACCGAGCTGAATTTGAAAAGCGCGGTATAGAAAAATCTTTAAATAAATAAATAAAAATAAATAACATATGTATCCTATGTGATAGTCAGGAAGTAGGATGAACATGTGGGAAGCAACTGTACTTTATCAGTGAGGGGTGCCCACGTAATATGTTGTAATGTCTGCATGGCATAGGATTAGGAAGAAGTATCCCCTGGTAGAGCCAACACCCCCACAATGTAGGTATCCAAAGGATGACTGAGCAGTAGTGGTGACGTGCAGATCAGTTACAGGAGAGGTGTGAGTGATACATCCCAATGATTAAAATGTTCCTGTGTGGCTATGGTGTAGCAGCTGGCAGGAGAATACATGACTGTACATGATGGGCATATGTGATGGATGGGCTGAAGGATGGATGGCGGCAGATGGGAGTGTGTTATGCCTTGCTGCCCCAATGTACTTGATGTGACCGCACAAATGCAGTTGTAGTATGTGTGATATAAGTGTAGCTGTGCCACCATACAATCTCCTGACACATGTGCATATAACAACAGGACAAATGTCTCTCATATTGGCCATATGAAGCAAGTAGGGACTTGTGATGAACCCTACAGGTGGCCATCCCAGGAGTGGGATGTATCTGCATGTATTGCATACATGTGATGGAGCCAAAGATGTTCTGTCACAGTTATGATGAAATACTCATGCAGAGAGCTTTCAGTTTAAATATAAAACCCAGCAGAGGGCTTTCAGTTTAAATTCAGAACCCAAAGAGATCTTTCAGTTTAAGTTTGAAACCCAGCAGCGAGTTTTTAGTTTAAATGTAATACTCAATCAGGGCCTAGTACCAGCAAAGAACTTTTAATTTAAATTTTAGAATTTAGCAGAGAGATTTAATTTTAAATTTAAAACTCAGCAGAGAGCTTCTAGTTTAAGTTTAAAACTCAGTCAGGGTCTAGTGTCAGCAGAGAGCTTCAATTTAAATCAAATCATAGTATAGCTTTGCATTAAAGAAAAATAGGGTCAATATTATTTGAGCAGAAAGGAATAAATTGTTTCTAGAGACATTTACAAAGAAGCCTTCTAAATAGAGGGTAAGAGAGCTGTGAAATTGTTTTAAATAGGTATTAAACAAGTGACAAATCAAACAGGCAATTTGAAAGACTCCCTCTATCAAAGCAAGGCTGTGTAAATCACCCAGGAAATTGTTCACAGATTATCTTAGAAGCACAGGCATAAACAGTTCAACCAGAGCTCTGTGATTCTCAGTCTTGAAGGACTACCAAAAGAGAGTGCTACTTCTGGAGAGATATCTGCACTTATAAGTATTTACTTCTGGGAAATTTTCTAAATTTTGGGGAAAAAGGAATTCTTTAGATTGGAGCTTATTAATCTGTGTAATTTAGAATCCAGTGTATTTGTTAACTCAGTCAGGGCCTTGGATCAGCAAAGAGATTTTAGTTTAAATGTAAAACTCAGCAGGTAGCTTTCAGTTTAAGTTTAAAACCCAGCAGAGAGCTTTCAGTTTAAATTCAGAACAAATCTAAGATCGCTCAAATGGCAGACAAAGTCTTAAATTTCACCAGAAAAATGTTTTCGCGAAGAAAATGTCGGGTCCAGCAGACCGGGGAAAGAGTAGACAATCGCTCAACCCCTCAGTGTCCGCTGTTCCCTTTTAATTTTTTCATTTAACACCTTATATTTGCTTATGGTCCAACACAACAATTATAAGAAATTGAAAGAGCTTCTACTTAGCTTAACGTAATGCAGTTATTTGAACCCCTGCAGTGTATCCGATGCACAACATGCGTGTTTCGGGCCACGCCAGCCCTGTGTCAAGTGAAACTGCTATATGGTTAAAGCTGCAGGCATCAAAGGCAGATGCCAGAGTCACGGGATTCTTGTACAATGCCTGCCCCAAGAAGGAGTGGCCAATCAAGTGACATCATATAGTAGGAGGGGCCATTGACTCGAGTTGGTGTGGGAAAATGCAGTATTAAAACCAAACAGGGCGCAAAGGCTTAAGGGGTGCATTTCAGCTGTCTGCCGTTGCCTGCCGCCAGGGCCGGCCTGTCCATTGAGCAAGAATGTTTTTTGCACAGGGCCCCGCGTTTCAGGGGGCCCCGCACAAAAAACATTCTTCAGCATCCCAAGTTTAAAAAAAAAAAAAAAACGGCTGCTTCTGCCGCGGCAGCATCAAGAGCTCTGCCGCGGGGCCCCCCCCTGCCCGGCAGAGCATCCCTGCATCATCAGCTTTCTTCAAGTCCCAAAACGCGGGCTTCTTTCAGAGCCGCGAGAGTTTCTTTTCTCGCGGCTCTGTTAATCCCGCCGGGGCTGATGGGATTTCCCATCACCCTCAGCGGGATTAACAGAGCCGCGAGAAAGGAAACTCTCGCGGCTCTGAAAGAAGCCCGCGTTTTGGGACTTGAAGAAAGCTGATGATGCAGGGATGCTCTGCCGGGCAGGGGGGGGGCCCGCGGCAGAGCTCTTGATGCTGCCGCAGCAGAGCTTTTGATGCTGCTGCGGCAGAAGCAGCCGGTTTGTTTTTGTTTTTTTTTTGTTTTAATTTGGGATGATAGGGGGGAAGGGGGTTTAGGACTGGTAATGGGCTATGGGAGGGGGGAGGCTAAACTGGAAGTGGGCTGATGGGGGGGTGGTTAGGACTGGTAATGGGCCATGGGGGGGGTTAGGACTGGTAATGGGCCATGGGGGGGGAGGCTAACACTGGAAGTGGGCTGATGGGGGGGTTATTTATTTTTTTATTTTTTTATTTATTAACAATTCTTATATACCGCACTATTAGACATCAGCGCAGTTTACATTGAACAGAAAACATCCGACAGTTTACATATGTCTGGTCATTACATTTAACAGGAAGAATAACTTGGCGAAATAGGGAAACTAAATACAATGCAGGGTTATCTGATAAAGGATATCCTCTATCCTTTACAATAGTGGTACAATGGTATATGGAACAACTAGTTATTTACATTGTGAAGTTGGTCTGTTGCGGGAGTCTATCTGGTTTGAGCACTTCTGCTATTCACCTGGGGGTTATGTTCGGAGCTGTCATTGAGATATTTAAGGAAGAGGAAATGCTTTAAAGCCTTTCTGAACTGACTTAGATTAGGTATTGCTCTGATTTGTGCTGGTAAGGTGTTCCATAGAGAAGGGGCGCAGAATTGGAAGGCTCTGTTGGCTGTTGATCTAGTGCATCTGGTGGTGTCATTTGGGATAACTAGTGTGTTTAATTCTGCTGTTCTTCGTGGCCTGTTTGGTGCAAGTGGTTGTATGAGGTTGGAGAGAGAGGAAGAGGTGAGCCCCTTAGCCGCTTTGAATGTTAGCAATAAGGTCTTGAAACTGATCCTTGCTTGAATGGGGAGCCAGTGTAGCTGTTTTAGGAGGGGTGTTACGTGATCTCTCCTGGATGCCCCGAGGAGTACCCTCGCTGCACTATTCATGGCTAATTGCAGGGGGTTCAGGGTAGACCGGGGGAGTCCTTGTAGTATGGAGTTTGAGAAGTCGAAATGGGGGAGTATAAGGGCTTGATAAATGGTACGGAAATCATCCGGTTCAAGTAGCATGCGTAGGTGTCTGAGGGATCTGATTTTAAAGTAGATTGCCTTGACTGTGTTGGCTATGTGGTTCTTCATGTCAAGGTTTTGGTCCAGTGTTACTCCCAGGTAGCGTATTGCCGGTTTAACTTGGAGTTGGGCATCCTTTACGTTAATACAACTAGGTGGGGTGAAGTTGGTGTTCCTCGAGACGAACAGGACTTCCGTCTTTTTGTGTTGTATTCTCAGGTTTTGTGATAGGAGCCACTCTGATATGGTATTAAAGCAGTTAGTCAGCGGGGTAAGGTCTAGGTAATCCAGTGATATTGGCATATATAGTAGCACATCGTCTGCATATATCATGTAACTGACATTAAAGGATCTGATGATGTCGCAGATGGGTTGGATGTATATATTAAACATCAATGCAGATAAAGAGGATCCTTGGGGTACACCTTGACTTTGTTGGAAAGGTTCAGATGTATCCCCGTCGACTCTGACATGCTGCCATCTATCGGACAGGTAAGATTTGCACCATTCGAGTGCTGTTCCACAGATGCCTTTTTCCCTTAGCCGGCAGATGAGAATTTCGTGGCATACAGAGTCAAATGCCGCTGCTATATCTAGGAAGACAAGAGCGAAGCCCTGGTGTATGTTATCCACACCTGAGGTTATGTTGTTGAGGAGTGTTGTGAGTAGTGTTTCTACTCCATGCGACTCTCTGAAACCATGTTGAGCTGGATCCAGTGGAGCTGATGTGTCTATATGATCCTGTAATTGCCTGTGCACTATTTTCTCGATGATTTTTGCTAGCATAGGTATGCTAGATATGGGCCTATAAGATTCTACCTTTTGAGGATCAAGTTTGGTGTTCTTTAGCAGCGGTCTTACAGAGGTCTGCTTGAGCGTAGATGGGAAAGAGCCAGTGGTGAAGGAATAGTCTAAGATTTTCGCTATAGTTGAGGATATGTCACATCGCAGGTCCTTTATCCAGTGCGCAGGACAAGGGTCTGTGTGTGCAGTGGTTGTGTTTAGAGCTAGGATGGTATCTTCAATAGTTTTCTTCGAAGGAGTAGAGAAGGATGCCAGTGATACTGGGTAGTCTTGTTCATCAGGAGGGTCTGGTATTAATATTTTGTTGGTCTTGCACATTTTAGATTGCATGTAAATTGCATAGTCCTGTGGGTGGATCCTATTGTGGTGCTCAGGTGTTGGCTCTTTGGCAAGTGTTTTAACTAAGTTAAACAAGTCGTGAGGTTTATTCAATGACCGTTTCAGGGTATCTGTGTGGTGTTGTCTGATTTTATCTGAGATGGCTTTACGATGCTCTGCCAGGTGATGGATGTAAGCTGACTGGTCACTGGTGGTACGTGACTTTCTCCATCGTTTTTCTAATCTTCTTAAAATGGTTAGTGAGGTTTTTAAATCGGCTGTGAACCAAGGGGCGGTAGATCTCTTCTTTGGGTTCTTGTTTGTTGGAGGACGGATAGCGATTGCGCTGAGTTTTTTATTCCATGTGGAGACCAACTCTTCTAGGCTTAGTGAGGTGTCATCAAAGAGTGTGCTCACTTCAGTGAGGATGCGTTCTTTGTTAAATGGGTGGAATCTTCTGGTATTAGGACTGGTAATTGGCTATGGGGGGGGCTAAGTGGGCTGATGGGGGGGGTTAGGACTGGTAATGGGCTATGGGGAGGGGGCTAAGGCTGGAAGTGGGCTGGTGGTGGTGGGGGGGGGTTAGGACTGGAAATGTGCTGATGAGGGGGTTAGGACTGGTAATGGGCTATGGGGGGGCTAAGACTGGAAATGGGCAGATGGGGGGGTAGGACTGGTAATTGGCTATGGGGGGCTAAGACTGGAAATAGGCTGATGGGGGGGCTAGGACTGAAAATAGGGTGATGGGGGGTTAGGACATAATGGGCTGATGGGGGTTAGGACTAGTAATGGGCTATGAGGAGGCTAGGACTGGAAATGGGCTGAGTGGAAGGAGGGCTTGAACTGCAAATAGCTGATGGGGACGGGGCTTGGAATGGAAATGGGTTGTGAGGGGGCGGGAGCTAGGACTGGAAATGGGTGAGTGGGGGGGGGGCTAGGACAGGAAATGGGCTGATGGAGGGGCTAGAATAGGACTGGAAATTGGCTGTTGGGGGTGCTAAGATTGGAAATGGGCTGTGGTGGGGGTTTGGATTGAAATGGACTCATGAAGGGGCTAGAACTGGAAGTAGGCTCATGGGGGGCTTGGATTGGAAATGGGCTGAGTGGAGGGGAGCTAGGATTTGACATGGGCTGATGGTGGGGCTAGGAAAGGACTAGAAATGGGCTCATGGGGGGCTGGGATTGGAAATGAGCTGATGGAGGGACTCGGATGGGACTGCAAATAGATGGGTGAGCTAGGACTGGAAATGGGCTTATGGGGGGCTAGGACTGGAAATGGGCTGATGCGGGGACTAGAAGGGAACGGATGCTGGGTGGGACTGGAACTAGAATGGAGCTGATGTTGGGGGAGGATTAGAATGGGATGGAGCTGGGAGAGTGAAATGGAGAGGGAAAAAATATTTTGTGTGGGAGGGAAGACAAATCTACAATTGGCCGGATATTGGCAGAGTAAGTGCGGATTGAGGATGGAGGGGTAAAATTTGAGTGGATGAAATAGGAATGAGGAAAGAGGAAAGGAGAAAGATTAGTATGTTAAAGCAGATGTAGAGAGAGAATGGAAAAAAACTAGAAGAGAGAAGAAAAGACAAATGGACAGCAGACGATGAAGAGTTAGCGGAAGACACGAAGAAACCAGAAGAAAGTGGCTGGAGCAATTGCAGCTGAAAAAAATGCACAAAAGGTAGAAAAATATCTCTTTATTTTGAATTTATTAATTGGAATATGTCAGCTCTGGGAAATGTGCATCATTAACGTCTGCGCTTTGTTTAGTACAAGAGCAAATTAATGTATAGTTTTATTTCTACAGTGTTGTACATTCCAAGTTTGGCTTTTGGGATTCCCAGTTTAATTATTGTCTTCCTGTTTCAAAATTGTGATTCCTTGTTTGGTGATGGTCTATGTTCTGCATGTGTAACTGAGCTGAGGTATTCTGTTTATGTAATTCCTATTTGACATTGCCACTTGTTCTCTTTCCCCAGTAGGTCATGTATTGTTGTTCTCTGAAATGTATTGGTTTAATATTTGCAGCGTTTCCTTTTGATAGTTAGGGTATGGTGCTTTATGAGTCCTGGTAGTGCTGTTAGGATACGGCGGGTTTGCTATGGGTTCTAAATGGGCAGTGTTTGTAGTAGTTCCTAATGTGTCTGGCGGTTGGCACTGGATTATAGTAATGTAGAAGTCTTTTAGTCTTTCTTTATTCATACACTCATTAAGAGGCATGTTTACTAAAAGTTTGTGTATAGTAACATTATGCAAATATTTATGCAAATGAGGCCCCTTATGCAAATGAGGCCCCGCACCGAGTCTCCGCACATGGCCCCGCACCCCCCTTGGGCCGCCCCTGCCTGCCGCCGCCACTTTTTCTTCTCTCAGTGGCGGCAGGCAACGGCAGACAGCCTAAATGTGCCCCTTAAGCCTCCTCACGGCACGCTAAGCAGGTCTGGTCCCTCCGGGAAGGACCAAACCTGCTTAGCGTGCTGGCGACTTGCACATCGGGTGCACGCCTCTTCTCTCCCGTCCCCATAAATTGGCTAGATGGAGGTGCGAGGGGGGGGGGTGTGCCCGATGTGCAAGTCGCACAGGGCGCATTTCACGATCTATGCGGCCCTGCATATGGACACTACGATATCTCAGCCATTGATACAACCTCCAATGCAGACACATCATGGTCAAACCACTCTGTTTCTGGCCATACCCACAATCCCCTCCTCCTCATTATGCACATTTGCAGACAAAGGTAGGGAACAGCTTAGGCCAGGGGTGGGCAATTCCAGCCCTCGTGCACCACAATCCAGCCTGGTTTTCATGATGTCCCTAATGCATATTCATGAGATCTATTTGCATCCACTGCCTTCCATTGTATGGAAATAGGTCCATGAATATTCATCAGGGAGATCATGAAAACCAGGCTGGATTGTGGTTCATGAGGGACGGAATTGCCCACCCCTGGCTTAGGCAATGGCAAGCACAGTGCAGTGCCAAAGGCCACAAAACTCTGGAGGAACACACACACACACATCGCAGTGCTGTGCAGAAGTGGGGATGGTTGGCACCCTGCCTGACACTTCGGTCATCATATGAGCTCAAGCATTACTAACGTGTGCTCATTTTGCAGGTGCCAGTAGCGCACCCTGATGTTAATGCCTGCTCAGTGTGCTGGTGCTGTCAGCCTGCCTCTGTATTCAGGTGTGGATAGTGGAAGCTGTCTGTATGTCTGATGGGTGTCTTTACCCTTGCAGACCAATTAATTGGGGGTTGTACATGTTGGTGCTACCCCCAATTAATTGACCTGCAAGTTTACCCACTGGGATATGCAAGACATGAGCCACAGTTCCAGATGGGGAGTCATAGGAACACATGGGTGGCCACGCTGCTCACCCCAAGCAACTGCTGCCAGCATAACCCCATCCCTGCCAGCTGCAGATATGTCTCAGAGGGAGGTGGACAGCCACAGCAGTGGTATGTGCCTAGGTGGCTGCTTTTTGCAGCCCGCTGTAGAGCTATAGCTGCTGGCGCTACTGGCCTCTTCCTCTGGAGCCAGAGGCAGCAGGGAGAGCCAACCAGGGTCTCTGCCTAGGGTGCCAGGGATCCTTGGACTGCTCCATGTTGTGCATCATCTTTTCATAGCAGCAGCATATTTGTGTGCCACCACTGTTACTGTGGGATCATGGTGGACATAACAGATGTGCAACCTGAGCAGCTGCCTGGTGAGCCATGTGCACCATCTACTGCATGACCCACATGCCACCCCCTTTGCCCCATTAGCACCATCAACATAGTGCCTTTTCATATTTGGGAACTATGCTGCTGCTGCTAATGGAGCACTACTATTACTTACTTGGGCTCACCTGCTGTACATCACATTGCAGATGTTTAAATAGGCTCTCTCTCCTCAAAATATCCCTTTCCATGAGGTTTTACTTGGCATTAGGTTTCCCAGCTTTAACAGGCGCTAACGCAACTGGCATTAAAGGAGCACACACTGTCAACGCCCACTCTCCGCCCCATTAATGCCCACTCTCCACCTCCTGTACCCTTAATGCTGCAGAAGCCTTTAATGTTCGTTAATGCAGCGTTATCGCAGCATTAAGGGCACAAGGGTGCCAATAACAGGCATTTAGTAAACATACCCCTAAGTGGTTACCACTAAAATTAGTTTCTACTAAGATGTGCTAATGGTTACCACGTAAGCATAAGAGTTACTAATTCCTGTGGTAACTGCGTATCAAATGATGGGGCAGGGAACGGGTGAGTTAGGGGTGGAAAGTGGGCATGGAGAGCACACTGTGGTTAGTATAGAGGTACATATCGTGTGCTTTCAGTGTTGCATTCAGCACGAGTGCTCTTAACATGATCTTAATGGATGGCATTAAGTGTACCTGTGTTAATTGTAAATACTGCTGTCACCTATTAGGATACATTTCAGTGTGGTAACTGCTGGGAACATGCTGGACACACCCCTGAGAGTTAGCATATGATTGTTGAACGTACCCCACATTAATATTTACTCAAAATGTGCAGTAAGTGCAAAATCTTTTTACTAATGGCTGCTACCTGGTAGCATGTGTTTTGGCACATAATGAAGGCACACTGGGATACATGTTGCCAAGTAGTGCAGGACCATGACAGATAGCGCAAGATGATTCCCATGCTAACTTCAAACCAGCGTTAAGGTTGCAAGTGGATGGGTAGGGGCCAGAGAGTGGACGTGGTGAGCTTGGCACAATTAATGCTGTGGTGTTAGGCTCACCCTGCGCTAATCTGGACAGGGGTCTGTGTTAATTGCCAGGGAAATGCTTTCCACATTCTCAATAGGGGTGGTGCATGTACCATGCCATGATTTTGGTGATATTGATGCATTACGTGGAACAACTTAGTGCACATAAGTAAAAGGTCTCTCAGCTATGGCCTTGTCCACCCCGAGTACCTTTTTTTTTCCATTGACCCCTAAAGGTAGTACCCCGAGATTACCACTAGGGGTCAGAGGTGTTATTTTGATGCCAGGTGCTTAACAGAATAGAGCAAAAGTTACATCCACAGAAAAATTCTCCTTTCAGTTCCATACGTTCATGAATTTATATACAGATCTTGTCCCTCACAGCCTTTACTGGGAGACTTTCATGCATTCAGTAACCTTTTTGTGAAGAAATGCATGCCAAGGTTCAGGGTCGGATTTACCTATATGCCATGTACGCCATGGCGTAGGGCCCACAGCTGGCAAGGGCCCACAAAAATGAACAAGTTAGGCTTTTTTTTTTTAATAAAATTTAAAAAAAAACCTGCTGGCTGCCGCCGCGGGGCCCCCTCTGCTGCCGCGGCAGCATGGACTGACCCGCGGGGGCCCCCTCGGCAAGCTCGATCCCTCCCTCCGTGCCTCCCTCCCTCCCTCCCCTGCGGGCTTAACAGAGACGCGAGGGAGACAGTCTGCCTTCGCGCCTCTCACAGCCTGCACGGAGGGAGGGACCGGCAGACCGACATTGCAGAGGGGGCCCCCGCGGGTCAGTCCATGCTGCCGCGGCAGCAGTGGGGGCCCCGCGGTGGCCGCCAGCAGGTTTGTTTTTTTTAATTACATTTTACTTTAGGCCGGGGGGGGGGGTAGGACTGGTAATGGGCTATTGGGGGGGGCTGGGGCTGGGACTGGAAATGGGTTGGGGGATTAATGCTGGATGTGGGCTGATGAGGTTAGGACTGGTAATGGGCTGTGGGCTGTTGGGGGGGTTAGAACTGGTAATGGGCTTTGGGGGGGTTAAGACTGGTAATGGGCTGTGGGCTGATGGGGGCTGTCTGGTAATGGGCTATGGGGGGGCTAGGACTGGAAATGGGCTGGGGGGGTTAAGACTGGAGGTGGGCTGATGGGGTTAGGACTGGTAATGGGCTGTTGGGGGGGTTTAGAACTGGTAATGGGCTTTGGGGGGGGTTAAGACTGGTAATGGGCTGTGGGCTGATGGGGGCTGTCTGGTAATGGGCTATGGGGGGGCTAGGACTGGAAATGGGCTGGGGGGGTTAAGACTGGAGGTGGGCTGATGGGGTTAGGACTGGTAATGGGCTGTTGGGGGGGGTTTAGAACTGGTAATGGGCTTTGGGGGGGTTAAGACTGGTAATGGGCTGTGGGCTGATGGGGCTGTCTGGTAATGGGCTATGGGGGGGCTAGGACTGGAAAGGGGCTGGGGAGTTAAGACTGGAGGTGGGCTGATGGGGTTAGGACTGGTAATGGGCTGTTGGGGGGGTTTAGAACTGGAAATGGGCTTTGGGGGGGTTAGACTGGTAATGGGCTGTGGGCTGATGGGGCTGTCTGGTAATGGGCTATGGGGGGCTAGGACTGGAAATGGGCTGGGGGGTTAAGACTGGAGGTGGGCTGATGGGGTTAGGACTGGTAATGGGCTGTGGGCTGATGGGGGGGGGGTTAGGACTGGCAATGGGCTATGGGGGGCTGACTGGAAATGGGTTGATGGGGTTAGGACTGGAAGTGGGCTGATGGGGGGTTAGGACTGGTAATGGGTTATAGGGGGGGCTTAAACTGAAAATGGGGTGATGGGGGGTTAGGACTGTAAGTGGGTTGATGGGGGCTAGGACTGGTATTGGGTTGGGGGGTTGCTAGGACTGGAAATGGGCTGATGGGTGGCTAGGACTGGAAATGGGCTGATGCAGGGACTAGAAGGGAATGGATGCTGGGTGAGGCTGGAACTAAAAGGGAGCTGATGTTGGGGGAGGATTAGAATGGGATGGGGCTGGAAGAGTAAAATGGAGAAGGGAAAAATATTTTGTGTGGGAGGGATAAAAAATCTACAATTGGCCGGGTATTGGGAGAGTAAGTGGGGATTGAGGATGGAGGGGTAAAATTTGAGTGGATGAAATAGGAATGAGGAAAGAGCAAAAGGAGAAAGATTAGTATGTTAAAGCAGATGTAGAGAGAGAATGGAAAAAACTAGGAGAGAAGAAAGGACAAATGGACAGCAGACGATGGAGAGTTAGCAGAAGACACGAAGAAACCAGAAGAAAGTGGCTGGAGCAATTGCAGCTGAAAAAAATGCACAAAAGGTAGAAAAATATCTCTTTATTTTGAATTTATTAATTGGAATATGTCAGCTCTGGTAAATGTGCATCATTAACGTCTGCGCTTTGTTTAGTACAAGAGCAAATTAATGTATAGTTTTATTTCTACAGTGTTGTACATTCCAAGTTTGGCTTTTGGGATTCCCAGTTTAATTATTGTCTTCCTGTTTCTAAATTGTGATTACTTGTTTGGTGATGGTCTATGTTCTGCATGTGTAACTGAGCTGAGGTGTTCTGTTTATATAATTCCTATTTGACATTGCCACTTGTTCTCTTTCCCCAGTAGGTCATGTATTGTTGTTCTCTGAAATGTATTGGTTTAATATTTGCAGTGTTGCCTTTTGATTGGTAGAGTATGGTGCTTTGTGAGTCCTGGTAGTGCTGTTAGGATACGGCGGGTTTGCTATGGGTTCTAAATGGGCAGTGTTTGTAGTAGTTCCTAATGTGTCTGACAGTTGGCACTGGATTATAGTAATGTAGAAATTTTTTAGTCTTTCTTTATCCATACACTCATTAAGAGGCACGTTTACTAAAAGTTAGTATATAGTAACATTATGCAAATATTTATGCAAATGAGGCCCCTTATGCAAATGAGGTCCCGCACCCCCTTTGGGCCGCCCCTGCTGGGGGCCCACAATTTTTGTTGGCGTAGGGCCTCACTCAAGGTAAATCCGGCCCTGCCAAGGTTACTTCTCAGCAATATATGGCATCATTTCTTGTTTTCAAATGCTTATTTATGCACCAGCAACTGTCAGTTTTTTATATTTAGCTTTGTGATTTGTAGGCCTCTCGTTTCATACTGAAAGAGATCTTTAATCAGCTACATGAAATGTATATTCAGAATGAAGTAACATTGAATTCCTTCTTTTTATTTTATAGCTAGTTAACTGAAATTGGGAGAGTAAAATATATTTTTTGAGTTTGGAAAATATCTGGGGAAAGCAAGAAAATGGATTAGATAATACACTAAATAACAAAGAAGCTGCAATGAAATCTAAAATTGTACATCTTGATATTCAAAAGGGTTTATACCCCGCTGAGCCCCATATTCAGCAGCACAGTACTGCTGAATATCTCCACAGACCACCTTGCCACAATCCGGATAATGTTGGCAGGTCCGTGGGTGTGGCTGGGGCAGTCTTGGCATTTATCCAGTCGTCAGAGATTTTCAGCCTGCTATCTAGACAGGTAAACTGCATAAAGTTAGAATAGATCAGTGGATTGATACCTTAATGCCCGGTGTCCTATTAGTGCCCAATAAGTGGGGTCAAGCACCCTTACTGCTGGAACACCTACTCCCCACCCTGGTCTTTACCACACAATAACACCCTTATTGCTGCCGTTAACACTTGCTAACTGATGCGCCCTTAACGCTCTTTAGTAAACATACCCCTTGGAGGTAATTTTATAGCTGCTGCCTTAGTGGACATAACACTTCTTCTTTTCACTCTGTGGACTTTGAAGGATTTTCAGTGCAAAATAAAATTTATATTTTCACTTTCAAAACTATCACAAATACATTTGCAAAGTCAAAATACGTGCATACTTGTTAAAATTCAAAAGTATGTGTGCAGGTGCAAATTACATCCCAGTGTCATCCCTAGAACTAACCTCTCCCTAAAGCTAGGTCCTGCTTAACCATTATGCAGATTAAGTGGTTGCCAAGGGCAACAAAAAGCATCGCTAATCAAAGCAAAACAATAGGTTCTGACAGCAACACCAACTCAAACCCAAGGAACCTTCAAGGTGAACGTTTACCTGCAGGAAGGGTGGAAATTTTCAAATAGCCCATTTAGACTCGTGGGGATCATTTTATGGGTTTCCACATATAAAGCCTGCTTTACACTCAGAAAAGCCTTTATGCTCTGCCTAAACTATTCCCAAGGGCATAGTTTAAGCAGAGCAGAGGTACATATGTATGCGTGTATTTATATGAGAGATTTTCGCTGTCATATTTTATAGTATGTATGAATATATGTGTAGAGTGCATGCACACATTTACACCTACCTTGGAGCAGGTATAAGTGTGACCATCAGCATTTATGCACTATTGAGGCTAAATCTGGGAACCTATTTTATAAAGGCGCATAGATGCCAATGCTGCCTCATAAAATAGACTTACGTAGGTCCACTGTTAAAGACTGAAACGTGTGAATGTACCTGTAGATTTTGTACAATATGGAAGTACAACATAACTCTGTTTCCATTCTACCTAAAATTCCACCCCTCAGAATGCCTATGTGCAGATTGTGTAAAACTAGGTGCATTCTTTCCATGTGCCTACCTTTTCCACATGTATACAGTGCCAGCACAAGGGTTTCTGCCAACCCAGGCAGAAGCCCCAGCCATGCTGCCCCCCCCCCGTCAAGTCAAGTTGCACTGTGCTGCCTCCCACACTGCCCCACCCACCCCCCATGCTGAACCACCATCCCCACTGCTACCGATTCTGTTAGCAGGGTGGGGGGTATGGCTCGGCTTGGCACGATGGCAATGCCCTGTAGCAGGTTATGTGCTATAGCACACAGCCTGCTGCTTCTGACCCCCCCCCCCCCGACACAACTTCCTGTTTCAGGGGGGTCAGAAGCGGCAGACAATGTGTGCCCACAGAGGTCTGCCACCCTAGGCAGCCCCCTAGTGTGCCTAGTGGACGGGCTGACCCTGTGTGTATGCAACTGCATATTTATTAGAGCCCTTTTCTATGTGTAAACCAGGCTTTGTAGGGGGAGTGTGTGTGTGTGTGTGTGTGTGTTGCTCTCTCTCTCTCTCTAGCTCGAGTGTGTGTGTGTGTGTGTGTGTGTGTGTGTGTGTGTTGCTCTCTCTCTCTCTCTCTAGCTCTATTTATATCTTTAATGGCCAATCTACTGATATTGCTCTAAATATGAAGGAACTGACCCAAAAGAGGAAACTACTACTACTTGGAGATTCCATCATCAGAGGCCCCAACTTGGGAACACAGTTCAAAGGAGAGAAGATGGTCAAATGCCTCCCAGGCTCTTCAGCTAGGAGTACGAACCAAATTGCTGGCATACTTAGTGCAGAAAGTGAACACTCCAAAACTGACATTGTCATCCACTTGGGTACAAATGACCTGCTAGAAACAGCGCCTCTACAGTTCAGAGGGACTTCCAGATTCTAGGAGAGAAAGTCAAACACACTGCTAACATTATAGCATTCTCAGAAGTTCTACCTGTTCTTGGTAAAGGGGCAGAAAGGCTACATTGCATAATCAACTTTAATACATGGCTCCAAACCTGCTGCAAACAAGAATTTAGATATGTAGGAGACTGGGGAAATAGATGGAATAACAAGAGGCTATACAGTGTTGATAGACTACATCTCTCTGTTGCAGGGAAAAGGATCCTAAGTGAAAAATTCAGGCAGTATGTGGACAGGCATTTCAAATAGAGAAAGGGGGTGATAGATGGAAAAGAACAAGTTCAGGACGTCACTCCCAGCAAAAACATAATAACATTGGAAACAGATGCAGTATTAACCCACACATCAATCCCAAGTAGGAAGAGGCGTGTGAAACAAAATCCATGTAAAATGCAGGCAAGCCAGTCAACAAATGCTGGAAAGCAATGAGCACAAATGCTTGAAGCTTAGCCAATAAAGTTCCTGACCTGGAAGCCCTAATGGTGGAAATGGACTTAGACATTGTGGCCATTACAGAAACATGGCTTAACGAATCGCATGAATGGGATATAACCATAGCTGGCTATAATCTATTTAGAAGAGGATAGAAAAGGAGGAGGAGTAGCCCTATATGTCAAAAGCAATATTAAAGCTGCTGAAAAGCAGGGGACGTGGGGAAAAGAAGAAGCGCTGTGGATTGTGTTGGAAAGAGGAGATGACACTGTAATCCATACTGGTGTAGTCTACAGGCCTCCAACTGAAACCAAAGAAATGGATAGCGAATTTATTATTGATATTGCAAAGTTAGCCACAAAGGGGGAAGTGATCATATTGGATGACTTTAATCTACCCGATGTGGATTGTAGTATTCCTTCTGCAAATCTGAAAAGAAATAAAGAAATTGTGGGCGCCTTCCAAGATGCATTACTTAGACAAATGGTGATGGAATTGACTGGGGAACCTCAACGCTGGATTTAGTACTCACCAACAGAGATAGCGTGTCAAATATCTAGGTAGGTGCCCAGGTGAGCAGCAGCGATCATCACACGGTGTGGTTTGAGATAAAAGCCAAGAGCCAAGAGAGTCCAATCACAGCAAGCTTATAGTTCTAGACTTCAAAAACACTGACCAGTAAAATGGTAGAAGAAAAGCTGGCTAAAGATGTGAAGTGTGGCAAAAAAAACCCCTTTTTCAGGTATAATGGGGAGAGGAGGAAAATCAGAGGTGGAATTACAGGACTCAAAAGTGCCGGGAACAGATTTGTGGAAAGTGACATTGAAAAAGCGAAAATGCTAAACAAATTCTTCTGTTCTGTTTTTACTAAAGAAAATCCTGGAGAAGGACCACCTGTGATTGACAAATACTGTATACAAATGGGTATGGAGTAGATAACACACCATTCACAGAAGATGATGTGTTAGAACAGCTTGCAAAACTGAAAGTGGACAAGGCCATGGGAACAGAAGGGATACATCTCAGGATACTGAAAGAGCTCAGAGAGGTTCTCGCAGGGCCGTTAAAGGATGTTTTTAATAGATCCTTGGAGACAGGAGAAGTTTCACAGGACTGGATAAGAGCTGATGTGGTACCTCTTCATAAAAGTTGTAATAGGGAAGAAGTGACAAACTACAGGCTGGTAATCCTTACCTTGGTGGTGGGAAAAGTAATGGAGGTGCTCTTGAAAGAGTGAATAGTGGACTTTCTCGAAACCAACAGGTTGCATGATCTAAGGCAACATGGTTTTACGAAAGGACAATCTTGCCAAACAAATCTGATTGAGTTCTTTGCCGAGGTGACCAGAGAACTAGATTAAGGACATGTGATGGATGTGATCTATCTAGATTTCAGCAAAGGCTTTGATACTGTTCCTCATAGGAGGCTTATCAATAAACAGCTTGGGGATGGGTCCCAAGGTGGTGAACTGGATCAGACATTGGTTGAATGACAGACGATAGAAAGTGATGGTAAACGGAACTCACTCATATGAAAGGAAGGTGATTAGCAGTGTGCCCCAAATTTGGGACCAGTACTGTTCAATGTATTTGTGAGTAATATTGTTGAAGGACTGAATGGAAAAGTCTGTCTTTTTGCAAATGACAGGAAAATTTGCAACAGAGTGGACTTCCCTGAGGGAGTGGATAATGCGATGAAAGATCTACAAAAGCTGGAAGAATGGTCTAATGCTTGGCTATTAAGATTTAATGTGAAGAAGTGCAGTGTCATGCATTTTGGAAGCAAAAATTCAAGGAAATTGAATGTGATATGGGGTGAGAAGTTGGTGCGCATGAACCAGGAGAAGGACCTCAGAGTGATTGCTTCTGAGGATCTCAAGGTGGGAAACAGTGTGACAAGGCGGTGGCAAAAGCCAGAAGGATGCTGGGTTGCATACAAAGAGGAATTACCAGCAGTAAGGAGGAGGTACTAATGCCACTGTACAAGTCACTAGTGAAGCCTCACTTGGAATATTATGTTCAGTTTTGGAGACCATGTCTCGCAAAGGATATAAAAAGTCTGGACGCAAAATAATCCGGAGCCTATGTCAGAAGACGTATGAAAAGAGACTTGAAGACCTAAATATGTATACTCTAGAGGAGAGGAAGGACAGGGGAGATATGATTCAGACCTTTAAATACTTGAAGAGTATTAATGAACCAATAAATCTCTTTCAAAGATGGGGAAGCTGCAAAACTAGAGGGCATAACATGAAGCTGCAAAGGGGTAGACTGAAAGGCAATGTCAGGAAATACTCTTTCACTGAAAGGGTGGTGGATGCTTGGAATGTCCTCCCGATGGAAGTGGTGGGGGCAAACACAGTGACAGAATTCAAAATGGCATGGGACAGACACAGTGGATCCCTTTCTAGCAACAGGATAAAATCAAAATAAACATAGCTCTCTCTTATATCTCAACAAATAGGGGTGACCTACACGAAGCGATGGGTACACCCTAAACAAAGGCATGGGGAGGGGAGACCTGCACAGAGTGTCAGGTGCACCTACTCTTACCGCCTTGTTGGGCAAACTAGATGGACCATACTGGTCTTTACCTTCTGTCATATACTATGTTACTATATGAAAAATAGTTTGATATTTAAAATCACGGGGGCCGATATTCAGCAGCAGGCAACCAGCACTGTTAAAGTGACTGGCCATTGCCACATCAACTAAGACCTGGATATTCAATACCAGGATTGCTTTATGGGAAGGCTGGTGCTGGGAAGATCATGATCAAGTTTAATTAATGAAATCTTGGGAGAGGGGGCGCATAAGGCTGAAGATTTGCCTAGGGTGCCTAAAATCCTTGCATTGGGCCTGCCTAAAATGGGTAACAATACATGTGAAATGGCATTACATGACTATACAATGGGCAATGTTATAAAAACCCATTTGCATTAGCAAAGCACTGTTTTGCCTGAAGAAATGGGTTGAAAATAACCCTCTAAAAAATTGTGCATGTTACCCATTCTCAGCTTCTTCTGCAGAATTCATGCAGGAATGCACTTTTAGCAGGACTGCCTGGAGCTGAGATTGAATTGTGTAGATACCATTGCCCACATAACTGGTTTCACTTCAAGAAGCCTATAAGGAATGAATGAATGAACTTGCACAATGGAAATTAGATTCTGAAGTATTCTATAGGGACATAGCCTGTCTTTGCAATAATGCTGCTCATTCTCATTTCATTCTAGTTAATTATCTTAATAATTATGCTGTTAGCATTCTGTTGTTTCCATCCCCTTATTAATAATAAATTCTTTAAAAAAAACATATCTCATTCTGAATCAGATGAGCTTTAATAACTGGTGCTAATCAGTGTTGATGATATGCATTCCACTGCTCAATCTGTTCCATAGTGTACAAGTTAATGGTGTATCCTCGTAATCTTGAGGTCATTTTTGATGCCTCTCTCTCCTTCTCTGCACACATCCAAAATGCTGCTGAAGTGTGTTGTTTCTTCCTTTTCAGCACTGTTAAAAATCCATCCCCTCTTTTCTGAGCATGTTCCCAAAACACTCTAAGGATGTGCAACCACAATATCGCTCAATTGTGCATACTATTGCGTAACAATGGGTGCTATGGACAAATAGTGTGCAGCATTGAGCAGTGATAAATGTTGTTGAGTGATGGTGTGCACTATTTGTTCCTAGCACGCACTACTAATCAATAGCATGCAGCGCTGTGTATTCCTTGTAACACTATATAAATGATTAGTAGTAGTTGTACAGAGTGATAGGGCGTGCTATTAATGATATTTCTCCTGAAATGAAATAAAGAAAAAAGAAAAATCCAACACATGACACAGGAAACAAAACAAAATGAACATTTTTGGCCTCTGCACCCTTAAAACACTTTTCATCATCTCCCACTTAGACTACTGTAAATCAGTCCTTGCTGGTCTTCTGCAGAACTATCTTTTTCCATTGTAATCTGTTCAAAATACAGTTGCATGACAGGTTTTTTTAGTGTCACTACTACTATATAACCCCTCTCCTCAAATCATCATTGTATTGGATCCCCATGCACATCAAAATATGGTTCAGACACTTATTGCCCATCTCCAAAGCTTTCACTCTGCACTTCGGGCTCGATAGTCAAAAAAAGCTGAACTCTTAAAATTTTGCTTCCTATTTTTAGCCACACTTCGGAGACCAAGTTTTCAGCTGAAAATTCATCCTATTTTAGGTGCTTAAAATGTATGGGCCCAATATTCAAAAGGTATTTACATAGTTTATGGCCCAGTAAACTGTGTAAATTCCTTAGATGGGGATATTGAACTGCACCTACACAGTTAGTGCCACTGAATATCCCGATCTAAGGGGCATGTTTACTAAAGTCCGCAAATTTGCGCGCCGCAAAATAGCGCACGGCAACGCGCCACTGAAACACGCATAAACGCGTTTAAACGCCCCGCACACGTGCGTGTCACCCCCGCACAGGTACGCGGCACACCAACGGGCCCCGTACAAGTGCGGGCCCGCAAATATCCGATAGAGGCGTGGCACGGCTAAAGGAGGGCGGAGGAAGGCTCCGGAGGGGCGGAGGGACGGGGTCAATGGGTGGAGAGTGGGAGGGGAGAGGGTCCCCGCACAGTATCGGGCCCGAATTTGCATGTAAAAACTACCGCGAGTGAAACACTCGCGGTAGAAAGCATTTAAAGGGAAGAGAAACCATTTCCGTCAGCAATGTACAGGAAAACCGGGGAAACCAGCAAAACGTGAGCAGTGTGATACATGTGCACAGCACAAAAGTGCACATAAAAATAGGAAATGACCACAACAGAACTATTAAAAATAGTAATTCAGCTGGGGAACAGTTATAGTGATGGGCAAATACAGAATACACACCCAACAAAGCTCCAGAAAAAAGAAATGAATTTTGGAAGGGTTTACGGAGCGGAGACTCTTCCAAACAACATTTCCTGTTGTGGAGCTGTCCTGGGAGTGTTTGCTATGGTTGCCCATTAATATCACTGTTGCCCAGCATGGTGATATTGTTTCCCCCAGTTCCCGTGGTCATTTCCGTGGTTTATGTGCACGTTTGTCACCAGACAGGGTGCATATGCCCACAGCGTAGAGCAGGGTTTGTGACTCCATCCTGCCAGGCTCACTACCTCCAGGGGCTGCACTGTCTCTGTGGCCATAGTGTGGTGCAGCGGACAGAGTCAGTACCTCTAGGACCAGAGAGTCAGAGGTTCAAAGCCCAGCTGGGGCACTTGCCAGCCCAGTCCCTATATTTTACCCACCACTAAACACAGATAGCGCAGACACCCCTGTATTGCAGGGGACATAAGCATGGGGAAAACACCCATATTTTACCCAACAACGCACACACACCACAACAATGGGCATTACCCACAGCCAAGTACCCCAAATGCAGTCCCGTACTGCCACATTCCAATCAGGTCACCTGCTTTTTATGGGAGGAGCTCATGCCAGCATGTTGGCGGACGAGTACATGTGGTGCAGGGGGCAGTGGCTGCTAGCAACAGAAGACAGAGGCCTAGCCATGTGCAGGCTGCCACCGTCCACTGCAACAGACTGCAACAGCCGGATCCACAGTCATGGACATGCCAGGGAATCCACCCAATCTGTGGCTACACAGTGGTGCAGTGCACACAGACACTGCATGCAAGAGCAGAAGGTCACAGATTCAAAGCCCAACTGGGGCAACTGCCAATCTTGCCCACATATTTTTCCCCCAAGTAAACAGTGATAGTAAGGGCACACCTTTCCTGGCGAGGACATATGCAATGGCAATACGTCTATCTTTTACCCCACTGAGCAAAGACACCATGAACAGGGCCAGTACCCAGAGCAGAATCACCCAAATGCAGTCCTGGTGGGGCACACACCAGTCATGTTCCATGATGCCACTCATACAAATGCCTGTGCTGTATATCTATGCACCACACCCATGGTATGTAGATGTAGCTCATGCATATCCATGAGGGACAGCAGGAAAACCAGAACGGACTAATATAAAGACTAAGCCCAAAGAAAGCTTCCTGTATTTGACTGGCTAGTCACTTCCTACTAAGAGAAGTGGTACTAAAATGGCAGCTTAGGCCATTGAACAACAACTAAAGGAGAAAAGAAGAAAGCAGGAGAAAAGGATCCTTGGAGACAGAAGGAGCAATAGGGAACCTTTATTCAGGATAAAGAGGAGAATGATAGAGAGGATGTTCCCTGGAATAAAAGATAAGGAAGACCAGATTTCAAGAGGTGGAAGGGCTGTGATCACATCCAAATCCACTATTCTTTCGATACACTTGGATACTCTGGGGAAAGAGTGAAGAGGAAAGTCATTAGTAAGGAGCTGGCCCACTATGTCACATTGTGAGGCCCCCTCATTGTTGGAAAGAGGAGTCAAATATTTTAATTTAAAGAATGGCATGTGAAAACAATTTTCAAAATTAAAAAATGTATTAATAACATTATGTATTTATTTATTTAGCTGTATTTATATACCGTCTTTCACCGGGTCAAGACGGTTTTCCAGGAATGAAAGTAAAGTACATTATAACTGTGTAATTAAACTATATACAAACATGCAACTATGAGACCTTGGGTTCTTAGCAAATCCATTGATCTTAACTATATACATTTCTGGCTATGTAGTTGTAATAATAGAATAGTCCCAAAAAAACCACTGGATCACAAACTCTAAACTTCAATCCGCTACTGGATAGAAAGATCAAACATCAATCAAAATAAAGAATGATGGAGGAAAAAGACCTCAGGGTTCTCTGCAACAATTGTGAAAACTCACTATACCTCTGCAACAGCCAACTCTGGCATACTGCAGTAATAAGTTAACCCCATAGCCTCGTTGGTCATAAAAAACCTCCAACATTCTAGTAGTTGAAATCTTCCACACATCAAAGACAGACTACTAAAAAAGGTTTAACTTTTAGGTAGTAATACCCTTTACACATTTGCTTAAACCAAAACAATAGCTGTGGATAAACTTCAAACAACCCTTGGTCCAGCTTCAACACGGAGCGTTTCACCGAAGCTGCTTCAGGGAGCTAAATGTCTGGCGTCAGAGTTGGAACAATGATGCTATGGGGTTAACTAATTACTGCAGTATGCCAAAGTTGGTTGTTGCAGAGGTATTGTGAGTTTTCACAATCATTACCATTGCATTGGCGAGAGAACCTAAGGTATTTTTCCTCCATCATTTTTTATTTTGATTGATGTTTGATCTTTCTATCCAGTGGCAGATATGTGTTTGAAATTTAGAGTTTGTGATCCAGTGGTTTTTTTTGGGGCCTATTCTTTCAGTACACTTGGATCTGAAGAAGCAAGGTTTGAATGCTCAGTTGCAATGATAGTCATCTTGTAATGTTCTTTTGGGGGGGGGGGTCATGAGCCTGGGTTGAAGTGTTCCTTGAACAGATGTGTTTTTAGATGTTTTCTGAAGGTTGTTATGTCACTGATGTTCCTGAGTTGGTCCAGTAACTTGTTCCATATGGAGAGTGCGTATAGCTGGAAGGCTCTTTTACTTGTTTGCTGATTGGATTTGGTTCTGATGTGGGGGATGATGAAGGTATTCATTGTGGATGTCCATCTAGATCTGTGCGGTTGGTGGAGCTTAAGAAGTGAGTGGAGGTGGGTGTGTGTGTGGGGGGGGGGGCTCTGAGTGGATTGTTTTGTGGGTTAGGAAGATGGATTTGTATGTTATATGGCTCTGTAGTGGGAGCCAGTAGAGCTGTTTTAATATTTGGGTGATGTGATCTTGCCTTGCTGCTGCTTGTAGGTTCTGGATGTCGAGTGGAGTGCTGTTTGGAGTGGTAGGAGTATAGAGTGTGGTAGTCCTTGGTAAATGGCATTGCAGTAATCCAGGTGAGGTATTATTAAGGCTTGTAGTATGGTACAGAAGTCTGCAGGTTCGAGAAGTGGTCAGAGGTGCTGGAGAGTCTTTGTTTTGTGGTAAATTTTTCAGGTGATTTTATTTATGTGCAGTTTGAATGTTAAGTGTTGGTCGAGACTGACCCCAAAGTATATGACTTCAGTCTTGGTTTTGATTGTAGTGTTTTTCATTGTTATTGTAGCAGGGGAGACAAAGGTGGTGTCCCTCATTATGTAGAGTGCCTCCTTCTTGTTGTAGTTCATTTGCAGATTGTTGACTCTTAGCCAGTTGGTAACCTCAGTGAATCATTTCTGCTGGGTGGATGGAGTGGGTTGGTTTGTGTTAATAGGTCCATATATCATAATGTCGTCAGCATAGATATTGACATATAGGTTGTGTTTTCTTATAATTGAGCAGAGTGGTCACAGGTAGAGGTTAAAGAGTAAGGCAGAGAGGGTGGGTCCTTGGCAGACTCCTTGTGTTTTCCTGTATGGGGTAGAGGTGTTTTGTCCAATCTTTATTTGTTAATGTCTGTCGGTGAGGTATGATGTGAACCATTTGAGTGCAGTGCCTTGAATTCCATTGGTGTGTAGACACCGGAGTAGAGTTTGGTGATTTACAGTGAGTTAAAGTGAAGGAGAACAAACCAGTCAGTACTAGAAGAGATCAAACTTAAGCTATCTTTAGAAGCTCAGATGGCAACACTTTGACTTTCATATTTTGGACACGTCATGCAAATAGAGAGATTGTTAGAGAAAGATATCATGCTTGGCAAGATAGAAGGTCAACACAAAAGTGGAAGGCCAGCAGTGAGATGGATCAATACAACAACAGCAGCTATGGGTGCCACTCTATCAACAATGAGCCACCTGACTGAAGACTGAACACAGTTTAGGACAACAGAGGGTCACCATGAGCCGATATCGACCTGATGACACTTAACAACAAAAACAAAGTGAAGGACCATTCATCCTTGGCTGAAGTGAGAGGCATGGGCCAAATGGTTCTGCTGGCACCCTGTCTTTGAGGGCCTGAAAAGGAGGAGTTCTCCATCTGGAAGGAACAGTCCAACTAAACTTTGTGAGATCAACTCTTTTTTGTGCTCTGCCATTATGTTATAATTTTTATAGTCATTGTCAAATGCAATGTGTGCCTTTGAATCAGTCCTGACTCCTGGTGACCCAGAAGCTCCTGGGTGTTCTTGGCAGTGTCACCAGAAGTAGATTGCCAGGCCTTTCTTCTGATGGTAAACCAAATTCTACAAAATAACAATCACTCAACACATCTAATCCCTAAACAAAAGAAGAGTGAAAAACATCAAAAAATATGAGCGAGCACATGAAAGTGTTTTGTATTTTTTTGTGTTTTTGTCGGAAGATCAGCCATGCGGTTAAGAACCTCTCGAAGCCGTTACTTCCATTTTACTCAGTTTTATTAAAGTCCAATTAAATGAGCTCACATCGGAGCCAAAAATAAAGGTGAAAAAACACCACAACTTGGTGCCACCTACAAAGACATGAATATACTTATATGAATGTAGATTTCAATTTAAAAACTCTACTTATCTGAACTGCTGTCTGCCCACATTCAGTTGATTTCACATAAAACGGACTACAGCAGCAGATATCACAACGTCCTTCTTGAATTTCAAAAAGACGAGCAGAAGTGGCAACTCCCAAAGAAGAGCAATTCCCAAAGAAAGCAGTTATCAAAAAGTACACAGCACTGCGGTTCGGGCAAATATATGCTCCATGCCCTGCTTCAACGCTTGACTAAACTGCCAAAAATGAAAGCATCCATACAGCCTCTCCACCTCTCCGAGATGCCAGTGAATGCTCATTGATGATCCAAAAGTTGCAGTAAGGTTCAGCCATTACATAGCAGACTCAGCCAATGATCGTTAAGCAAATGTCCACATCTAGCATGTATATCCAGCACAAATTGGCCACAAAAATACCCCGAAAAAATGTCTTCAAATTTTTCAAAGGATACTAATCCAATCTAGCTCTTTGTTAAGTCCTAATGGTTCAACAGTAGACCAAGTAAAAATCCATCTCTGTTCTAAGGTTTGAAGTAATTGTTCACGATCTCCACCCCTCGGGTTTTCAGGCACTCTATCAAGCACTCTCCAAGTCAAATCTTCAAAGGAATGATTAAAATCTAAACAATGCTGTACAATCGGGGCTGATGTTGTACCAGTCCTGAGTCTAGATGCATGCTCACTCAGACGGATCCGTACAGGACGGACCGTCCTGCCGATAAAAGGCTACAGGGGCAAACCAAAACATACACTGCATAAGGCGTCAAACAAGTGGTGTGCCATCGTGCTTTATGAACCAGGTCAGAATTAGGTACCTTCCATTCATTGTCCGTTATAGACTGTGAACAATAATTGCAGGAGGTGCACATAAAATGACCCACTTCTGAAGATCTTTCCGGTATACATCTGTCCAAAGGGGAAGGGGTAGCACCCACTATATCACGAAGATTGGACCCCCTAGAATGTGCTATCTGTAATCGACCCTGAAAACACGGGTGCAATTGTAAAACATGCCAATGTTTAAGAAGAACTTTTCTGATGTGTTCAGTGTTGGACATATATGGAAGTACTCCCACAACCACATCAGAATGAACAGCTAAATACTGGTCGCTTGAACAATCCAGAACAGATGAAGGAAACAATCATTCCCGATGGGTGTATTTGGCTCTCAAAAAGGCTTGTTTAATGATTTTCTTAGGATAGCCTCGCTGAGCAAGCCGAAGCGACAGATCATGGGCATGTTTAAGGAAATCTCCAAAATCAGAACAAATCTGTCAAATTCTAAGAAATTGGCCAAATGGAAGGCCTCTCTTCAAAGACGGTGGATGAAAACTAGTAAAAGTAAGAAGTGTATTTCGCTGCACTGATTTTCTAAATAAAGTCGTGTGAAGGGCATTTTGGCTTTTGAAAACTAGGACATCAAGAAATTCCAATTGAAATAAATGATGATGGATGGTGAATGACAAATTCGGTCTCAAAGAATTTAACCAATGTAAAAAGGATTGTAAAGAAGATTCCGTACTCATCCACAGGAAAAAAATATTATCAAGAAATCGTACCCACAATGCTACATGGTTAAACCATGGCGAAGGATAAACTTGAGACTCTTCGAATTCAGCCATATATAATGTGGCTATTGATGGAGCCACTGTAGCCCCCATTGCAATGCCCTGAATTTGATGGTAAAATTGTTTCTCAAATTGAAAATAATTTCTAGTGAGCACTAAATGTAGCAACTCCAGAAAAAAATGAACGAGGGATACGATTGGGTAAAGGGATGTTCAATTCAGAAATAACTGATAAAGCTTGACCCTGGTCAATGTTGGTGTATATTGCAGTGACATCCAATGAAACCAACCACCAAGGGTTAACATCAACCTGAACCTGTTGAAGTTTCGTGATGAAATGAGAGGTAACCTTCAAAAATGATGGCACTGACTGGGCACACGGCTGTAAAAATTTGTCACAAAATTTAGAGAGGGCTTCCAGCACAGACCCACGACAAGACACTATGGGTCTGCCCGGAGGAAGCACCAAGGATTTATGTATTTTGGGAACTGTGTATATAATTGGAATCACAGGATGTTTTATAACCAAAAATTTAAATTCATGCTTGGTAATCCAGTTAGAAGACAATGCCTATTGCATCATGTTAGAAATGTGAGATTGTAAAGCAATGATCGGATTTTCAGGAATCTTAGCATAATAGGTGCTGTTGCTTAGCTGATCTAGAAGATGTTCTCTATACTGAGAATATGACTGCACCACAGTGGCTCCTCCTTTGTCAGCTCTCCTAATCACCAAATCATGGTTGTTACGTAATTCCCTAACAGCGTGCCATTGATTATTAGACAAATTGTAATATGAAGATTTTAAATTTGATGCTTCCATTATAGCCAAATCATGAAGCACCAGTTTCTGATATGCCTGAAGAAGGGGATCTACTATACCCTGAAGTACCCACTTAGAAGGTGCCCAAACCACCGAAATATCTGTACCCATCTCATGGGTAGCACAAACGTGGGTGACCAATAGCTTCCTAAAAAAGCGATGTAAAGCTATACGCATTCGAAAAGAATCATAATGGGTTACCTGTACAAACGACAACCCCAGATCTAATAGTGACTGTTGATCATCAGTTAATGGGATCGAAGAAATATTAACTACTGTTGTTTGGAACGGTTCCGGGTAACCGGGCCTTGAAAGTTGTTCTGTTGATAATTGTCTGGCGGCTTCCACGGGTGATCTGATTGAAAACCTTCCCTGGGCTTCCACGTCCGACTGCGGCTGCGGCCCCAAAATCGACCTTGTTGAAAAACCTGCTCCTGACGTTGATTGGGGGGGGGGGGTAAAGGTGACAGACCGTCCCCCATGGTCAGAATCATCCAATGAGATATCAAAAGAATCAAAAGTCACCCTCTTTTGAGGCACCTTTCCCTTTTTCATCCAAGTATAAACCTGATCGAGATCATAATCCTTTTTATCTCTGTTAAACTTCTTGATTTTGATGGACTTCTTATAATCACGATATTGATCCAATTGTAACTGGAGATCTTCCATACGTAAATTAAATCGATCTTTTGACATTTTGGAACGCAATTGTTCATCCAGCACTTTCACTTCTTGTTCCAGTTTAATGGATTCTGTGTTTAATCTTTCACCCAATAAAACTATAAGATCCATACTGCATTTGTTTAGAATGCTGTTCCATTTTGTATAAAAATCTTGATCATCGGTAAACATTTTGGGTGGTTTCAAGACCCGCAAGCCCCGAGGGCTCATCATAGACTTTAAATATTGAATCATGGTGGCTTCATGAAGATTAACCCGGATTAGCTTCTTACTTAAATCCAAATATTCAGTGAAAGATGAAGAAAATAAGGACGCCTCAGAGTCATCAAACAAAGCCGGCCTCTGAGCTAGTTTCTGAATCTGTGTTTCCGAAAATGCAAAAACGGCCTGGTTAGCACCCAATGACGAATCCTTACTGCCCTCTACTTGAGAGGAAGATAATTCGGTAGCCATGATCAAAAAATGTTACAAATGGTAAACCAAATTCTACAAAATTCTGCTAGTCTTTTTGAAATTCAAGAAGGACGTTGTGATATCTGCTGCTGTAGTCCGTTTTATGTGAAACTCAACTGAATGTGGGCAGACAGCAGTTCAGATAAGTAGAGTTTTTAAATTGAAATCTACATTCATACAAGTATATTCATGTCTTTGTAGGTGGCACCAAGTTGTGGTGTTTTTTTCACCTTTATTTTTGGCTCCGATGTGAGCTCATTTAATTGGACTTTAATAAAACTGAGTAAAATGGAAGTAACGGCTTCGAGAGGTTCTTAACCTCATGACTGATCTTCTGACAAAAACATACAAAACACTTTCATGTGCTTGCTCATATTTTTTGATGTTTTTCACTCTTCTTTTGTTTATGCCTTTCTTCTGAGGCAATGGAGGGTTAAGTGACTTGCCCAAGGTGTGCTAGTGGAAATTGAACCCTAGTGGCTTGAGTACCAAGCCAGTGCTCTAACCACTAGGCTACTCCTCCACTCCATAGCTGTTGTCAGCAATCCCTTAATATTTTTTTAAGTAAGCTCTTGAATCAGAACATCAAATTCTAGCCTGGACTCCTTTATTGAGAGTGAGGATTGGAGTGAGTAGATTGTTTATGCCAATGGCCTCCCAGTCTTTACTGGTTGCGACTTATGAATCCTAAATTTCCTGTGAGTTAAGCTAGAAAGGATGGCGTTGATTCCCTGAAGTTGTGCCCTCCGCCTCCCATAGAGCCACAAATAGCCACAGTGAAGAACTTACCAGATGGCAATGGTTGCACTCCCCTTCCAAGCTTGTTAAGCACTCACCAAGGACAAGCAGGGGGCACCTCACCCCAACATTAAGATACATAAAAAGAATTCATTTTAAATATTTTTTCACCCCTTTACAGTCCAAAAAGGGCAGATGCTGTTCTTTCACAGCAGCAACACTGAAAGGGAGTAATGGCTCCCCCTACTGAATGGGGTCCATACAGATCACACCCAAATATCTGGTCCTGTCCCCAGCCCGTTTACCTATTGAATAAGCCATTTCTTCTTATACAGAATTTAGTACGTATTTTCTTGTGTGAGTGCATCTGTACTGAGTCTGAATGTTAAGATGTTGGTTCATGTCACCTAATACCACTTCAGTTTTTTTTCCTAAATGGGAGTCAGTTTTAATGTTGCAGAGCAATAAATTAAGGATTTTCTTCCCATTATGACAATGGGAAGAAACACTGAAGGGTATATTCTTTGCACTGTAAGAATATCTGTCACCCTCCCTCCCCCTCTAAACATGTTTAGATTCCTGCATTAGGGGTCATGCTACCAAATGTTTGTACACTCTGTTTTCAAGAACATTTTGTTATCTATCAATTTTTAATTAGGTCTGGGTAAGTTGGCAGTCTACATCATAGATGTGTGATTGTTATTGCAAAATTTGTACTAGTTCCTCTTATGACTTGTATTGCTATGAAGAAAGGAGCTGCTAATCAATCCGAAAGTGTAGATGAACCAACTGGATAGTGCTGCAACAGACACAACATGTAAGCTTAGAAAGCGCTATGTCCTACTGTGTCCTCTTAATTACTATGAAGAAAAATAAATCTAAGGAGAATGTTTGGGAACCATCACATGGGAACTTCTCATTGGTCGCTTTGTATAAACCTACTGTACAGAGTTTGGAAATATCACTCTTAGAGGCTCAATTACAGTCCACGCTTCTAACTCTTCAAATGACGCTAGGTTACATTTCCATGCTAATCATAATCAGATGAACATCCCATATTTAGTGCTGTCTGATTTTGGAACCATGGAGCTACGTGTGTGATTAAAATGAGTGGTTGTAAAATGCTTTCTAAAGAAATTTAATTGCACACGTAATGGTAGCATTGACAAAATTTGTTTGAAGGCATGCAGTATAATTATTTTTCTATAGATGTGCTTAATGAAGTAATCAAGAATGAATATTTCTCTTTGAGAACAGGTTTATGGTTAAAACAAAGCAAAAAAGAGATGAATTAGTGTCAGAAAGGTTATATACCATCAGTTAGACTAACATTTAGGCTAAGCAGTCTTATCACTGAAATTGTTGATTTAAAAATGAAGACATGGGTGAATCAGTTTTACTGGTGAACTAATGTGCCCCTGCAGACTATCAGGTAGAAAGAAACGGCAGGAGTCTCATGTCCCTTATTAAGGATCTATTTAAGCTACCTGGGAGAGTTTGGAAACCAAACAGCTTCCAGTAGTAAACAGTTAGGACTTTAAATTATTTACAGTTTGTGTGAAGGGCTGAAAGGTCCAACCTATCTGCGCTTTGAAGTAAGTGATATATAAAGAAGTCAATGCAGGGCTTAGCTGGCTACAGGAGAGTAACATTGCATGTGGTTGTTAATAATAGAATATTTGGAAATACACTGAAAAGAAAACAGTGAAAGATAAAAAATATTCAGTGATAAAGGTGTCAGTGTAATCTGAGGGAAAAAAAACTCTGACCCAGGCCGCATAGAACATTTAGGGGCATGTTTACTAAAGTGCAATAATAGCTATCACAGGCTTTAGCGTGTGTTAATGGCCTGCATTAACTGTTACTGCATGCTAAAAACAACTAGAACAGTAAAAATCCTGCACTACCTGCTTTTAGCAAGATGTGGCAGGATTGGGATGGGATCAGAGAGGAGAGTGACAGCTAGCATGCAACCTTCTCCCTTGCCACTGATCCACCCCATGATGTCCCCTGATCACATGTCCCCTTGTCTTTATTTTTCTGCCCAACCAAGTCCCCTTTCTCAAGCCCCTCTCCCCTGGATGGCCATACAATGCTTAATCAAAGTCCTCTCTTTATACCTCTCCCTACCAGCCCCCCCAAAAAAAGATCCTACACCAGACTCACCCCCTCCAAGCACCTCCTGAGTCTTACCAGGGCCATCCCTGATGTCTGGACATCAGAGCAGAAATAGTCCCCCTTTGCTCTTTCCCTGGCTGGTGAAGCTTCCAATATGACAGCCCTCACCCCTACCAGTAATTCCATGAGACTACTACTAGAGGTGAAGGCTGCTATATTGGAAACCTCACCAGTTAAAGCAGGAATAGATGGGGTCCGCTCCTATCCCAAAGTTCATTAGACGATTTGATGGCCTTGGTAAAACCCAGGGGCACTTGGGAGAGATATCCAGGATAGGATTGATTTTAAAAGGGGATCTTGTGGAAAGCCTTTGAGGAGAACTATGTTTAGGCATTGCATGGTCATTCTGGATGAGGGAAGGCTTGAGAAAATAAGAGGGTTTATAATCATTGAGGTGGGGGTTGCTTGCAGGGCCTGTGTGATCAAAGGAGGAAAGTTGTTTTTTTTTTTGGGGGGGGGGGGGTTGTGGCAAGGGGAAGGGATCAGAAGGGGGACAAAGATTACGGCTGCTGTCACATGACTGCCCATGCCATCAGGACTGTGTTGCATGCCTTGTCAAATGGCAAGCAATACAGCTCTCATAGTATATGATGACAGATAAAGACCAGTATGGTCCATCTAGTCTGCACAACAAGGTGGCAAGAGTAGGTGCACCTGCCGCTTCATGCAAGTTGCCCTTCCCTATGCCTTTTTTTAGGGGTGTACCCACTGCTCTGTGTCGTTAGGTATGTGGTAAGTGTGCCCTGTATGAGGTAAATGCAGGGCAGATGATGGGCACACCCATGCATTTACCACCCAGGCTTTGTACCTACACCTTCGCTTTGCCTCTTAAAGTACGGTAAGTGTAAATACTTACCACACTTTAATAAACATGCTCTTCAATGAATGTACATTTATTAGGGTGCATTCAGTTTGTTCGGGCATCTTAAAGTGCACACAAAATTGATAATAACAAGGGCAGACCTATGAATTAATATATGCAAAGTTTATTTCCATGTATTAGAAAGTTCTAAATTATGCTAAATTTGTTTTAAAGAGGTTTGCAATAAACCAACAAAAATGCCCCAAAATTGTGGGAAAAGTCAAAGAATTTACTGAACATTTCTTCCATGCACACCCCCAACGGCTTGTCTTATTTCTGCTAAGACATAGTTCCAGGTATGGCTGCCATCCATTACCTGTGTATGCAGTCCAGTCTAGCCGTCCCTTCCTCTAGATGCGCACACACAATTCCTAGAACGTGCCCACCTCATCCAGCTGCCACCAGTGTACCATCAGGGAGAAGTAGTTGTGTATAGAATTCTGACTAGTCCAGATCTCACTGGTGAAATGCACATTACTGTCTTTCAACTTGGGTAGATCTGCCTGCAGCTCATCACAGCACTTATGATGCAGGCAAGGAATCATCTGCCCTCTAAACATTAATCTGGAAGGTACTTTGTAACTGGAGCTAAAAGATACAATAAGTTCTTCAATCTGCTTTCTCAACCACCTGCAGGGAATGGACATTCAGGAACATCACCTTTGATGATGCCTGTCATTTATCTTTCCTGACATCCAGTTTCCTCCATGGTAACCTGATTAGGTAGGCCTCTAAACTGAATCCTAAGTGGGATAAGGCGCTGGTGGCTCAACTTGGAAAATAGATTTCCCCTTTTCTGTAGCTTTGTTGCCACTGCTATTGCAATGCAGAATGGCGTCCTCAGCCTAATATCAGAACTCTTCCTTGAATGGATCTTGAAAGGGTATTGTCTCTGCAAATGATGACCTACTAGTTTGAATCTACTAATGGCTTTCCAACAATACACACATTCTGCAGTATGTGGATCCTCGAGCACTTTAAAATGCCTCTATACTTTGAATGTTTTGGGCCTTCCTCTTTGCTTCTCCAAGGGCTTCTGGTACTAAAGCTGAGGGTATTGCTAAAGATGAAAGAACAGTGGCCTCCTTCATATGACCCACTATCTGTTTTATCTGTGTAGAGCTCTTGGGTTTGACTGTATCACTTCTACCTCTTCACCACTTAACATGCTACTAACAACATTTTCAAGACCCTCCTCAGCTATGGGGAGGATTATTTTAAAGGCAGTTCTAGAACAACTTATGGATTTTTTGGATTCAAGTCAGTTGGGTTTTAGGAAGGGATATGGAATGGAAATGGTCTTAATGGCAGCTTCGATGAAGGGGAGGTGGCAGTGCTGTTTTTATTAGATCTTTCATCTGCATTTGATATTATGAACCGGTCTGCTTTTTCAAAAGCTACACTCTGGGAATTACAACAATTGTCTGGCATTGGTTTGCCTCCTTCTTGGCAGATCATTCACAATGAGGGATTTTGAATATTCACAATGAGGGGTTTTGAATATATTCCAATTGGAGCTATGGGAACTGAAATAGAGGGCCCCATGGAGGTCCGTTTTGTCTTTAATCTTGTTTATGTTTATTATGGTCCTTAATATATCACCCTTCACAAAAACAAAGTGGTTTATAATAACCTCAAAATAAAAGAAACAAATAGACACAATGGGCCCAATACCACGTCTAGCCCCGTGGGATCAGAATCTCCAACAGCACTGTACGTGCAGGCCGGGACTGCGATTCAGTCCCAGCCTGCACGTACAGAGCTAGCCAGGGTAACTCAGTCAGGGCTTTTAAATGGCGCCATGGCGTTCCGTTGCCATGGCACTGCGGCTCCAATTAAAAGCCGCGATGCCAGCTACTTCCCACAAAGTTAATTCCCTGTAGCCCGACCACCTATCCGATCTCCTAAGGCCAGGGTCGGGCTGCGGGAGATTAACTTTGTCTCCCTCAGCCCCTTCCCACCCCGAATTGGCAGAAGAAAAACGTCCAGCAAGGTTATTCTACCCAGGAGGTGAAATAACATCCCCGGCCAATTTGCCAGCCCTAGACATATAGGGCTGACATTAGAATCGGCCCTGTACATCCAGGGCTGACGACTGCCCACTGCCCGCCCAAACTCTGCCCCCGGGCTGTCTCTTCCCCGCCCCTGACTAACTTCCCTACACAACCAGTGGGGAAGTTATTCGGGGGCTTGCAGCTGCACGAATAGTGGGGATGGACATCAGGTTAGGACGTCTATCCCTGTGATGTACATCCCCGCTATTCGTGGTTTGGAATAACCCCCAATACATCTGATAGGATTTAAACTCATGCCTCTGTGTACCAGAGGTGCATGATGGATGGATGGAGCATTAAGGCTGCTGAGATATGAAGCCAAATATGACCTCTAAAGTGCTTGTATGCAAATGCTAGCAGTCTAAAAAATAACATGAGGTTAGATATGACTGGTATCTCAGAGACCTGGTGGAAGGAGAACAACCAGTGGGACACTGTGATGTCTGTGTACAAATTATATTGCAATGATAGAGTAGATAAAATTGGAGGGGGTGTGCTCTATGTTAGAGAAAGTATTCAGTCACACAGGATTAAAGTGTTGCAGGAAACAAAATACATGGTAGAATCTCTATGGATTGAAATTTCATGAAAAAGAGGAAGGAGATGGCAGTGGGGGTGTATTACCGTTTGCCTGGCCAGAATGAACAGATGGATGATGAAATACTCAAAGAAATCAGGGTAATAATAATGGGTGATTTCAATTACCCTGGTCACTGCAGGACATACTAGGGAGATAAAGTTTCTAGATGAAATAAATGACTGCTTCTTGGAGTAGTTGGTTCATGAACCAGCAAGATGGGAAGCCATTTTGGACCTAGTTCTTAGTGGTATACAAGATCTGCTGCAAGAGATAAGGGTGTTGGGGCAACTTGGCAATAGTGACATAGCATGATCGAATTTGACTTCATAAATGGAGGAAGGACAGCAAGGAAATTCACAGTACTGCTTTTAACTTTCAAAAGGGAGACTATGATAAAATGAAGAAAATAATTAAGAAAAAACTTAAGAAGCAGCTGCAAAGGTTAAAGATTTACATCAAACATGGGCGTTGTTTAAAACTGCTATCTTGGAAGCCCAGACCTGCTGTATTCCATGATTTAAGAAAGGTGGAAGAAAGTCCAAAAAACTGCCAGCATGGTTTAAAGATGAGATCAGAAAGGCTGTTGTAGCCAAAAAAAGCATCTTTCAAGAAATGGAAAAAGGAGCCAAATGACGAAAACTTGGAAACAACTTAAGCACTGGCAAGATAGATGCAAGGCATTAATAAGGCAGACAATTTAAGAAGAAGCTTGCTGTTGAAACAAAAAATAAAGACTTTAAGTACATTCATAGCAAAAAAACTGTGAGTCAGTTGGACTATTAAATGACAGATGGGTCCATCCCCGCTATTCGGAACCCTCTGCATCCCCGGCTAAACTCCCCATATGAATAAGCTGTTTGTATGGGGAGGCTAGACAGGGGCAGGAAGGGGCAGAGTTAGGGCAGGCAGTAGGTGGTCTGCAGCCCCAGACAGCGGGCTGAATGGGGAACTTATTCCACCTCTAAAGTGGAATAAGTTCCCCAGACTGTGGGGGACAACTGGCCTGGCTGGCGGAAGGGCTCGGAGGGTGTGCAGATCGGCGGTCGGGCTGCAGGGAATTGCAGAACAGGTTGGATTCTAGGGATCATGGCTCCTGAATGGAGCCGTGGTGACATGGCAACAGGACGCCATGGCACCATGGCTCTATTCAGGAGCCCTGACTGTGTAAGCCAGGTGGAGGCCTGTATGTGCAGGCCGACCAGGACCGGGTCCCAGGCCTTCACGTAAAGGCCTAGTCAGGATTCTGATCCCGTGAGGCTAGACGTGCCCCATGGGATCAGAATCATGTCTGCCCCTGTGCATCTGATTCTAACTGGATGCACAGGGACATGGACGTCCCAGACGGAATGCCGCTCTAAAAGGAGATAAGGCCATAGCAGAGAGACTGAATGAATTCTTTGCTTCGTTCTTTACTGAAGAAGATGTAGGGAAGTTACCCATGACTGTAATTGTATTTAAAGGTGATGCATCAGAAGAATTGAAAGAAATATTGATAAACCAGGAAGATATATTACAACTTTTGATTAACTAAACGGTAACAAATCACCTTCACCCAGATGGTATACACCCGAGGGTGTTGAAAGAACTGAAATATGAGATTGCAGACCTGCTATTAGTAATATGTGAAGTATCATTAAAATCATCTGTACTACCTGAAGATTGGTGAATGACTAATGTAATGCCAATTTTTAAAAAGGGTTCCAGGGTTAATCCAGGAAACTACAGGCCGGTGAGCCTGACGTCAGTACCGGGCAAAATGGTAGAAACTATTATAAAGAACAAAATTACTGAACATATAGATAACCATTGTTTAATGGGAGACGCAAGGCGTCCAGGGCCGATTCCCCTACTGGCTCTCCCTGTACGTGCAGCGCATGGGACGGGGATATATGATGGGGGGGGGGCAGAGCGGGGGCAGGACAACCCAGCAGGACATACAAGGCTGATTCAGGTCACAGTTCTGTACGTCCTGCCTGGCTTGCTGGGACATGCTGCTTATAGCACCTCAGAGGCAGTATAAGCAGCACAAGTTGGCAGATTGGGGCAGGAGAGACACCCCACAGCTGGGGCCAGGTGCGGGGGGGTCCCCTTCACCTGATCCATACTGCAGGAGGCCAACCATTAGTCGGGTGGCGTGGTTTTGGGGTGCCAGAGCTGCGAATGCTGGGGGCACCTGCAGGGAGGATGTCTGGCTCTCGCTGGAATGTTTTGTTCCCACGGAACAGAATTGGGTCCTAACGGCCCCATCTTTGTCGGTGATGTCCGGATGGCCCAGATGTCCCCGTCCCGTAATGGGGCTCCACGTGAAGTTAAAAAGTCATGGGATAGGAGGCAGTGTACTATTGTGGATCAGAAAATGGGTAAAAGATAGAAAGCAGAGAGTAGGGCTGAATGGCCAATTTTCCCAGTGGAGAAAGAAAAATAGTGGAGAACCCAAGGGTTCAGTTCTGGGTTGGCTGCTTTTTAACATATTTGTAAATGACCTGGAAATGGGAATAACGAGTGAAATAGTCAAATTTGCAGATGACACAAAGTTATTCAAAGTTGTTAAAACCCAAGAGGATTGTGAAAAATTGCAAGAGGACCGTGATAAATGGGAAGATTGGATATTCAAATGGAAGATGAAATTTAATGTGAACAAGTGCAGTTATGAACCTAAGAAATAACAACCCAAACTATGGTTACAAGATGCAGGGTTCCATATTAGGAACCACTATGCAGGAAAAAGATTTAGGCGTTATAGTGAGTAACACATTGAAACTCTCCGCCCAGTGTGCAGCAGCAGCCAAGAAGGCAAATAAAATGCTGGGCATTATAAGCAAAGGAATGGAGAATAAAACAAAGGATATTATAATGTCTCTGTATCGTTCCATGGTGCAACTGCACCTTGAATATTGTGTGCAATTCTGTACACCGTATCTTAAAAAGGGTATAGCAGAATTAGAAAAGATATAGAATAGAGCCACCAAAATGGTAAAGGGGATGAAAAGATACCCCTATGAGGAGAGACTTAAAAGGTTAGGGCTTTTCAACTTGGAAAAGAGACAACTGAGGGGAGACATGATAGAAGTCTATAAATTAATGAATGAAGCGGAATGGGTAAACGTAGACTGATTCTTTATGCCATCAAAAAGTTGAAAGATTAGTTGACAAGCAAAGAAGCTGCAGTGTAACCCTTGAAGACTAATAAGAGAAAAGATTTTTTCACTCAACACGTAATCAAACTCAAATTCATTACCAGAGGATGTAGTAAAATCTGTTAGTGTAGCTGAGTTTAATAAAGGTTTGGACAAGTTCCTAGAGGAAAGGTTCATAAACCATTATTAAAGAGAACCCAGGTAATGCGTTGCTTGCCCCAACACAAACATTATGGAACCTGTTTGTCTTTTTGGGAAACTGCTAAGTATTTGTGACCTGGATTGGCCACTGTTGGAAACAGGATACTGGGCTTGATGGACTTTGGTCTGACTCAGTATGGCATTTTTTATATCCTTATGTTCTTACAAGAAATAAGACCATGTGTGGGGGAAGGGGAAGTCCCTCCCCCCCCCCCCCCAGAGGAGCTAATTGGATCAGCAAGACACATGTCTTATGAATCACCATATATGAGGAAGCCTAGTCAGACACACCCTTACTGGTTCAATAGTTTTTGGTGGGCCTGACCTGTTGACAGCTATCCTGTGCTCTTTGCTGTTCTGTGGAGTATGTCTTCTATTACATCTGCTTACTGTTTCACACCTAACTACTACTCCATGCCTAGCTTCTGCTCTGTGTGTGACTACTCTTCCATGACTGGTTTCTGCACCATGCCTGACTACTGCTCCACCTTTCCTTGGGCCTGTACATGGTAAGCCTTAATATTGGTAGATTCAAGCCTTGCCTGTGAAACTGGAGAAATGGCCAAAAGATGTTCATGTATTGAATGTTGAAGCTGAAGAGGTACATGAGATGTGAACATAGATGATAGATAAGACAGCACCCTTGTCTTTAAAAGCCTGTGAGTAAGAAGTGTGATGTAGAAGCCCCTATAGAGCCCATGGAAATAGAAAGAAAGGAAAAGGTTACCTTTAAAACTGACAGTCAGCCAGCACACATAGCTCACTGTTTACAAAACAAACAGAGGGAGATAGGTACTGAGCTGACACACCCAAGCTCTGACGTAGCAGCAAGCCTGGAGCTTGATCACTCACACCTGTTCAGAAAGGCAGAGCCAAGCCTCAGGGAACAGAAATATAAACGCTGGTTGGGAGCAAAGGAGGAGCAGCGAGGACAACAAGAGAAGCAAGGAAGAAAGCCAGAGAGGGAGCAAGAGGAAAGAGCTCCTGGGAGACGTGGTTGAAGAGGCTCAGGAACCCTAGAGAATTGGAGATTTGGAAAAGAACCTACCTGCAGTTCTGGGAGAGAAGCTGGCAGACTAGAAGGTGGGAAGGCACAGCCTGTTGCCAGGAACCAGCCTGGGCAGAGAGAACAGGGAGCCCTTCAGTTCTTACTGCCTGAGGAGAAAGGCTTCAGAGTTTTCACAAGTGGAGACCCAGCACCAAAGCAGGGAGGTTTAGAAGCTCTACCTGGAACAGAGAGCCAGGGGGTGGCTCTAGTCAGGAATTACAAACGGAGAGTTACAGAGCATTTCCTTATAACTGGAAGGAACTAGATGAGAGCCAGAGAAGAAGCTCCAAAGCCACAGGTATTTCAAACCCTTGCTGTCTAGAATTATATACAGGGGAAACACTGAAGTTTGCAGAGGGAGGTTACCCTAAACACAGTAGTAACAGCTGGCAGCCAAGCTCAGTAAATCCTGAGCTGGAGGATATGCAAACGGACTGTAATGTTAATGATTTATTTATTTATTTAGACAGTTTTGTATACCGCCTTATCCTTCAATCAAAGCGGTCACAACACAATTGGGGGATACATTTAACACGCGGGGATATGAGACACATACACTAATACTTACAGGGAACATGGGCTATGGAGGGTTAAGTGGCTTGCCCAAGACCACAAGGAGCATCTGTGGGACTAGAAACCCCAGTCCTTCCGGCCCAAGGTTGCTGTCCTCTAGTGGGATTTGAACCCCCGACCTTCCGGCCTGAAGTACCTTGCCCCAACCACTAGGCTACTCCTCCTTTCAATGATATAGCTGAAGTTCCAATGGATTGCACGCTTTGCTTAGCTGATGATATTGAGTCACTGTGTTAAGTCTTTGAGTTAAAGAGCTGTGAATCAGCAAAGGAAAAGAAGTTATTTTACTTTGACAGAAGAAGCTGTTTGGTTTTCCCATCTTTGTTACTTAGAAAAGGCACAGCACATTTTGGAGACAGAGTGTGAAAAGCAACTACCTTATTCTGTTGTAAATAATCCTCAAGCAAACACCTGGACACTCTCCTATTTTGTTCTGCACTAAGTCCTAATGTGAGGGGAATAAATTTCTTGTCATTTTGCCTTAAACACACGACTCATAACTATTCCTTTATCAGAGGTCTAAAAAGGGACTACAACTCTCAAGAGGCATTGCAAAAGCAGAAAGGTATGGTCTCACTTTCTGATTAAAGGATACCATTGCAGGCCAGCCCTCTTAGCCCTAGGAGGAGGGCTGACCTCATGACAGAAGTCAAATCTTATGCAAATCTGCCATACACAGTAAGATTGATTTCATATGACTAAATGCTCATGCAGTCAAAGTGCAGTGTTCTAGATTGTTTACAGATGCTTGATATCAGATAATCTGAGCCCCGAGTAAATAAAGTTGCAGTAAACAAGATGCAATATTACGAGGGCATTAATCAGGGTATTTTGGTCAGAGATGTCTAAATAGGCCATAAAAAGCAGAGTCATAAAGCAAAAAAATAGTCTTACCAGTTGTAGAGATTTCAGCCTCAAATGTTAAATGATGATGCATACATTTATTTATTTATATATTTGCTTTTGTATGCCACGCTCTTTGAAATCAGTGCGGTTTACATATAACATGAACAATAAAACAGTTTACATAGGGCAGTTTAAATAGAACAGTTTACATTGAACTGAAAACTATGGAACGGTAAATATACAAGTATTAAGAACAGACACCAGATACTTAAAGGACTCAATGAAGGGAACAAGAAAAGCATGTAAAGAAGGGGAAATGCTTCGGCAAAAGACCGGCTCATGATCCAGGATGTCACAGACTTTTGGGGTTTCGGTTTGAGGTGATTCTGCTGCTGCTTCCTATATGAGAGGCAGAGGAATTGGTTGGGTGGGCTGGGTTCACTTGTCACATGTATGCAGAAATTTAGATTCTTTATCTAGTTAAGCATGGTAGCCAGGAAGAATGCTGCTGTATTGCTAGTTTTCTCTTGCCCCTCCCCTGAACCTGCATTGCCTCCACCATCTTTTGCCCCTGTGTGGAGATGGGAGCAGACAGCTGCTTTTTAGCATTTTCACTGAAAGCTGCAGTTCTTCGTAATCTCCTCTTAAAGAAATATCTCTTCAGCTTTGCTAATAAACTACAAGGGACTGGAAACTATTCTTTCTGTTCCTCTCCATGAAGGCTGCTGCTAGCTCTAGATGTCTAGAAAGCATCAACTAGCTGCCCTCCTTTACTTCTACCACTGTTCCATGCCTGCCCTTTCCAAGCATTTTGATTCAGACTAGATTATTAGCACAAGCAGCAGAGACTCTCTCCTATATGTCTTTGTACAATATTGTGTAGCCTATTAGTACTTTAGAAATATATAGTGGCAGTAGTAGTACTATTAGTAGATGACTACCTATCTCTTCTTATCTTTCCTGTCTGTATACTTTAGATTTCTTTAGTTTATGACCTGACTATGCAGTATGTCTGGACCCACAGATATTCATATTTTTAAAATTCACTTTATTCTAACACTGGGAAACATGTTTTTTTCTTTTTCTTTGACTATGCAATTGCTATAGCTCTGGACTTATAGAGCCTCAGATTTGTAAAACTCAGTTGTATCTGATTCTGAGACAGAAACAGTACTAGTTGTCTCTTCTTCAGATTACTCTATTTTTATACCTTTCTGACTTTAGCAAAATTTCTGAAGGCACCATCTTTCTGCCACCTTCGCTCTCTGAATGGAGGAAGCTAAATGATGCTGAATTACTTGTGCTTTGAATTTCCTGCTGAGCTGCGACATCAGCCATGTGATTTGGGAGAAGCAAAGTAGGGATAGGTTTGTTTGATTGCTCGTCATTTTCAACATGATTAGTGAAGTGACTCCTACTTTTTCTTTCTCTTTTTTCAAAATGGCTCCACTATATCTGGTCTCAAAGATAACAATGTTGCTGAAAATGAATGGGCATGAAGTAGGAGAAGACTTTTTTTGGCCTTGGGTCATTCAGTTCATTTAGAGGTACATGAATCAAAAATGTCCTCATTTGTCACACTTTATCATTAGTTTAAAATGAATGCACATCAATTTTTCTTATCAGCAACCAAAATTCAGTCTGCCTATCTTTGACAGCACATTATGACTCCCAGTGAAAGAAAGAAAGAATTCATCTTTCTTTTAAATAAACTCTTCAAAGTGATAGCTAGTATTGATTGATTTACTATTTCAGTAATCATGCCCCTACCTGTTGGCTAACATGGATGAATGGATTACATACCACGTATGTTCCAGTGATATACTGCTTATATCACTTAAGTCTTTTGTTTCTGATTAGCCTGAAATTGCCTCTAGCTATGGTGAAAACATTTTCTACAGGACTATTTATTTTTAGGGCTTTCTGTACACCATATTTCATTTGTAATCCTTTCAGCTTTTTAAAACTGCACATCTAAGGTCTGTATAAGGAGAAACCTCAGAAATTAAAACAAAAAAATCTCTCAGGGAACAAGCACACCTCAGTGTCTGAACATCCCTTTGAAGCTAACAATTGTTAGTGTTGCTATGGCAACCTAGCCAGAAAGAAGGGGTAATTTAGCTAGCAGAGCACTTCCTGTTTTTATAGCTTTAAAAAGTTACCTTGAAGTTTGTGAAGTGAAATGCAGCTGTTTGGAACTTTTAAGAGTATCCAATCAAAGCAATTAAATATTTGATTCCAAGTACCTGAACTATACATAGGAGGCACCTAGAGCATACTGAATGCAAATGCTAAGAAGTATGGGCAAGAAGCCAAACATGCATTTCTATCCTTCAGTCACCAGTCACTGTCCACCTTTATCTAAATGTCTTTGCAAACACCTACATGGCCCCAGCTCCACAGGAACCAATGGCGAAAGTATAGTAACAATAAGACAGCTGGTGCTGAAGCTGTGCTATGAGTCTCCAAGGTGGGTTTGCATTTTGGCTTATAGACTTTTTCTTGATGGTCTTTTACATAAGAGGAAATCCAAGGTAAGGGGGGGGGGGGGAGGTGCAGTTTAGTATCCATGATACCTCCTGAGACGCAGCACAGTATTCCTGTAGCAGTGAAGGAGTCAGGAAAGGACACCAGGAGTTTCTGAGGGAAAACAAGCCAACTTTATTTGTGTGCTAGCAGACACAGTGGAATCTCTTCCAGAAAACTGAGCCCCGTATCAGGGGCGTACAACTCTTTAATACTTAGTTCATACAAAGCAATACATACATACAGGTTCCTGACTGGTACACACTTGGCTGTCTGCCCAATCACATTTTCTTAGATAGAGGGGCCGTCCCTTTCCCCAATGCATCAGAATCGAAACCAGAAACCTAACCAAGGGAAGGGTGTGGGGCGGCCCCTCCTGTGAGTTGCAGGTTGCTCAAACCGATTGGATTACAGTTCAGCACTTCTCTGGCAGTTTGTCTCTGCATTTTTTTGCACGGACGTCTCCCTAGCTGGGGCTGCGTTACTTCCGTACAGAGCCGGCTGCCACATTCCCCCCTTTGATTCCTCCATCCGCGTAAGCGGGTGAAGTCAAATCACCTCGGAGAGTAAAGGTCTCATCCTGGGGAAGGGCATGGTAATTCCACATGGCCATAATATGGGCAGCCGTTTTTCGTTCGACAGCCGCATCCACGACCGAGTGGAAAGTACGGATATAGATTGGCAAAAGGCAGGGTAAAAGCATACAACCCGTGAAAAGTAGTAGAACCAAAAACACAAGCGTTTTCAAGCCACCCATGCCAGAGAAAACAGATCCAAACCACCCATCCAGGCTAACCCCGTTCCAAGTCTGGACAGGCACATTCGCTATTTTCTGCATCTGGTCAGCTATCTCCTCGATTACCTGGCCATGGTCATCTATTTGTAGACAGCAATTTGTCAAATTAAACTTTCCACAAACCCCCCCCCCCTTCCATGGCAACCCACTAAGCAAATATATGGTTTCCCAACAACATGCCAAGAAAGATTCTCTAACCCTTAGTGGTGCATTTGTTTCTATAGAATTCATGATCATACAACCTTATGTAGCAATATTTGTAAATAGTTTACAAGCTTATGTAGCAAGTTTTTGTAAATAGTTTACCCCTGTTATCTAAGTTACTTGCCCTGTTATCTGTAAACTCATACATGTTAACTGTACTGAGCGTTTCTGTTCCATGTAAACCGCGCTGATGCTGAATAGTGCGGTATATAAGAGAATGTAAATAAATAAATAAATAAATAAACAAGTAATCCAAAGCCAAACGATTTTGGTAGACAGTAGTCCACATTTGGGTATTCTGTTTCGCTAACAGGGATAGTGCTTTACTGGTTTCATCAGTAATAATCTCTACAACAGCTTGCAGGCGAATAATACGATTCAGCATGTAAATAGGAGTGTGGTAGCCATAGGTTCCATCCTCGGCCCACATGGCAGGGCCATAGTACTGTATGATACGTTCTGGGGGGCCATTCATCATCTTTCTAATTACCTATGCGTAGAAAATCGGTGCTCCTTGGGGAGCGCCTACTGCGGGCCTCATAGACAGGGATACCCAAAGTTTCTCCCTGAGGGATGGGAATGAGGAAGAAAGAAGGCTGGATTGTGCCGAGTACACATGCCCTGGCCCAAGTTCTTGGCAGACGGGCGTATGCCTGAGGCCCACAAATCCAGTAGAGGCCCAGAGGGGCCTCCCATGTGCTGATATTCAGTAAGTCGGTCCAAATGCCAGCCAGGTGGGAAAAGTTTACAAATGGATTTGGTGGTGCAGATAAATTGGTACCTGACCACCAGGTAGTCTGTCTCATGGTCGCGTTGTATGACTGTTGCCCTAAGCATGCCAGTTTTCCCACCTGGGTAGTAAACTGAGGTCCTGCCTGGGCAATACAGGTGTGACCTACAATGGAGGTCTTCAACACCCGCTCGCTAACCGTACAGTTTAGCAGGGACTGATTGTAGGGGGTCGAGTAATTTAACTCCTGGGCTTCCCAGGGCCACTGGTCGCCCATGTTTTGTCCCGCCGCAAAAGAAACAGTTAGATACATTTAGAGTGGCGGCCACCAGGAATGCCGGCGGCGGACCCAGCACAAGTTAGCGGGAACATTGGCGGCCACCATCTCGGCCAGCTCAATAAAAAGGTTCCATGTGGCCATGGGCACCTCTATTTGGGTCCTCATCTCCTCATAAAAGGAATGGAAGAACAGGGAGGCTTGAGAGGTATGGGACTTGGTTACCAGGCGGATGAGTACGCGGGTGCCAGGGTCGGTGCCTTGACCATTTATTTGGAGGCCAAAGGTGGAATCGGTGGTCCAGGCACTGGGGGTGAGAAGGGTTAGGTTCAGGAGACTGCAAGTACCTGTCTGACAGTTGGACATGGCAGGTAACCTGCGCAAAATAGCCTGGTGGCTGTCCTGGTGGCGCCCCGTCGGTGCTTGGGGCCAGGATGCATAGTAGACACAACTCCAGGTAGGGCAAAAATTGGAGTCAGGGGCCCCAGTGCAGGATGGAACCCCTTGAGCAATGGCAGGACACATGTACTTATCATTGTGCGTGTATGCGCTCTCCCAACTAAGGGAGCCACAACCGCCCCTGGGCCACTTGTTGGCATCTATGGCTGCGCAGGCATCGAAGAAAAGGGAAGTGGCGACTGCGGGGCAGGATATCTTGATGGAATTCAGAAGACGCCATTGGATGAAAAGGACCTGACCTTGAGGAACTGATAGGTAGGACTAAACAGGGGGTCATAGCATGTGGATTTTTTTTTCCGGTGTATAGCAAATAGTCAAGTCTGTGCCATTATGATAGCACCGGGTTGTATTTCTGGAGTTACAGGTGTAGTGGGAGTGATACACGAGGGTCTGGGTAATCTTCTGGCCAATCTTTGTTACCTTTAAACAAGGGGTGCAGGGAGGTGGGTTCACGATTGAGGAACCCAGGGCTACCGCAAGGGCAATAAACACACATACATCAAATATCATAGCCATAGAAATCTCGTTTTTCAGTTAAATTCTGAAACATTATATCCTTTTTCTTCTCACAGAAGCTTCTGCCGTATGTAGACCCGTTAGCTTTCAGTAGTGACAGGAGTAGGGCCGGAGGTCTCAACGGTGTCAGTCCGGTGCCGGCACAAAGTGAGACGTAAAGGAAACCCAGGATGTTCTTCAGAGGTCCAAGAGTCGGCTTCCTCATCTGCTGCCGGTTTCAGTCTGTTATGATGTATCCACGGGGTGAGTTCAGCCACCTTCATCGCAGTAGGTGTTGAAAGTAGGACAATGTATGGCCCCCTCCACTGGGGGGCAAGAGGGTCCTTTTTCTACTCCTTAACCCACACCCTGGTGCCAGGCAGGAACGGGTGCAGTAGTTCGGTCAGTGAAACAGGCAAGCGGTCCTGGACCCAGGTGCGGAGACTCTGCAAAACAGAACTTAGAGCTAACAGTTCCTGCCTAGTAATTTCAGAGCCAATCTGGACCATGTCCCCCTTAATCCCCTGAACAATTGGAAGGGGGCAGCCATACAGAATTTCAAATGGGGATACTCCTAATGCTTTCGTTGGGGAGGAGCGTATCCTGAGAAGAGCCATAGGCAGAACTTGGGGCCATTTCAAATTAGATTCCTGACACAATTTCAAGAGCTGGGCTTTCAAAGTGCAGTTTATATGTTCCATTTTTCCGGAGCTTTGAGGCCGATAAGCCGTATGCAATTTCCAGCTTATCTTCAGAGCCCGAGCTATCTGTTGGGTGACTTGAGAGATAAAAGCTGGGCCATTGTCTGAGCTCATAACCAGGGGTACACCGAATTGGGGAATAATTTCTTGGAGAATGGCTTTGGTTACGTCCCTGTCTCTCTCAGTTCTAGTAAGAAAGGTTTCTAGCCATCCTGAGAAGGTACAAACTATGACCAACAAGTAACAGAATCTCTGAGCTCGGGGCATCTTGGTGAAGTCAACCTGGATGTTCTCCATTGGGGCGACCCCCACGGATTGGATCTCTGGGGGCGGAAGTGGTTCCTGGTGAGGATTGTTCTTGGCATATAGTAAGCATCTTCAGGCAACCGAGGTGGCCAGGGTCCCAGCATGGGAACGTAAAAGTGGGCACGCAAAACACACTCCATGGCAGTCTTGCCAAAGTGAGTGGCCTGGTGGAAAGCTTTAACAAAAACAGGACTGAGGGCTTCAGGGATAACAGTAGGACCAGGTGGAGGGTTCTGCCCGTAGGGAGGTAGGGTGATCCAGCCCTTGTCATCCAGGATCCCCCCTTCCTTATTACAGGAGAATTCTAACTCAACGGGAGAATACCTGGGGACCCATTCATTGAGGGATATGGGGAACAAGGGAGCATGAAGGGGGTACTGACTATCCGTAGGGCCCATCAGGAGGGCAGCCCAATGGGCTGCCGCATCCTCCTGATGGTTGCCCTTGGCCACCTGATCACTGCCCTTCCATGACTGTGACAATGCATCACTGCCACCCTTTTGGGCCCCCAGACAGCGTCCAACAAGGCTAGGATCACCCTGCCATATTTAATCGGCTTGCCTATCGAGGTGATTAGGCCTCTCTCTTTATACAGGGCCCCGTGGGCATGTAAGGTGGTGAAAGCATACTTTGAGTCTGTGTACACATTTATGCTCTGATGAGCTCCTAACAACAGGGCTCTGATGAGGGCAACCAATTCTGCCTTTTGGGTAGATATTCCCAGGACAGAGGCAGCACATCGATCACAGAGCCGAGGGTCACCACCACATATCCAGCCCTTCTTTGTCCGTTGGCAATGAAACAGCTCCCGTCTACAAAATAGGTGACATCAGGCATCTGAAGTGGGACATCTGTCAGGTCTGGGTGACTGGAGAACACGGTATCCATTACTTATAGGCAATTATGGTCCGGGGATCCTGGGCCAACGGGAAGCAAAGTGGCTGGGTTCAGGGCTTGACTGGTCTGTAACTCAATTCGTGGATTCTCACATAGCATGCTCTGGTACTTCAGCATATGGGAATTTGTGAACCAGTAGTTTTCTTTGTGTTCCATCAGGGTCAGGACTGAGTGGGGTATGGTTACTTGAAGGTTCTGGCCCAGAGTCAATTTGTCTACCTCTGACACTAACAGGGCAGTAGCTGCTATGGCCCGCAGGCATGGGGGCCATCCCTTGGCAACTAAGTCCAGTTGTTTCGTGAGGTATGCCACCGGTCATTGCCACGACCCCAGGGTTTGAGTCAACACTCCAATCGCCATTCCGCTCGCTTCATGTCCAAAGAGGCAAATTGTTTTCTGGACATAAGGCAGGCCCAAGGCTGGTGAGCACATCAAGGCCACTCCAAAAGGGCTGACTCTGGTCCTTTGGTAGCTTCGTAGAGGGGTTTCGCCACCAGCGCAAAGTTGGGGATCCAGATCCGACAGTATCCCGTGGCCCCCAGAAACCCCCGCAGTTGGCCCCTTGTCTGTGGCATGGGGATCTCACATACAGCCCTTTTCCTCTCAGAGCACAGGCGTCACCTCCCTTCCGATAGGTGAAAGCCAAGGTACTGTCACCAGGTGCCCCTAGTGGTTGGTTGGAGTAAGGGCATCTGGCGCATTTAATTAATTTTTAAGGAGTGATTGACCTAAAGGGCCTAGAGGATTCTGGTCCTTGTAGTACAGAATTCCTTATGAAGAATGATTCAAGCCAAAGTGTAGAGTAACAAGGCTTTATGCTCCTGGCTGCCCTACATTTCTTTGCCTCTGGCTGTTTCCAATCCTTGGTGGCCACAGTGGGTGGGATGAGCAGGCCAAATCTTCTCACGCTGTCTCCACCAGGTACTGCGGGCCATGGTCAGCCGGGTTGGGAATTACATTGCAATTCCTAACAATAAGCAACATTGGGGGGCCCTGGGCCAGGCATTCCAGCAGATTGCAGGGATACCACATGTGATGGGAGCTATTGATTGCACACATGTTGCCCTGGTCCCGCCACATGACAGGAAGGTTATGTTCCGCAACCGCAAACACTATTATTCCCTGAATGTGCTGGTTGTTTGTGATGCAAATATGCATATACTGAATGTGGTTCCACGGTTCCCAGGGTTAGCCCATGACTCCTATATCCTGCAGCACTCGGCACTGTTCGGCCAATTTGAGGCCGGACAATATGGGGACTGTGTCCTACTGGGTGGGTATTTACCATATCTCATCTGCGCATACGGTGTATGATATCTGGGGTCCCATTGTCACCTGTGTCCTCTGCATGCCTTTCCTTGTGTTGTGGTTGTGGGGCGCTGCCTTGTATGGGGCTTTGTATACCATCACACCCTGTCACCATCACCGGGAACGTGGTCACGTACCTCTGTGTGATTCTAAACATTGCTATGTCTACCATGTGTGGCTCAATGCTCATCTGGGTGTCTCGGCACACATGCAGGTAACACTGGTATCTGCTACTGCTGTTCTGTTGCACAGGTCTTATGTACAGGGACACTCTGGGCAACATATGATGTGTCCCTTCTATGGTTGGCTGTGACACCTCTTGGTAGACAACGACTCCAGCACATGGCCTCGGACATACCGCACATGCAGATGTACATGTATGTGCCTTTGTGGTGTATCCCTCGTGGACTCCATATGCAACGTGTGTGTGTGTGTGTGGTCCAGAAGGGAGGGGTTGGCTATGTGCCCAGGACCTTCCTCATACTGTACGGTGTGTGTGGGGGCCATTCTACATTGTCCACATCTGCGACAACATGTAAGTGGAGCTGTGGTTGGACATTACATCACACATGTATGCTGTATGTCTGTCCACGTTATCCAACCTGACCCCTCAGGTATATGTTTCTATGACATCTGCTGTGTGTGCACTATATCATGGGTTTCACATGGTTGCACACATGTGCATCTCTGCCCCTTGCATTGTGCTTTGCCACTGTTGGCCAGATGCCTTCACACCCGCCACTACTGCCATTTGGGTACAGGTGGTTGGCCGTGTGTTTGGCCTGGATACAGTTGATGTGTGTTGCCCTCATTGGCCTTCCCCAGGGTTCAGGCTCTCCCTGCTCCAGACGCTGGTGCAGAGCCATCGTGTACCATTCTATGACGTCGTATGTTTGTGTCCCTGTTTATCTGTTGGCCAGTTACACGTTGATGCTTCTGTGCATTTGTGTGTCCATCATCTCCCGCTTGACCTTACCACATTTCATTCTGCAGATGATGCAGGATATGGCTGTCGTGCCTGGTTGCTGACCCCTGTGTGTCTCCCATGGCCAGGTGCAGAGATGAGGTACAATGAGGCCCATGCCTCCAGCTGCTCAGTCATTGAGCGCACCTTTGGCGTTCTGAAGAGTCGCTTCAGGTGTCTGGATAAGACTGGCGGTGCCTTACAATACGGACCCATGACTGTGGCATGTATCATTCTGGCCTGTTGCATTCTGCACAACATTGCTCTCAGGCATAATGTCCCAGTCAAAATTAATGAGGATCTGGAAGAGGATCCTGTGTGCCCTCCTGTACGTGGCCGTGGTGACACACATGAGGGGATGGCAGTCAGGCAACATCTGATCGAGGAGCTGTTCTCCTGTACTGCATATGTGTGGATGTGCATGTGTCTCCATGTACGTGCTGCCCTATGGGTTTCATGGCAATATCATGACATATGTTTCTGTCACTTGTGTTTTTGACTCCCCAGGATAGGCTGCAGACCCAGCCCGGTGCTGTGGTGCATGTGGAAACTGTGTGTATGTCATTCAGACCTGCAGGTGACTGGGGTGGGTGGACATAAAGGTAAATGTACTGTGGGGGCAGTGCAGCATTACACATGTCTGTGTTTCCCTCTCCACTGCACCTATGTTGTTGTACACCTGTTTGGCCTGCGGCTCCATCCCCCATATGTTCCGATTGACATGCATATGGCCATTGGCCTGTGCACATTTCTGGTGTTTACACATGGGGCACATTTCTGGTGTTTACACATGGGGCACATGTGACTGGGCTGTGTGTGTCTACAGGCACAGGGTGTGAGGTTGGTGGATAGCATGTACAGCCTTCCCTAGCATTGTGGCATTACACAACATCAGTGTATCATTGCATGGACTGTAATGATTGTCTCCACTGGTCGCTGATTGTGCACAGACATACCGTATGCTACTTGTGGCATGCTCACCTTGTCTCATTGTGTATGTCTCTGTGTCTTTGGGGCGTCTCTAGGTGATGGTACCATCTGATGCCCTCTAGCATTGTCTGTTGCAGGGCTGTGTCTGGGCACCTGTGCAGTGGTGATCACTCGTCTATCTGTGACCTTCTGCTGTTGCCCTTGTGTATATTGTGCACATGTGTCTACGCATGTGTCATGTATTGTTGCCTGACTTGTCTCATGTTTGCTGACAGGACAGTATGCATCAAAGTTTTGGTTAAACGCTTCTCACCATACCTTGGACATGTGCCACTGACGGCTGAACATAACGACATGATGATTGGATGCATTTCATTGACATCCTCTGCCTCTACTGTGACCCCTTGTGCCCTTTGCCTGGCTCATACAGTCCCCGTCAGACACCTGCTGCACAGTGACGGTAGGTTGCACCTTAGATCTTCTTTGCCTGACATCCACATGTATATGTTTCTTTTTGGCCTGTTTGTATCATCGTGCCTTTCTGTGGGATCTCTGTGCACCACCACTGCTGGACATGCTGGGGACCTCTAGGATGCCTGTGTGACATGGCCATAGACATGACCATGTCAAGATGGCAACCTGGTCTGCAGTGCCTTCTGCTGTGGTCAACATGCACTGTGCTGTGTGTTGTGGTCATGTCATGTTTTCATTTCTGGGGATTCATTATGTACATATTGTGGTGTCACTGTCTGCATTGTGACTGGATGGTGTGTGTGGCATACCTTTACCTTTTCTCTACTCCTTTTAACACAGGGTGCAGCCAACACACACAGCACATCTACTATGCTGCATCTGGAGTCCCCATCACCCAACTGTGGGTGGACAGGACACCTCCATGCAATGGTCCCTGGGTGATGGTGCCAGTGGGGGATGGACCTATGCGAGTTGGACACATACCTATGTTGGACATCATTGTTGGCCTAATACTTTGAGCATCACCGGGGGGACCGACACACCATTGCTGCCATGCTCTGTCTGGGTGTTGCGTTTATTGTAGCAGAGACACATCACCTTTGCATGGCTTTGGAACATTGAGACGTCACTCATGACTTTGCATGGCCCTGTAATCTGGGATGATCATAGCCGGACTTGTGGGTCACAGGTGGCATTTACACTGTGGACACTTGTCCATACATCTACAGCAGGAACTCACATGCACGCTGTATGTTGTACATCCATCTGACATTGTGTAGCTGTGTGTGGCCAATGTGTGGGGCTCGCATCACAGTCATTGCACTAATATTTGGCTACACAGATACATGTAGCCACGTATGTGGTACACAAGATACATTCTGTAGGTCCTGCTTATTTGTGTGGCTAACTTCCACTTGTACATGTAATACTATTTGTCTCCAGAACACTGTGATGCGTGCCACCATCTCTGATTGCTGTTTGACCATCTCAGGGTGTGTTACAGTGGATATTGTGATGAGGTGAGTGCAGCCCAGCTAGGGAAAGCTGAAAAAAAGAAGGATTTTTTTTCATTGCGGGGGATGGGAGCACAAAATCCTAGGCTCCATACTAGAAGCACTGAAAGAAACCTAGAGGGCAGAGCCAAAGGTAAGCCAATCACAGACCACAGGACAACCCTGCAGAGGAGTAGGAGGTCCAAGTGGGAGGAGCTAGGAAGGGAGTTGCCCAGCTCAACAGTTAACAGAGGAAGAACAAACAAAAGAGAGAGGCACAGTTTGAGGAGGCAGGAGGAGGAAGGAGCTGTGAGCAGAAGGTCCAGGAGGAGTGCAGGAGCAAGCACCAGTGGCAGCTGCAGTTCAAGCCCTAGCCCAGGTTCAAGTCCAATTCCCAGGAGGCACAGACAGGAGAGGTCTGGGGCCAAGCTGTGGAAAACCCTTGCAGCCAAGGAGAGCAGCAAATGGAGGAACCATTACAAAGGCAGCCAAGGAAGGTACGCAGGGAATGAGCAGGGCCACCAGAATAGTTCTTGCTCTGACTCGGAGGAGACTTTCATACACCTGAAACCTCAGCACAGCAAGAAGTATCTCAGGAGGGAGGTTAAGCAGGAGAGACACACAGGAGACTGGCTTGGAGGAGCCAAGGCCAGGCAGTGTGAGAGACTGTTTAACATTGCAAAGACTCTTAAGGAAAAGTTACCAGAGCACTTTCAAAGAGCACCTAGCTGTAGCTCACTGGAGAGCATGGAAGTAGGCCCTGAAGAAAGTATTGTTGAGTCAGAAACCTCTGAGATGGAATGTGAGCTGTGCACTAAAATATAATAGTAATGTGTGATAGAAAACACTGAAATACAAAAGGAAGCTGTTGCAAGTTAAAGCAGTTCCAAGAGTAGAAAGAGAAGAGTAACCCTGAAGACAAGAGGTTAGGAATCTCTCTCTTAGGAAGCAAAAACTGCAAAACTTCAGTGAAGGCCCAAACAGCTAGAACTGTTTGTATGGGGCGTGGCAACAGCGAGGTTGGAAGCTGTGAAGAGTTTTACAAATGCTTTTGTGTTTTGAAATGGCAAGCAATTGCAGTGAAGAATAGAAACTGCTGTGAGTTTTGTTTGGACATTTTGATTTGGAGAAAATTATCCTGTATTTCTTTTGTCTGGAAAAAGTGCTTAAAGAATTTTTATGTTCATCACTTGCCAACTTTGGAAACCGAATAAAAATTTCCTGTGCGCTTTGAATAACCACTTGGCTTCTCTTATTAACACAACTACAACCCTCGAAGGGATAAAGGTGGCCAGCCGTCCCTACTAGGCAACCGCCTGGTAGGGGCGCGAGCGTCACAGGTGGCGTAGTTTTTTGGATGCGGTATTCCAGTGGTCAAGAAGAACATCTTTTGAGCCATACCTCTGGATGGAGAACTCCAGGAAAAGCGGTGACCGACCGAGGCAACGGAGGGAAAAACCGGAGCGGATTCGGATCGGGAGCACTGTGACTGATGGAAGTGCTGAGACCTGCATCAGAATCAGGTAACCCGTAAACTGGAAGGGGTAGGCCTGGATTCTGGTGTAAGGGGGCCACCAGCTGCTCACTTGGGGAAGTGAGAAAGAAAGAAAAAAAAAAAAAAAGTGCTGCACTTTGTGTGTGTCTTGTCTGTTTTGTTGCAGAGACTACAATCCGAGATGGAAGTAGCGGACGTATTGGCGTGGGTAGCGGACCAATTCGCGAAGCAGCGGGAGATGGCAGCGTTGAGCCAGGAGCAGGCGAACTCCATGTTGCGGGCCCAACAGCAACCCCTGCTGGAAATGATGGCCAAATGGATCCGGACTCAGGAAGAAGCAACAAAGCAAGCGCAGGCTGTTCCAAAGACTCAACCTGTTGGTACAGGGGGGGAAGGATTAGCCTTCGGACCTTTTGCATGTGGTCGCTTAAGCAAGGATGACAACCTTGACGACCATATAGAGGCGTTTGAGAGAATAGCTGGTCTAGCTCAATGGCCTAAAGAACAGCTAGCTGTAAGATTTGCCACTACTCTAAGCGGTGAGGCATTAGCTGCTTACAGAGAAATGCCAGTTGATTCTATTCATGATTATGAGCATGTTAAAGAAGCTATAAGAGAACGGATGGGTTTAAGTTCCTCCACTTATAGGAGACTTCTAAGAGCATCTGTCTTAAAAGAAGGTGAAACACCACAAGCTCTGTATTATAGAGTTAAGAGCTTAGTCTTTAAATGGCTATTGCCAGAAAAGAAAGATATAGAGTCTATTATTGATGCAATAATTCTAGAACAATTTATTGAAGCTGTTCCTATAGACATGCAAAGCTTTTTGATAAAACAAAACTGTAAGAACACCCGAGAAGCCATAATCTTGGCAGACTGCTTTCTGGAGGCCCAGAAACTGAGCCTAAAGAAAGGGGGCGTTTTTCAAGGTACAGGTGTGCAGGAAAAGAATGCAGTCTTGAGTAAATATAGGACAGAGAGAGATAAGCCCATGGAAAAATTCAACCTGCAAAAAAAGTGTTTTTCTTGTGGTGAGCCTGGTCACCTCAAGAAAAATTGTAAGACAAAGAAAGCCTTTGTGATAACACACCCCAAGGAGGTAGGTGAAGGATTCCTCCTATCCGTAGAGGTAGAGGGAATAAAGACCGAAGCACTGTTAGATTCAGGGGCAAGTCAGTCCATGATCTCCAGAAAATTATGGAAAGTGATAGAAGCCCAGAAGCAGTGCGCCCAAGAGTCCTCAAGGGGGCAGGTTAAAATTAAATGTGTGCATGGGGCTGCCTCTACCTACCCACTTCAAGCCGTTAAGATAAAAGGCTTAGGCAGGGGAAGGGAGGTAGCAGTAGCAGTAATACCAAGACTCCCTCATGAGATTATACTGGGCCGAGATTGGTCCCCGTTCAGGAAGGGAGTGGAGAAAAAGCTGCAGGAAAAGGCAGGCCTGGTAAACACAGGCCCAGATGTAAAATCTCCAGGGAAGCTGATGTCCAGCGGGATGGTCGCATAACGCTGAGGCTCCCGAGAGGCCTACTCAGAATCCTGAATTAACACCGTACATACTTGGAACTTCTACTCTGATCTTGCCGGGGCACATTGGTGAGATGGCGGGGACCAAACCCACGCGCCTGGAATTTGGATCTCCTGCGGCTTCTCACGGCAAACGTTCCAAAACTGAACCCCCGTCCCCGCAGAAGGGGCTGGCCTTGCACGAGGGCCCCGAAATGCAGCAGGAAATCCTCGCAGAGATTAGAGGGGTCAAAAACCTCGTGCAGTCAAACGGTGAAGCACTCCGAGCGCTGCGGGAAGATCTTGGTGTGCTGCAAAGCAAGCTAGAAGGGCTTTCTTCGCGTCAGGACAAAATGGAGAGCATATTGGACTCCCATGCGGCCCGGTTGTCCAAACTCGACAAAGTTGAACGTCAGGTGCGGGCCTTGCAGAAAGAAGTGGAAGATGGCAATAATAGAGCGCGCCGCAACAACATACGACTCGTGGGCATACCGGAGGGAGCGGAATCGGGAGACATGAAAGAGTTTTTATGCAAAATCCTCCCTTCCCTGCTCCAAATCACCTTTACCAAAGATTTGGAGATCGATCGCGCTTATCGTGTACCCACAAGCATAACGCTCAACAGGAAGACCCCGCGGCCTATCATTTTTCGACTTTTGAGATATCAACACGTGGAGCAAATTCTAAGTGCCTCTCGGGCAAAGGGCCATATGGAGTTTGAGAGCCACAAGATCTCCTTCTATCCTGACTTGGCTAAACCCACGGTCGACCGCCGAAAGCGCTTTCTGGAATTCCGGCCGAGGCTTCAACAACTACAAGCACGCTATGGCCTGATGTACCCGGCCAAGCTCCGAGTCACGCTTCACAATCAGACAAGAACATTCGAGGACCCTGATCTACTAGCGGAGTTTTTGGATTCCAAAGAAGCCGACTTGATGCGCTGACTTCCAGAATATTCCTGCAAGTATTCTCATATCCGCTGTACCTGCCATATTGGATCTGCCGCAGCCCAGCAAAGAGTCTGGCGAGGGCAGTTTGTTTGCCTTACTTTTGATGATATCTGTGACCCGACTCCATCTACCCACAGTAGCCTCGATGAGTATCAGAGACAGTGTTAATTATGGACTCTGGTGTTTCTTTTCCTTTTTTCATGTCTTTCCATTTCCTCTCTAGGGCCTCCTCCCGCAGACACATGGTCGCCATATTCCTTGGGGGTTTTGCTTCTTCTCTAAGATACTTTGGTACATACTTTTCAATATGGGGTGTATTAGCCAGCACACTCGGTGATTATGTCATTGTTGCACAGATTCTGATTATGTTGTATGTTTTCAAGCGCCTTTACCTAAAATGTCTATTACCGATTGATGGCACCATGTAAGATTTTCTCATTGAACGTAAAAGGAATCAATAATCCGATAAAACGGAAGAAAATCCTAAGCTACCTAAGTCAGGAAGCTGCGGATCTGATTTTTCTCCAAGAAACGCATTTAAACTCGAAGGAAACTCTTAAACTCAATATTAAACCTTACATGGTGGCCGCCTATTCCCCAGCCGTTTCTAAGAAGTGTGGGGTTGCCATACTGGTTAGGAAATCTTTGCATGCTACTATTATTGCGACTAGCTCAGATACAGAAGGTAGATGGTCCAGAGTTCACCTCAAGATAGGTAGCCTTGAAGTTACATGTATATGCCTTTACGCTCCTAATGTGGATGACCCTGCCTTTTTTGCTACCATTGCTCAGGTTGCGCAGGCCTCTGCTAATACTTCATTGATAATTGGGGGGGATTTCAATCTAGTCCTTGATCCCCTGATTGACAAACAGCCGCCTAGGACAAGTGGTCCCCACAAGAGTCACACCACGCTTACCTCCCTGATCAAAGATCTTGCTTTAGTTGATCTATGGAGGTTACTACACCCCAATGAGCTTGACTTCACCTTCTTCTCTTTCCCTCACAAATCCCAGTCTCGCATAGACTTCTTTCTAATATCAAAACTGTTAGTTCCTCAGGTGGACACCGCAAAGATTCACTCCCAACATATTTCAGATCATGCTGCTATTTCCTTTCAATTACACACTACTGCACCCCAAGGGAATTCGGGGGCCTGGTTCTTTGATAGAGCCCTGTTAACTCAGCCAGAGTTCCAGTTAGAAATTCGAGCAGCCATACAGGATTACTTCCATTTTAATCTACCCCAGGATACTGCGAATTGGGCTTGGTGGGAGGGCTTCAAAGCGGCCATTCGAGCAACGATCACTAGCTATCAAATCCGCCTGCGGAAACAACGCAAACAGCAGCTACTCATACTAGACCAACAAATAAAAGCAGCAGGCGAACGAGTCCTAACTTCACGTACTGATCCATGTGTATTAATTCGATTACAGCGTCTCCGTTTTCAATATAATTCAATCCTCTCAACTGCAGCTTCTAAGAGTATTGAGCTTCAGCGAGGGACATATTATCGTGAAAATAACCGAGCCGGTCGACTCTTAGCCAACGCCTTGAAAGGTCAAAAAGAAGCCAAACGTGTAGCGGCCCTTCGAGCTCCACAGGGAGGGGGCATAGTGACCACAGACTCTGACATTGTAGAGCTCTTTCGGGATTTCTATACCCGCCTATATCAATCTGAATGTGAGTTCTCGTCAGAGACATTCGAGCGATTGCTTTCTGGCATTCAGCGGCCGACCCTCTCTGAAGATGATAGGGATGCGATGGATGAACCCTTCTCTACTTCAGAGATCCAATCTGCCCTAAAACGAACAGCCTCGGGCCGTGCCGCAGGACCCGATGGTCTCCCGACCGAATTCTACAGAACGTTCAGTGCAGATTTAGTTCCCTATTTAAAACTATATTTTACTGCCCTTGCAGTAGATACATCCTCTTTGGGATCCTTTTCTGCAGCTAATGTGGTAGTATTTGAGAAAGAAGGCAGAGACCCGCTACTAACCGCCAACTACCGTCCAATCTCCCTACTTAATGCCGATTATAAGATCTTCGCAACGATCTTGGCCACCCGGCTATCTGACAGGATGGCCACCCTAATTCACCCCGACCAATGCGGTTTTATACCCGGCAGATCAACTGCTGACAATGCTCGGACCTTGTGCCATGTGCTATCCAGTGCTGCCAATCTAGATCATCCATGGGTGGGTCTTTCCCTGGATGCCGAAAAAGCCTTTGATCGCCTAGAATGGCCCTTCTTATTTGCAGTTCTCCGATGGTATGGCTTTGGGGAGGGCTTCCTCCGATATCTCCAAGTCATGTATACTCAACCCGTCGCCAGTATTTGTGTAAATGCCATCAAGTCTCAGCCATTTAATCTCCAAAGAGGCACGCGTCAAGGTTGCCCCCTATCACCAATGCTCTTTGATCTAGCTCTTGAACCCCTAGCCCTCCTTATTAGACAGTCCGCACGTATTCGAGGTGTCCCCTTCAGTCATAGGGAGATTAAACTCTCTGCATATGCAGATGACCTTATGCTTTTCGTATCCCTCGATTCGGTTCCAGCTGTCTTGGATCTGATTGACGGATACTCACAATTATCGGGCTATAAAATTAACTGGACCAAATCTGTAGCATTCCACTGAACCGCTGGGTACACGAGGCTGACATGCAGGCCTTTCCCTTCCTTTGGCAATCCCGCATGGTGAAGTATCTCGGGGTCCATTACTGTTCTCCTTTAGAAGACACTATCAGTTTTAATGCCAAAGAGGTAGTCTCCAAAGTCCGTGAGCTCACAAATCGTTGGTCTCCCTTATCTCTTACATGGTGGGGCTGCCTAGAAACTGTGAAAATGATGATAGTCCCCAAAGTGAACTACATTTTAGAAATGCTGCCATGCTTACTCCCGCCACATACTTATAAAGATATTGAGGGCCTTCTCGTCCGTTATCTCTGGCAGGGCAAGCCACCAAGGATAGCTAAACAAAAACTACAGTCTGCAAAGGAAAGAGGGGGTACCAGATTTCCAGATTTTCTTAGATATCATCAAGCCTTCCTACTTAAGCAAGGTGCCCGATGGCTAGATGCCTCAACAGACAGCAGACCAGTTTGGCTTGACATAGAAGAGGAGCTTAGTAGCCCAATTCCGTTGACCCATCTCCCCGGTATGTCCTATCAAGTAGACACCCGCCATCCACCAATGATTGTCGATACTCTTGCGGCCTTTAACACTCTCATTCTATCACTAGGCCCGAACGTATGTCCTCAGGACGGACTCCCGCTATGGAACAACCCCAGAATTCAAGTCCTAAATAGAACGATCGCATGGAAACCCTGGTACTCAAGGGGGATCTGGACACCCCAACAGCTTTTCTCTGCAGCTCGTTGGAAAACCTTTTCTGATCTACAAAAGGAATTTGCGTTACCAGCGAAACACTACTTTCAATTGATGCAGCTTCAACACTGCCTCAAAAGTGCTCGAATTATGCCGCCCTCAGCCCCTACTGAGGACGGGCTATTAGAGATAGTTCACTCTATTAGTAGTACACATGGGGTAGCCTCTAACTTTTATAAAATATTATGTCAGGGTACAGACACGGCCACTTTTAGAGCCCAACAAGCCTGGGAGCGCGAACTGCAAACCACTTTGACCCCTGTGCAATGGAGCGTTTTCTGGAGCAAAGTAGTGCGGGTTTCCCGGTCTGCCTCTGTTACCCAAACTCTCTTCTTTTTTGCACACAGATGCTTTTATACCCCGGAAAAAATAGCCAAATGGAACACAACTGCTAGGGACCAGTGTTGGTCTTGCCATACTGATGTGGGAACCTTCGCTCATGTTATTTATGAATGTCCTCAACTACAGGTTTATTGGGGGCGGGTTTGGGGTTGTATTCAATTTATCTTACACCTTCACGAACCTCTCTCTTGGAAGATCGTGGGACTCCGCTCTGTGGCGGAGGTCCCCTCTCTGCCTAAGAAGGGTCGCTTTCTCCTTGATTTCATGCTGGGTATAGCCATATGCTTAATCACGAGGAATTGGAAGGATAGCTCTCGACTTACTGTCAATGAATGGTGGAACCTCGTCTGCTTATATAGTAAATATGAGCAGATACCTCGGAGAGCTATTCCCCATGCCCAAACTCACTCTCGCTTGTCTAAATGGCAGATGCTTAATGATTATGTACAATCTGCTCATTGTTCCAACATGCCTGTATAATGTGCACTCATCATGTTTCAGATCACCGTTAGGTTTTGTAACACAATAATGTAAGTACACGCCCGCTTCGGGAATGATTAGTTTTCTAGAGAAGAAGCAGGGGGGAGGGGGGTGGCAGGGGTTTACTTTGGTGTATGTATTACACTTTATGTATCTGTCTTTTAGCTGTATGTCTTCCTTTTCCTTTGTTGTTATAAAATGAAAATAAAGAATTAAAAAAAAAAAAAAAAATCTCCAGGGAAAGGGAAAAGGGAAGCTGGCCACCCCAGAGCTGCTACAGGGGGAATAATACCTGCTCCCCTGTTTGGAAAAAGAGTAGACCCGGGGAGGTCAATAGTCCCTAAGGAAAAAGTACAGGCACCCAGGTTTGTCATCAGGTTTTGTAGAATTAACCCTGAGGCTAGAATTCCCAAGCGGGCCACGGAACAAGCGGCTGGATTAGATCTATCTAGCGCAGTTGAGGTAGTTGTACCCAAGCAAGGAAAGGCCATAGTAAACACTGGACTGAGGGTAGAAATACCGCCCGGGTGTTACGGACGGATTGCACCCAGGTCAGGCCTTGCCCTTAAAAATTTTATAGATGTAGGCGCAGGAGTCGTAGACCCTGACTACAGGGGAGAATTAAAGGTTCTCTTATTTAACTTCTCCCAAGAAAATTTTAAGGTGAACCCCGGAGATAGAGTGGCCCAATTAGTTTGTGAGAGGGTAGGTTTTCCACCCGTAGAAGAAGTAGATGAGCTTTCATCTACCACCAGGGACTCCAACGGATTCGGATCTACAGGCCTAGGTGAGATAGAGGGGTTAACTGCCTGTTGTATAGAGAAGGAGGAAGATGAATTAGGACCTCAACTAGTGAAAGGCAATACAGATCCTGTTTATAGGATTGGGGAAAAGCTCTCCTGGACACAGCAAAAGGAGTTGTCCGGAATGCTGAAGGACCTCTCGGACGTCCTTACCCCGGTACCGGGAGAAACAGGGCTGGTCGCGCACGAAATTGTGACCCCGCCTGGTGAAGTAGTGCGCCAGCGACCGTATAGACTCCCGGAGGCAAAGCAGAGAGAGGTAGTGTCCCAAATAAAAGAAATGTTAGAGATGGGCATAATTGAAGCTTCCAAGAGCCCTTGGAACAACCCCGTAGTTTTGGTCCCGAAGCCGGACGGATCTATGCGCTTTTGCATAGATTTCCGGAGAGTAAATGACATTTCACGTTTCGACAGCTACCCTATGCCTAGGATAGAGGAGATCTTGGATAGGCTAGGGCAGGCCAGGTATCTGACTACATTGGATTTAACAAAGGGGTATTGGCAGATTCCCCTCACCAGGGAATCTCGGCCAAAAACAGCCTTTAGTTCCCCAATAGGGCTTTTCCAATTCCGTCGGATGCCCTTCGGGCTCCATGGGGCAGCCGCAACTTGTCAACGATTGGTTGACATGGTCCTCCGCCCTCACCAGCGGTATGCAGCGGCCTATATGGACGATATCGTGGTTCATAGTGCACGGTGGGATGAACACTTGACCCAGGTTAGGGCAGTGTTGCGGGCATTGAAGCAAGCCGGCCTTACTATAAACCCGGCTAAATGTATGTTTGGGGCATCTGAGGTAAAATACCTAGGTCACATGGTTGGACAGGGTATAGTAAAACCTCTCTTTGACAAGGTGGAGAGTGTAAAAAAATTCCCGAGACCTGTTACAAAAAAGGATCTTAGGGGTTTCTTGGGGTTAGTGGGGTATTATAGGCGGTTTATCCCACACTTCGCAACCGAAGCAGCCGCATTAACTGAGAGGCTTAGAAAGAATGCCCCTAATGTCTTGCTCTGGGATCAGGAGGCGGGACAGGCCTTTGTGAGATTAAAAGAAAAATTGTGTGAAGCTCCTGTATTACGTGGGGTAGATTTTTCTCTACCTTTTATTATTCAGACCGATGCATCGGAAACAGGCCTAGGGGCGGTGATGTCTCAGAAGCCGGAGGGCTCTGAGCACCCGATAATGTTTTTAAGTCGCAAGTTAACTCCTCCAGAAAGAAAATACTCAACCATAGAGCGTGAGTGCCTTGCTATAAGGTGGGCCATTAATGCGCTGAGGTTTTATTTAACTGGACGGAGATTTTTACTGGTGACTGATCACTCCCCACTTAAATGGCTACATAAAATGAAAGACAGCAACGCTCGTTTAACGAGGTGGTACATGGCCCTACAGGAGTTTGATTTTAAGATAGAGCACAGGGCCGGGAAGCTTCACACAAATGCAGACGCCTTATCCCGTATTTCATGCTGTTCGCGGGATAAAGCGACAGCCCGAAATAGTCTAAGGGGGGGGGGGGATATGTGATGAGGTGAGTGCAGCCCAGCTAGGGAAAGCTGAAAAAAAGAAGGATTTTTTTTCATTGCGGGGGATGGGAGCACAAAATCCTAGGCTCCATACTAGAAGCACTGAAAGAAACCTAGAGGGCAGAGCCAAAGGTAAGCCAATCACAGACCACAGGACAACCCTGCAGAGGAGTAGGAGGTCCAAGTGGGAGGAGCTAGGAAGGGAGTTGCCCAGCTCAACAGTTAACAGAGGAAGAACAAACAAAAGAGAGAGGCACAGTTTGAGGAGGCAGGAGGAGGAAGGAGCTGTGAGCAGAAGGTCCAGGAGGAGTGCAGGAGCAAGCACCAGTGGCAGCTGCAGTTCAAGCCCTAGCCCAGGTTCAAGTCCAATTCCCAGGAGGCACAGACAGGAGAGGTCTGGGGCCAAGCTGTGGAAAACCCTTGCAGCCAAGGAGAGCAGCAAATGGAGGAACCATTACAAAGGCAGCCAAGGAAGGTACGCAGGGAATGAGCAGGGCCACCAGAATAGTTCTTGCTCTGACTCGGAGGAGACTTTCATACACCTGAAACCTCAGCACAGCAAGAAGTATCTCAGGAGGGAGGTTAAGCAGGAGAGACACACAGGAGACTGGCTTGGAGGAGCCAAGGCCAGGCAGTGTGAGAGACTGTTTAACATTGCAAAGACTCTTAAGGAAAAGTTACCAGAGCACTTTCAAAGAGCACCTAGCTGTAGCTCACTGGAGAGCATGGAAGTAGGCCCTGAAGAAAGTATTGTTGAGTCAGAAACTTCTGAGATGGAATGTGAGCTGTGCACTAAAATATAATAGTAATGTGTGATAGAAAACACTGAAATACAAAAGGAAGCTGTTGCAAGTTAAAGCAGTTCCAAGAGTAGAAAGAGAAGAGTAACCCTGAAGACAAGAGGTTAGGAATCTCTCTTAGGAAGCAAAAACTGCAAAACTTCAGTGAAGGCCCAAACAGCTAGAACTGTTTGTATGGGGCGTGGCAACAGCGAGGTTGGAAGCTGTGAAGAGTTTTACAAATGCTTTTGTGTTTTGAAATGGCAAGCAATTGCAGTGAAGAATAGAAACTGCTGTGAGTTTTGTTTGGACATTTTGATTTGGAGAAAATTATCCTGTATTTCTTTTGTCTGGAAAAAGTGCTTAAAGAATTTTTATGTTTATCACTTGCCAACTTTGGAAACCGAATAAAAATTTCCTGTGCGCTTTGAATAACCACTTGGCTTCTCTTATTAACACAACTACAACCCTCGAAGGGATAAAGGTGGCCAGCCGTCCCTACTAGGCAACCGCCTGGTAGGGGCGCGAGCGTCACAATATGGGGCAGCATTCTGTCGTGTTTCAACGTACATGGTGCATGCACATGTGCCTGACCCATCTCTTACACTGGTGCATGTGCTAGGGTGGGATTTGTGTGGGTATATGCACCATTGTGGACGTCTCTTTGTACCTCTATGTACATATTATTGTGTGTGTTTACTGGACAGATGTGGCAATGTACATTGATTTGCAGGCTTATCTTTGGATGTGTGCACAGTCCTCTTTCTGACATGACATTGCGCCACTCACATTGTGCTAGTACCTTTGCACTGTGGCGGCGGGTGTGTCCATTTCCAGGCTTCATTTGTGCAATCCCTGTACATTGCCATATTATGACTGCTCCAGCTTCCACAGCATCCATTGCAGTGGGCCTTCCACATAGTGCTACCTCTGTATGTCAGTGATATCCCGTCTTCTTTGCTTTTTGCCCACATGTGACTCTTGTACCTGATACCATGTCCTCATGTTGCATTGTGTCACTGTTTTTGATGCCATGTGTGCATTAAGGGTGTTTATTTACATGACTACCTGGCGTCTGGTCTTTCTCAGCACATCACATGCTGTTCTAGGGGCATCTACACTGCTGTATGACCCACGGATACCCACACATTAGGTCTACACATCTGAGGGGTGGTGCTTGGCCATTGGGACATGACATCATTGACATGTTTGTGCATTTGCCTGTGCACGGCATATGCACTTCACTGTGTGACATCATGACATTACATCTCTGTATCTTCCCTTCAGACCTTATTGCCTTGTGTGTGTGTGTTGTCAGCCTGCTGTGCCTGCTTGAAACATGCCCCCTGTCAGCGGTGTGTTCTGGTGCTGTGGTCGTGATGGTGCAGACATGTACTACTACTACTACTACTACTGAGCATTTGTATAGAGCTACATGGCATATGCGGCGCTGTGCAGACAGGTGGGAGACATGCTCTGTGCATCAGAGCTTACAATCTAGTCAGCATGGACATAGATGAGGTGGGAGAGATACCACAGGGGAAGGGGGGGTCAGGGGAATCATGCTTCCATGGCTGCAGCGAGGACGTGTGGTTGCATCCTGAATTTGTGGGGGGTTGGAGACGGTGCCTGGTGTATGGACAATGGTAGTTTGTTCACGGCGTATGGGGCATTACGGTGAGAGGGGTGGGGTATTGAGTTAGCAGTTGGGGTGTACTGCACAGGTGGAGGGTGTCTGCTGGGAACTGATTTTTTCAGGGGGGTCTGTAAGGGGAGTTGGGAGACGAGAGGTGGTGGGGAGCCACAGAGTCTCTGCATTTTGAGCTCAGCAGGGGATGTTTGACATGGATGCGGTAAAGGATAGGGAGGCTTTGATGTGACCTGACAAGGGGGGTAGTGTGGCCATGACTGGCCTGGCACAGGATTGGACGCACAGCAAATTGTTGCACACATTGACGGGGAATGAGGTGTGTCCAGGTGAGACCTGCAGGGAGCAAACTACTGAGGTACTGATGGGATGCGATTGGGGAGTGCATGGGCATATTGGTGGTGTGTTCAGGGAGGATGGGACAGGTGTCACTGCTGTTGTGGAGAAAGGGGGGCAGGTGTTAGCTATCAGATGGCTGTGATTTCATTACTACCACACCTACTGCACCTGCACAGTGGGAGACATGGGCTGTTGGTTTGGACAAGGTACTTCAGGCCAGAGGGCTGTGGGTTCATATCCCACCTGGGGACAGCAATGTCAGACCTGTGGTACTGGGGTTTCTAATCTTATTGGCATTCCTTGTGGCCTTGGGCATGCCACGTGGCCCTCCATTGGCCACCGCTTTCATTGATGGATAAGGCGGGATAGACAACTGGTTAATTACATGGATCACTCAGTACTTATGTCTGCTACTGCCCCTTGTACACAGCACTGCACAGACATGTCGGACAGACACCCTAGTCACCATGGCTTACATTCTAGTTCGGAAAAGTGAGAGAATGTGGGAGCAGGGGTAGGAGAGGCGAAGGAGGAGGGGGATCAGGGTAGTTAGAGTCCACAGACAGCAGCGGGTAGGTGAGCTTTCAGCATGGATTGGATGTGTTTTTGAGAGGGTGCCTGGCACACAGACACTGGGGATTTTATTCCAGGCGTAAGGTGCATCAGGGTGAGGGACGTGATGTCTGCAGTTCACAGTGGAGGAGAGGGGCCATCCGTTTCAGCACTATGATCCAGTGTGTGCCTTTTGTGGTAACTTGTTTGCATTGTGCTTGTTGGGGTTGTTTGGGATAGTGGTCACAGACACCCATTGGCACTCCATAGGTTGCCAGTTTGATTCCCACATGTTCCATTCTTTTTCCTTTCCTGTGTTCTGCTAACCTGCCCATGCAATGGCTGCAGTCTCGTCACCTCTCCACACACCCTTCCATCTCTGCGCTGTGCGCCACAGTGTGCCCTCTCTGCAGCCTATCTGTCACATATTGTGTGTTACATATGGCAAAATGAGTCTTTGGAACAAGAATGTTGATACATTTTTTGAAATAAGGTTATTGAAATAAGAAGGATTGTTTGTATATTTTTTTGTGGTGAGGTTTTGGTTCTGAAATGAGTCTTTGGAACAAGAATGTTGATAAATTTTTTGAAATAAGGTTATTGAAATAAGAAGGGTTGTTTGTATATTTTTTTGTGGTGAGGTTTTGGTTCTGAAATGAGTCTTTGGAACAAGAATGTTGATAAATTTTTTTAAATAAGGTTATTGAAATAAGAAGGGTTGTTTGTATATTTTTTTTGTGGTGAGGTTTTTGTGGTTGGTCTTATTATTTTTGTATGTGTTAGTTATTTGTTTTTGTAGTAATTGTATGTGGTTTATGTAATTGTGTTGTTTTTTGGGGGATATTTATAGGTAAATTGTTATATTAGCTGGATGCTGTTTGTAAAATATGAAGCATTAGGCAGGTAAATTGGTGTATTAGCTAGATGTTGTTTATGAAGTATCACAACACATAAGAACATACGATATGCCATACTGGGACAGACCAAGGTCCATCAAGCCCAGTATCCTGTTTCCAACAGTGGCCAATCTAGGTCATACGTACCTAGCAGTTTCCCCAAAAGACACAGGTTCCGCAATGCTTGTACTGGGTCAAGCATTGATATACTGGGTCCCTTCTTAATAATGGTTTATGGACCTTTCCTCCAGGAACTTGTCCAAACCTTTTTTAAACCCAGCTACACTAAAAGCCTTTACTACATCCTCTGGTAACAAATTCCAGAGTTTGATTACACGTTGAGTGAAAAAATATTTTCTTTTATTAGTCTTAAATTGTTTACCCTGTAGCTTCATTGCATGTCCCCTAGTCTTTCTATATTCTGATAACATAAACAATCGATCTACGTTTACCTGTTCCAAAATACTTTTATGCTGCTTATGATAAGTAATGATGATGATGATGTATATTTATTCATAAAACATTTATATATATGTTTAATAAATATTTATTAGTTTACGTATTAAATGTATCTGTATTTATTCTTTGAAATTGGTGAATGTCTATTCATAGTGTGGCGGTCGCGCCCCTACCAGGGGGTCGCCTAGTAGGGACGGGAAGCCATCTTGAATTCCTCTTTACCAAGGATTGTAGTTGTGTATAGAGATAAATGAACCAAGTGGTTGTTTCAAGGCACACAGGAATTTTATTAGCTTCCGTGGCAAGTGGGTAACAAATCTTTAAAGCAGTTGTACACTCAAGTCAAAGAAAATAAAGGATAATCTTCTCCCATTAAAGCAAAGCTTACAACCAGTGTTGTAGTAGAATTATTTACACAGGCTTTCTTTTCTTTTTCCTTTATGATGCTTCTCAATTCCGTAATCATAAAGCACATGTATTTACAATTCCTAACTTCTCACTGCTCTCAGGCTTTCATTACTTAGCCACAATGCACATATCACAGTCCATCTCAGAACAAGCTGAAGTCCGGTCACTTTCTTTACTTTCTACCTCCATGGTTTCTGCTGAGCTGTATCTTGGCAAAGTTTGAAAACGCTCTGGCACTTTATGCTTAATGTCCTTTAACAGGTTAAACAGCCTATTCCACTGAATGGCCCCTTCTCCTCTAGGTAGGACTTCAACGGGCTTCTCCTGTTCAGTTTCTCCTGAAAACCCCTTCTTCCTAATCCGGGTTTTCTCAGGCCTAAACCTCTCTTCAGAGTCAGAGCAAGAAACACAGGGTTTTGGGTTTACTGCTTTCTTTCTCCTATCTTGGAGTCTTGTTGCAGCACCTTCCTGGCTGAGGCTTCTGTGGCTTGTGACTTTCTCTGCCTCTGAGCTAGACAGGGAATCAGGGTAAGATCTCCACTTCCCTTCCTGGGGCTTCTGCTGCCTGCAGACAGACCCTTCATCAGAGGAGTCTAAGCACTCTTGCCTTAGCCTTCTCAAAGTCAACCTTTTCTCTCTCTCCCTCTTGCCAGTCTGTTTGGTCCTCTGCCTGGAACCTTCTCTGTAGCTTCCTTGGCTGCAGTGCTGGCTGCTCTTGTCTCTGCTGCTGCTCTCTTTGTGGCTGCTTCTCTCTTGGCTGCTTCTTGCTTGGCTGCTTTTCACCTGGCTGCTTCTCCCAACTTTGTTTGTTCTCTCAAACTTAAACGTTGAGCAGGGCACCTCCCTCTCTGACTCCACCCACTTGTACCTCCTATTCTCACCTGGGGTTGTCATGGAGTCTGGGAGTGGCTTAAACCTAGCTCTACCCTCTTGGTTTCTCTCAGGGATTTTGCTGTGGTGTATGTGTTCTAGTGCACCCATCCCCCGAAAAGAAGAAAAAGTTCTTCTTTCTCTTTTATTTCCATGCTGAGCTACACTCTCCTTACCACAATAGTGAAAATATGATGAAATTGGAATTTTCTTAATCTATTTGAGTTATCAATGATTGCAATGTGTTTTTGATAATTATATCGTTGTAGTGTCCATGTGAACAATCGGCTTGGTGGATTGGTACTGCTGTTGTTGGCTGGTCTGTGCCAGGTCACTGTGCAGGTTGGATTCTCACATGCTCCTTTTTCATTCCATTTCCCTGGTCCACGGGCCATCCACATAGCTGTCCCTTCAGCCAGCCCCTGACACCCTTTCTGTATCGCTCCCATGCTCTTTGCATGCTGTTTACACTGCATTACATCTCATGGTGTGTGTGCATGTGTTTCTATGTGGCTCCCGTCCCACTTACAGACTGTGATATGAGCTGTGGATGCCTGTTGTGTATGTGCGTTGCATCATGGTGACTGTTTGGGTTGCCCTCTCCTGGCACACAGCAGGCGTTTTGTGTGGTGCCCTGCAGTGTTCTTGTATGCAGCCATTGCTTTGGACCACACAGTGGTGGTGTAGCCTACTGGTTTGTGCAGTGATTTTCAGGCAAGTGGTCATGGGTTTGCTCCCTCTTTGTTCTTTCCCTTTCTCCTTCTTCTTTTTCAGTCTCTGTGGATGGCTCTGTTCTCTAACCTGTTTCATCCGCTCGCAATCTGGGTGTTATTTTTGACTCTTCGCTCTCTTTCTCCTCTCATATCCAACTCATCACTAAGACCTGTTGCTTCTTTCTCTTCAACATTGGCAAAATCCGCCCCTTTCTCTCTGAGCTCACTACTAAAACCCTCATCAATTCCCTAATCACCTCCCGTCTTGATTATTGCATCCTGCTTCTTGCTGGTCTCCCTCAGTCTCATCTTCCCCCTTCAGTCTATTCAGCACTACGCTGCCCATTTGATTTTCCGTCAGTCTCATTTTGCCCACATCACTCCTCTCCTCAGATATCTTCACTGGCTCCCTATCCACTTCTGTATTCACTTTAAACTTCTCCTTCTGACCTATAAGTGCATTCACTCTGTGGCTCCTCAGTACCTTTCTTCTCTCATTTCTCCCTAGTTCTCCCCTTGTGAACTCCGTTCTTCTACCCAGTTGCTTCTTGCTATGCCCTTCTCCTCAATTGCCAACTCCAGATTCCGCTCGTTTCACCTTGCTGCACCTTAAGCTTGGAATAAACTTCCTTTGTCTTTACGCCAGGCATCTTCTTTGTCCCTCTTCATACTTAAGTTAAAAGCTCATCTTTTCGCCTGTGCCTTTGGCTCTTGATTTTGCTGTTCTTATTCTTCTCCTTTTCTTGCTTTGTCTTTTTTAGATTGTAAGCTCTTTTGAGCAGGGACTGTCTCTTGTATGTTTTCATTGTACAGCGCTGCGTGCACCTGGTAGTGCTTTATAAATGCTTAGTAGTAGTAGTAGTAGTAGTAGTAGTAGTAGTTCTCCTTCTTTTATGCCTTTCCTACACAGGTACTTGTCATTCCTGTAACAGTCATATCTCTGCAGATCTGTGCTGGCAGCACATATTACCCTCATCACAGTCGCCAACCATCCTTCTGTCCGTCTATCTGCATCTGTCAGCTGTGTGGCATCCGGTGTTCATGTGCAGGCTACTACCCCATATCCTGCTTTTCAGGTGCCTTAACCTACGGTGCCTTATGGGGCACCTTGACTGGCACCTTATATGGGGCCTTCTGGGGGTGGCTGCATGGTGCCTTAGGTTAGGGCACCTTGTAGGGCGCATAACAACGTACCTTGTGAGGCGCCTCCGGTTAAGGTGCCTTGTGATGTGCCCTATATGGCGCCTTGCGACGCGCGTTACCCGAAGGCACATTGTTACGCGCGTTACTTGGCACTGCTTGTCATACGATGCACCACCCACTCCTTTATATGGGCATCTTTACCATTACCGCAGGAACTGTCACGGGTGACATTAGCGCGGTTTAGTAAACATACCCCTATATCTGAATATCTGAGAAAGTCATGAGGTAAATCCAATTTCCTTTCCATTTCATCATGGTCTAGAATTGCAGTGAGATAACAGTTAGAGTGGAAGATGGATTACTTAAAGGTTTTGGTTTTTTTTTTAATTTTTATCTGTTAACGTTTACAGTGGACTAACATGTCAACCATACTAGTTTTGTTTGGAAAACAGTTTCATAAAGCCACATTTTGAGTGTTTTTTGCATTCAAACCTTTTTATTGCATTTTAGTTAGACAAAATAACAAGAATAGCATATAAACAGCCATGTGATGATTTTTATACCAAAAACAGTCCAGAACTCAACTCTCAAAATCAAAACATTAGACCTTCTCATATTATTCTGCAATGAGCCAGACTCTGTTTTCTGCAATCACCAGCTCATACTTGCAGAAAAGCCAAGTCATGTGTGACCAGTAAGTGAAATCTCTAAGCATATTGTCTTTTCAATTGGTTATGTTGTATTTATTTATTTTTTCAGCTGGATTTATATACTGCCTTTCATAGTGTCAATACGGTTTACATGGAATAAAAACTTAACTTACATGGAACTATAAGAGTGACTCGCATGGAACTTTTAACAAAAACGTAAAAGTTACCAACATGCAACTATTACGCGTAATTACATTGAACAAGGAACAAAGAACTTCATAAGAAGTAAAATACAGGGAGTCAGGGGTTTGGGGAATTTGGACAGGGAAATCACATGTGCATTAGAGAACTGTAGAGGATGTGGGCTAGGTAGGTGAAGGTGGCAGGTGATGTGGGAATAGTGAGGGAGGAAGCTACTGAACATTAAAAGACTAATGAATAGGCAATGTCATGAGATCGGCAGTATACAGGAATTAGTGAGGAGAAAAAAATTAGTCAGGAGGCATACCAAGGTGTTCCAGGAACAGGTATGTTTTTGTTTTCTTCTGGAAGTCCTTAAGGTCCTTTATTGATCAAATGTCATCTGGTAGGGCATTCCAGAGTCTCAGGGAGAAGAAGTAGAATGCTCTGTTTGATGTTATTTGGTTGAATGTCCTGTTGACTGCAAGGATGGCGAATGTGGATTGAATGCTGGTTCTTCCGGGTCGATCGTATAAGGGTTTGTAGATGTTCTGATGTTAGCTCATGAAGAGCTTTGAAGGTGGTGATAAGCACTTTATATTTGGAGCAGGCCTTTATAGGGATCCAGTGGAGGTCTCTGAGAATTGGTAAAATTTGATCACGCTTTGGAGTGCTGGTTAGGACTCTAGCTGCTTTATTCTGAGCCATAAAGAAAAAGAAAAGTGCTTGAGCTATATAGAAGAATCAATGAATAAAATAATTTGTTAAATCAAATTTTGTGTTAAATGAATGTGTATTGTAGGAACGTTTGTTATACAAGACCAAAAAGTCCTCCAAAAAACAAATGGCTCCCTTTATTTTAATTAAACATACCCCAATAAACTATGGGCCCGATTTTTAATTAGGCAGGCTATGCACCACAATGGCGCATAGCCTGTTCGCCAATCCCTTTAACCTGGATTTTCACTTCTGTGGTGGTGGAAGTGAAAATCTGGGCTTATCTAGATGTGTCGGCAGCCACCAAGGCTAAATGGATAGCAGTGATTTTTGATGCTACCCGCTTAGCCCTCTGTGCCTTAAAGATAGACAAGGTTTTTACTCGCCTATCTTTAAGGCACAGAGGCTAAACAGGTAGCATCGAAAATTGCTGCTACCCATTTAACCTTTTCCTCTGCCCCTGCTCTGCCCCGGGACTCTCCTAACACGACCCAATGTTACCCGCATAGCATCTGGGTGCGTTAGGGACTTATCCGGGATTTTCACAGGGCACTATCTCTGTAGGTGCCCTTTAAAATTCCTTAATAAGGCCTTTAAATGGGTAACTAGGGAAATTACTCATGTAAAAGCCTTTGAAAATCGGAACCCTTAAAACTAAGAAATGTGTGCACCAACTTAAAACACATTAAAATAACCCTGAAGGGTTTGGATACTTAGCCGGTAGTTAGGGTCACCAGGACGAAGCCAAGACCAAAGAAGATTCAGGAAAACACCCCAGCAGTGGAGTATACAACTTGTCTCAAGATGATAAAAGACTTGCTTCAAATGAAAAAGACGACACAATACTGTGTTTCAGGCCATCAACATTCCAGCCCTGCATCAAGCCTCCAGATGAAAACAAAGACAAAAAAGTCCATATGCTGGATCCCCAAAGAACTGTCTACATTCCAACTGCCAAATACAATGGCTAGTAATCCAACAGAATGGGTTTTCATGCCAGGCTGATATCTCTTGCAGAGGTCTTTTAACAAAGATGGCATCTGACATCACCAGAAATCCAAATCAAACAAAAAGTCCCAGATAGTGGGGCAATCAGCTGATCGTGCTCCACCAGACAATTTCCAAGTTCAACCCAGAGGGCGCCACTATATTCAACTTGAAGATCCACTGCTGTTCAAGGGTTTGAAGCTATCTGCAAGGGATGGATTGATGAGGTTGGGAGTACCTGGAAGATTATGTTGCTAAAGTCCAGGTGTGGCCTGGAATACTGTTCTGAAATCATTCTGGTCAAAGAGTGTTTGAAGTGCTCGGACTGTTCTCATTTTCTGGTAGATGAAGCTTATGGTGCTGTTTATGTGTTGTTTTAGCATGAGATCTTGATTTAAGGTGATTCTGAGATATAGTATTTGTGATTTTATTTGGATCTTCTCTCCATCCATGTCGATGTGTGGTGGGGGGTATGAAGCAGGTATCTTTAGTGATATGCAGCAATCCTGTTTTTTTGTAATTTGTGAGACAGCTGAAAAACATTCAATTAGTGGGGAGTATACTGGATTATGGGTGGATGTTGGGATATATAGCATTATATCATCAGCATATAGATGGTATACCACTTTCTGAGCATTGATAGTATTGCAGATAGGTTGAATAAACAGGTTATAAAGTAAAGCCAAAAGCGTGGATCCTTGTGGCACACCTTGTGTTACCTTGGATGGGGTAGCTGCATCCCCTTTACCTGTACCTGTCGATGTCGATGTACTTAAGGGTTGTGTTGCAAAGGCCAATTGTTTGAAGTTGAAAGAGGAGTGCTTTATGAGGCACTGAACCAAAAGCTGCCTCTATGTCTAAGAAGAGGTGGGCAGAGTGGTCTGGTGGTTGGGACAAGTTACCAAGGGCCAGGAGTTTGAATCCTGCTAGAGGACAGCAACCTTGCATCAGAAGGACTGGGATCTCTAGTCCCATAAGTGGTCTTGGGCAAGCCACTTAACTCTCCATTGCCTCAGGTACAGAAACATAAATTGTGAGCCTTTTGGGGAGAAGGGAAATATATATACAGTACCTGAATGTACACTGCTTTGACTTGTAGAAAAGTGGTATATAAGCCTAGTTAAATAAAATAAATATCCTTGGTATGGTTTCTGGATGTCTATTGTCAGCTTATCTACGAGGACAGTGATGAGTAATTCAATGCCATTATTGGCTCTAAATCCATACTGCTGTTGGTCAAGGGGGAGGGGCATGGAAGTCAACATGGTCTTGTAGTTGGGACTACCTTCTAGATTATCTTAGCTAAGAAGGGTAAGCTAGAGATGGAAGCAATACAAGTCTGGTATTGTTGGGTTCAGCTTTGTGTTCTTGAGGATTGGCTATACGAATGCTTGCTTCAGCTGGTATGGCATGTAACCTTGGGTAAGAGATAGGTTTAAGATTCTTAGAATAGTTGGAGCAGGTTCTGAGTGAGTTGATTTGATCCAGCTCACTGAGCATGGATTGAGTAGGGAGGTTGTTGTATTTAATCCAGATATGATGTATTCTAGTTGGTCATATAATACGGTGTTAAACTCACTCCAGGAGTAATAATTGGAGGTCATGTTGATTGGATGGAGTGTTACAAAAGGGACTGTTACACCTGGAAATAGATCTGCACATGTATTTCTCTTCTGGAATATTTTCTAAATCTCTGGGAAAAGGGTATTCTTTGGGTTAAAACTCATACATTTGTGTATTGTAGAATTCAGTGTTTTTGCTCAGTCAGGTCCTAGTACCACCAGAGAGCTTTTCATTTAAAACAAATCAGAGTATAGCTTAAGATATACAGATGAAATTTAATGTGGACAAGTGCAAAGTTATGTACCTAGGAAAGAACAACCCAAACTATGGTTACACAATGCAAGGTTCCACATTAGGAACCACCACCCAGGAAAAAGATTTAAGCATCATCATGGATAACACATTGAAACCCTCCACCCTCAATGTGCAGTGGCAGCCAAGAAGATAAATAGAATACTAGGAATCATAAGGAAAGGCATGACATTACCGGCCAATTCATAATCTTATGCTCTATGTTAATATGTATATAGTTACCCTGTATTGATCCAAGTTTTACCCCCTGTTACAATGTAAGCGCAAGACAGTTTCGACTGAATTGAACAACCTTTGTTAAATGTAAACCGCACTGATAATAAATAGCGCAGTATATAAAAGATGTTAAATAAATAAAATGGAGAATAAGACAAAAGATATTATAATGCCTCTGTATCGTTCCATGGTGCAACCACACTTGGAATATTGCATGCATTTCTGGTCGCCATATTTGAAACAGGATATAGCAGAATTAGAAAAGGTACAGAGAAGAGCCACCAAAATGGTAAAGGGGATGTAAGGATATCCGTATGAGGAGAGACTTAAAGGGTCAGGGCTTTTCAACCTGGAAAAGAGACAGCTGAGAGGAGATATGATAGAGGTCTATAAATTAATGAATGGAGTGGAACAGGTAAATGTAGATCGATTGTTTACGCCATCAAAAAGTAGAAAGACTAGGGGACATGCAATGAAGCTACAGGGTAACTCATTTAAGGCTAAAAAGAGAAAATATTTTTCACTCAATGTGTAATCAAACTCTGGAATTCATTACCAGAGGATGCAGTAAGAAATGTTAGTGTAGCTGGGTTTAAAAAAAGGTTTGGACAAGTTTCTCGAGGACAAGTCCATAAATCATTATTAAAGAGGACCCTGAAAATCCACTGCTTGCCCCAATACAAGCATTGTGGAACCTGTATGTCTTTTTGAAAACTTCCAGGTACTTGTGACCTGGATTGGCCACTGTTGGAAACAGGATAATGGGCTTGATGGACCTTGGTCTGACCCAGTATGGCATTAATTATGTTCTTATGCTGTTTTTGTGGCCTGGAAATGATTTGCAAGGACTTGTGGTGTAGGAGAATCTGGGTTAGTATCTCTTGTGGGGTACTGTATTGCTGATTTTACTATACTGAAGAGCTCCCTGGGACAGTTGATTGAACTTAATATGAGTTTTGTGTGGTATTCTCTCTTGGTCTTATTAATGGTAGATTGGTATTCTTGAAGCATATTCATATATGTCTCATGGTCGGATGGTTTCAATGAGAGTCGCCATACTCTTTCAGTCCTGCAGAGTCTGCGTTTGAGGAATCTCAGTTCAGCAGTATACCAGGTTGCCAGTCGGTGTTTAGGCTTGACTCTAGTAGGCTGGGGTGCTACTGTGGCATGAGAAATGGTGTCATGCCAGTCTTGTACCAGTTTGTTTAGGTTGTTGCAGCTAGTATTTAGTTTAGATAGGATAGTATTAAGAAATACCTCCTTATCCCATCTTTTGAATCTCCTCGCCAGTGGAGGTAGGTTGAGAGATTGCAAAAGGGCCTGGTTGGTTGGAATCGAGAAGTTGAGGATTCTGTGATCATGCTATGGGACTGAACGAGCAGATGGAGGTAAGGGTTGGTGGGGTTGAGTGTGTCGGTTGTTGGTAAAGATGGAGTCTAGAGTCATCCCCCCCCCCCCCCTTTTCATGTGTTAGAACATCAACTATTTGTTGTTAGTTCAGAGCTCCTATTGCTTCCAGAAAGGAGTCTGCTGTACTTTGTTGTGAAGAAGGCAGATTCAGGTTGCCTAGTAGTATTGCGTGTTTGTTGCTAGAGGATATATCATAAGTGTATTGAAGTAAAATGGAGAGCTGCTCTCCCAAGGAGATGAGTAATCTATATGTAAGGCAAAGTGTTAGAAGTTTGTTAGGAATAATGAGTATGTCCGTCTCATGTGTTGAGAATGCATTAATTTGGTGGAATTGTTTAGTTAGGATTAGGATGCCTCCTCCTTTATGGGTAGTTCTGGAGCAGTGAAAAAAGTTGCAGTCTAGCATCAGGAGTTGGTTCATTAGTACAGTATCATTGTCCAATAGCCAGTTTGAGAGCCAGCGACAATAAGAAATCCAACAGAAAAGCCTTCTCTTTGGCAAGCTTTGTCTTTAATCACTAAGGATTTCCAGAGAAATATCTGGTATGAAAAAGTTTCTTGCAGATTTAAAATTACACAGATATACTACAGTACATGGGAAAAAGAACCCTATTCCCTCTTATAGGACTACCAGATACTTTGGGATTTTTACTGGAGTCCCAATGCCCTGAGAGCGAAGAAGAAAAAAGAACAGATTGTGTCAATGATACGAAAAATACAAATATCAGATTGTCAGAACTACTCCATTGGTTATCAAAAAAGCACCTTGTAAATCCATCTCCTATACCTGCTGTGTACTTAAGCATCTTTTCCCCTTGTGAGAGCACATGGGGGGAAAGCTGCATAGGTATTGCACAGTTTCTCTAATGCTCACTTCTCAGATTTTTGGATACAATGGCAGAGCTGCAACCTTTGATAATTTGAAATAGGAAGGTGAGATCACATCTGCAGATCCCTGAAGAGCTTCAAATTGCTATTCTATATTATTTGACCAAGAGTCCAAATGTTTCTTGATTGCCGAACTATTATGAATTTTAAACATTGTGTTATTCCACAATAGGAATCATTTAGTGGGAGAGGATTCCCCTCGGAACAGCAAATCAAGACTCTGAAAAGCCAGCTGTGTGGCAAAAATTGTTAAGAACTACATTTGGCATTTAAGTATTTATTTATTTAACAGGCTTGTTATACCACTTTATCAATTCAGTCAAAGCTGTTTACATTGTAACTTCAACTTGGCAATGTACATTAAACAGGGACTTTGAAAACTTCTATCTTTCTGAGGCAATGGAGGGTTAAGTGACTTGCCCAAGACCACAAGGAGTGCTAGTGGGAATTGACCCCTGATCTTTTGGTTTGCAAGTTAGTGCACTAGTCACTAGGCTACTCCTCCACTCAGAGCAACAAAATACCTAGGAGTAAGCCAACAGGGACAGGCACCACCATATCTTCCTTTAGCATTAACCAAACTGGTTTTCCATCTGGTCCCGCACACTTGAACTACAGACCTCTTTCCTAAGCATAAGGGATTCGTGATAAAATCAGAAATCTGGGAAATTCACTCACCACTTTCCTGCAAGTGCAAACAAGCCTATGCATATGGATGAACAAACAGATATAAAGATGGACTCTCCCCAACAGATGCTATTGCCTAAATGCGCCTAAAAAACAAAAACAAAGACCCATGTCATGGAGGGGGAGGGGAGATCCCAGTCCAGCCCATGGCATAGATCCAACCAGACAAAATATCTCTGCTCTTAGGAAGAAAACAGTTCCTCCATAGCAAAATCTTCTAGCTCAGCAATGAATTCTTGCAACCATGCTGAATCCTCAGGAGTACAGGTTTGATTATGTATGATCACTCTCACACACACAGGGAACATCAACCATAACTGGCATTCAGGATCTTTAGTTGTCCCCTGCATACCAGAAGCTGCTTCCTATGATTAAGCATGATCTTATTCAGGTCTAGAAAGGTCATGTGTTACTTCTCTCATATTTAAGAAATGCCTGTGGCTATGTTTGTAAGACCCATAAAATACAAGGCTAACAGAGCACCTTCAGTACAATAGACCTTGGATACTTGGACTGACTTTGTATGAAGATGCTCTGTGATCATGTCCAAACTGCAGGGGGCATTCAAATTGGATATTTAAAAGTCTAAGTAGAAAATGCTACAAAAGGATAATCAAATTGGGCCCTTCCACACCCTCAAGCAGGCTAAGGATTCAGATATTATTCTGACTACAATTATTAAGATCCTCCATCTGGGAGTGTGCATTGCTTCTACATTTCCTGGTCGGATTGGATTGGTGCTCTCTCTCCCGGGGCGTCTGAGGTCACGTGAGCACTGAGGGCTATATCACCTGAGCCCCCACCGCGGCACTTTGAGTGTGCATTGCTTCTACATTTCCTGGTCGGATTGGATTGGTGCTCTCTCTCCCGGGGCGTCTGAGGTCACGTGAGCACTGAGGGCTATATCACCTGAGCCCCCACCGCGGCACTTTGAGTGTGCATTGCTTCTACATTTCCTGGTCGGATTGGATTGGTGCTCTCTCTCTCCCGGGGCATCTGAGGTCACGTGAGCACTGAGGGCTATATCACCTGAGCCCCCACCGCGGCACTTTGAGTGTGCATTGCTTCTACATTTCCTGGTCGGATTGGATTGGTGCTCTCTCTCCCGGGGCGTCTGAGGTCACGTGAGCACTGAGGGCTATATCACCTGAGCCCCCACCGCGGGACGCGCACCGCGGGCGCGTGCCCGAGGGCACGTGCTCCGAAGGGGCGTGTCCAAAGGGGCAGGTCCTGCCCCTTTGGCGCCCCTTCGGAGCACTTCGGAGCACCCGGAATTACATTGGAACTTTATTTGTTTGCTAAAACTAGTGTATGGGGAAACGGAAGAAAAAAGTTGCTTCCTTAACAATGTCGTCTGGCAAGGCGGTTAAGGTTGTAGGACCTATGGATAGTCATGTGAAGTCTGTCGTGCCCTCCCTTGCCGCCCAGCTATCCTCGGAGTCTTCAATTTCTCCTAGCTCTGTTTCCGGGAATTTGTCTCCAGAACCGCGTCGGGATTTGTCTCCTCCCAGCATGGCGCCTTCACCATTGGGTAAGGGTTCTCCTCGCAGAGCCGAGGATGTCCCCGCGCCCGAATTCGTCTCATTGCCAGATTCCTTCTTGAAGGTAAACTCTGCTTTATCTGTTTTGCCTGTTCCCTTTGACTTTTCTTCTTCAGTTGAAACACCTAAGCCACCGAAAGAAGTTTCGTTACAAGATATTTGGCAAGTTGTTTCACGGACTGAGATGTCTTTGAATTCATCTTTGTTGAAGCTTTCCAAATTTACTCACGAGACTGTGTCTGCATTAACTGATTGCCAGACTAGATTGTCTAGTTTGGAATCATCTAGGATTAGAATGGAGGGCTCGATTTCCTCAGTACAGGGAGTCTTGGCATCCTCCGTACAAGACTCTCTTGTACTGCACCAACGTGATGAGATTTTTGAGAATGCTCTGCGAGTTAAAAATCTTCGTTTTTTTAATTTTCCCCGAACGCACTACCTTTCTCCCGGTATTCTTTTTGCTAAGTATCTAAAAGATGTATTGAAAATACCTGATCCCGACACTATAATTTTGTCAAAATTATATTATCTACCGGTTGGGATAAGAGAACCTTCTGCTTTAGATTCTGAGTCAGGTGGTGGCGCTCGGGGAGAAATTGATCAACTGAATATGCCTAGTTTAGATTTATCTGAATTTTTGGAGACATCAATTGAGGAAATACCCTCTCGTGCTACATTGTTGGTAACCTTTTCACTAGAGAAAGATAAGGATTTAATCTTACGTACTTATTTTAAATATCGTCATGAGAAATATTTTGGTCAAGTAGTTCAGACATTTCCTGATGTTGGTCGTATTACTCAAGTTAAACGTAAGGCTTTTCTTTCATTTAGATCTCGTGTTTTAGCTTTAGGTGCTACTTATGTTTTAAAATATCCCTGTAAATGTGTCGTAGTTTATCAAGGCAAAACTTATATATTTTTTGATGCTCTACAGTTGGAGACCTTTCTAAAGGGCCTGGCTCTGTAAAAACTTATAGTTATGTGTTTTTTTTCTTCTAGGTACCTTGCTAAGTTAAAAGGAGTCTGTTTATATTTTCCATTCCATACTGGGTCTTTTTTCTTTCTTATATAATTTCTTTTTTGCAATGTTCACACTCCATATTGTGGGCTGGGAGTTATTATTTGGTGTAAAGATTGTTTGTTTTCTAAATGATTTCTTTGTATTACCTTTTCATTACTTCAATAAAGAAGTTTTAAAACGGAAAAAAAAAAAAAAAAAAAAAAGATCCTCCATCTGCCTCTCCAAAAGTGGGATATGTTTGGCCTGCCATTGAATGATGGCCACGAGACATGCTTGTACATCGGCTTTTTCTTCTTCTGTCCAGTGTTTGGCAGCAGCCGAAAATGCATCAGAATGCTAGGGATAAATAAAAGAAGAGAGAATAAAACAGAGAATATGATAATGCTCCGTGGTGCAACCACAACTTGAGTATTGTGTGCAATTCTGGTCTCCAAATCTCAAAAGATATGGCAGTATTAGAAAAGGTACAGAAAAGGGCAACCAAAATGTTGAAGGGGATGGAACAATTCTCCTATGAGGAAAAGCTAAAGAGTTTAGGGCTCCTCAGATTGGAGAAGAGATGGCTGGGGGGAGAATTGATAGATGTCTATAAAATCCTGGATGGAATGGGTAAATGTGAATTGATTCTTTACTTTTTAAAAAAGTACTAATACTAAGTAACATGCCGTGAAGTTGCAAAGTACTGTATTTAAAAGAAATAGGAGAGAATATTTTTTCTCTGAATGAATAATTAAGCTTTAGAACTTATTGCCGGATGTGGTAAAAGCAGGTTGTGTAGCTTGGTTTAAAAAAGGCTTGGACAAGTTCCTGGAAGAAAAGTCCATAAACCATTATTAAAGTGAACTGGGGAAATCTACTACTTACCTCTGGCAATAAGTAGCATGGAACTGTTTACTTCTGGGATATGTCAGGTACTGGTGACCTGAAATGGCCACTGGTGGAAACAGGGCACAACTTGATCGACTTTTGGCCTGTCCTAGTATAGCATTTATGTTCCTATGCAACCGCTGTTCTATGCACTATCAAAAGAAGATGGCCTTTTAAATTGACAATCTCCTGCTTAATTTCAGCTAAGGCTTTACAGTTTTCACAAAGCAGGTCTTTCACCTGCCAAATTTCTTGAAGCACTGACTGCAATATTGAGTCAGACTCCTTTGCTGGCACCATTTTGCTTATGGACAGTGGCTCTGTTTTGGTGTGCTTAATGTCCTGAGGCAACAGGAAGGAATAATCCAACTTAGCTATCTTGGAAACAGACATTTCAGAAGCAAATCAGATGGGTAACAGCCTGCACATAGACTCAAAAGAAGCACATAAATCTGTTTCTAGATTCATTTCTTGTGGAGCTCGCTCTTTAAAATGCCATCTTGCTGAAGGTTCCCTACTGCCTACACATTTTGAATAGTTCTCTTAAGACCAACAAATTTGATTCTGTAGCAAAAATTTCCATAGATTTGGAGCTGATCCTGAGAAGATCCTTTCTCTAGAAGTTGTGATTCACAATTCTTTAGGTGATAGAACAACCTTGGGATGACTGGTGCTGTAAACTCACTGTGCAGAAGAAAGGCTTGGCAATCCACTTCTAGATGCACTGTCCCAAGAAAACTCAGAGGCTGGGGAGCCTGGAGTCAGCATTGACTCGGCACACATTGCATTTGCGAGTGTAGAGAGGTATGTACAGATTCAGTCAACTGTGCATTGTTTATGAATTGCTTTTTTTAGTTTGTTTTCAGACTTTTTTCTCAATTTTCATATTTTTTTGTTTTGTTTCAAACTTTTTTTGTTAAGAAAACCTTTTACCTACAGAACATTTTACTGCATGGAAATTTAATTTATAAGTCCGATTTTGCATAAGGTATCTAGGTCGTATTAGGGGCATTCAGGTTGGGGCATGTATAATTTCCTGAGTATTTTTAAAATAGCTCTCTGAATAAGAAGCCATTTGTAAAATACTTGGCAGCTACATCAATAACTGAGTGGTTATGTCTTTTGCAACAATGCCTTGTGCCCTGATGACATCTAATACTTGTGTGTTTGGGGAGGTGGTGCATGCCATGTCCATGGTACATTCCAGCACCTGCCATCAGTATCCCCCACACAACTATGGCCTACACATGCAGACAGTTACAGGCAGTGGCATATGCACAGTGTTCTTGTGTTCTGCCTTCTCATGGCATTATCATTCCCCACATGTGCATGCTGACCTGGCTAGCTCCCCTATACTGCCTCTCTCTGTCCTTCGGTGCCCATTCTGGAGGTACCAGGTCCTTGCTAGTAGCTCTCTCCTACTGTCACTCCATGTGTGATATGATACCATGTCCTGCTGGGCACACCTTCAGTCTTCTTTTCCACATTTGCCAAAGCTATGCATGGTTGTCTGCTGCATGCAGCCATTTCAGTCTGCTCTGGTAGCTGTACTAGTGCATCTGGAACTCCAAGTCATAGATGCATGGTGTTGGCATGCATCTGATGGCCTTGTGCATTGCATATGCTCATCCATGGAACCTTCCCTATGCATAACATGTATGGCATCTGTGCCATGACTTACCTTCCCGCTGCTGCAGCTCCTAGCGGAGGTGCTCCATCAATCAGGGCCAGGTCCTCTGCATGGCCCTGAAGTGCATCTTCACAGACTCTAGGTTACAGAATAGGTGGAGCTATCTGTAGAGGATAGATGGAGAACATATGCTTTGCGATCCACTCATTCATCTCGTGCCATCCTCCCAATATGTCTGCCTCTAGAGGACTTGAGGTGACAGGTCTTTGCCTTGAGAGTCTGCCCTGTCTTTGTGTATGAGAGCTGTGGCATATGGATATTAAGGATGCCATGCTAACAGTTACTAGTAAATCTGCTAGCCTTCACTTGTGACATGCTGGTGTCCAGTATGACATATGTTGGCAGTCCTCTGTGGTTATGTGTTGTCCAGGCACAATATGGATGGGTTCATTCTGGTGTGACTCTTTGTGACTACACTACCTGCAGCTGTGTGCTCATTGTGATCTACTTGTGTCTCTGTGGGGTTTTGCTGAAGTGCCAGCTGAAAATTGTGCTAACTAGGCACGTGCTGACACTCACCCAGTTAGTGCTGTACATCTTGGATATTCAGTGACAGCTCCTATCTGGAACTTGCCGCTGAATATCCTCCTGATAATTTAAATGTTAGGCTGACTGATATGTCATTTCCATATCAGCACTTTTGAAAACTGGATTCTGGGAATCTGCAAGCAGTTTGCTGTCCCTCTATGAGATGTGTCTATGGGTGTGCAAAGTTTGTCTCACCTGGCTAGGGCTATGAAGATCTTCTCCCAGACCCTTCTTGCTGCCATTCTGCTCCTCCATTGTTGTGCACAGGAGCCAAAAACATGTGCACATGTTCACATGGGGGGAGGATGCATCAGCAATCCATAAGTGGGCACTTTAGTGCACAAATCTATTTATTTATTTATTTATTTTGTTTATTTAACGTTTCTTCTATACCACCTTTCAGATTATCAAAGCTGTTTACATTGAACTCACCATTTGGGTGTATATTGAAACAATAAACAGTAAACCATGAAACAATAAACAGGTTAGTAATATACAGGGTCTAGAACTATATAAGTTAGATTATCTAAGTATGGGGTATAGGTTACATTGATGAGAGGTCCATGGTGATCTGTAGTGGGTGTAAGGTCATTGTGTGTCATCTATCAGAGCTGAAGTATTCCTGGAATAGGAAGGTCTTTAGCTTTTTACGGCAGTCTTTGGTATCTTTTAAGATACTTGGGAGAGAGTTCCATAGTACAGGTAAGTAGAATGAGAAAGATCTCTGGCATGTTGCTTGGGAACTTTTTGCCTTATGTGTTGGAATGTTGAGTAAGTTCTAGTTGTGTTGTCTTCTTGTTCTTGTGTTTGGAGGCTTCTGAATGAGCTTGCTTAGGTAGTCAGCAGTTTGTTATGAGTGGTCTTGTAGATGATCATAATTGCATTATACTTAATGTATACCTGAACAGGGATCCAGAGTAGGTTTTTGAGCACCAGGGTAATGTCAAGCTACTGTATTTTGAACCAGTTGGAGGGGATGGAGGGCATGTTTTGGGAGGCTTTGGAGAATAGAGTTGCAATAGTCCAGTTGTGGGGTGATAATGGCTTGGCATACTCAGGGGCGGCCCAAGGGGGGTGCGGGGCCATGTGCGGAGACTCGGTGCGGGGCCTCATTTGCATAAGGGTCCTCATTTGCATAAATATTTGCATAATGTTACCATACACGAACTTTTAGTAAACATGCCTCTTAATGAGTGTATGAATAAAGAAAGACTAAAAGACTTCTACATTACTATAATCCAGTGCCAACCGCCAGACACATTAGGAACTACTACAAAACACTGCCCATTTAGAACCCATAGCAAACCCGCCGTATCCTAACAGCACTACCAGGACTCATAAAGCACCATACCCTAACTATCAAAAGGAAACGCTGCAAATATTAAACCAATACATTTCAGAGAAACAACAATACATGACCTACTGGGGAAAGAGAACAAGTGGCAATGTCAAATAGGAATTACATAAACAGAATACCTCAGCTCAGTTACACATGAACAGAACATAAACCATCACCAAACAAGGAATCACAATTTAGAAACAGGAAGACAATAATTAAACTGGGAATCCCAAAAGCCAAACTTGGAATGTACAACACTGTAGAATAAAACTATACATTAATTTGCTCTTGTACTAAACAAAGCGCAGACGTTAATGATGCACATTTCCCAGAGCTGACATATTCCAATTAATAAATTCAAAATAAAGAGATATTTTTCTACCTTTTGTGCATTTTTTTTCAGCTGCAATTGCTCCAGCCACTTTCTTCTGGTTTCTTCGTGTCTTCCGCTAATTCTTCATCGTCTGCTGTCCATTTGTCTTTTCTTCTCTCTTCTAGTTTTTTTTCCATTCTCTCTCTACATCTGCTTTAACATACTAATCTTTCTCCTTTTCCTCTTTCCTCATTCCTATTTCATCCACTCAAATTTTACCCCTCCATCCTCAATCCCCACTTACTCTCCCAATATCCGGACAATTGTAGATTTGTCTTCCCTCCCACACAAAATATTTTTTTCCCTCTCCATTTCACTCTCCCAGCTCCATCCCATTCTAATCCTCCCCCAACATCAGCTCCATTCTAGTTCCAGTCCCACCCAGCATCCGCTCCCTTCTAGTCCCCGCATCAGCCCATTTCCAGTCCTAGCCCCCCATAAGCCCATTTCCAGTCCTAGCTCCCCCATCTATTTGCAGTCCCATCCAAGTCCCTCCATCAGCTCATTTCCAATCCCAGCCCCCCATGAGCCCATTTCTAGTCTTTTCCTAGCCCCACCATCAGCCAGGTCCAATCCGAGCTCCCCTCCACTCAGCCCATTTCCAATCCAAGCCCCCCATGAGCCTACTTCCAGTTCTAGCCCCTTCATGAGTCCATTTCAATCCAAACCCCCACCACAGCCCATTTCCAATCTTAGCACCCCCCAACAGCCAATTTCCAGTCCTATTCTAGCCCCTCCATCAGCCCATTTCCTGTCCTAGCCCCCCCTCACCCATTTCCAGTCCTAGCTCCCTCCCCCTCACAACCCATTTCCATTCCAAGCCCCCGTCCCCATCAGCTATTTGCAGTTCAAGCCCTCCTTCCACTCAGCCCATTTCCAGTCCTAGCCTCCTCATAGCCCATTACTAGTCCTAACCCCCCATCAGCCCATTTCCAGTCCTAACCCCCCATCACCCTATTCCAGTCCTAGCCCCCCATCAGCCTATTTCCAGTCTTAGCCCCCTCCCATAGCCAATTACCAGTCCTACCCCCCCATCAGCCCATTTCCAGTCTTAGCCCCCCATAGCCCATTACCAGTCCTAACCCCCCCATCACCCTATTTCCAGTCCTAGCCCCCCCATCAGCCTATTTCCATTCTTAGCCCCCCCCTTTGCCAATTACCAGTCCTACCCACCCCCATCAGCCCACTTACAGTATTATCATCCCCCCCCATGGCCCATTACCTGTTCTTACCCCCCCCACCCATGGCCCATTACCAGTCTTAACCCTCCCCCCCATCAGCCCATTACCAGTCCTAACCCCCACCCCGGCCCATTACCAGTCCTAACCCCCCCCATGGCCCATTACCAGTCCTAACCACCCCCCCCCATCAGCCCAATTCCCGTCTTTGCCCCCCCATAGCCCATTACCAGTCCGAACCCCCCCCTCAGCCGATTTCCAGTCCGACCCCCCCCCATGGCCCATTACCAGTCCTACCCACCCCCCCATCAGCCCACTTCCAGTCTTAGCCCCCCCATAGCCCATTACCAGTCCTAACCCCCCCATCAGCCCATTTCCAGTCCTACCCCCCGACTTCCAGCCTTAGCCCCCTCACCTTAGTCAATTACCAGTCCTACCCCCCCATCAGCCCATTTCCAGTCTTAGCCCCCCCATCAGCCCATTTCCAGTCCTACCCCCCCACTTCCAGCCTTAGCCCCCTCCCCATAGCCCATTACCAGTCCTAACCCCCCCATCAGCCCACTTAGCCCCCCCATAGCCCATTACCAGTCCTAACCCCCCCCCCATCAGCCCATTACCAGTCCTAGCCTCCCCCCCCATGGCCCATTACCAATCCTAACCCCCCCAGCCCACTTAGCCCCCCCCCCATGGCCCATTACCAGTCCTAGCCTCCACCCCCCATGGCCCATTACCAGTCCTAACCCCCCCCATCAGCCCACTTAGCCCCCCCCCCATAGCCCATTACCAGTCCTAACCCCCCCCCCATCAGCCCACTTCCAGTCTTAGCCTCCCCCCATGGCCCATTACCAGTCCTAACCACCCCCCCCCTGGCCCATTACCAGTCCTAACCAGCCCCCCCCGGCCCCTTTCCAGGCCGCACCACCCCCCCCCCCCATCAGCCCACTTCCAGTTTAGCCTCCCCTCCCATCGCCCATTACCAGTCCTAACCACCCCCCCCCCCAATCATTCCAAATTAAAATAAAAAAAAAAACCAAACTGGCTGCTTCTGCCGCGGCAGCATCAAGAGCTCTGCCGCGGCAGCATCAAGAGCTCTGCCGCGGGGCCCCCCCTGCCCGGCAGAGCCTCCGTGCATCCTCAGCAGCTTTCTTCATGTCCAAAACGCGGGCTTCTTTCAGAGCCGCGAGAGTTTCTTTTCTCGCGGCTCTCTTAATCCCGTGGGGCTGATGGGAAATCCCATCACCCTCGGCGGGATTAACAGAGCCGCGAGAAAGGAAACTCTCGCAGCTCTGAAAGAAGCAGAAGCAGCCGGTTTGGTTTTTTTTTTTAAAACTTGGGATGCTGAAGAATGTTTTTTGCGCGGGGCCCCCTGAAACGCGGGGCCCTGTGCAAAAAACATTCTTGCTCAATGGACGGGCCGGCCCTGGGCATACTGTTCAGAAGTGGTTGAGGTCCACTATTTAAGTAGTGGGTGAAGGTTGTGTAGAATCTTCATTTTGTAGAATGCAGTGGCTGTAATATTCTTTATATGATCTGTTATGTTCAATGCTGGTCTAAGGTAACTCTTAGGTATTTGACTTTTGGTTTAACTGGGAGGAGGATGTTGTTTATTTTGATAGTTTCTGGGGGTGAGAAGGATGGATATGAACATTGCTTCTGTCTCACTATAGTTGAATGAGAGGTTGTTGTCATTTAGCCATTCCTCCAGAGCATTAAAGCATGATTGTATAAGAGTATATAATCTAGGTTGTTTGTGGAGATGGGGGCATATATCATTAGGTCGTCTGCATATAAGTGGTACATTATTTTGTGGTTTTAACCCCACAAATGTACATGACTTAGCTACATGTAAACCACTTTGATTGAAGGAAAAGGTGGTATATGAAACTGGTTAAATAAATAAATAAATAAATAAATAAATACAATTGCAAATTGGTTGAATGTAAAAGTTGGAAAATAGTGCTGAGAGGGATGATCCTTGGGGTATTCCTTGTTTTTGTTTGAAGGGGCTGGGGGAAGGGGCTGTCTTTTATCTTGACTTGCTGTGAGCATTCTGTCAGGACAAAGGGGTACTGCTTATGCCTAAGTCCATCAGGCATCCTAAGAGTTTATGTGGTTTATGGAATCGAAGGCAGCAGATACGTCAAGGAATATAAGAATGATTCCCTTGAGTAGGGTGTTTATGAGTGAGGCGAGCAATGTTTCAACATTATGATTAGGTCTGAACACATGTTGTTGGGGGTTTCATGCTTACAAAGCCCTGAAGTTAAAGTTGTACAGCCTTTTCTATTATTTTGGCTAAGAGAGGGATGCTGAAGATTGGTCTGTAAGAGGTCAGTGAATTGGTGTCGGCTATGGGGCCTTTTAAGATGGGTCTAGTCGAGGTGATTTTTAAGTTGGCAGGCACGTGAGCATGTGTGAGAGAAAGGTTTATTATTTTGATTAGGGTGTGTGAGAATTCATTTCTGGCCATCTTGACCTATGAGACGGGACATGGGTAAAGGGAAAAGGTAGTTGTATTGATCATGTCTAGGATTTGATCCAGGCGCTGACTTGAGATTGGTTCAAATGATGTCCATTTCTGCAGGTTTTCAATAATGCTGCAGGATGGCTGGTTTGTTGTTGTGCTATCTGAAAAGGACAAGAGTTTATTCTGCAGGTGGTGAATTCATGTGGCTGTAGTGCAGATTCTTTATGTGTAGGTAGATCCCTTATGAAAGATCTGACTATTACAAAAAATTCTCTGGGACGATTTAAGGATTTGAGGATGAGATTAGTGTGGTGCTATCTTTTTGTTTCAGGATTGGTTTGTTGTATTCTTCTTGATTAATTGAATATTCATTCAGATGGAGTGCATCTCTGGTTCATCTCCATCGTCATTCAATCTGTCTTAGCCTAAGCTTGGCTTCCCTTATTTCATAGGAGTAGCACAGAATGTTAAATTTTTGAGTGGTGGACATCTTCTGAGGCGCTTGAGCATGTGATGAAATGATGTTATTCCTGTTATCTAGATTGTTGTGAGGCCATATGTGTTTCCATCTAGTCTTGACATGATGTGGTCCAGTAGGGCCTGCTTGTTGAACTCTTTGAACCTGTGAGGTCTTTGTGGTTGTTTTAGAGTTGTACTGTGCTATGTGTTAGGGGTAAGTCAAATGTTACCATGTGATGATCAGACCAGGGAATAGCAGTGACTTGGGTAGTGACTTGAGAGGTACTTTTATGGATCTTCCTGAGTACAAATAAGAGGCCAAGGGTATTACCCCCCATGTGTGTGGGGACAGTTATGATTTGAATGAGATCCAAGGCATCCATTGTATCCAGGAAGGAGGTGGCTTGGTTTATGGGAGCAGAGTTGAGGTTGAGGTTACCAAGTAGGATGAAGGCTAATTTTTAGCTGAGTGGATGTATGCTACTTCTAATAGTGTTGAAAGTTCCTCGGTGTTTGAGCTAAGTGTATTGTAGGTTAGGCAGATAGTTATGTCTTTGTTTTCTACTACCAGAATTTTAAGGTGTCAGTGGCCGTGGCTGTGGTGACGTTTAAGTTGTGGTGCTTGCTAGATAGGATGAATAACCCCCACCTCTTTTAGTTAGTCTTGGGTAGTTGTGTAGGGCCATTTCTGGGGTGATGAGTTGGTTTATGAGGACATTATCTATATATGTAAACCATGATTCAGTGACAAGCATGATGTCAAGGTTATGGTCATTGAAGTAGTCTGCTATGGTGTTTATTTTATTTCGGGCCAAACGGGAGTTGACTAGCCTGCATTTTAAGTACTAAGTGGCTTGTAAGGGTGCATGCTGAGGCATGGAGATCATAGTTGGGTGAATGCTTATGAGCCTGTGCTGTCTTCTGTGCAGTTGTGGGTGTGGTGGATTCCAGTTGAAGAGCTCTCTCTGATTATGTAGGATTGGGATCATGCCATGGATGATGGTGGTTAGACTGGAGAGCGTCATTAGGGAGAAGGAGAGTAACAGGAGTGATCTAGTGGTTATCTGCATCATTTTCCTGGTGGTAGGTTGTTTCTTCAGAGGTGCTTGGTTGATTGTTGCTAGTCACGTTTGTGTGAGAGGAGAGTTATTTTGTTTAGGGTGTTTAGTGAGCTAGCATGACAAGCTGAATGTTTTATTTTGTGAGTGGTTTCGTTTTGTCAGGCTATCTACATTAGACTGAATGCATGGATGAGACAATGGTGCAAGGAAGAGGATTTTGGATTTATTAAGAACTGGGCAACATTCTGGGGAAGGGGTGGCTTTCTGAAAGGATGGGCTCCACCTTAACTGGGGTGGAACCAGGCTGCTGGCACCTTTAAAAATGAGATAGAGCAGCTATTAAACTAGATAATAGGGGAAAGCTGACAGTTGCCCAAGAGCGTATGGTTCAGAAGGATGTATCCTTAAAGGATACTAGTGAAAGAGGGAAGTTAGGGCATCCCGATAAAGAGGTTCCAATAAAGATAAATGTAACCCAGATGCCTTTAAGTACAGAGCAGACAAAGTTGAAAGATTCCAAATTATCCCTGTCAACTGATAACCAGATTAATATGAATAAAACGCAATCCTTAAAATTCTTGAATGCAAATGCTAGAAGTCTAAAATATAAAATGGGAAAGAATATATAGCACTAAATAAAAAATTAGATATAATTGGCATCTCAGAGATCTGGTGGAAGGAGGACAACCAATGGGACACTGATACCTGGGTACAGGCTATATCATAATGAAGGGAGATCAAATTGATGGAGGGGTTCCACTCTATGTTAGACAGGGCATTGAGTCAGACAGGATAAAAGTTTTGCAAGAAACAAAATACACTGTAGAATCTCTATAGATAGAAATTCTATGTAAAAAGGAGAAGGCAACTGCAACGGGGGTGTACTACCAACCACCTGGCCAGAATTAACAGATGGATGAAGAAATGCTAAAAGAAATCAGGGAAGCTAACAAAAGTTACAACACAGCAATAATGGGTGATTTCAACTTCCCCGGTACTGACTGGGTCAGTATAACATATTAGGCATATTAGGGAGATAATGTTTCTAGGTGAAATAAATGACTGCTTCTTGGAGCAGCTAGTTCATGTACCAACATGAGGAGAAGTTATTTTGGATCATGTCTTTAGTGGAACACAAGATCTGGTGTAAGAGATAATGGTGTTGGGAACACTTGGCAATAGTGATCATAGCATGATTGCATTTGATTTAATAAAGGGAGGGAGGACAGCAAGGAAATCCACAGTACCACCTTTTAACTATCAAATGGGAGATTAAAATAAAATGAGAAAAATAGTTAAGAAAAAACTAAAAGGAGCAGCTGAAAAGGTTAAAGGTTTACATCAAGCCAGGGCGTTATTTAAAAAATACTATCTTGGAAACCCAGACCAGATGTATTCCACTACTACTAATCATTTGTATAGCACTACAAGGTGCATGCAGCACTGTACATATAGATATAATACACGTCCCTGCTCATCAGAGCTTACAAGCTACTCAAGATGAAAAAACATTGCAAAATGGGGGACTAAAAAATGGCAAAATACATATAAGAAGTGGACAAGAGAATGAGGAGCATCAAGATCCAAAAGCAGCCTCAAAGAGGTGGGTCTTAGCCTGAACTTGAATAGGGCCAAAGAAGGAGCCTGACACACTGACTCAGATAGTTTGTTCCAAGCAAATGGAGCAGCAAGGTGGAATGAATTAAATTTGGAGTTGGCAGTGGCAGAGAAGGGCACAGATAAAAGGGACCTGCCAGAAGAGCAGAATTCCCAGGAGGAATATAGAATGAGATAAGAGAGGAAAGGTAGTTGCAGAATGAATGAACTTGTAGGTAAGTAGGAGAAGTTTGAACTGTATGTGGAAATGAATACGGAGCCAATGAAGTGACTTGAGAAGAGGGGTTACATGAGCATAGCAACACTGGCAGAAGATAAGCCATGCAGCTGAGTTACGAATAGATTGAAGAAGATAAAGCTGATTCAGAGGGAGACTAGTGAGGAACAGGTTACAATAATCAAGATTGGTGGCGACTAGTGAGTGTCTTAGTAGCCTGTGTAGAAAGGAAGGGAGGAGTTTTGCCAGTGTTATAGAGAAAGAAGCAACAGGGCTTAGCTATATGTTGGATGTGTGGAGAAAGAGAGAAGAGAGTCAAAGATGACCCTAAGGTTGCAAGCTAAGGAGACAGGAAAGCATGTAGTATTATCCAAAGAAATAGAGAAGGGAGGAAGAAAAGTGGAAGGAAGGCCAAAAAACTGCTAGCATGGTTTAAAGGTGAGTTCAGAGAGGGTGTTGTAACAAAAAAGCATCTTTTAGGAAATGGAAAAAGAAGCCAAATGACAAAAATAGGAAACAACATAAGCACTGGCATAATAGATGCAAAGCATTAATAAACAGGCAATGAGAGAATTTGAAAAAAAGCTTCCTGTGGAAGCAAAAACCCATAATAAATTTTTTTTCAAGTACATTCGTAGCAAAAAGCTGTGAGAGAGTCAGTTGGACCATTAGATGATAGAGGGGTAAAAGGGGCACTAAGGGAGGACAAGGCCATTGTGGAGAGACTGAATGAATTGTTTGCTTTGGTCTTTATTGAAGATTATGTAAGGAAGTTATCCATGCCTGAAGTGGTATTTAAAGGTGATGTATCAGAAGAATTGAAAAAAATATCTATAAACCAGAAACATATATTGCAACTATTTGATAAACTAAAGATTAGCAAATTGCCTGAACCTGATGATATACATCCGAGAGTGTTGAAAGAACAGAAATATGAGATTTCAGACCTACTATTAGTAATCTGTGAATTATCATTTAAATCATCTGTAGAACCTGAAGACTGGATAATGGCTAATGTAATGCCAATTTTTAAAAAGGGTTCCAGGGGTGATCCGAGAAACTACAAACCAGTAAACCTAATGTTGGTACTGTGCAAAATGGTTGAAACAATTATAAATAATAAAATTACTGATCATGTATATAGTCATGGTTTAATGGGAGAAAGCCAACATGGATTTAGCCAAGGAAAGTCTTGTCATACTAATCTGTTATATTTTTTTGAACTTGTGAATAAACAAGGTGAGCCCATCGATATAGTGGTTCTAGATTTTCAGAAAGCCTTTGACAACATCCCTCATGAGAGACTCTTGGCAAAATTAAAAAGTCATGGGATGGGAGGCAGTGTACTATTGTGGTTCAGGAACTGATTAAAAGATAGAAAACAGAGAGTAGGGCTAAATGGCCAATTTTCTCAAAGGAGAAAGGTGAATAGTGGAGTACCCCAGGGATCTGTGCTGGGCCTGTACTTTTTAACATATTCACAAATGATCTGGAAATGGGAATAATGAGTGAGTTGCAGATGACACAAAATTATTCAAAGTTGTTGAAACACAAGCGAATTGTGAAAAATTGCAAGAGGACTTTGATAAATTGGAAAACTGGGCGTCCACATGGCAGATCAAACTTTAATGTGGACAAATGCAATGTTATGCACTTAGGGAATAACAACCTAAACTACGGTTACACAATGCAAGGTTCCACCTTAGGAACTACTACCCAGGAAAAGGATGTAGGCGTCATCGTGGATAATATGTTGAAACCCTCCGCCCATGTACAGTGGCAGCCAAGAAAGCAAATAGAATGCTAGGAATAATAAGTAATGGAGAATAAAACCAAGGATATTATTATTCCTCTGTATCGTTCCATGGTGTGACCACACCTTGAATATTGTTTGCAATTCTGGTCGCCATATTTTAAAAAGGGTTTAGCAAAATTAGAAAAGGTGCAGAGAAAACTCACCAAAATGGTAAAGATGATGGAAGGATTCCTTTATGAGAAAAACCTTAAAAGGTTAGGGCTCTTCAACTTGGAAAAGAGATGGCTCAGGGAAGATATGATAGAGGTCTATAAATTAATGAATGGAGTGGAACGGGTAAATGTAGATTGGTTCTTTATGCCAGGCATGTCCAACAGGCAGATCGCGATCTACCTGTAGATCGCGGAGGGGTCAGAGGTAGATCGCCAGCCCCACTTGGCTCCATCTCTCCAGCAGCTCGCCCCGTCGCTAGGAGAAAGCTCGTGCCAGCAGTCGTCTTCCGAGGGCTTGCCGCCGCTGCTGATCCTTTGCCTGTATTTTTTTCCTGCCTGTGGGAATCTTGCCTGCGGGTGTATTGGGGGCGCTTGTTTTCGTGCCAATGGTTTGTGGGTACCCCAGGGGGCGCCACCCGTGCCCCACAATGAGATGCCACAGGCCTAGCATCATACCTGGTCTCCTGGCTCTCAGAATCACCAATTCCTTCCCCCGCCCCAACACACCTTAGAAGAGTGTTATATACCGGGCGATATCCATTCGCCTGGGCTTTACCTGAATACACTTACCATATTAGTTGTGACGTGTGCTGGTCATTTGTCGCTTTACAGTTCGCTTTCATTAAACGTTTTCGGGCAGACACAACAAAGTGTCAAGAATTTAGTGATTTTGGCGGGCTTTTCCAATTTTGTTCTAACTTGCCTATGCCTTGCCTTCGAATTGGTTCAAACCACTGTGACTTTTGCTTGCCTCTGCAATTTTATTTTGCCTAACCTTTGCATTGATTCTGCACTGCAATTTTATTTTGCCTTGCCTTTGCGTTGATTCTACACTGTGTGCAGAATTTATTAAATCGCGTGTGGTGGTATTTGAACTTGTATGGCAGTATTTGATTTTATCTGATTTGCTGGACAGGTGTTTGAGTTTTTTTGATGATTATTTGGTGATATTTGATTATGATGAATTTTTACTTTTAGAACTGCATGTGTGGTTTTAGCATCTCCAGTCCTTGTATTGCACATCATCTAGAGGTCTTCAGTTCCTGTTGATCTTTAATACTTTGGGACAGTGACAGTTTTGGACCAGATTCAGCCAGTGTTTATACTAACTTAGCAGATTTGGCCTTCTTATATCCAGCCACCCCAGTATAACGAAGATGAGTGTTCCAAAGAAGAGCAAAACCTACCACTTTCATGATGAATGGGAAATGGACTACTTCTTCGTCATGGTGAAAGACAAGTGTTGTTGTCTAATTTGAAACGCCCCAGTATCCTTGCCCAAAAAGGGTAATCTGGAATGTCATTATAAGGCTCTACATAGCAATAAGTTTGATGCTGATTTTCCACCCAAAAGTGAAATTCGTAAACAGAAGCTAAAAGAATTCAGCCAGGGGACCAGCATGACCGCCGCGGGTCGCTACCCCTTCCCCCCCACCCCCCCTCCCTCGCCCCCCCCCCTTTTTCTTTCTTACCCTGAAATAAATACCATGTATCCGGACTTGCCACAAAAGATGTCTTTATTCACATTTTGTCCAACGGTAAGTGGAAAGTACAGTATTGAAAAAACTGTTGGCCACAGCATAACTTAACAACATCCAACATTGTAACATCAAAGATTTATATATAACAGCATTTCAACAATATACCTCAAAACATCGTAATTCTTACTTCCCTTATCCTCATCCTTCCCCGAGAGGCACAGCCTCATCTTTGACCAGTTCTTAGGCCGCCCGGCAGGGATATTCTGGAACATGGCCGTCCAAGCCACTTCCCCATGCCGTCGGTCCCAACTAAGATGACCGTGGACAAGGGGAGCGTCGCAGCGGGCCCCCCCCCCGGCCCCTCAGGGCTCCGTTACTCTTCGCAGCAGTGTCTGTATCCACCTCTGCCCAGGGCCCGTCATAAGGCATGCGCAGAGGTACGCTGTGAAAGGTGTATGCTCGCCTCTCCGGCCGTGAAAGCGTCAGGAGGTCTTCTAGGCACTATTGCTGCTTACCCATCTTTGTACTCTGGGGGGACCCACCAGTTCCCATGTGCTGCACTCCCCCTTCTCATGTCTGGGCTGTGCACTCTCTCCTAAGGATGGGGTCCCTATCTCTCTGGCTATGCCGTGACGATAACTATTTGTGAGGGGTGGGTCAGTCGCTCACTCGTGCCCGCTGGGAGGAGGGAAAGAGGGCGAAACGCAGCGCGCCCGGCTCTTCTATAGCCGGCTGCCACGCCGCCCTCCCCCTCCCCCCCCCCCCGCCCCTCACCAAGGTTAACCCTTGGCTTGCCGGCCCAGGGGCTGTGTCCGGTCGCAGTAATTCGCGCTGGAGCTCAGCCAGGGGACCAGCATGACCGCCGCGGGTCGCTACCCCTTCCCCCCCCACCCCCCCCTCGGCCCCCCCTTTTTCTTTCTTACCCTGAAATAAATACCATGTATCCGGACTTGCCACAAAAGATGTCTTTATTCACATTTTATCCAACGGTAAGTGGAAAGTACAGTATTGAAAAAACTGTTGGCCACAGCATAACTTAACAACATCCAACATTGTAACATCAAAGATTTATATATAACAGCATTTCAACAATATACCTCAAAACATCGTAATTCTTACTTCCCTTATCCTCATCCTTCCCCGAGAGGCACAGCCCCATCTTTGACCAGTTCTTCGGCCGCCCGGCAGGGATATTCTGGAACATGGCCGTCCAAGCCACTTCCCCACTGCCGTCGGTCCCAACTAAGATGACCGTGGACAAGGGGGGCGTTGTAGCGGGCCCTCCCCCCGGCCCCTCAGGGCTCCGTTACTCTTCGCAGCAGTGTCTGTATCCACCTCTGCCCAGGGCCCGTCATAAGGCATGCGCAGAGGTACGCTGTGAAAGGTGTATGCTCGCCTCTCCGGCCGTGAAAGCATCAGGGGGTCTTCTAGGAACTATTGCTGCTTACCCATCTTTGTACTCTGGGGGGACCCACCAGTTCCCATGTGCCGCACTCCCCCTTCTCATGTCTGGGCTGTGCACTCTCTCCTAAGGATGGGGTCCCTATCTCTCTGCCAATCCTTCCCGGCTGCGACCCCTCGCTTGCCGGGGAGTTCCCCCTTTCCTACCCCACCCTGCTGTGGCCAACCCACGTTTTCTGCCACAAGCGTTCAATAGTGTCTTGTATGGCACAGAGGTACACATCCATCCCGATCTCTGAGAGGTGTATCCCGTCCGTGCGATACAATCCGTGGCAGCGCTCTTCTATCAGGTCGTGGGCGATGCCGTATCCTCCGATTGAGTCCATGAACCGGGCCATCCATCTGTTCACTTTTCTCCTCGTTCTCTCCACTGCGTGATGTGACCACTCGCCTCTCCATACTCGCCGTGGTATGATGTGGGACCCGACCAGCAATGTTCCTGGGAAGGCACCCGACAGTGTCAGCATGTCCCTCTGCATCTTCTTGGTGAGCTCAACACTGCGCGTACCCGTCAGGTCATTACCGCCCAGGTGCACCACAATTGCCCATGGCTGTCTGCCCGCCCTCTTCAACTGTAAGAGGCACAGCATTAGCTGGTCCCACAGCATGCCACGTCGTCCCAGCCATCTCACTACCAGTTGTACTCTAGGGAAGCCCAGATTACGCCCCTGCGGTCTTTGTCTTGTCCTCTTTTCAGCCCAATGAACAAACGAATGGCCGCAGATCCACGCCTCGTAGCGGGGATTGGCACCTGTATGGTGTTATTGGAAACCAACACATCTCGTCAATATCTTTTTTTTTTTTTTTTTTTGGTGAAGAATACAAAGGTACTAGAGACAGGATAGAACAGTGTGAGAAACAAGTCTGAATTACCTATCTATGCACAGCTATTGCGATTTTCGTTACATAAACAAACCAGCAAAGAAAACAAAGGAAAACAACTTTTTTTTTTTTTTGATATACCTTATCCTGACCCCACAGGGGTGGCTTACACCCGGCGTCAGACCGGGCGTACATAAAGCTTGTATCTCTCGGAGCGCCATCTCCCGATGGACATGATCTGCTCCCTTGTCATACCTATGTTGGCCGCCGTGGAAGCGGCCCCAATGCGGAATGAATGGGTGCCGTAAAAGCATGCTTCCAAACCCGCTGCTTCAAGTGTCAGCTTCAATACTTTAGCGAACTGGAACCGCGAGAGGGGGGTTCTGTCCGAGTGGACCTGCCAATGCTCGGCCCTTTCAGGGCGTATCTGCTTGTATTCATTGAAGGTTGCTACTGGGCAGGATGGGTCCCCCCTCAGCGGGGCCAGCACCACTCGTGCGCCTTTTGCCTCTGTGTCAGTTTTTGACTTACGTATATACAGTATGAGTTTCCCATCCTGCATGCTGACATCGCTCTCCCGGATCCCGCCGTCGGCCGATTCTCGGCTCGCCGAGGCTACCAGTTCGCCTATTCGGAACGCTCTGAAAAATGCCCATGAAAATGCACATCTGAATAGCCGGGTCTCGAAGTTGTTGAAGCATATCTGACCCGTGATCTATAGCTGGCCGCCGCGCCGCCCTCCCCCTCCCCCCCCCGCCCCTCACCAAGGTTAACCCTTGGCTTGCCGGCCCAGGGGCTGTGTCCGGTCGTGGTAATTCGCGGCCGGAGCTTAAATCAAAATTGACTACTCAGAAACAGTTGATGGCGAAGCTAAGGTCACATTCGGTCAATGCAACCATAGCATCCTTCAAGGTCAACAACCTGATCGCAAAGAAATGCAAACCTTTCACTGAAAGGAAATTTGTAAAAGATTGTTTTCTTGAAGCAGCTGACAATCATTTTGAAGGATTTAAAAATAAGAAAGAGATCATAGCTGCTATTCAAGATGTACAATTGTCAAGAAACACCATCGTGCAACGAATAGAAAAGATGTGTGGAGGCACAACTGAACAATTGTTGGAGGATGTTTCAAATTGTGTTGCTTTCTCACTCCAACTAGATGAATCTACAGACATAAGAGACATAGCCCAGTTACTATTCTTTATCCGGATGGTTTTTGAAGACTTCAGTGTTAGAAGAACTACTTGGAATGATTTCTTTAAAAGGGAGAACTACCGGTCAGGAAATATTCTGTTCTTTCCATTCTTTTGTGACAAAGTGTAATCTTCCATTGCATAGACTTGTTTCCATCACTACTGATGGAGCAAGAGCAATGACAGGTGAGGCTAACAGTTTCATAGCCCTCTGTAGACAGCATGACGACTTCCCAGATTTCCTTTCTTACCACTGCATCATTCACCAGCAAGTTTTGGCAAGCAAGAGACTCAATACAAAGACTGTCATGGACATCACTTTCAAAATTGTAAATTCAGTTCATGGAAGATCACTTCAAAGACGGCTTTTCAATCTTACTCTTGATGAAGGGGCAGTGGAAATCATTTTGCACACAGATGTAAGGTGGCTAAGTAGGCACAAATTTCTGCAAAGATTTTGTGATTTGCTGAATGAAATAAGTTTTTTGAAGGAGAGGGGAGATGACCATGCAGAGTTGGAAGATGAGGAGTGGTTATGTGATCTGGCATTTCTCGCTGACTTTACAGGCGAACTAAGTGATATAAACCTTGAACTACAAGGTAAAAACAAATGCATTGGCAAGATGAGTACATTTTCATCCTACAAGAGCAAATTTGAGCTAATGATGACTGACCTTGCAAACAACACTTTTGATCATTTTCCTAATACGCAGGACCATCTGGGACAATATCCAAATTTTGTTTTTCAGAACGAGAAGTATGTGACAGAAATCTGTTCTGTTATCCAGGAATTCAAAAATAGATTCTGTGACTTCCAAAAAATTGGAACAGTTGTGGAGTACTTGTCATACCCATTCAAAGTAGATGTGGACATTAAAGAAACTGCAGCTGCTATCAGTAAAAATTACTCATTGAACAAGCCATCTCTTGAAAACGAAATATTAACCCTTAAAAATGACATTTTTCTCAAGAACTGTGCTGAGCAAGAATCGTTTTGGAAGCTAGTGCCTAGAGACAAATTTCCCAACTTGAGAAGATGCAGTGAAGCTGTACACTCCTGTTTCGATTCAACTTATTTGTGTGAATCTGCGTTTTCCCATCTGAAAATGACAAAGAGTACACAACGTTCCAACATGACAGATGAACATCTCCAGGATTCCCTGAGACTGGCCCTCACGCAATATTTACCCAACTTCAAAAAGCTGGTGAATGAAATGCAGGCTCAGATGTCTCACTAATGAGCAAGAGCGAAATATTAAAGATTGTGCAAGATCAGCCTGGATCAATACTCGACCTAAATTTAACACAAATTACTTAATAAAAGTTAAAGAAAGTTATTAAGACAGTTAAGGAAAGTTATTACTCAATAAAACTTTAAGAAAAAATGTACTTTTCATTTCCCCTCGCAGTTCTTACTGGATCTTCGTCTCTCTGTTTTGTTTTTGCTTAATTTGCTTCACAGCTGATCACATCCAAGTAAATGACAGAAGGTTCATTAAAAATCGGGGGGGGGGGGGAATCCTCCAACTTTATTGGGTTAAAATTTAATTTGAAACTAATTTGAAACATAATTTTCATGGTGGTAGATTACCGGCACTTTTGGACGGAAAAAGTAGATCACAACCTGTTTGAAGTTGGACATGCCTGGTTTATGCCATCAAAAAGTAGAAAGACTAAGGGGTATGTTTACTAAACCGCGCTCATGTGCGTGGCACACATTAGCGTGCGCTAAGGTACCTTAGCGCATGCTAATGATGTGTATTTGTGCCCCGCACATGTGCGCGCCGCACTAAAGTGCCCGCTCATGTGCGCGGCGCGCTGATGTGCAATAGAGGCGTGGAAAGGCTCCTGGAGGGCGGAGGAAGGCTCCCCAGGGGCAGAGAGAAGGGGTCAATGGGTGGAGAGTGGGAGGGGAGAGGCTCCCCGCACACGAGTGGGGCTGAAATTCAAGGCAAAAAATACCACGAGTGAAAACCTCGCGGTAGAGCCGATTTAAAGGGAAGAGAAACCATTTCTGTCAGCAATGTAGAGCAAAACCAGGGAAACCTACAAAACAGTGATAAGTGTGATACATGTGCACGGTACAAAAGTGCAAATAAACATTGAAAATGACCCCAACAAAATCTAAAAAAACTATAATCAAGCTGGGCAATAGTGGTAGTAATGGAAAACATCAAAAAACACTCCCAAGAAAGCCGCAAAAAATAAATATGAATTTTAGAAGGGTCTACGCTCCGTCCCCATACAAGGTGAATTATCCCACAGTGAAATAGCACTGATCAGGGTTTCCCTCTCCATTGGAAAGGTTACCTATGGCATGCACATTTCCACAACAGCAGGGCGGGCAGGTCGTAATGGGCAATTGGACAGATGCTGGGAAAGGGGATACAGAGGGCTGCAGGCGGCACATGCTGTGGTGCAGTTGGGGCACAGTGCGGACTAGGCAGATGCTTAGATGGCACCTAGGAATGCTGAAACTGAACAGCAGCCAGAAAGCAACTGATGAGGGCCCAACATGGGCACGAGAGTGTTTATCACAGTGTCACAGGGGATAGTACCCAGCAGGTACCCCCAAGGGCACAGAACATTGGCAGGCAGTGATTGGGGGACGTGCGGACAAATTTACAGGCACCCCTACCCCAGAACCCGCACCATAGGCAGCCGCCTACCTGCACACAGGATGGCCTGAGACTGCGTACCACCAGCACCACCAGCAGAAGGGCATGTCAGCAGGGTGGCACAGGGGTACTGGAGGTGGAGGGGGGCAGTGGCAGCTGCCCAGAGCAGACCATGGCCTAGCCCTGTGTAGGTGGGTGCAATGCACTGCAACAGAAAGGCCCTGCCAGACAAACAGTCTTGGTATCATCAGGGAATGCACTATGTCTGTGGCAACAAGGTGGTGCAGTGCACACAACCAGCGTGTTTGGAGACAGAAGGTCACAGGTTCAAGCCCCAGCTGGGGCTCCTGCCAATCCAGTCCCCATATTTTACCCACAACTAACTAGTGATAGTAAAGACGAACCTGTATTGCAGAGAACATAAGCATGGCTCAAACACCTCTATTTTACCCTACAGAGCACAGACACCAGAAACATGCACATTACCTAGAGCAGATTCCCCCAAATGCAGTCCTGGAGGGCCACAAAACCTTCAGGGTTTATGCTGTCTCCAATCTAAGGATGGAGCGGTACTGGTGGTGGAGGTGGCAGCAGCTGGTGGCCACAGCAGACCATGGCCTAGCCCTGTCCAGGTGGGTGCCGTGCACTGCAACAAACAGGCCCTGTCGGATGTACAGTCATGGACTCCCCAGGGAATGCAATATATCTGTGGCAACACAGTGGTGCAGTGCACACAGACAGTGTGTGCAAGAACAGAAGGTCACAGGTTCAAAGCCCAGCTGGGCCTACTGCCAATCCAGTCCACATATTTTTCCCACAACTAAACCATGATAGTAAGGACAAACCTTTATTGCAGAGAACATACGCATGGTTAATACGCCTATATTTTACCCTACAGAGCACAGACACCATAAACAGGCGCATTACCTAGAGCAGAGTCTCCCAAATGCAGTCCTGGAGGGCCAAACACCATTCAGGTTCCATGCTGCCTCTAATAAAGATGCCTGTTCTGCATACCTATGCACCACCCCCATGGTATGCAGATGTATCTCATGCATATTCATGAGGGACAGCATGAAACCCGAACAGTGTTTGGCACACCAGGACTGGAGTTGGGAACCTCTGCCGTAAAGCAGCAGCCAACAGGGGCAGACACACCCACACCCACACCCACAGGCCCCATTAGCCAATGCCTCCTGGACAGGCAGGACATTGGGCCCTGCGTGCATCTCCCAATACTAGCACTTGCATACCTTAGCAATGCCACCCTACACCTGGGTATACGGTACACAGCTATCAAACGTTTCCTATGATTACTGGCAGATAGCAATTCCTACGTTAAGAACAGTTTGCTCATTGAGCTCCATCATAACAATCTTTATGATGTCTGTGGTGTGTGCTGCAGGTCTGGTCTCTGACAGTGTTTACCACCCTGGGGAGTGACCCCCAACAGTATTGCGTACCATATCCATGCCGTACTGTGCCCAGGACTGGTGTGGTGGCCAGGGCTGCTAAACTCCTCTATAGTAGCACAATGCTGGCATAGGTGTGGGTGTGTGTGTCTGTCTATCCAGTGTGTGGTGGCTGCAAACACCCTCCACAGCCCACACTGCCAGCACTGTTGCCAGTATAGGCCTGCCAATGTGCATAATGAGGAGCAAGGTACCATGGGTATAGCCCGGACAGGGTGGCCTGGCCAGGATGCATCTGCACAGGGCATAGGGCTCTGGCTGGGACATTTTAGTGCCCGGCCACCACCTACACATACAGAGTGGCCTCAGCATGTCCTGCTGGGAGATCACTCTCACCCTGATTGTGCAGTGACCACAGCATGGCTAGGCACCCCCATAGTGCTGCATAGTATTTCTTTCATGTGATATTTATGGTTTTCCTTTTGGAGCCCAGTCACTGACTTATCTGCTTGTTGTGTATGCTGACATCCCAGTTCTGAGTGCATGCATTTCCACCTGGAACATGCACTATGGTCTAGCTAGCAGATTGTTTGCAGCTGGTATGTGTCTTGATGGAGCGCCTTGCAGGGTACAGCGGCTGAAGGCTTGCTGCAGGAGAATATCAGATAGTGGTGGGGTGCAGCTTAGCATATCCAGGCCTAATGTCTGTCTGCTATTGTGTTATGGATGTGTACAGAGCTGCATTGACTGCCCTGTAGGGTTGTTTGTTCCCCAGAAGGACCGGGGTTGATGGTCCCCTCTACTGCTACCATTGCAGGAAGGTAGAATGTGCATCTGTTGATGGGAAACCATGTTTATCACCCTCAGCCCTGGAAGAGGAGGGTGGTGGTACGTGATCCTCCTAGGGATCCATGGGGGCTACACCTGCCTGAGACAGACAGATATATCCAAGGTGTTTCTGCAGAAACTACCAATCTCACACATTAGCACTGCTGGGGACCTGCAGCATGGTCTATTTCTGCCACGGAAGGTGCTGTGGACCTGGTGCTGGGCGCCCCACCGCACACTCAGGGTGAGCACAGTACCCGCACAATGTGACGGTGTGTAGCTACTCTGTGCCAGTAGCACACACGGTCAGTACCCCCTACCAGGCCGAGGTGCTGTGGGGGTGCATACCCCATCTTGTGTTCATCTGTGGACAGCTGATTTGCATGTGCAGTGCATCATGGGTACGGGTGGCCTAACCCTATCCTGGTGACCACAGCAGACTGTCCGTGTGGTGATGTGCAGTCTCTCTACAGCAGGGGTCTCCAACTCCAGTCCTGGAGGACCGCAAACCAGTCAGGTTTTCAGGGTATCCCTAATGAATATGCATGAGATATATATGCATTAGAAATAGCCTGCCATACTGACTGGTTTGTGGCCCTCCAGTGCTGGATTTGGGGACCCCTGCCGTACACCTCTGTCATGTATGATTGTGAGTGGGCAAGGTACAGATGTCCTCGACATCAAAAGGGTAGATAGAATGTGTCACATCCCTCCTCGTTTCTCACCACCACCAAAAAGTTGTCTAATAGACAATATTTTGGTGGTGGTGAGAAGCGAGGAGGTATGTGACACATTCTATCTACTCTTTTGATGTCGAGGACATCTGTACCTTGCCCACTCACAATCTTAAATGACAGAAGTGTAAGGTGGGGGTCCCCAAATCCAGCACTGGAGGGCCACAAACCAGTCAGTTTGACAGGCTATTTCTAATGCATATATATCTCATGCATATTCATTAGGGATACCCTGAAAACCTGACTGGTTTGCGGCCCTCCAGGACTGGAGTTGGAGACCCCTGCTCTACAGCCAGCCAGGGGCTTACTAGCAGCTATAGAGCTGTAGCCCACTGGTTACTTCACTGCCTATGGAGCCAGAGGTCATGGTTTCAAACCCACAGTGGGGTTATTTGATAGGGCTGCCCAAAGCATTATCTCTTTTTAATGTACATTATTGCTGCCAGCAAAAACACTCTCTGCGTACTGTACCCATAAGGTGCCTCAGAAGGCACTTTATAGGGCGCCCTATAGGGCACCTTATGGTTACCGTCCATATAAGGTGCACTATACGTTATCCTGTGGAGCGACTTATAGGGTGCCCTATAGGGGACATTTTAGGGTGCCATGGCGGACAATGCACTTTATAATGTGCCCTATGGAGTGCCTTATAGGGTGCCTTATGCGGCACCTTCAGTTACGGCACGTGAGGGCATGTTTGCTGGCAGCAATTAATAAAATACAAATGAAGTGCTGCAGGAAACAATACGTACATTGCAAAGCTGATGCTTCAGCCAGCCTTACGTATTAGGCACACTGGGGAGCAAACTCATAACCCCTGTATCAGCAGTCAGTGCCTTAACCATTGTGCTACACTGCTGTTCCTCCTTGCATGTCAGCGCACCTACTTCAGATTTCCATGCGTTTAAATGCACAGTGCTGCCATCAAACACAGTGCTATGACCTTGCTGTGCCTCATAGGGCACCCTATATGGCGCCCTATAGGCCACCCTTTCAGCAACATTGTAGGGTGCCGTGGTGGACAGTGCACTTTAAAATGTGACCTCTGGGGTACCCTATGAGGCGCCTTATGCAGCACCTTATGTTACAATACTTTGAGGGTGTGTTTGCTGGCAGCACTAATTAAAATAAAAATAAAATGCCCCCTACAGCAATATTACCTATAACAGGTAATGCCTCAGCCAGCCTTCTTCATTAGGCACAGTGAGGGATCCAACCCATGACTCCTGCATCATTGGCTAGTGTCTTAACCATTGTGCTACACTGCTGCTCCTCTTTGCATGTCTGCGCACCTAATTATGATTTTCATTCCTTAAACTGCACAGTGCTGCCATCAAAAAGAGTGCTGTGACCTTGCGGTACCTCATACGGCACCCTATAAAGCGCCCTATAAGCAACATTCTAGGGTGCCTTGGCGGACAGTGCACTTTAAAATGTGCCTTATGGGGCGCCTTATGTTAACACGCTTTGAGAGTACGTTTGCTAGTAGAAGTAATTAACATATAAATAAAATGCCTCCTAAAGCAATCTTCCCCATAATAGGTAATGCCTCAGCCAGCCTTCTTCACTTGGCACAGTGGGGGATTGAACCCATGATCCCTGCACCATCGGTCAGTGTCTTAACCATTGTACTGTGGCTCTGTCCCTGTGCTTGCACATCAGCGCGCCACTTATGCTTGCCGCACAAGTTTCTCATGCGCTAATGTGCGTGGTGCACATGAGCGCAGCACACATTAGCGCATGATTAATCCCGGTTTTGCTTTTTTCTGACTGAAACACCCACTCCTTATATGGCATCCCGCACAATAGCGCGGCGTGCACCTAACGGGGTTTTAGTAAACATACCCTAAGGGACAAGCAATGAAGCTACAATACAGGCCATTTAAGACTAATAAAGGAAAATATTTTTTCTCTCAAGAAGTAATCAGACTCTGGAATTCATTGCCAGAGGATGTAGTAAATGCTGTTGGTGTAGCTAGGTTTAAAAAGGTTTTGGACAAGTTGCTGGACGAAAAGTCCATGAATCGTTATTAAAGAGGACCAAGGAAATTGACTGCTTACCCTAGGATAAACATTGTGGAATCTATCTACCTTTTCAGGAACCTGCCAGGTGCTTGTGACCTGGATTGGCCACTGTTGGAAACAGAATTCTGATGGACCTTGGTCTGACCCAGTATGGCATTTCTTATGTTCTTATGTACTTAGGGATAATCCTTGACTGAACTGACAATGAGTGTTTAGTGCTTTCTTCATGGTAAGAATGGTTCATGGGTGAAAATGGTAGTTCAATTGTTGATTCTACCTTTATTAAACTACAGCAGTATTCTCTATTTTGGCTGATCATTTCATAAAAAGGCATTTGAAATTCATTTGCTTTCAGTAAAATGGAGATGTCATGTTAAAAGTATATGTTTCATTCATAAATCATTTTTTGGTGAATATCCATCAGATCTTTTTAAGTTACTGCGGTTGTATGTACCATCTCGCTCTCTGCGTTCCAGCAGATGGGTTCACTAGTGGTTTCTGCAGTTTCACAGACTAGAAAGATGGGGCCCAATTTTCAAAGGCATTTACATGATTAACAGTCCTACATGGCTAGTGCTTTTGAAAATCGCAGATTAAGTCCCCTATGCATCCCGATGTTATCCGGTTAGCATTGGGGTGTGTTGGGGGCGTTCTGGGGCAGAGCGATGGTGAAGAATGGTGCTAACCAGGTAGCAGCGATTTTGGATGCTGCCTGTTTAGCGTTATGTGTATTAACAATAGGCAAGGAAAGACTTTGCCTATCTTTAAGGTGCCGGGGCTAACTGGGCAGCATCCAAAATCGCTGCTGCCTGGGTAGGCTCGGTGGCTTTCCAACTGTGTGGTGAACCCCGGATGTTCACTTCCTTTGCCATGGAAGTGAAAATCTGTAGTTAAGGGGTCGCGAGCAGGGCTATGTGGCTATGGCGCTTAGCCCTGCCTAACTGAAAATTGGGTCTATGGTGACTAACTAATGTGCTGTCTCAATTTTTGATCCCTTGACCTACAAAAATCTTTCTTCAGAGCTTCGGGTGGAAAGAAGTGTTTTAAAGTTTTGCAAATTTATGAAAACTTGTTTCAATCTGCCTTTCCTGATTTTACTAGAACACAATGATTGTTTTTGATTGTTATGTAATATTTTGATTGTAGATTTTTTTTTGTTATTTGTATATTTTAATATGATTATGTCTGTTTTGAAGTTACCCTCCTAGAAATTTTCTATAGATGGGCAAGAAGTCAAATAAATGAATGAATATATGTCAGTCTGTGGGGCAGGGGACCCCATAACCATGGAGGCCCTTAGACACATGGCTACTGTGTCTATTGTGAAATCTGGAAATGTTCTTTCACCAGATGAACTATGCTCTTCCTTACTTTCATTTCTGACCTTTTATATAGTCTTGCTAGGCTTGGGTCAGAAAATGAACATTTTGGGCCTGATTTTCAGTTGGGCAGGCTATGTGCCATGTCGGTGGATAGCCTGCCTGCCGACCCCCTTAACCTGGATTTTCACTTCTGCAGTGACAAAAGTAAAAATCTGGGTTTGGCTGGATGTGCCGGCAGCTGCCAAAGCTAAGCGGGTAGCAGCGATTTTCGATGTTACCCACTTAGCCTCTGCTCCTGAAAGATAGCTAAAGAAAAACCTTGCCTATCATTAAGGTGCAGAGGGCTAAACAAGTAGCATTGAAAATCGCTGCTACCTGCTTAGCCTTTTCCTCTGCCCCGCTCCACCACGGAACGCCCCCAACATGCCCCAATGCCAACTGCATAGCATCTGGGCGCATTAGGGACTTTTCCGGGATTTTCCAAAGGCACTACCCATGTAGGTGCCTTTGAAAAATCCCGGTTAAGACATTTACATGGGTAACTAGGGCAGTTACCTGTGTAAATGCCTTCAAAAATGCTGCCCTTTACGTATGCAGGCATTCAAAGATATGCATGAAGGTTATCAAGTAGCTTTGACAGCATTCAGGATACAACTGAACCCTGCCATTCAACTTTTTTTCACACTTGTATGGATTTGTATTCAATTTCTATGAACTGGGTGTAAAAATGTTATTTTACACATGTGTAAATCTCTCACATAAAAATGAATACCACGAATACCTCGAACCAGAAACAAGCACCCACCACTGACTACCCCCAACCCCCCCCCCCCCATTTCATCCCCCTAAACATATGTTCTAAGAGACAGTAACTCAATGTCAATATCTATGTCCCAATTATTTGTTAAAATCATTAATGTTGGCCACCTGGTGATGGCCCAACCCCCAGAAGTTGATTATTGTCCACCCCTCCCTTTTATGTTACACCGCTTTGACCCGGTGAAAAGCGGGATATAAATTCAGTTAAATAAATAAATAAATTCAGGGGTTTGCACAGCTTTAGTGAATTGAAGGGAAAATTAAATGTAAAGAATAACTCGGAAAGGAGACAAGACCAGCTAGGCAATTTAAAAGCAAAGGCCTAAGAATAGCACAATGAGGAAAAACTCAAACAATAAAGGTAGAAAATATAAGCTATTTCAATAAAGAGAAATCACTGACTTTCTTGTATTAAAGAGACACACACGGACACACGCAAATAAATGTGAAATCAGGAATAGTCACAACTGTATGTAGGGTAAAAAAATAAGGAAAACAAATGTGGAAAACTGCAGGCTTCAATTCACATTATTTTAAATAAAAAAGATAAATGTGGAAAAAAATATTCAAGAAAACAAAAGTAGAACAATAGAGGCAGAAGTGAGTAAAAAATTCATATTCAGACAAGAAGCTCTGAATATAATATCCACACGGTATTTAAATTACTGGCTTCACCGATTTTCTTTGCTATTACTGTTCTGAGTTTGTTAATTTATCCTTAGTTTTTCTAACAACTTACTTGATGAGAACTTGTTCTTTAACAGTAAATCTGCAGTGCCCATTCTGCTCCCACCTTCTCTCGGCTTCAGCTTCTTATCGTCTTTGTCATCTCGAAATTGGACTATCATAATGCTCTTTACAGTGGCCTCTTCCCTACTCCATTAAACACTTACAGTTGGTCTAGTCTTCTGCCGCTAAGCTTCTTTTTGGTGCCCACTGCTTCGATCACACTACATTTTGGCTTATTTCCCTTCACTGGCTACCTGTGTCTCTTCACTTTCACTATACGATGTTAACCATAGTTGACCACACCTTTTGTGCCTCTTTCCCACTGTACCTTACCTCTCTTTACTCCCCTTTCCCACTCTCTCCATTCTTAACAAGTATCTTTTTTATCCCTCCCCTCCTTCCTCCTTCTACCCGGAGATGTCCAGACACCGCTCTTTGCCTGTTGAACTCCAGTCTTTGAACTCCTTCCCCAATTCCCCAATCACTCAGCCAAGACCCTATCTTCTCACCCTTTAAGAAACATCTCAAAACCTGGCACCCCCCTTCCTGTCTGCTCCCCCCCCCCCCCCCATTCCTCTCCTGGGCTGCACCTACTCTCTCTTCTGCCCCTCCTCGTTTCTTTACAAAGACATTGCAATCCTTGTTATTTCTCCCCCCTCTTCTCTTTAGTTTCTCCTGTGCTTTTTCCTCCCCTGATTTCTTTTGCTGATGGCCTCTGGTCCCCTGGCGGGTATATCAAGCACATGGAATAAATAAATAAGTAAATCGGTAGCTAACGAACAGAAAAGAACATTCAGTGAGAACTAAAGAGACCGCAGAATTTTAAAGAAAGCACTGGAGGGCCTTTATTAAAAATGAATTTGCTTCTGAGTATATTGTGTTTATAGAGATGACAAATCTCTCTAGAAATGAAGGCAATGTTTACAATAATAAACTTTGAAATTAGAATGTAGATTTGTAAGAACCTCGAGGTTTCAGGGCACATCTGTAGGACTAATGCAATGTCTGCCTTCTCATTTTTTTCCCTTTATTAAATTTTTCTCATATTACAAAGCAAAGATCAAGAAAATACAAGAACAAATAATCTAAAGAAAAAAAGAGTTCTCATAATAGCATACAATAGTCCACATCCCGGAAAGAGAGGAAGCTTCGTACCGGTGGAGCCAAATACAGTCTCCAAGCTCTACCCAACCCACAAAATAATAACACCACGAAAAAGAATATTAGGCAAAGCAGAACAATTACTAGATCTGAGGGTCAGAAGTAGCAGCAACTTTATCATTCAAAAACTCCTCTAACTGAACAGATTCCCTAAAATTATACCTAACACCCTGATAGAATATCAAGCATTTGCAGAGGAATCTTAAAAAGAAGGAAGCCCCCAGCTCCAACACTCGAGGTTTAAGAGCAAGGAAACTCCTCCTCTTCAATTGCTTAATTCTAGAGACATCAGGAAAAACCGTAATTTTTTGGCCACAAAACAAAATTGATTTCTTAGGAAAATAAGATCTGAGTGCTCGATGCTTATCCATCTCTAATGCAAAGGACTCCTCTTGTGTAGCTCTAGAGGAAATTATATCCGAAGATGACTCAAAAAATTCAGTTAAGTTTAGCTGTACTGAATCTGCTTCCACAGATGTTTCCCCACCTTCAGCTGAAGCTGAAGGTCAGAGAGATAGGTAATACAAATTAGAAATAGAAACAGATTCTGGCATGCCAAACCCCAACACCTCCTTCAGGTACGAGGGTTGCTATTTATATTTCTGGTCTAATAATGAAAAAACAAATATTTATGATCGAAATTGGTTTTATTGTTTTTCAAAATATTCTCCATGAAGATCAATACACTTTTGCATGCGTTTGAACCAATTTTCGAAGCACTTTTTCCACTCCGATTGAGGTAACTCCAAAACATGCGTTTTGAATGCATCAACCGCATCTTCGGGTGTTGAAAATCGTTGACCACGTAATTTGTTTTTGATGTGCGGGAATAAAAAGAAGTCATTGGGTGCCAAATCAGGGCTGTACGGTGGATGACTCATCAAATCGATGTTTTGGCCGTTCAAAAATTCCTTTGTTTGAGCCGATGTGTGAGAGCTCGCATTGTCATGATGAAGAATTATTCGCCTCTTCTTCGACTTTTTCCGAATTTCTCCGAAGACATCTGGTAAACAAATGGTCGTGTACCATTCAGAATTGACCGTCCTACATTGCTCTAATGGCACTGTCGCCACGTGACCGGTAATGCCGAAGAAACAGGCAACCATTTGCTTCAATGTGCTTCTTCCGCGAACAACTTTTGTTGGATTTGCCTCGTCTTGGAAGACCCATACAGTCGATTGTTGTTTTGTTTCGGGCTCATATGCATAGATCCTTGATTCGTCACCTGTGTAGATGTTATACACAGTCTTTGATGCACCTTGAATGTATTTTTTCAACATTTCCTTGCACCAATCGACATGAGCCTTCTTTTGAGTGTTTGTCAGATTATGCGGGATCCAACGCGAACAAATCTTTTTTACGGCCAAATGATCATGCAATATCTTATTGATGCTTGTCATACTAATGCCCAAAGATGCCTCAATCTCACGGTATGTCACATGACGATCTTGTTTTATCAGTTCACACACAGCATCGATATTTTCTGGCACAACAACCAATTTTGGATGACCCTGACAGAATTCGTCCTGGAGCGAACGTCGGCCACGATTGAATTCGTTATACTAGTTTTTTACAGTGCTGTAGGATGGTGCTTTATCGCCGTATAAAAAATTAAGTTCATCGATGCACTCTTGTCTTGATAATCCACGTCGAAAGTTATGAAAAATTATCGCACGAAAATGTTCACGAGTTAATTCCATTTTTCGCCCGAGATGAAATTTTCAAGTTACTGTAAACAACAAATCGCGCTCAAATGATAAAATGTTATGAATAAGGTTATGTTCAACAATGTCAATGTTCCAATGGAACCATTGGATGGCGCCTGGCAACACTTACAGTTGCTAAGGCCAGAAATATAAATAGCAACCCTCGTATTTATGAAACAAAATAAGAGAGGGCAACAAATGAGTTTTGAGAAAATTAAAAAATCACACATTTAGTTTCTCCAGCACTTCGATCTGCGTGTGCAGATCAGGCTGTTCTTAATAAAAGTCATGCCTGTAGTCCGCAAGATATCAAATTTAATAGAACACTTTTCTACCACAGAAGCAACTGACACCAAAGAGGAGTCGTGGTCCTGAAATTTCCCGATCGACTCCTTAAAAAACCTCACAGTTAGGTCAATAAACCCAGTTAACACAGAATTTGTTTGCGTGACAACTTTTAGAATATCTAATAAGGTAGTTTCATCCTGTTTTACCCTCTGCAAGCCTGTAACCACTGAGGACTTAGGATGATAAATAACAGAAGGCAAAGAAGCAGCTTGCTTCCGACCCTGCAGTGGGTAATTCTCAGAAACTTGTTGAGAACCTGTAGTGGGCAAAAACGCTGCCTCACTACTCAGATCTGGATGCTCTGCCTGAGGGGTTGGAGGAGACCTTTCAGATGAGCTCAACGATACCCTGGACAAGGAAGAAAAAGGGAGATGCTCCAGGAAGACTGTCTTCTCATTTTTAATTCTGGCATCTGTGAAAACAAATGTCATAGGGAATGATGTCATTTCACTTTTTCTTACAAACTCAAAAAGAAAGAAATTGCTCCATTCACTAACGTAACCAAAAAATACAATGTTAAACGGGGAACAGGTCTCAGACTAGATCGGGAAAGGATTAAATGAGGTAAACACCTCTAGACTCCAATCCCCTATATTGCATCAAGGACCCGAAACTTCCCCTCTTTACTCATTAGCTTGCTTGTGACTTATTAAACAACAAACGTGTTTATCAAAAAGCTTAGTCAAAACCAGAACTCAGATCCCATGACTCTTTAAAATAGCAAAACATTGCTTATCTGAAAAAGTGATGATAAGAGTCAGAACTCAGATCCCAACGCAAATTCAAAGCGCTTATGTGTTTCACCGATCAAGCGGTTTCTTCGGGGTATTCCAACTCTGTGCCAACACACGGCAACTGCACGTCTAGGTGAGTTCTAAAGAAGAAACAAAACAGCTGATTAAACAAACAGTAGTTTTTGGTAAAAATGAAAATCTTTTTCGACTACATTATACTTTCAAGGGCATTCCAGGTATTCCAAAAGGAGAATTCATACCTCACTTTCTCCCCACCAGACTTATCATAGTTGAAAAAATGCCGCGCATGCGTGATAATGGAGGAATGACAGGCTTTTATGCTGATGCTAATTCCAAATCCAATCCCATTGGCTCCTCCAGTGGACTCAAGGGATCTGCCCCTTACATTGACATCCAGACAATATCCAGCCTTCATCCAACTTGAGTGTTACTCCAATGCAATTCGCAATGCCATTCTTTCACTAACCGCAGTCCCGCAGTGGCTAATCCTCTGCCTATTTGCAACAATCGCAGCTGACATTTCAAAGCTCCTTACTCCTTCTTATTAAACACACACCGCCCAATCAATTTGGGCATTAAGACCACCAGGATATGTAGAGCTTAAAGTATAGATCCAGCATTGTTCACACATCAACAGGCTTTGATCCCTTGTCCTACCAGCAAAACCCGCTGTCACTTGATCAATACAAAAACACCGGAGTTGATCAAATTGATGATTAAAATCGAGACAATGGGCTACAATAGGTGCTTCCATCCTCTTACAACGCAATCGACTTTGATGTTCACTGATCCTGATCCTCAAAGGGCGGATGGTTTTGCCAATATACATTAGCTGACAAGGGCTTGATCGGTGAAACGCATAAGCGCTTTGAATTTGAGTTGGGATCTGAGTTCTGACTCTTATCATCACTTTTTCAGATAAGCAATGTTTTGCTATTTTAAAGAGTCATGGGATCTGAGTTCTGGTTTTGACTAAGTTTTTTGATAAACATGTTTGTTGTTTTAATAAGTCGCAAGCAAGCTAATGAGTAAAGAGGGGACGTTTTGGGTCCTTGATGCAATATAGGGGATTGGAGTCTAGAGGTGTTTACCTCATTTAATCCTTCCCCGATTTAGTCTAAGACCTGTTCCCCATTTAACATAGTATTTTTTGGTTATGTTAGTGAATGGAACAATTTCTTTCTTTTTGAGTTTGTATTTTAATTTCTCTAACATACCAACTTGGAGATTTGATTTCACTTTTTGTTGACAAATCCAGACTGCGGCTTGTACAGAATCCGTTAAGCACTTTATTCCTCCTAAGTTGATACAGCACCAAAAGTGAAACATCACTCAGCATCAAATGAATCGCATGTTGGATTTAGTTCATTTGGGCTAGATTTATTAAAGTATGCTGTAGCATTTTGGGGCATGTTTACTAAAGTGCACTAAGATTGGGCACCTTAGCACTGTCAGTACCCAAAAATTAGCTTTGGGGCTGGATCGAATCTCTTAACTATTGTGGGTGTTCCCAGTATGTCCTCATGCAGTTAGCATGGTTTGGAGGACCTTGCCACACTAAACCAGCAGTCACAATTAATATGGGCGCACATAGTGTCACCCATTGAGATGACAGCGAGTGCCCACACACCAACTTCAGCAATCACAATTAGTGTGAACTAAGGACACCCATGTTAACCATGATGTGCAGTCAACACCCACTCTCTGCCCTAAACCTGCCCAACCCATGGTTAGTACAGGACTTTTACCGCCGCTGGATTTTAAGCACATGGTAAAGGTTACAACAGCCCTGTTCTAACCACTCCGCAGGAGATTTAGCGCACAGTAGCCGTTACTGCACTTTGCTAAACATGCCCTGTTACAACTAATAACATGCATTAATGTTGTATAAAACAGGACTTGTGGTAATGAAAGTGTGGGCTGATGTGGCACTGCCATTTTGAAAAACTAACCCTTAAATTTCCATTGTGGAACTGGCTCCTTATGGTGGGGTGAAATGCTCATCCTCGGTTCCCAGAGCTTACAGAAGGTTCTTAAATAGAGGATGGAACAGGCTCCAAGTCGATATGCTTTTTCTGGAAAGAGAAACATTCTCCCTCCATTGTGGAAAAAAACTTCAGCCCTCCTAAGTGAATGGTTTCTTCAGACAGATTCGCGTCAGCAGAAAAATTCTACTATATTCAAACCTCAGTATAGGAAAGAAGTTCAGTTCAAAGCATGGAGTGGTAGTGCAATAATGCTGCTTTTATTCAAATCAAATTTAGGAATCAAATTTCATAACATGACATCTATGTAAAATGTCAAAGGTGCCTATTTCATAAAGGCTACCAATAAAAATAACTCCCTCCTACTTGATAATTTCAATTTATTTTATTACTATTCATTCAGATGATGTCAACTCAAGTATTATGGACCATCAAACTAAAAGAGGCACTGGGGGATTAAAACCCATCAAACATGCACTTTAGATTTCATCATCAGTCCATGCTAAAATTAAGGGGCCCTTTTACTAAAGTGGGCTTTGCATTTATGTGGGTATTGGCTCTGCTATCTGTATGCTGTAGCCCGCAGTAACTGTTAGCGCATGCCAATTCCTGTGCTAACTGTGCCTCATGGGTCTGAGTGGGAAATGGGTGGGTTAGGGGTGGAGAGTAAGCATGGTGAGAGCTGCACCATCAGCATGCAGGCTTACATCGTGTGCTAATGACAGGTCTTGCAATTACCTCTACCTCAATAGGTGAAGCAAACTGTACCTGTGGTATTTCCAACCCTCATTATGCACTGGTGTCACACATTACCTATTGGAGAAATACTGTCCATGCCCCTAACAGGTAACACAGTAGTTTTGCATTTAATACACTAGGGGGTCATTCCGAACAGTGAATAGTGGGGATAGATGTCTCGTTTGAATGTCCATTCCTGCTATTTGCTCCCCTGCCGGCCCCGGCTAAAGCCTCCCCATACAAACAGTGCATTTGTACAGGGAGGCCTAGATGTGGCAGGAGGGGGCATTCTGGAGGTGGAGTGATGGAGGGGCATGGGCAGGCCCTGACCCCAGACATTCAGGGCCGACTCAGAGGTCAGCCCTGTACATCCAGGGCCATGAACATAGACAGGGGACCTCTGCAGTGGAATAAGTCCCACTGGGCATTGGGGGAGGATGCTGCCGGGCCCAAATAAGGTAGGGGGTGAAGTAAGTTCCCCGCAGCTGGGCCCTGGCCATAGGAGGCCAGATCGAGGTTCTGACTGTGGGCAAAGAATGAAATTGGCGGTGAGTGGCATTCGCGGCTCCTGAATGAAGCCACGGTGTCAAGGCGACGGGACGTCATGGCACTGTGACTCTATTCAGGAACCTGACTGAGGTAGCTGGGCATGTGACTGGGCATGCAGGCCGATCAGAATTGGAGCCCGGCCTGCACATTCAGGCCGTAGAACTGATTCTGACCCCATGGGCACATCTAGCCCCCACAGAATCAGAATTGTATCTCCCTCTGGGCATCTCAATTCTGACCGGCCGCACAGGGGGCTAAATGACCAGATTGGAATGTTCCTCCTTGTCACCCGAGTCTATTGCTTGGGCAGTATCCTCCTATAACACTATACTCTTTTGTGCTCTGTTTGCACTTGCTCCTCCCATTCCACACCCTGTGAGGCGTACCATACCTCTACCGTGGCTATTCTCGACAACCCGCTACCTAGGTTCCTGTATCCGCTCAGCTGATCGCCTTTGGCTTAAATCACATACTTTTGCTGACTACCTTAATTTCAAATTCATGCTAACCTTTTTCCAATCAGCCACAACACTCACCAAGCAAGAGTACTATGTCCATCTGACTAACTCTCTTGCTTCTGACCCTTGTCGTCTCTTTGCTATGCTCAACTCTCTCCTCAAGGTCCCTCCTCCCCCAATTCCTCCTTCACTGTCTGCCCAGATCTTGGCTGACTACTTCCATGACAAAGTCAGAAGATTAGCCTTGAATTCTTTGCAGGGTCACCTCCACCTCATCTTTCCCCTCTTCAATCCCAAATCTCTACCTCACCTTCAGTCATCCTTTCTTCCCTTTCTGAAATCACTGAAGAGGAAACTGAAAATCTCTCCTCCTCCAAACTTACTACCTGCTCCACTGATCCCTTCCCCACCCATCTACTAAGCTCTATCTCTTTTGCCGTCATTCCTTCCGTCTGTCTTATCCTTAACCTATTGCTTTCCACGGCAACTGTTCCTGTGCCTTCAAATATGGTATGGTTACTTCTCTCCTCAAAAAACCGTCACAAGATCCTACCTATCCTTCCAGTTTCTGACCTATCTCTCTCCTCCCCTTTGCTTCAAAACTACTTAAATGAGAGGTTCTCCACCGTTGTCTTGACTTTCTTTCCTCTCAAGACCTTCTGGACTCACTGTAATCTAGCTTTCATTCTCTACATTCCACAGAAACAACTCTTGCCAAAGTCTCCATTGACTTCTTCCTTGCCAAATCCAAAGGCTTCTACTCAATTCTAATCCTTCTTGACCTTTCTGTTGCCTTTGACACCGTTGAGCACCACATTCTCCTTGATACCCTGTCCTTGCTTGGATTTAGGGGCTCTGTTCTGTTCTGGTTTTTTTCTTATCTCTCCTATCAAACTTTAAGTGTATGTTCTGGTGGTTCCTCCTCTACCACCATCCCTCTTTCAGTTGGTGTACCTCAGGGCTGTGTCTTGGGCCCTCTCCTTTTCTCTCTCTACACTCAGTCTCTTGGTGCACTTATTTCCTCCCATAGTTTTCAGTATCATCTTTATGCTGACGACTTTCAGATCTACCTCTCTGTACCTGATATCTCTCTGGGAATCCAGGTCTGGATCTCTGCCTGGATGTCTCACCGCCATCTAAAATTAAACATAGCCAAAACTGAGTTCCTTATCTTTATTCCTAAACCCACCTACCCCCTTCCTTCTCTATTTCTGTGGATAACACTACATTCCTCCTTGTTTTCTCAGCTCGCAACTTGGTATGACTCTATCTTTCTCTGCACACATCCATCAGTTAGCTAAAACCTGTCGTTTCTTTCTCTATAACATTGGCCAAATTTGTCCCTTCCTTTGCACACACACTACTAAGGCACTTATCCACTCTTTAGTCACCTCCCATCTAGACAATTGCAACCTTATCCTTGCTGGTCTCTGTCTGAATCATCTCTCTCCCCTTCAATCTGTTCAAAACCCAGTTGTATGGCTAATCTTCTGCCAGTCTCAAAATACTTATATAGCCTCTCTTCTCAAGTTGCTTCATTGGCTCCCATCCATTTCGGTATCCTGTTCAAACTTCTCCTACTGACCTATAAGTGCATTTATTCTGCTGCTCCTTACTACCTGTCCTCTCGTATCTCTCCCTACACCCCTCTTTGGGAACTCCGCTCTTCTAGCATATCCCTTCTATCTGTGCCCTTCTCTTGTACTGCCATCTCCAGACTTCGATCCTTCCACCTTGCTGCTCTTATGCCTGCAACAAACTACCTGGGTCTGTACATCAGGCGTCATCTCTGGCCCTTTTAAAATCCAGGCTGAAAACTCATCTCTTTGAGACCATTTTTGGATCCTGATCCGCTGAGTCTTTTATATGTTTACTTACCATTCCCCTAGATATATCCTTCTTCTCAGCTGTTGTGTTGTCGGTCTTGCCTAGATTGGAAGCTCTGATGTGAAAGGGCCATCTTTTACTTGTCTCTGTACAGCACTGCATATGCCTTTAGTGCTATACAAATGATCAATAGTAGTAGTAGCAGATTTCGCTCACTATTGGTGTGTTAGGGAAAAAAACAGCACATTTTAGTAAAAGGCCCCTAAATGTTTAATTTTTTAACTTTAAATGTTCTTACTCTTTAATATCTTTCATTCGTTTTTTTTTAAAGAATTGTACTTATTTTAAATAGTTGTTTAGAATAGTTCATCCAAATATTAAAACTGAAGGGACTTTCAGCCACTCATTTTCCCTCTGAGCTAAAGAGCTTCAACCACTCATATTCTAACACAAGCCATCTTTTGAAATTACAGTATCATCTATTTCAAGGAAGCATTCAGTTGTCAGTCCATAAAATAGTCATTGATAGCTGTAATTCATTATAATTTTCTTCAATGCCACTTTTATTCTCATCTTTGCCATTCAGCATATCATTTTTTCTGACACTGCTTTTAAAATGAAGCTGCAAGGATGTAAACTTAAAAGCAACATCAGGAAATACTTTTTTCACTGAAAGGATGGTGGATGCTTGGAATGCCCTCCTAATGGAGGTGGCGGGGACAAATACAGTGATGAAATTCAAAATGGCATGGGACTGATGCAGTGGAACCCTTTATAGCAACAGGATAAAATAAAAATAAACATAACTATCTTTAATACTTCAACAAATAGAGGGGGTGACCGACCTGCACAGAGCTTCTGCAGATGCAGGTCCCTGAAACTGCTCCTGGCTCTGATAGACTGGAAGACTGAGCTATTGTTACATTTCTTGGAACCTTTCTCCTTTACCATGGTAGGCTATTACATTCCCTACATTTAATAGCAGAGTGGAGGAGTAGCCTAATGGTTAGAGCACTGGCTTAGGAGCTAAGAGACCAGGCTTTGATTCTCACTAGCCCTCCTTGTGTCTTTTGGCAAGTCGCTAAACCCTCTATTGCCTCTGAAAAAAAATCCAAGTTATCAGTGTCCCTGTTTAATGTACATTACTAAGTTTAAGTTACAATGTAAACCACTTTGACTGAAATTATAAAGTGGTATTAAAACAAACCTGTTAAAACAGGCAGAGCTACTCTCCCTCTGAGACAGTGGGGCACTGGCAGGGTTTGCACAGACATCACCCCTCTGCTCTCTTCTCCTATGCTACTGCTCTGAATCTGTTGCTCACTCTGGATGGTATGAGGAGCTATATTTCCAAGACACCTGCGTTGCTCCTTTCTGGTGCAGTGGCTGTGTGCCACAGGCAGAGTTCTCTCTTTGAAAGTGGTTTATATATGAAACTAGATTTCGCCTTCCAGAGAAGTATCTTCCCAGCATGATGTAACTGGCAGCTGGAACCTCCCCTGTTCTGGAAAATGTTAAGGGCCTGATATTCATCTGGGCAGGCTATGCACTGCTACGGCACATAGCCCTACCCACTGAATATTAACCCCGGATATTCAAAGCTGGGGTCATATGTGGCACCAACATTGAATATCCTGGAATCGCCGCACATGCCGGAAGCCGTAGTAGCTAAGCGGGCAGTAGCGAGGGTTTTCCTTGCCTATCTTTTAGGTACAAGTCGCTAACCCGGCAGCATGCAATATTGCCATTACCTGGTTAGCGATAGTCTCTGCCTCTGTTCTGCCCCTGATTGCCCCAACATGCCCCGATGCTAACCGCATAGCACTGGGGTGTATAGCGAGGTTAGAAGGGGATATTCAACAGCACTAACCATGTATGTGCTGTTGAATATCCCGATTGAAGGCATTTATATGGTTTACTAGGCTGTAAACCGTGTAAATACCTTTCGAATATTGGGTTCTAAGGGCCCGAGATAAAAAGCAGTTACATGATTTACAGCCCAGTAAACTGTGTACATGTGATAAACAGGGATTTTCCAAAAGCACTTACCCAGTTAGTGGTTTCAAAGATCTCCTCCAAAGTCCCCTACGTGCCCCGGTGCTTTCCGGTGAGCATCGGGACGTGTTGGGGGCATTCCGAGGCGGAGCGGGGGCAGAGGCAAGCGCTAACTAGGCAGCAGCAATTTTCCACGCTGCCCAGTTAACGCTCTGTGCTAAAAAGATAGGCGAGGGAAACCCTTGCCTATCTTTATGGTGCAGAGCACTAACTGGGCAGCATGGAAAATCGCTGCTGCCCAGTTAGGCTCAGCAGCTTCCCGGCTATGCGGCGAACCCTGGATATTCACTTCTGTCTCCGTGGATGTGAATATCCAGGGTTAAGGGGTTTGTGGGCAGGGCTACATGGCTATGGCGCTTAGCCCTGCCCATTTCAAAATCGGGTCCTAAGTGTTTTTCCAACCTACACTGTAATAGTTTAGTAAGGACACTGGATGGTGCTGCTACACACATAGTAATATCCATAGTAACATCCCAGTAGCTTCTGCACACATCTGATACATTAGATGATCCACTTACAGTATACCATAATATAATTGATAAGACTTCAAATACAGGATGTTTCCTTGTGATTTTCCATAATCCTTCTAGGGGTTCATCCAGAAAAGAGAGGATATGGATCTTCATGGAACAACTTGTACATTCATTGGTTTCTGCACCAGCAAACTAAAACAAACAAAACACAACTAATAAAAACACTAGGACAGGTAAGAGAAGGGCACAACCCTGTCACTCTGAGTATTTATACCCACTAGATGTGACTGCTGACATCACCACTCCTTAAAGGTACATAACTCCTTAGGCCAGGAGTGGGCAATTCCGCTCCTGGAGGGCCGCAGACCAGTCAGGTTTTCATGATGTCCCTAATGAATATTCATGAGATCTATTTGCATCCACTGCCTTCTATTGTATGGAAATAGGTCCATGAATATTCATTAGGGGCATCATGAAAACCTGACTGGTCTGCGGCCCTCCAGGACTGGAATTGCCCACCCTTGCCTTAGGCAACTCTACTGTTTACCAAAGTAGATATCATTAATCATTATAGGGATGTAAGGGAAAGTGATTTAGTTCATGTCTTTTTTCAGGAGCAGCTTGAGGCTAGTTACATTCAGGTATGGTTACTATTTCCTTGTCCTCAAAGAACTTACAATCTAATTTTGTACTTGAGGCAAAGGACAATTAAGTGACCTACCCAAAGTTACAAGGGACAGCACTGAGATTTGAAAACTGGCTTTCCAGAATCTCAGCCCCTGCTCTAAACACAAGGCTATGCCTCTGCTCCTCACATATTTGGGAACAGGGTTGTTTTTAGGTTTTCTTGAGTAACCTTATAACATAGTCCAGCATTCTGATACATTATTCTCTTACTGCAATATGCGAAGCATGCATTTAGGGTTTCTAAGAATGGCTGGGTTTTATACTTTTACTTAAGCTGGCACTCAGGATCATCAACAAGTATGAGAAACAGCTATCAATTATGGTAGTAATGACACTCCAGGGAAAAAGAGATGAGACAAACCCACACAACTGTTGTTCTTTTCTTTTTTTCAATGGCACTCAGCTTTCTCAGACGGCACGCTTTTGCCCTGGCTGCTATAAACTTAACATTTCAGCTTGTTTCCTCACTTTTGATAAGATCCAGGGATAGAATATGACTGTACATCCTGTTACGAAGGTTTGACACAGTAAAACTAGTCCAAACAACAGGTCAACTTTAGCAGTTCTTTTGCACTTTTTTAGTCTGGCAGTTTCTCCTGGTCCACTGATTTTCCAACTCAATTGAAACCAAAAAGGTTTCTATTGGGCTAAGGCGCCAGAAGCCTTTACTCACAACTACTCATAATAAGTCAATATGAGTAGTTGGCCACTGTTGGAAACAGAATACTGGGCTTGATGGACCTTGGTCTGACCCAGTATGGCATATCTTATGTTCTAATAGTCCAACCTAGCAGTAAGCATGCTTTAAGCTGCCAGCTGCAATGTTTAAAAAAAATATGTACATGCGCCAGTAGCTATACATACAGCGGCAATATTCAGACCTTATGGGGCTTATTTGAGAAGCATCTAGATGAGTAAATGGCTGAGTTTAAATGTCTAGATTGCATACATGTTGTGATGTACAGGTACTATATGCAAACATAGGTATTTTAGCCACCCAAGAGCTTGGGGAAGCTCCAGAAAAGGGTTGGGATCTCCCACATTGAGTGAATACAGGGCATGGTGTGCAGACAACGAGGGATTCCTTAAAGGCTAGGGTAATAGCAACCACCTTAAGAGTACTGCAATACTCCTAGTTATCCAGGAGGGCATAGCCCCGCCTTTCCCTGCTAAAAATGCTGAGAGCCAGAGAATAAGAGAGGCCCTGTGGAGACTGTTCCCTGCAGCAAGAAGGGGGAAAACTAGCTAAGGTAAGGTGGGGAAATATAGAGCTGAAGACTCTGAGTTAGAGGAAGTCCGATGGGAACCATGGGTGGCCTGAGGCTGATGTGGGGCCATGTAGAGGGCTTCATTTGCATAAGTATTTGCATATCCTCGGATGCATAAATATTTGCATAACAATGACAAGTGGACTTATTTGGTCAGTGCCATGACCAGCTTTATGATAAGGAAGGAAGTTATAAAATGAGAAAAAAATCCTTGTAGCTGGAAATACAAATCAGGGTGTGCAGGCTGGATTAGACTGTGCCAGAGCTGGAAACACCAAGAAATTAGTATGAGTGAAGCTATCAGGCTACGAGACAAAATTAAACTGAGATATTTCCTTAAAGTCTGAGATTTACTTGAATTTGAATTGGCAAAACATTTGACATTTCAGACCAGTCCATGCTGTATCAAGATCACAAAACTGCAAACCTTAAAGACTTTCCCCTCTCCACCACCAGCGCTCTACTGCTGACTCCACACAAGAAACCAAAAGAAAAAGTGAGAACAACAGCACAGTACCTATAGAGCAGGTTTTAAAAACTGCTACCATTCCACAACAGGGACACAGAAGGACACTTCTTTTTTCTCCAATTGCAGATTTTTGAACTATTAGATGTGCTGGCAAATACACATGTAGGTCTGCATGCCCTTAGAGTTTACCAAAGGCTTTGCGATTGGTAGAGCCTTTTGTAAAATTCTAGGAGAATTGTGTAGTCCTGACTAATATGTCTCAATTACTGTTATCAACGTGCTATGTGAAATGTGCCTGTATGCTTTTATATGTATTAGGGAAGTGCACAGGCAAGAGCAATTTGGTTAGTTTTCATATTTTTCACAAATGTTTCCTGCTTTGTGTAGGTTTTTTTCAGTTACTTTTGCAGCTTGCTTTAACAGGGAATTTTTAGTGTGAACTGAGTTGGTATAAAGGCGCATTCTAGAAAGGCTGCTCAGGTATTGGTGGAGATCTGCAAAACAAATAGTGTGAAAATCAATGTTGATTTTAGAAAAGACACCGTGCATGTGCATGGGCCTTCTAAAATCGGTGCATTCCTGCTCCCAGATGTACATGTTTAAAAAGGAATTGTGGACAGCATTTGCATCGTGTAAGTGATTGAAAATGGGCAGCCGCGCGCATGCATAATTCCCGCTGCAACAATGCATGCATAGTTCCCGCTGCATTGTTCCCGCTGCAACAGTGTTCATCCACATAAAAAAAAATAAACTTGTGCATGTGGGTGTTTTGTTTGGGGTCCACATGTGAGGTCACTGCTGGAAGTGTGCACATGCCTATAAGACCCATATGTGCCTGCATGCACTGCACATGACCCTCCCCCCTCCCCCATGTGGAATGTGTGCATGTGCTTCCTGCCTGTGCAGAACAGCATAGCAGAGCATGATGACAGCCCATGGCAGCTTACCTTCACAAGGGCAGAGACCCTCATGTTATGCAGCATGGTACTGGCTAAAGAGGAGGCCCTGTACTCAACAGTTTGACACAGGCCTTGACATGCATGATCAAGGAGGGTTATGGAAGACCATCCACATGTCCCTGGCCATGTAAGTCAACCATTGCACATCCATAAGCACATATCACAGGGGACACCAAGCTGCTGGAAGACACCCAGTGTGCAGGCAGGGAAGTACAGTAGGTAGGGCTGGCCCAAACAGACAATAAGATGGGGACGTCAGAAGTGAAGTTCCTAACTTTAGGAAAACTAATTGTCAAGATTGGACAATACCTCAAGGAGTCATTAGCTGAATGGGAACAGCTTGGGGGTGTAGAAAGGCAGTGGGTAAAATGGAAAGGGATATTATAAGCAAAACAAAACTTTTTGTTCAGAAAGTAAATACATGTAAAAGGAAAAGGTTCTTGAAAGAAGTAGCAGGAAAAGAGATCACACATCAATATTTAACAATTACAAACCCTGAGAGAGAGAGAAAAAGTTTTGTCGGACCACACAAGTAAATCTAGCTCAGGTACAGTCAGTTCAGTACTGGTTTTTACTTTATATAATAAAACATGGCCTTTCCAATTTTCATTCAGTAGTTCTATCATAAATCAAAACTTTTAATTTCACACTGTACACCAAAAACAGAGCTCTCTTTCAATTGAAAGAGACTCTCCGCCTGTGCATTTATGCCATGGAGGTATTGAAATGTCTATCATATCGCACCTCCTCTGTCTCTCCTCCAAAGTAAACATACTGAGATCTTCAAGTCTGGCCCCATATGCCTTATGACGAAGCCCACTGACCATTTTGGTAGCCACCCTATGGTCTGACTCCATTCTGTTTATATACTTCTGAAGATGTGGTCTCCAGAATTACACACAATACTCCAAATGGGATCTCGCAAAAGATTTATACAGAGGCACTATCAACTCCTTCTTCCTGCTATCCATTCCTCTCTCTATACACCCAAGCATCCTTCGCCATCACCTTTTCTACCTGTTTTGTACTGGCTGCTATAAAGTTAACATTTCAGCTTGTTTCCTCACTTTTGATAAGATCCAGGGAAAGAATATGACTATACATGCTGTTGTGAAGGTTTGACACAGTAAAACTAGTCCAAATAACAGGTAAACTTTGGTAATTCTTTTGCACTTTTTTAGTCTGGCGGTTTCTCCTGATCCACTGATTTTCCAACTCAGTTGAAACCAAAAAGGTTTCTATTGGGCTAAGGCATCAGAAGCCTTTATTCACAACTACTCATAAGTCAATATTCCAACCTAGCAGTGAGCATGTTTTAAACTGCCAGCTGCAGTGTTTTTTAAAGCATATGTAGCATGCGGCAGTAACATCATTAGAAACAATCATGACCATGCCCCTTTTTTCTTTCATGGACAGAAGTTCTTCACCCTCTATACTGGACACCTCACTTGGATTTTTGTACCCCAAATGCATGACCCTGCATTTTTTAGCGTTAAAGCTCCACTGCCAAATTCTCAACCATTCTTCAAGCTTTGCTAGATCCCTCCTCATGTTATCTACTCCTTCTTGGGTGTCTACTTTTGCAGATTTTGGTATCATCTGCCAAGAGGCAAACTTTACCTGGCAGCCCGTTTTCAATACCACTAACACAAGCGTTAAACAGAATTGGGCCAAGGACAGATCCCTGAGGCACACCACTGGTAACCTCCTTCTCCTCAGAGTGAGCTCCATTTACCTATACCCTTTGTCGCCTTCCACTCAACCAGGTCTATTAAAAGGGTTATAGGCCCGCAGAGCCAAACAGCAGAGAATCTAGCAAATCATAGGGGGTGGATCCTCGACTGGTCTAGCAGGGCTTCAAGAAATGACATTATCTGTTAAGTAAAATCTCACCTTTCATATTGTCCTGTTAAACCAGCCCAGACAAGCGGGATGTACCAAAGCTACAATTCCACTGGGTGGGAATAAGACATGGCAGCTTCCAAAATCTCTGCACTAAAGGCCATGTCTGCCCGAGTATAGACATCTAAGCAGAAATGCTTGATAAAAGTGGAATGCTACTACTACTACTACTGAACATTTGTATAGTACTACAAGATGTATGCAGCGTTGCACATACACATGTAAAGGACAGTCCCTATTGAATCGGCAGATCTACAGAGTCTAATGCAAGAAAACAGTGAATGAATTTGTATGGATGGACTATTTTCTCTCTGCTCTCCTGCATTTCTTCAAAATGTCTTTGCATCTGTGACATATGTCTTTTATTTGAAAGAGAGTTTTGACAAGAAAGTTTGCTCCCTCACCTGATATCCCCCTGAAGAAGGCCAATGGCTGAAATGCGTAGGGGACAATAAAAGGGGTTTGCATAACCTGAAAAATATCTGCCAGTCTTGGTATCTGTTCTTTTGTTCTCAGAACAGTCTTCGGACAGCTTGCACATGCAAATCTTATGGGACCAGCTGGTTCTACAACAAACAGGCCAAGGCCTGTCTTCTTTATCCAGAACCCCAGGGTATACTTTATGGCAGTGTCACCTTTACATGGGCCTGAAAAAACGATAAAAAGCTGGCATGATATTCAGAAGGCGTTAGTGACCTTAAGATATTTTAGAAGCACCCTCTTGACATCTACTAGGCGAAAAACCTTATCCTAACTCTGACACTATTCCTTTGGAAAGGAAGGGAAACAGACCACCTGAGTGACATGAAAAGATGAAACTACTTTGGGCAAGAAGGAAGGAATGAGCCGAAAATACATGGCCTTCTCTGAGAAAGACCAATAGGCATCTCAACATGACAAAGCCTGTAACGCCAAGATATGTTTCGCCTAGCAGACTGCAACCAAGAAGGCAGTCTTAAGCGACAAATCCTTAAGCATAGCCTTCCTCAAGGGCTCAAAAGGCTCTGACACTAAAGCCTTAAGAATTAAGCAGAGATCCCATGATAACTGCACGGGAGGACACAAATTTCTTAGGGCAGCATTTTCGAAGACATTTACACGGGTAACTGCCCTAGTTACCCATGTAAATGTCTTATCCTGGATTTTCGAAAGGCATCTACATGGGCAGTGCCTTTTGAAAATCCTGGATAAGTCCCCAAAGCACCCAGATGATATGTAGTTAGTATCGGGGCGTGTTGGGGGTGTTCCGGGGTAGACCGGGGGTGGAGGAAAGGGATAGTCGGATAGCAGCAATATTCGATGCTACCAGCTTAGCCCTCTGCACCTTAAAAATAGGCAAGGTTTTTCCTCTCCTATCTTTCAGGTGCAGGGGCTAAGTAGGTAGCATAGAAAATCGCTTCTACCCAGCTAGCTCCTGAGGCTTCTGGGTTGTGGGGCGTGAACTGGATTTTCAATTCTGGGGCCATATATGACCCTGGCATTGAAAATCTGGGTTAGACAGATGGCAGGTGGGCTATGTGTTGACACGGCACATAGCACCACCCAAATGAAAATCAGACCCTTAATCCCCAAAGGAACTGGACCACCTATGGGTGCAAGACCACCAAGTGCCCCACTACTGGCCCATTAAGCATGATAGACCTTCCACCTAAACCCTCAAAGAACTAGTGGAGAAGTCCTTGTCAAATCCTTCCTGAAGGAAGGCAAGTAAGGCTGACAAGTCCATAGCACTGGGGCTGACTTGACACCATTGCTCAAACTGGCACCAAACACATATGCAGGTGAGACAGGCAGAATCTCTATTTGCATTCAGGAGCATGGAACTACAGCTGGAGAATAGCTCTTATACGCTACGTATCACCCCTTGAGAGCCAGACCATGAGTAAAAAGGGAGCTGGCTCATCCAACAAGACTGGCCCCCGTCTCAAGACACCGAGCTGATGGGAGTTGAAGGGGAAGCCTTTACAGAATTTGCATCAGATCTACATACCACTGTCTCCCAGGCCAATCCATTGCCACCAGAATCAATGGACCTTGATGGCACTCTATGCCACGAAACACACACCCTAGAAGAGGCCACAGAGGAAATGCATACAGCAGAATTCATCTTTGGTCAAGGTTGTACCAGGGCATCCATGCTCTTGGGCCCAGCCTCTTTGCAGTGACTGAAGAACCTTTGCAATTTGGCATTGACTCGGGTCACCATCAGATCCAACTCAGGATGACCCCATCTGTCCAGACTCCTCTGGAGGACCATCTGGCTCAATTCCCACTCTCTGGGGTTAAAGGAGTGGTCACTGAGATAGTTCGCTTCCACATTGTCCACTCTTACAATATGCTATGCTAAGAGGGCTAGGAGCTTCTGCTCTATCCAGGAAAACAAGAGGCCCATTTCCAAGGCCACCCCAGAACTCTTTGTGCCTCCTTGTCTGACAAATGGCATAGCTGTGGCATTGTCCAAGAAGATCCAGATTGCTTTGCCCCAGACCAAGATTCAGAAATGTAAGAGGGCCAAATGACCCTCACCTCAAGCCAGTTGATAGGCCACACTGCTTCTCAACTGTTCCAGTGGTTCTGAGCTGTATGCCCCTCACAATGGGCACCCCAGCTGAATAAGCTGTTATTAGTCTATAGAAGCCACTGGGGATCCTTCAAAGCAGGCCCGTCAACAGATAACTGGGTTGCCCTCCCCTACGAAGACTGAACACCACAGATAGGGGACGGGGAAGCATAATATTGAAGTCCTGAATACAAGGAAACCAGTGAGACAATAAGGGTCTTTATCGTGCCCTCATGTGAGCCCATGCCCAAGGGACCATCTCTATTGTTGTTGCCTTCAAATTGAGGAGTTGAGGATGATCCTAAGCCTTGGGAGCCTGCTGCTTCCAGAGAGATATCAGTTTCTCTGTTCCCTTCTTGAGCAGGAAAACCTCTGGTGCTTGTGTCAAACCATACCCCAAGAATCTGGATAGGATCTAGATGGCACTTGCTATACTTAGTCACCCAATCGAGATTCTCCAGAAACTACACCACTTGGGCCCACACCTGATATGCTACCACCAGTGAACAGGCTCAAATTAGCCAGCTAGCTAGAGATGGAAGAATGTAAACCCCTTCATGCCATAGTACAGCGGCTGCTACTACCATTATTTTGCTGAATGTCCTCGAGGCAATGGAGAGGCCAAAGCTGGGCGTGGCAAAGTGACTGTGAGAGCCAAGAAAGGTGAAGCAAAGAAGTGCTGCTGATTCTTGCTGATGGGAATGTGGAAACAGGCTTTGGCTAGATCTAGGGGCACAAGAAATTCCTTGCTCTGAGCTGTGAGGATAAGTGCCCTCAGTGTCTCCATGTGGAAATGAAAAGTCCTCAGGTGAGCATTGACACCTTTGAGATCGAGGATCAATTGGAAGGATCTGTCCTTTTTTGACACCACAAAATAGATTGAATATTCACCTTATGAAACTAGTAGGACATAATATGCCAGTGCCTCTGAGATATAATAGGCAGACGTTGCTCTTCTGGAAACTAAACATAAAGGTCATGTTACAACTTTATCTCGTTCAGAACAGCTAGTCCTCTCACAATTGCAGGACCGCACTGATATTGTCATCCGTCGGGCTGATAAGGGTGGTGCTATTGTGATATTAGACCGGGCCTATTATATCTCAGAGGCACTGGGACAATTACAAGATACTAACACCTATCAGGTCCTTTCGTATGACCCCACAGCACAGTTGAAGGCTGAGATTAAAAAGATTACCCTTGAGGCGTTACGCCTTCATATATTACCACGGAAGGAGTACCGATATTTAAATAGTGATTCTTCAACTTTAGCTCGCTTCTATACAGTGCCAAAAATACACAAAAATTTACAAGCCCCCCCTGGACGCCCCATAGTGTCCACAAGAGGGACCCCACTAGAGCCACTTTCGACCTTTTTGGACTCGTATTTACGTCCACTCTTGCCCCAAATACCGTCATATCTGAAAGATACCACTCAGTTTTTGAACGTATTGATGGAACTGTCGCCATGGGCAGGAGTCAACGATACCTTTCTAGTCACTTTGGACGTGGTCTCCTTATATACTAGCATCCCGCAGCAAGCAGCTTATACTACTGTGGCACATTTTTTGCGTCAGAGGGAGGACGTAAATGAAGAACTAATGGCTCTCCTTTTAAAATTGGCAGAGTTAGTTATTTTCAACAATTTTTTTCAATTTCAAGACACGATATATAAACAGATTTCCGGGGTGGCAATGGGGGCAACCTGTGTGCCTTCCATTGCCAATTTATATATGGCGCTTTTTGAGAGCAGTTGGTTGGAGTTGTCCCCACATGTTGCCAACATCATTATGTGGAGGCGTTACATCGACGATATTTTTCTTTTTTGGCATGGAAGTACAACGGATTTGCAATCATTTTTCGAATGGCTTAATCTACGTGATCCCCATTTAAAATTTACCTTAACATATCATCAAGATCAGATTACTTTTTTGGATGTACAAGTGACTCGTAGCCCTTTAGAGTGGATCACTTCAGTTTACTGTAAACCGACTGATCGTAATACATTTTTACATTTCAGCAGTGCCCATCCAAGAAATTTAAAAGAAGGATTGCCATTTTCCCAGTTTTTGAGATACCGTAGAAATTGTTCTGACATCAATGATTTCCGTATTAAGTCTCATCAGTTGAAGGCTAATTTTATAAAGCACGGTTATCCTATCTCCATTATACAAAAAGCATATACTAGAGCTACATACAATGATAGAAGACTGTTATTGACATCGCAGATTGCCTGAAAGCCTCATGAAGCGAGTGATACTAGTCCAGTTAATTTGATAACTCGGTTCTCCCCTATGAGCAAGGACATTCAGAAAATTATTAAAAAACATAGTGCAGTATTGGGGGGCGGAGCTTGGTCTCTGGCGAAGATGGCCGCATAATCTCGGCTCTCCGCAAAATCCTGCCGATTCCTGGGCCCTAACGGTCTTGAACTCGCGCTCCTCCCTCTTCCCGTGGCAGTCCCCCTGGCCGAGATGGCTACCGGCAAAGCTACGAGGCTGGAATTTGGCAGTGCAGGGAACACGGGAGTGAAGAGGCAAAAACCTGACCCGCCATCTCAGCAAAAGCCCGCCGAATCCCAGGACAGCATGGCAGGGCTCCACGAAGTGCTGGCTGAAATCAAAGCTGTCAGAGCCATGGTGGCAGCGAACGGTGAGTCCCTGGCAGTGGTGCAAGCTGAAATCCTGGATCTCAAGGAGTTAAAAGTACAGCTGGCTTCTCTGGAGGGCAGAATGGGGGAAGCGGAGAGCAAAATGGCAGTGCAAGAAGTGAAACTGCAACAGGTCGGCAAACTCAGCAAGAGAGTTGAGGCCCTGGAAAGAACTCTGGAAGACCAGAGTAACAGAGCGAGAAGAAATAATATACGCTTGGTAGGGCTACCGGAAGGGGTGGAAGGAACAAACGCTGTAGAATTCCTGGAAAAAACTCTACCTGCAATGTTGCATTTGAAGCTCTCCCAGGCTTTTGAGATAGATCGAGCGCACCGGATTCCTACCCATGCTGGTCCCCATGTGAGGCAGCCTCGTCCCATGATCCTGCGGGTCCTCCGCTATGCTCAGGTAGCAGAGATTATGACGGCGGCAAAGGTAAGAGCTCCCATCAAATACGCTGAGCATACCATCTCGTTCTACCCGGACTTTAGTAAAGCTACCGTGGAAATGTGCAAACAACTTTTGGCTTTCCGACCCAGGCTTCAACAACTGCAGGCCAGATATGGCCTGTTCTACCCGGCAAGGATGAGAATTACCCTACATAACCAGACTCGTTCTTTTGAGGACCCCGCTGCGCTACAACTGTTTCTAGAGGAGAAGGAGGCAGTGCAGATGCGGTGAGCGTGACAGATCTATAGCGGGTCTGGGTCTTCTTTCTCTGCTGTTCCTGCGAAGGAGCTAAGGGGCTTCAAAGGACGTGGTTATACTTAAGCTGAACTGACTCTCCCTTCCAGGGGGCAGCGTGCTGGACTACATTTTTGTGGGGTCTGTACGACTGATTGTTTGGTTGGACTGTGCACTGACAGTGTTGGAGTCGTGTTCCCCTTGTCATGGTTAGCATGTAACATGGAGGGGGGCTGCGGGGAGAGGGCGGGGGGAGGGGGGAGGCGGGTTTCATGGTTCGGGTATGGGTTTCGTTGTATTTTGTGTTTAAGTTATGTCATTTTCCTTTAAGGGGTACGATTCCCTGGTATAGGTCTTGTTGGCATGATGGGCTGAGACTGGGACATGAGCGGGAAGATGTGGGCTACTTGCCATGATAGCTCTCCCAAGATGGGTCCCTTGGTGTGGGGTGGTTGCACAAGAGGGGGGGCCCCCCTGGGAAATTGGGTTTTTAGTGTGTGTCAAGGTGTGGTGTCTGCGCTGCGCCCTCAGATCAGGGTCCATGTCGTATAATGCAATCTTGCTCCATGAAGCCTCTTAAGATACTATCCCTGAACGTTAAAGGTGTCCTGAATCCCCTTAAACGTAAAAAGATCCTTCTCTTTTGTAAGAAACAGGCGGCGGATATCGTCCTGTTGCAGGAGACGCACCTGTCCTCATTGGAAACCAAAATGTTGGGACTAGGTCATTACCTTTTGGTCGGGCACTCTGCAGCCCCACGGAAAAAGAATGGGGTGGCAATTTTGGCTGCTCGGCAGTTGGGCTGCAGGTGCTTTCAGCTAAGGCAGATGGAGAGGGGAGGTGGGTCAAGGTGCTGGTCCAGATGGGAGGTGTAAAGGTGGCCCTGTTGAACGTATATGGACCCAACGTTGACGATGTGACGTTTTTCCAAAGGCTCTCGGAAGAAGTGCACGAGTGGTCGGGGCATGCCTGGATTCTTGGGGGAGACTTTAATTTAGTAGTTGATCCCCTTATCGATCGGCACCCTTATCGTTCCCGTCGGCAGGGTAGAGCAGATATCGCCCTTCGCTCTCTGCTGCAGGATGCAGGTTTAGTTGATGTATGGCGGCTGCTACATCCGGCAGAGAAGGAATACACCTTTTACTCCTTCCCTCATGGGACCCACTCGCGGATTGATTATTTTTTAATTTCTAAATCGCTTCTCAGTGCTGTGGAACAAGCTAAAATTGGGGAATCTCACATATCAGATCATGCGCATATAACTTTAGAGATACAGCTATCGGATGCGCGTAAAGGAGTGGCGACTTGGTTTTTTCCCCGGGATTTGTTGCAAGATCCAGATTACTGTGCCGAGATGAGGGAAGTTATAGGGAGCTATTTTGACATCAACTCGCTGATGGACACGTCGGGATGGGCGTGGTGGGAGGCCTTTAAGGCGGTCGTTTGGGCCGCTACTACAAGTTATAGGATTAAAGTTCAACGGGAGCGTAAAAGGGAGTTGAAAGCGCTGGAGGATCAAATCCGGGCGGGAGAACGATTGCTGGTGGCAGGATCAGATCCCTGCATCCTCCTCCGGTTGCAAAAGTTACAATTCCAATACAACGCTGGCCTCCATGTGGAGGCACAGGCTCTCGGTTGCCGAGCTAAGGGCATCTGGTATAATGAGGGCAATAAAGCTGGTCGATTGCTCGCGCGCACGTTAACCCCTAGGCCGCCGCGCTTTAAAGTAGCGGCCCTACAGCATGAGAAGAGGGGCCTGCTATGTAAGGAGGGGGATATGGCGGAGGTGTTCAGAGAGTTTTATTCCAACCTATATAGCTCTGAGACAGAGACTGACCCGAGAGCTTTTTGGGACTTGTTTGGCAATGTGCCGCATCTGGAGCTAACAGTGTCGCAGCGGGACGGCTTAGAGGCCCCCTTGACGGTTAAAGAGCTCCGGGAAGGGTTGATGGGTATGAAACGGGGTAAGGCTGCCGGTCCGGACGCACTTCCGATCGAATTTTACCAAGTGTTCGCGGATGATGTGCTCCCGTACATGTTGTTATATTTTCAGGTTTTAAATGAGCAGGCTCCCGGGGTAGGGGCGCTCAGTGAAGCGACTATTGTCGTGTTGGAAAAACCTGGGAGGGATCCGCTTAAGGTGGAAAATTATAGTCCGATATCCTTGTTAAATGCGGACTATAAATTATATTCAACCATTTTAGCGCATAGACTTGTCCGGGTGGTACCGTGTTTGATACACCCTGATCAGTGCGGATTTATTCCAGGTCGCTCTACAGCGGATAATGGTAGACTCCTATTGAATTTGATTTCTGCGGCGGAAACCTTGCAGGAGCCGGTAGTTGGGCTAGCCATTGACGCTGAAAAGGCTTTCGATAGACTGGAATGGGGCTTCCTGGACCAAGCCATGGAATGGTTCGGCTTTGGTGATGGTTTTCGGCGAATGATCCACCTCCTGTACACCGCCCCGTCGGCCAGGATTTTGGTGAATGGGACGTGTTCCCGGCCGTTCTTGCTACAGAGAGGGATGAGACAGGGGTGTCCACTCTCCCCATTGTTGTTCAATATTGCGTTGGAACCCCTCGTTATACTTATTCGGCAGACCAAGGATATCAAGGGGCTGGAGGTAGCGGGACGGCAAGTGAAACTTTCAGCGTATGCCGATGACCTGTTGCTGTTCCTACAGCCCCGGCAATAGGGAAGGTATTGGAGGTCATCGAGGCCTATGCCAAATTGTCTGGATATAAAATCAATTGGGCTAAGTCTACTGCCTTTCCCATGAACCACTTTACTTATTCCTCCGCTGTACAGGGGTATAACTTTAAATGGGAAGCCTCTACGATCCGATATCTGGGAGTTAGTTATTGTTCGTCGATCGAGGAAACCTTGAGGATCAATATCCTGCGCATTAAAGAAATGGCCCAGACATTAGCTTGGAAATGGTCCCCAATGCATCTATCTTGGTGGGGCAGGTTGAACTCCATAAAGATGGTTTTAGCGCCTAAGATCAATTATATTCTGGAAATGATCCCAATCTTATTTCCGCGGACGTTCTATAGGGAGGTGGAGCGCCTGCTTTTGGCCTTTTTGTGGCAAGGTAAACCTGCTCGGATAGCGGCATGGAAGCTCAAGGCGAGCAGAAGTGAGGGAGGGGTGCAGTTTCCGGATTTTGAGTGGTACCATAATGCGCTCTTGCTGAAGCAAGGCCTCCTGTGGGGAGTAGATAGCGCTCCGGAGGAGAGTCCGGTGTGGGCGGCGGTGGAAAAGGGTTTGTCTTTCCCCGTCCCCATGGCACTCTTGATGGGAATGCAAATAGGTGATCAGGGTAAGGGATCTCGAGTAATTCAGTCTACCCAGCGAGCCTTTGGTTTTTTGGAGAAAGTCACACGTTGCGATCAGAGGGTCTCCCGTCACCATCCCATCTGGACCAACCCTTTACTCAAAATAGGGCGTAAGACGTTTGCCTGGAAGTCCTGGCAAGATGTGGGAATTTGGACTATAGGTCAACTGTTGAAAGGCAAAGGGTGGAAGAGTTTTGAGGAACTTAGTGCGGAATTCGGGTTGCCAGCGCGGCAGAGGTTCCGCTGGATGCAATTGAGACATTGTTTGAGTGGAGTGGCAGGGGGAGCGCAGGCAGTGGGAGATAGTTGGGGGCTCCAGAACGGGGTGGAGGAACTGAGGGCAGCCGGAGCTCGTATGTCTCACATGTATGCTATCATTAGGGAGAAAATTCGGCAGCCCGGGCCTGGGGTGGGGCGGAGTTGGGAGCTTGACACAGGATGTACCATTCCCCCGCGCATTTGGTCTCTTATATGGACCAAAGTCAATCGAGTGTCCCATGCGGCCTTGATCACCCAATCCCTGTACTTTCTCATTCGTAGAGCGTACTTAACTCCGGTTAAGGTCTCCAAGTGGGACACAGCAGCGTCTAGTAAATGCTGGTCCTGTAAGACAGGTTTGGGCACCTATCGGCATATGCTATTTGATTGCCCGTATGTTCAGGGGTTCTGGCGAATCATATGGAGCAGGATTGATCGCATTATAGGAGTGTCAGTCCCACTGACGTGGGATATTGTTATTCTCCGCTCATGCGCGGAGTCCCTGCAGCTTCCCAAGGGTGGTCATTTTTTGTTCAACTTCTTGATGGCGGTTGCACTGAAAATGATTATTTCCAATTGGAAAGATTTGTCAAAGCTGGATGCTCATCTTTGGTGGGCTCTGATATGTATGTACGCCAGTTTTGAGAAATACTCTGACCGGGAGGTTCAGCTGGTGAGTCCGCGTTGTGGGCTGCAGAGGGGCAGACGCTCCAGGGAGGTTCTTGACCCACAAGCTGTCAGCAAATGGCAGTTGTTGGAGGAGTACATGGCGCAGGCACACTTCTAGGTTTAGATTCTGTTGCAATAGCCGTGATGGAATGTATAATTGGATAGTATTGAGGACTTGGTCTGTTGATTATTTCCCAGGGTGGTCGGGGAGGGCGAGGGGGTGAGGGGTAGTTGGAGGGGGGGGGGGGGTGGGAGGGTTTAGTTGTTGGGTGTAATTTAGTTCTGTGTTCCTGTACCTTCCTGAGAAGCACTGTTATACTCCAGTTGGGAGATCACTGGTTGCTGCGTTTTGTACTGTTGAATTGTGTTATTGTGTAGTTGTGATCGAAAATTAATAAAGATAATTAAAAAACAAAAACAAAAAAAAAAACATAGTGCAGTATTAAAAGCGCTCCCGAGTCTTAAGGACAAGCACATACGTTGTGTATGGAGTAGATGCCCTAATTTTAAAGAAAAACTTAGTCCATCAATTCTGCATCCTGATTGTCAGAAAAATGAACCAGTTTTTACACCTGGCCACAAAAAATGCGGATCGTGCAGTATTTGTGATGTAACTTTGGAACTTACACAATTTGAGCACTGTCAGAAATCCTACACATTGTGAAAAGCAACTACGTGTTTGTCAGCATTTGTAGTATATGTGGTCCGATGCCCGTGTTCCCTATTATATATCGGGAAGACTATTAGATCATTTAAGTTTCGGATGATGGAACATCGGAGTCGGGTGAACAACAAAGTGTTAGAGGCACCAATGGTTCAACATTGCATAGAGGCTAATCATAGTTTTGATCAATTACACTGTTTTGTTTTGGACCGGGTGGATTTTCCTCGGGGAAGCAAGACACGTGAACAAACTTTATTGTACGAAGAACAGCGCTGGATATTCATTTTAAACACCGTATGTCCACATGGTTTAAATGCCTCCCTCGATTGGTCCATCTGTAAGTAAGGACTCACTTTGATTGACGGAAATCTGGAGGAGGAGCTCCATTGTCTAAATATAGGTTTAGTAAGAAATTCTAAAGAGCATGCGCGGCGTTTTTTTCGCCTTGCCGCACCAGCTTGCAGTTACAGCTTTCTCCATTCATGAGCGAAAGAGTGGAAAAGATTTCTATGGTATGTTATTCTTTTAGCGACATAACAGAAAATGTTAAATATGAAATGTGGTAGAAGGATTTAAATATGTTACACTTTGGCTGTGTTTTATGTGATCTCAATAGATTCATTGAAACAAAATCCCCTGATGAAACCTATGGTGAAACGCTTGGGCGCCTTAGATAAACGGTGTCGGGATTTATTGCAGCTGAACAATATCTTAACCTCACAGTGCTTCTATATAAGAATTCAGCACAACTCTAGAAGCTAAGTATCAGCAATTTTTTCTCTTATTAGTTGCATCAATAATGTCTCTGTTTAAGTCGGATGAAAGAGTTTTTTGCAACAATAGAGAAATTTGAACAAATACATATATGGATGGATATGTTTCCAAGTTTGAAGCACAGTGAGTCCAGTTCTCGATCACTTGTAAAAGTTTTGAGAAAATTTACTTGAAAAAAAAGTTTTGAGAAAAAGCTTTGAAAGTGGAACAGATACTGAGAAAAAGAAAAGTGGAACAGTCACTGAGAAAAATGGTAAAATAATAGTGTTAATGAAAAAGGATAATAATTGTCAAAGTGTACGCAATTTAAAGGTCATTGATGTAAACAGCAGCATAAATTAAGGGAGGTACATCTGCTGATGCCCCTTTGATACATAAAGCTGCGAAGATTTAAACTGAGACCTTGGTACACGACAATATTATGTCCTACTAGTTTCATAAGGTGAATATTCAAGCAGATAGCATTTTTGATAATTCTCTACTAGTAGCTGCTTGATAAAGCGACTAAGTTTTTGTAGCGTATACCACAAAATAGATGGCATACTAGCTCTTGCCTCTTTCAGCAGGCAGTATCAGCAAGGCAGCCTCGAGGCTGAGCAGTCTTTCAGGGTGGCTTGGATGGCAGTATTCTTGGCTGAAGAAGCACATGGAGAAGTCCATGAAGGCTTTTGGGATGGGATCCCTGTGCTCCAGCACATAGTTATAATGAATATTGTCTAGCACCCAGTGGTCCGAGTTCATGCAGGCCTATTCCTGGTAGAAAAGACAGAGTCTGCAACCTATAGAAGGTATCTCAGAATGGGCCCCAACCCATCTTTGTGTCTGGTAGGAGAAGTTACACCTGAAGGAGGAGTCTCCCAGGGAATCATGAGCCCCATGAAAGGGCTGACTCCTGGAATGAGAGCCAGAGGAAGGAAAATAAGGCTTTCCTAGGCGATACTTCTGAGATTCCCAGAAACCACATGAGTCCTGGGAATGGGAATGAGGACAACATGAACACATAGGGGAAGAAGATGGGAAGTTTGGATTCTCCTAACTCTTTGACCAGTTTCTTTATGTTCTCCCCAAACACTAGTTCCCCTTAAGGGAAGCTTAGATAGCCCGGACTTGGAGGACATGTCTGCTGCCCAATGACAAAGCCAAAGCCAACAATGTGCCACCATAGCAAAATGCAAAATATTTGGTCACTAGGCAGAACAAATCATACATAGCATTTGACAAGAAGGCTGCTGGTGATTCCAGAAGAACTGAGTTGTCACCCTGAGGGAGTGGCGGAATCCATTGGAGGAAGGCATGAGCCATAAGCCCTCTATAAATCACTGTCTGGAGAATTAGGGAAGAGGCTGAAAACTGAATCCTTAGGAGAGCTTTCACCTTGTGATCCAATTTCCCTTGAAAATCACACCGCCTTCCACTGGGAATTAGTGTAGGGCCAGCCCAACCATCAGTCATAGTATGCGGTCACTGGGGGTGGCAAAGAGAGCGGCTTGTGGTGTGTGTGTGTAAGGCTTAAGATTTGCACTAACACCATGCACTGAGAATGCACGTAGAGGAACTCACGCATACTAATGTGGGTTAATGCACAGCCAAGCACTAGCAGCATGTGCAAGCAGCACTAATATGAGGCAGGAGCCAGCAGGAGGAAAAAAACACACCTAACCAATGGTTCCTCTAAAAGAGTTCCAAACCTGATGGTCAAACCACCCAGCGGATGAGATTGGGATGCTCCCAAAAACAATCTTAGCTGTATGAAAGAAACTTAAATCTGGCACTTGCCCCCAAGGAGCCGCAAGCAGCAAGAGCACTGGGCTCAGTGTTACTCCCCTCCTGCCATGGCTGCAGGCACTCCCTCTGAATATCTTCATCCACATCTTTGCGGAGAGCCAGGGAGAGGAAGAAGGGAAGGGGGCATTGTGGCTGTGCCACCAGTGATTCCTCTGGGGTTCTTGCTTCGAAAACTCTGGCTCTTCAAACAGCCCTTAACAGGATAAGGATGGAGAACTGAACCAATACCCCTCCTCCATTGGTAATCTCAGGAGGGCACCAGTTTTAAGGGTGACCCAATAAGAGGTTCCTACATAGACCTCAAATGAAGAATTTGCCTCAGAGAACAGTTACTCATGAGCTAAATCAAATTTTTCATGGAGCTGCATCACACCACAGCCACCCTATGCTGGAGACAGAGAAATACTGGAGTGTGTTCCTACCTGCATTAATTATGATAGCAGGATGCAGTCATAAGAAACATCTCAATTTTTCTTCTCTATCTCCACCTCTGCTGGTAGAGGAACGCAACACACTTATGTGGACTGGTCTGGCAGAACAATATGGAAATCCGTTTTACCCAAGTTAATTTGTAGATGTATGCATTCATAAATATTTTAGGTGCCCAAAAGAATCGAATATATGCCAACAAATGCACATTCCTGTGGTGCATTGTTTAGGGTTTGATTTGGGATATACGAGATAGAATTAGGGTGCAGTAAGGTATTCTGTGATGTTGTTGTTTTGAGTGATTTTCCAATTTTGCAGTAGATATGTGCTTTAAGTAAATAAATAAATGCATGAATGAATAGAACGCAGTAAGTGGAACAATTAACTTTTCAGTAAAATGGTGTATCCTCCTTTGGGAATATCACTGTTCTATATTGTTGGTTACCGTAAATATTTTTTCTACCCAGTTGACATTTTGTCTAATACATCAAATATAATACAGTTACGGCTCATTACCAAGTCAAACATTTTAATAAGAAAATAAATTATCTTGGAGTAGTTTGCATTTCTTTTCATAGTGAAAAAGCTTTATTGTATTTTCTCAATAAAGCCTAATTTGATGCTTGAAACACTTTTAATTGCCACGGGAAATGGAAATGGAAGAAGCAACACATAACTGGGAAAAATGCAGACTTTCTATGACTACTCCCTTTTTTATTTACTTCTCTACATTCTGTATCATGGTACACAGTGATTGAGGTTGCAACATGTTTGCTATTTTTAATTCATATATAAAGAGGGGCAATTTTGAAACCTCTTCAGTTAGAAGCAAAGTCCATGTATACTTTCCATTTGAAAAGTGGCTCGGGAATAAGCATCCACAGAAAATTCCCACCTGCTCTTTTTGCAGGTACTTTTTCCTCCTGAAAAAAAGGGCATAAAACTGAACAAGCAAGGACACGGTGTTAGAGTATGCATGAATGGTGTCAGCATGCACTAACACGGTAGTGCACGTTAGCAACTATGGATGAATATATCTTATTTCCCTCAGGATTGCCTATTCCAAATGTGCAAAAGTATATGCATTGATTCCCATGTTCACATTTACCTAGATAAAGGGTGGTCAATAGTGATTAACATTCATTAGCATGTATTTGGCCCAGTAGTGTGAAGTTAATGTTACTAACATGCACTATCACATTAGTGATGGGACTCCAAGCCTGAATTAGGAACATCTAGAGGAGGACAAGGTATCCCCTCACCCCAAAATCTAGGAACACCTTGAACATCCTCGATGGATGGAATTTTAATTTGGACCTCTTCCTTGCCATTCTGGCTACAGGGGATACTCCTTGACCCTCCCTAATGTAAGAGCAACCAAGATATTACCCTCCCTCTTTTTGGGTCCACCACTGGAGGTTACGGTGGGAATGGCAATAGATTCTGAAAGCCAGAAGGGCATAAGGTTTAAGGTTTGCCTAGGATGCCAACACCTTGAACCAACTCTGGGACTGGGTGCTCTGGAGATGGAAGAAACTTCCATTTTTGCCATACTACTACTTCCATTTTTGCCATACTAAACTTCCATTTTTTTTGCCATACTACTACTACTACCACTTATCATTTGTATAATGCTACAAGGCGTATGACATGTAAAAGACATGTAAAAGACAGTCCATGCTTATCAGAGCTTACAGTCTAATCAAGACACATAACACAACTGGGGACTAGGCAATATCTAGGGGGATGGTAAAGATACACATAGAAGGTGACTAGCAGACTAAGTAGAGCAGGATCCAAAAGTAGCCTCAAAGAGGTGTTTTAGCCTGGATTTGAATAGGGCCAAAGATGGAGTCTGATGTATTGATTCAGGTAATTTGTTACAGGCATAAGGAGCTGGAAGGTGGAAAGAACAAAGTCTGGAATTGGCAGTGGCAGAGAATAGCACAGATAGAAGGGATCTGCCAAACGTGCATAGTTGCCGATGAGGGGTATAAGGAAAGATAAGAGAGGAAAAGTAGCAAGGCGCAGCAGAATGAATGCCCTTATAGGTCAGTAGAAGTTTGAACTGGATGTGGAAACAGGGAGCCAATGAAGTGACTTAAGAGTTATGTGAGCATAGAGACACTGGCAGAAGATCAGCCGTGCAGCTGAGTTTTGAACAGATTGAAGTGGGAAGAGATGATTCATAGGGAGTCCAGCGAGGAGCAGGTTGCAGTAGTCTAAACAGGAGGTGACTAGAGAGTGGATAAGGAGGGATGAATTTTGCTGATATTACAGAGAAAAAAAAAACGGTTTTAGCTCTTTGTTGGATGTGTACAGAGAAGGAGAGGGAAGAGTCAAAGATGACCCCAAGGGGGAAGACCTGCGTGTCATCAAGAATGGATGCCCCATCTCGGTGTTGTGCACGGATTAAACATTTTGGTCAGAGCACTCTCCTAACACCTGGCTTACATGATTGCAGATGTGATTCTCTCTGACCAGACCTACACGGATCAAGGCAGGATTATGTTTAATAACAGTTTTTGGTCAGAGACTTTTCATTTTATCCATAGGGCTGGTCTGTCAGTAACCTTTTCCTCACTCAGGAAAGGCTTTCTACAGGCTGAATCACAGTTATCTCGAGTACTATGTGAGCACTTGACTTCAGCCCCCAGTTTTTGGGCTTTCTCTGCCTCCTCTATTCAGGATCTGAATATCTGGTTAAGGTTAACTGGTCCTTGAAGGCGCCTTTGGCTTTTGGAGGGGTGGGGGGAATGCATAAGGGGTGACTGCTTTCTATGAATCTGTATGTTTATTTATTATGAATTTTCTACACCACCTCCCACTAATTAGGTAGGAGACAGTTTACAAATAAAACTATATAAAATCCAGAAAGGAACTAAAATCATATGATAGTGTAGGAAAAGTACAGACTAAAAAGCAGTTAAAAGTGTCAAACCATTTCTGGGTCCAATGGATTGCAAGATCTGAGGCAGCATGGATTCACCAGAGGCAGGTCTTTTCAGACAAATCTGATAGATTTCTTTGACTGGGTGACCAGGGATTTGGACCGAGGGAGAGCCCTAGATGTGGTGTTTTTAGATTTCAGTAAAGCCTTTGACACTGTTCCACACAGGTGACTTATAAACAAACTGAACACCCTAGGGATGAACCTTGAAGTTACTGATTGGGTTAGAAATTGGTTAAGTGGGAGGTGACAAAGGGTACAGGTAAATGGAGCTCACTTTGAGGAGAAGGAGGTTACCAGTGGTGTGCCACAGGGAGCTGTCCTTGGTCCAATTCTGTTTAACATCTTTGTTAGTGATATTATGGAATGATTGTCGGGTAAGGTTTGCTTGTTTGCATACAATACCAAAATCTGCAATAGAGTAGACACAGAGGAAGACGTCGACAACATGAGGAGGGATCTAGTTGAACTTGATGAATGGTCTAGAATATGGCAGCCGAAATGTAATGCTAAAAAATACAGGTCATGCATTTAGGCTGCAAAAATCCAGAGGAGCTGTACAGTGCAGAGGGTGAGGTACTTCTGTCCACAAAAGAAGAGCGGAACTTGAGCATAATTGTGTCTGGAGATCTTAAAGTAGCTAAACAGGTGGAAAAGGCAACTGTGAAAGCCAGAAAGATGCTTGGGTGTGTAGGGAGAGGAATGGCGAGCAGAAAAAAGGAGGTGATAATGCTTCTGAATAAGTCTCTGGTGCGATCTCATTTGGAGTATTGTGTGCAATTCTGGCCACCACACCTTCAGAAGGATATAGGCAGGTTGGAGTCGGTGCAGAGGGTGGCTACTAAAATGGTTAGTGGTCTTCGCTATGAAGCATTTTGAGGACAGACTTAAAGACCTTAATATGTATACTTTAGAGGAAAGGCAGGATAGGAGCAATATGATAGAGACATTTAAATACCTCCATGGCATAAATGCACAGGAGGAGAGTATTTTTCAATTGAAGGCAAGCTCTACTATGAGGGGACATAGGATGAGAGTGAAAGGGGATAGACTCAGAAGTAAAATGCTGAAATATTTCTTTACAGAAAGAGTGGTAGATGCATAGAATAGTCTCCCAGTGGAGGTGGTAGAAATGAGGACAGTATAAGAATTCAGAAAAACATGGGACAAACACATAGGATCTCTAATGGTAAAAGGGGGCCTATTGTAGTTGATATGGACGGGCAGACTAGATAGACCACGTGATCTTTTTCTGCCATCATGTTTCTACATTTCTATGTGATCACTGCTTGTTCCTCAAGTTTCACAGATCCATACCAGAACTGCAAAGTAGGATTAATACTTAACAAAAAGTATATAGGCAGATTCAAAAAAATAAGTTTTAAGAGCCGCTTTAAATTTACAGTAGAGGATTCACAATGAGCATACCTACTACTACTACTGATACTACTACTACTGCACTTCAAGGCATATGCAGCACTGTATAGACACATGTAAAAGATGGCCTCTGCTCATCAGAGCTTACCTACCTGGGAAGGGAGTTCTACAAAACGGTGTCAAGAAGAAAAAGGCAGAACAGCTGGTTTGTAATCTTGAGTGAGAAAATGGAGGAATGATTAGTAATATAATAGCAGTGAAAAAAAGTTAAAAGTACCTGCTGACAGCCACATTAAAAATAAATGAAAAGGGTCAATAAGGTCTGAAATAAGGAAATAAACATTTAAAACAAAAGGCTGGTTAGTTCAAATGAAGTGTCAAATAAGGAAACATGCCAAATAAATACATTTTTACTGGTTCTGAAGAAATATGTGTGGTTATATGTGTGTATGAATGTATGGGGAATCAGACTGCAGTTTCAATACAGTGTTAAAGGAGTTAATGCACAAAGCAGGGCTGATGCAGGAAGCAGCTGAGCCTAGGGCAAGCAGGGGGGGAGCTCACAGGAGATAAAAAACATGACACAGTTAAGAAAATAAAACAGATACTAAGCAAACTTTAAAGAAAATGACCTTTAAAATTACTTTTATGCATGCAAAGGTCTGCTAGGGACTTTAAGGCACTAAAAGTGTGCTGAGTGAGTTGAAATGAACGCAGTAAGGGACTGTTTCAACACTGTAACAACACTTTTACAGAGAGGATCGAATCCACATGCTGGAACTTCAGCTGGAGGCTTTCTTGGGAAGTAGATTTCTGATGGAGAAAGGTGTGCCAGAGTATTTCTGTGTGGGAGAGCTGTGAAAAGATTTGTTTGATATCAGGATTGTAAATAATTGAGAATTATTTACAGGAGGAGTGTGCAAGGAGCTTGCATGAAAGCTGGAGATAAAACTTAAAAGCAAATGTGAGAGGTTTTTTTTTCTTTAGTAACTGGAAGCAGGCTAAGGGAGTCCTGAAGCTCATTCAAGCAGTTTTTATTTTTGTTTTATATTTATCAGTTTCCACAATAGTCCAAGCATAATACACTTATACAAGAAAAGAGAATGTGCTATGAAAATATCTTAATATAACCAAACTCAAGAAGTAAAAAGTTTCATATTTCAAACTATATGCCCAAAACTCACCAGCCCAACAACAGTGAGGTCCCCAAGAATGGAAAAGAAAAACATAACTCCTTACAAATGTGAAGAAAGCATAAACAGCCAGACTAATCAGCAGATCCACAAACTATGGCTGCTTATGTTACTCATTAGTAACCTGGGGGACACTAGGGAGATGGGAGTTAATGAAGGCTACCAATGGGGGAGGGGGGGCTGTAAAAATAAAAACATAACTAACTGATTGCAGTCTTACAAGGCATTTTCATGTACATTTTAAAAATAACAGTCCCCCCCAACTGGATCACCCCTGGCTTAAGGAGAAATTCACGACACCACCTCTGGGTTTCTCAAGCCAGATCAGGGTATTTATGTACTTTCTTTTATTGATTTTTTTAAAGACAGGGAGTAGGTATCCTGACTACTGCTGGACATTGCTAGAGCAGAGGGGATCCTAAAACACCCACTGTTAAGAAAGCAATACAACCTGAAAAGAAGAAATTTTTTTTGCAACACTGGTGCACTAGATGTTGAATTTTATTTAAACAAAAGGTATCTTTACCTGAATGATAATACACATTTACCTGCAAGGTTACAGATAAAAGACAATGGGAGAACTGAACAACTTTTCTTCTACTAAGGAGTGAAGAAGTCTCAAGATTACACTGATTAACTAATATTTGCCTGTTTTTGAAAAAGCAGTGTTGTACCACTGTTCAATAGAAGCATTGTAAGAATTATTCACAGAAAAATACTTGACTGCAGTATTGTTATTGTTCATTTATAAAAATTGAATTGATACTTTTTTAAAATTAAAATTAGATATGTTTATAAAAGTTAAATTTGTTCAAGTGGTTCCTTGTGAGAAAGTTCTCACCCTTTGGTTCTCCCCCGTTGGTAAGTTCTGATTTGAAAAGGTACAGAGAAGAGCCACCAAAATGGTAATAAGAATGGAAGGATATCCCTATAACGAAAGGCTTAAAAGGTTAGAGCTCTTCAACTTGGAAAAGAGACGGCTGAGGGGAGATATGATAGAGGTCTATAAATGAATGAATGGAGTGGAATGGGTAAACGCAGATCAGTTGTTTAGCCATCAAAAAGTAGAAAGACTAGGGGACACGCAATGAAGCCACAATGTAACCAATTTAGGAGCAATAAGAGAAAATATTTTTCACGCAACGCATAATGAAACTCTAGACTTCATTACCAGAGAATGTAGTAAAAGCTGTTAGTGTAGCTGGGTTTAAAAAAGGTTTGGACAAGTTCCTGGAGGAAAGGTCCATAAAACATTATTAAAGAGGACCCAGAAAATCCACTGATTACCCCAGGACAAGCATTGTGAAACCTAATTACCTTTCTGAGAATCTGCCAAGTATTTGTGACCTGGATTGGCCACTGTTGGAAACAGGATACTGAGTTGGATGGACCTTAGTCTGACTCAGCATGGCATTTCTTATGTTCTTAGGTTATGCTATGAATTTAAGGTTCAAGAAATTGTAAAGTACATTGAGAAAAATAAGCTGGGAGTTTCCAGTGGTGGCTTCCCTGAGGTAACAGCCACCTGTGACATTCATAACATCCATATAAAATAGGGTAATGTTCACGTGGAGCCTCTGGTTTACAGTCTCATTTTAGGATCGTAGGGAATGATTTAGGAAAAAATGGTGTTAAAGAGAGGATAAATAGAGTGGAAGGTAAAATTAGAATTACCTGCTAATTGTTGTTCCTTAAGGAACTCTAGTCTAGTCCCGGAACCTGAGAGTTCTGCACCTCCTCCAGCAGCTATGGAGACTGACACATGTCATCGCTTTGATGATCCGGGTATAAATAGGCAAGGACCGCCTCTCCCCTCCAGTATCTATTGACAAAGCAAACTCAGCAGAGCAACAAATAAGTAGTTCAATTAAAAACTGCTAACCTTAATCCTCGCTTCTAAATGCATACCTATAACTAAAGAGAAGCTCCAACCCTCCCCACTGCATAGGAAGATTTTGGCCCCTCCGCGAGAGCGAGAAAGACAGAAACGGAGAGATACACCAGAGAGAGAAAGAGAGAGTGAGACCCTCTGTGAGTTACCGCGCCCGCTTCTCCATAACCGCCCTCATAGCACAATGCTGCGCTGCCAGGCTCTCAGGTTGCTCTGACAACACAAGTAAACAGGTGGGCTCCGGGACTGAACTAGAGATCCTTAAGGAACAACAATTAGCAAGTAAATCTAATTTCACCTTTCTTTGCGTCCCTCTAGTCCAGTCCCGGAACCTGACAGGATGTAACAGAGCAGTAAAGATCACCAGGAGGGCCGTGCTAAAGCAGCCTGAAGTACCGCCGACCCAAACCGCACATCGCCGGCCGCCTGCACATCTAACCTATAATGCTTGACAAACGAATGCAAGGACGACCAGGTCACCGCCCTGCAAATCTCAACTGCCGGCACCAAGGCAAACTCCGCCCAGGAGGCCGCTTGCGCCCTAGTCGAATGGGCTCGGAGACCTTCTGGCACCACTTTACCTTTCAAGATATATGCCGCCGCAATGGCTTCCTTCAATCATCTGGAAATGGAGGCCTTAGACGCTGCTTCTTCTTTCCATGGCCTGCCGAACAAAACAAACAAGTGATCGGTCTTATAAAAAGAGCGTGTCCAGCGGAGATACCGCTTAATAGTCCGCCGAACATCCACACTCCCCAACCTACCTCCCATGGCTTCCTTCTCCTCTGCCGAAAACACCGGTAACGAGACTGCCTGGTTAACATGAAACACTGAAACCACTTTGGGCAAAAAGGAGGGAACCGGCCGCAGCACCACCTTCTGATCTGAAAAAGACAAAAACAGCTCCTTACAAGACAAAGCCTGCAACTCCGAAATCCTACGCGCTGAGCAAATTGTCACTAGGAAAATCGTCTTTAACGTCAAATCCTTCAAAGACACCTTGTCCAACGGCTCGAAAGGAGCCCTAACCAACGCGTCCAACACTAGATTCAGGTCCCACGGCAGCACAGAGCACCGGCATGGAGGCCGCAAATGTGATACGGCCGGTAAAAACCTCTTCACGTCTGCATGACCCCCCAATGCCTTTCCTTGAATTTTTCCTCGATAACACGAGAGCGCCGCCAACTGCACCCTCAAAGAACTGGCCGCCAGACCTTTCTCGAACCCATCCTGCAAGAACGCCAGGACCTGCGCAATGGATGCCGCCGAAGGCCTCACCTGTCTGTCCGCAACCAAGCCTCAAAAATGCGCCAGACCCGCACATAAGCTAAGGAAGTAGACCTCCATCTCACTTTTAGTAATGTTGAAATGACCATTGCGGAATACCCCTTGGCTGTCATCCTTGCCCTTTCAAGAGCCAAGCCGTAAGTGAGAATCAATCCACCTGCGGCATTCGAAGCGGCCCCTGCAGCAACCGATCCTCCCTCAGAGGAAGCCGCCAAGGCTTGTCTACCATCAACCGCACCAGATCCGCATACCACGGTCTTCTCGGCCAATCCGGTGCCACCAGAACCACCCGGCCCCGGTGATGCTCTATGTGCTGCACCACACGACCGATGAGCGCCCATGGAGGAAAAACATAGGCGATCCCTTCGACTGGCCACCTTTGTGCCAACGCATCGAGACCCTCCGACATCCTTTCCCGACGCCTGCTGTAAAACCGTACTGCCTTCGCTGACTCGAAGGTCGCCAGATCCATTATTGGCCTCCCCCAATGTTCTACGATTAGTGCAAAGACGACCAGGTGAAGCACCCACTCTCCTGGATCGACCTTGCGCCGACTCAAAAAATCCACCTCGACATTGTCTATGCCCGCGACGTGTTGAGCTGAGATGGCCAGCAGGTTCTTTTCGGCCCAGGCCAACATCTTACCTGCCTCTGCCTCCAACGCCGCACTTCCCGTGTTGCCCTGTCGATTGATGTAGGCCACCATAGTCACATTGTCAGAAAGCACCCAAACTGCCGACCGACCCAGGCACAACTGGAACTGTAATAGAGCCAAATACACCGCCCTCATCTCCAGCTTGATTGATTGATCATCCAAATATGGATGCACCAGCACTCCCTCCTTGCGAAGAGCCGCTACAACTACCACCATCACTTTGGTAAAAGTCCGTGGAGCTGTTGCCAGGCCAAACTGCAATGCCCGGAACTGGAAATGCCCCATGGGCATTGCAAACCAGAGAAATTGCTGATGCTCTTGCTGAATGGGGATATGTAAGTAAGCCTCTGTGAGATCCAGCGAGGTAAGAAACTCCCCTTCTCTGACTGCCACATTCATGGACCGCAGCGTCTCCATATGGAAGTGCGAAACCCAGAGACAGCGATTTACGCTCTTTAAGTCTAAAATGGGCCAAAAAGCATCCTCCTTTTTTGGCACCACGAAATAAATGGAGTATCGACCGTAACCGCACTGCTCCGGTGGAACCGGCACCACTACCCGCAGCTGCAGCAGTCTGTGAAGAGTCTCGAGCACCGCCCGGTACTTGACCCATGCTCTGCAAGGCGATTGGATAAACACGTCCGGCACTGGCCACTGGAGCTCTAGAGCGTATCCCTCTCGAATAACCTCCAACACCCACTGATCCGACGTTAAGTGGACCCAGGCAGGGTAAATATCCTGCAGCCGTCCCCCGACGGCCTTGCACCCTACCTGAGCCCCCTCATCTCATTGTGGCTTCATAAAACTGGAGGCCACCCCGGGCGTAAAACCTCTTCCTGCTCCTCGAAAACTTCGAAACCCCTGGCTTCGCCCAGGAAATCTGCCTCGCTGAAACTGCCCGAAGCAGGGTGACCGAAATCTACGAAACTCCCGCTGCGCCCCCTTGGGAGCTGGGCTAGGGCGGCCCTGCTTTGGCTTATCCTCCGGCAACCGACCCCCTTTGGACTCTCCCAAATCCTTAACCAACTTATCCAAATCCTCTCCGAACTATAGCTTCCCTTTAAAGGGTAGCTTACTAAGCCGTGCCTTGGAAGAACTGTCTGCCGCCCAGTTGTGCAACCACAAATACCTCCGGGCTGCCACCACCGAAGCCATACTCTTGGCCAGCCCCCGGATCAGGTCATAATGGATATCTGCCAAATATGCGGTTCCGGATTCCAGCCGAGACGCCTCATCCACCTGCTCCATAGCCGGATCCCCTTGCAGCTGCTGGGACCAATGGAGACAGGCTCTCGCCACCCAAGCCCCTGCGATCGAGGCCTGCATGGATAGCGCGCTTACGTCAAACACCTGCTTCAACAACGTATCCAACTTTTTATCCTGACCATCCTTAAGCGCCGCAGCCCCCTCTACTGGGCTTATCGTCTTCTTAGTGACCACTGACACCGCCGCGTCAACCTTAGGAGAACGAAAAAGATCCCTAGCCTGGTCCGCCAGCGGATAGAGTCTAGCTATTGCCCTAGATCCCTTGATGGCTGACTCGGGCACATCCCACTCTTCCTGAATCATATTGCGGAACACTCTATGAACAGGGAATACCCGCTGTGTCATACGCTCCATCTGCAACAACGGATCCTCCAACGCGTCCTCCGTCGATGGAACCACCGCTGGCATGTTAAGCGCCTTAAGGGATTCGGTAATCAGGGCCGGCAACTCCTCCCATCGAAACACCTTGACCACTCTAGCCTGCTGCTATGCTTCCGGCAGCTCGCCCTCTTCTAACTCTTCTTCAGAGTCCTCCTCCAGATCCCCTTCTGTAAGCTCGAGATCTTCCAAGGACCGAGACATCGACCTCTCTGCTCCCGCTCCCTTATGCCTTTTAGCGGAGGTACCAGCCGTCTCCTGTGCTACCAGACTGCCCAGACGTTTCTCCCCCCGTCCAGCAGCCGGGAGAGTGGACATACCGGGATGCAGTAGCGACAAATCCTGTTGCAATAACACAAAGAAATCTGGAGGGACCAAAGGCTGTCCACCCGTTGACCCCTGCACCTGCGCTAGCGGAAGCTCTCCTGCCGTAGACAGCCCCGCTACCGGCTCTGAAGGGAGCAGAGAGGGAGATCAGCTCCCTGACACTGGGGCCCCCCATTCTGCCCTCCTGACCCCTCTTCCAGCGCCTGCTCCATCACAGCTGCTTCCTGGGTGCACGCTCTGCAAACACCCAACTCCAGGAGCACGCCCCGCCTCGTGCCACACACAAGATACCGAGGCTTAGCCAGCATGCTCCCCCTGAGCGCAGCTCCCCAGAAATGCCATCTTCCGAAAACTCTACAGCTATATAGGTATAGAGCTACATATACCCCTACTCAAACCCATATATAGATGTATAACAAACCTAAACCTCAGATCTGCTTCTAAGCTCTTATAAACCTGTACCATTGCTATTAACCTTCCTTTTTTTTTTTTTTTAAACAGCAAGCACTTCCATGGAAAAACAGCAGCCCCAACCTGCTACCAAAGAAAAAGAGCCGTTTAAAATGCTGCTACATTGGTTCTGCTTGCTGTGGAGATCAGAGTGGTGGAGGGGTGATGTCGACAGCGAAGGTTGTGAGTGGGAGCTTAAACACCTGGTGGTATGATATCTACCTCTTCGGATGCTATGTGGAGCATTTCTTCTTGTCTCCTCTATTCCTTTAACTATCACTGTATCTCTTATTCTGTCCTATCTAATTAATGGCGTTCTTTTCATATTTTCTGTAACTTTTATGTAATATTGTAATCCGCTCTGATGCTTTGGCTTGAGCGGTATATCAAATGTAATAAACATAAACAACATAAACATGATCAAACTTGGATGCATTGCATAGTAGTCTAATAGCACTACAAGAAAAAAAGGGTCCTATTCACAGAGTAATTGTAGCGTATCACTCACAAAAAATTATTATTACTCCAATAGAAACAGACTACCTTAGAATTGGAGAGTTCAAGGTTTCTTTCAAAACCACGGAAATGGTCTCAGACTATTAGGCTGCCTAAAGAAAGATACTCATAAACATAGTATCCTACGGCGCCTGTTTGCATCAATGACCTAATTTCCGGGGTGTACGGACATTTAATCACCTGACATTTAATCACGCGACAGTTAATCACCGACATTTAATCACCTGACGTTTCAAGCGACAGTTAATCACGCGCCTTTTAATCACGCGCCCTTTAATCACGCGACAGTTAATCACGCGCCTTTTAATCACGCGCCCTTTAATCACGCGCCTTTTAATCACGTGCACAGAATCACAGGCAAAGAAGCACGTAGATCTATTTAAGTTAAATTGTTTTTATTGAACAATCACTATATTAATTATATGACAACTGTGCAACTGTGCAATAGCACGAAACAATCACTATATTAATTATATGACAACTGTGCAATAGCACGCAAATAAACATATTTCACTTGAGGAGTATCGATCCACTGCATTTGCCACTCGCCGTTATTAATTATATGACAAGTGTGCAATAGCACGCAAATAAACTAATATTTCACTTGAGGAGTATCGATCCACTGCATTTGCCACTCGCCGTTTCAGTGTCGTGTATCTCTTGGGTGCGGCTGGTTGCATACCCGATATACCTTGTAGAAATGCTGTTCTTTGCATCTGCATATCCTTTGCAATTCCCTTCATGAAAGTCCATAATGTAGGATGATGGCATTGAAAAAGCGCTTGTAGTCCAAAATGCCATCCTTCAACTGAGTTGGTAGTTCTTGCCAATCCTTCAGACGCAGTTTGATAATGGTTCCAAACTTCTATTGGAAAGATTGCTGGACCGTAATGTTCAGCTCGTCCTGGTCGTCGTCTTCCTCGTACATAAGTGTGTTCAAAATACGACAGAAGCTCTGGCATCTTATCATGGTCTGGCATGTTGTCAGCTAATGTCAGAAATGCATCAGTGACATCTGCTGAAGGAACCATAGCCAAAGCCGGTAAGCAACGAACAGCTGATCGTAAGGTATCATTACTTTCATAGTCGACCTTCATACCAATTTCGTTTACCTTACGTATAAGACTCTGGGTAAGATGAAAATAGCAACCCATGACAGTAGCACTTGGGAATGCTGTGCTAAAAGCACTTATTGCTGCACTTTCAAAGTCGATCAGTATTCTTTCGGGTGCAGCCAGTGGAATCATCTCCTTGACTGCTGCCATGATCCGATCATATTGAGCTCGCGTTTTGCTTTGTACCAGGCAGTAAATGGCTACAGGGTTGATACCAGGCACGAGTTCAAAATGTATTGTGTACAACTGGAAGAATATTGATGGCACTACCTTGAATGTTCCGTCTGCTAACCACAGTTTTGCTCTGGCCAGTCCATCCAGAAGCTCGTTACTGCCCATCATAACTAGCCGATCGTTGCCAGATCCAGAATCATATAAAATCATATGCTGGAATTTAGCTGGAATGTCAAATGACGTATCTGTTGGCGGTGGTGGTAAGGATGATGAGTTCCATTCAGACTCTAACTTACGACGTTTTCGCTGCAAGGTCCTTTTCAGAGAAATTTTCTTGGGCAATGCCATCAGTACTCTTGGCTGAAGCTGAACGCTAATAGAGCCTATGACGGCAGTTGTTGTAGCAGATACTTCACCCATTCTTTCTTTCATTTCAGCAATAGCTTGTCGCGCCAAAATATTCTCCTTGTTACCGTCATGATTGTGTTGAGGGTCGCAGTCGCCCACTAGTTCTTCGTTTTCGTTGTTAGACGTGCCTGACATTTGCTGTTCTGGTAACGTTTGCAACGCCATTGAATATTTCCGTTCTCATATTCACGATGTTTAACAAATTCATATTGCTTGTGTAAGACAGACGCCTTGCCTTTTGATGTAACACCAAACGTTATTTTATTGTAAGCCATACGCCTAAAATCAATAGATTAAACAATACTATCACTTCTGTTTCTTTGACTGTAGCCTTCAAATGCCTGGTGTGTGATTAACCGTCTGGTGATAAAGTGTCTGTGTGTTTATGTATCGCGTGATTAAGTGTCTGCGTGATTAAACGTCGGTGATTAACTGTCGCGTGATTAACTGCCGCGTGATTAAATGTTACCAAACCAATTTCCGGTTCTCTTTTTTTGCAACACACCTCCCTCTCCCTATCATGCTTTACTCCAAACTCATTTCGCATGTTATGGTATACACTTAACTTCTAATGAAAGAACTGTAACAGCGGGGGTAATTTTTCTCTCTTTCCTGGTAATTTTTCTCTCTTTCCCTGCGGATTGACCCTCCATAATTGTAATCATACAAGAAAAAAAGGGTCCTATTCACAGAGTAATTGTAGTGGTGAATCAGTCGGTGGTGAGCATGCTCTGGCATTGGTTGACTGCCCTGCGTCTCACCTCAAAATTCCTTGCTTGGACTCAAGATTGCTGGAATTCTGGGCAGACAGGAAACATCGGGGGGGGGGGGGGAGGATATTCAAAGCATTTTAGATGGTTAGCAGACCTGCTAACTGTCTAAAACCTGCTGAGCCTGATATTCAGTGGAACTATCTGGGTAGTGCCGCTGAACATCCCCACGGACCATGTAAAATCTGCCAGGTTAAAACTGGGGTGATCTGTGGGAGGATCGGAGGCAGTGCCACTCACTATCCAGTTAGCAGCGATATCAGCATCTAACAGCTTAAGCAGTTAAAATTAGAACAGGTGAATGGTTGTCATATGTTTAGCAGGTTATTGCTGTCCATTTATTGTCTGAATATTGCTGCTAACTGGATAGCGATATGCTGACCGTTGAACCTGGATATTCAGTGCCGAATGCCGGTTTTATTAAAGCCGAATATCCCCCTTGGGCCTCTGCAGGAATCCTCAGCCTCCCCTTCAGAAAGGTGGGCAAGGGCTTGTGTGCCTGATGAGTCAGTTTCACACCGTATTTATTTATTTTATTACATTTCTATATCGTACATCCAAAAAATGCTCATTGCGGTTTACACAGTAGAATCATACAATACATGAATACAATAACATACAGGATACAATTATTTGCTCACAATTCACCCCTCCCCAAAAGCTTGTATAAACTGATATGTTTTAATTTGAACCTTAAATGCCTTAAAATCATCCTCCACTTGCATCTGTAGTGGAAGGGAATTCCAAAGCATAGGAACTTGCACCTGGAATATTCAAAGCTGACAACTTGTCTTCTGAATATCCTGCAAGCCCAGAATTGCCAATAACTTCACATCCACGGACCCCAAAGCTCAACTGGAGACATAATATTGCAGCAACAACTGTCCTTCAGAGAGGTAAGGTTGTACTGTAATGTACATCCACAGAACCCCAAATAAAGGCATAATCATCTTTGAACTGGATCATGCATGGTCAAAGAGCTGTCCAACCATACATCCAAACTGCAACAGAGTTTGGAAATTCCAGAAATTCCCCCCAATCCTCCATCAGATAGAACATTAATAGACCTGCTGGAAGATAACTACAGAAACTCAGACTTCTGAAAATTCAAATTAAGAAACATTTATGCAAAGCCATCCCGCAATGTAGAAATACATACATTAATCTTCCCAGAAACATCTGTCTCACCCAAAGACATAGGGAGCAGCACTTGAACATTGTCACCTTCTGCCTTCAGGCCCTGCATAGAGCTCTGTATGCAGATCTTCCATGATGGCAGCCCCTGGGGACCTTTTTTGTCTACTGAGTGAGAGGGTTGCAGTACAATTGGCAGCTCTTTATTCATTAGAACATAAGAGATGCCATACTGGGTCAGACCAAGGTCCATCAAGTTCAGTATCCTGTTTCCAACAGTGGCCAATCTAGGTCACAAGTACCTAGCAGTTTCCCCAAAGGACACAAGTTCCACAATGCTTGTATTTGAACCCCATGTTAAGAACATCATCAAGTATGTTTATCACTAGACAAAGGAAGTGTGCAGGCTGTGCTTGCTGTTGTCTGAAGAAAATTTTCATACAATACTTCAAGCTCTGGATTTACCATGTTTTGATTTTTCTATTATCCCTCAGGGTTTGCCAGTTTGTAGACTTAAAGACCTACAGATGGTGCAAAATACTGCTGCTAGAATGGTATTGAACCAGCCTAGATCAGCACCAATAATTTGTCTTCTAAAGCAGCTGCATGAGCTTCCTGTCATGAGCAGGATAAAGTGTAATGCCGTGTTGACAGTTTTCAGAATCTCCTGCAACCTTTCAGCTGACTGCTCACGTATGATGCTACATGAGCATGTGTCTACTTGGGCTATGCGTACATTTTCTCAAAACACCTATCTTATTCTGTCCGTGAGTGTTGCTAGAAATTAATTAACTCAAGCTGGAACTTTCTCCCTTTATGCCCCAGGATTATGGAATTCACTTGTGAGCTGTAAAGAGAATGAAAGCAATGAGGAAAAAGCTAAAAGCTTATTTATTTTTCTGAATATTATGGGGTTTAGAAGATATGTCATAACTAATGCTATATATGTTACAGTTATATGGTCGATGTATAATTTTGTGTTCGTTATTTGTAATCCACTGACCATCAGTGATTAAGTGGGATAAAAGCCAGATAAATAAATAAATAATAGTAATTTTCATTCCCTCAGCAGGATGACATAAGATCAAGACACTGCTTTGTGAATCTAAGGGCTGTAGCTTTTCAGATCCCCCATTCAATTTGTGGAAGAAGAACAAGAAGTTCCTGTTTGACTAGATTGTAAGTTCTGAAGAGCAGGGACTGTCTTTTATATGTGTCTGTGCAGCGCTGCGTACGTCTTGTAGCACCTTACAAAGGTTCAGTAGTAGTACTGCCTCCTCTTTTCCTTCATACCCTCAGTTGCCTCTAGGTCACATTCTCATGGACAGGAAGGTTTGAGAGGCAGAGGTTCTGGCAAAGTGTCATGATGGTTATATGTCGAGAGGGGCAAAGTTTCTCTTTCATATGCTCTACACCATTTCCTCGCCATAGATTTCACCTCCTGGGTTCTCCCCTTCTTTTTTCTTTTTTCTGCTTAGATCTAGTCAAGTGGATTGTTTTATTTTACAGTGCTCTCTCCTATTTACATTGGATTTGGATTTTAGATTTAACTGCTTCCCTTGCCCAATATGAGTTCTTGGCAAGCTGCATGTCAAATATAATAGGTATTTCCCTGCTACAGAGGACTTACAATCTATGGGTTGGATTTACTACCTTGCATTAACATATTAACAAGTATTACTGTATTCTACTACTATACTACTACTATTAATAATTATAATTTATATAGTGCTAATATATGCTATTGCTATTTAACACAGGTCCCATTATTGACAATAGGCTCTATTTACAAAGTATGCACATAAATCACATTAATGCATGTTAATATGCAATAACAAACATTAACACACATCAGTAAATCTATCCCATAGAGTCTAAGGGGTATGTTTACTAAGGCGCGGTAATGTAGCATTGGTAATGTTACCGCGCGATAACGTTACCGGCAGCGGTAACTGTCCCAGAGGGTGGAGAGAAGGTGAGAATGGGCGAGGAGTTGGCGGGGAGGGGCTCCTGCTACACTAACGCTGGAACATTAACGTCAGGACATTACCGCCAGTGAAAACCTGTCGGTAAATGCACATTTGCAGGAGAGAGAGACCATTTCAATGTCAGCAATGTAGAGCACAGACAGGGAGCCCAAAAACAGTGATAGTAGTGCCCATTTGCAGCAACAGCATAGTGCCCAAGTATGAAAGGGCACTAGGGTGATGGTGCAAATGGGGCAAAGGGTGCTGAAGGCAGGACATGCAGTGGGGGCAACTGGGGCACAGGGTAGACTAGGCTGTCGCCTAGGTGGCACATAGGAACACGGAAACTGGAAATCAGCAAGCCAGTGTCTAATCAAGGTCAAACATGCCCAGTACACTGTGTTCCACAGTGTCCCATCCAGGGGACACATACCCAGCAGGTACCCCAAATGTCACACAGGAACCACAATGCCTGTAATGGGGCAAGCAGTGCACATCTGGGGACCACTCCTACAAGGGTCTACAGACCTTCCCAAGGATAAGTCCCAAACTGTCTGTAAACCCAGCTAAATGAACACCCTTTACTACAGCCCCTGGTAAGGCAGTGCAGGGTGTGATCACACGTTGGCTGAAATATGTATACACCCAGTAATCCAAACTGGGTACACTTTACCCACATTGCATGCCCTAGCCCTTCCACAACCTGCTGGCATAACACAATCTATCTACATTTACCAGGTCCACCCTAGCCAATAGTTGCTAGATCACCAACATGACACCCCCCAGTCATCTCTCCCCCATGTGGAAGGTCCATAACATTGGCAGACAGTGATGCGGGATGTGTGTGGCTGTCCATGTATGCCTCCCTACCCCAGACCATGCACCCTAGGCACCTGCCTATCTGCACATCGGATGGCCTAGGACTGCGCACTACCAGCACCGATGGCATATGGGCATGTCAGCATGGTGGAAGGGGGGGTTGGTAGCAGAGGGGGCAGTGGCATCCGCCTGCAGTGGCCCAAGGCCATGCCCTATTCCAGTGCGTGGTGTGCAGTGCAACAAACAAGATCTGTCTGATGAAAGCAAAGGTAGCCCCAGGAACAGCTGCACTTCTGCAGCAACAGTGTAGTGCAGTACACACAGCCAATGTGTTCTGAAGCAAAGAGTCACAGGTTCAGGTCTCAACTGTGGATGTTGCAGAGTATGTCTCTACATTTTACCCAACATTGCAGATATATAACATCAACATGAGGGTACAAACACCCACACACAGACTCCACTATACAAAGCTTCATGGAGAGTCAGGCTGTTGGCCCCAGCATGGAGCAGCAGTTATCATCAGAGCACTACTACTAGCTCCTGCACACCTTAGCAATGCCTGCACTATAATCGGGACCAGTGTGGCGGGCAGGGTTGCCATCCACCCCTATATTTGCACAATGCTGCAGTAGGAGTGTGTGTGTGTGTGTGTGTGTATGTCTATCCATTGTTTTGTGGCTTCCTACACCTCACCGGGCCCACTGTTCCCAGTATTAGCCTGCAAATGTGCATACTGTGGAGCAAGGTAATGTGGGTATGGCCTAGACAGGGTGGATTGGGCAGGATGTGTCTGCATCGGGGGTAGGGCAATGGCTGAACATCGTAGTGCCCAACCACCACATGCATGGAGAGGGTGGCCACAGCATGACCTACTGGGAGAACACTCTCACTCTGACCAAGCAGTGACCATGGAACAGCTATGTTACCACATAGTGCTCTATAGCACTTGTCCTTTGTGATATCTTATTTATTTATATATTTAACAATCACTTATATACCGCACCTTCCCATGGATCAGGTGCGGTTTACAAAGAACAAGTTAATGGACAGAGCAAAATCTGTTTGTTTTACATGGAACGTAGTAAACTATGTACAGGGGCAGGACCTTAAAAACAAAACAAGCTTAGTTTCATTTGAAACTGGGTCTAGGTTCAATAACAAAGCAACGTTATAATGTGTTACAACTATGTACAACTATATACAAGATATTGTGTTTATACTATGTGAAATGCATAGTTGTAGAGTGATTAAAAGTAATAGTTAGAGTAAGGATTCACCGGAGAGAGGCATTGAGTATCAGAATAAGGGTATTGATATAACTAGTTGCTATTATTTATATCTGTGTGTTTCCTGTTCTGGGACCCAATCACTGAGACACCTGCTGGGTGTTTGTGCTGTCTGTCCCATCTCTGGGTGCACATAGTTCCTCTGACAGCATGCAATATGGACTGGCTAACAGATTGTCTGCAGTTAGTATGTGTCTGGTTGCAACAGCTGGGGGGGGGGTGGCAGGTACAGTCTGAGTGTGTCTTGTGCTGGTAAACGTCAGACCTTGGTGGGGGGCAGCTTAGGTTTTCCAGTGCTACTGCTGGGCTGCCAGTGCCCTAGTAGCAGGTACAGATCTGGTTACCTCCCCCTCCACTGCCTCCATTACAAGAACGTTTATTATGGGCAAGGGACATATACTGCAAACTACTTTGACCCTGAGAGGGTGGTATATTAGGCATTGTTATAGGACCTCATGCGCATCTAGACACCCTTCTGCCCTGATAATCAGCCGCATTGTACTAGTGGGTATGCATTATTCTGGGTGGACAGCAGTATACCAAGGCTGGATGTAACAGGGGCATACAGATGGACACAGGATGACTTTAGGTTCTACTGCAAGAAACACTTACCACACACAAATAATAATGGGGATCTGCAGTAGAATCTACCTCTAGCAGCACAGGTACTGCGGACCTGATGCTGTGCGCCCTTCCTCACCCTCAGGGTAAACACAGAGCCTGCTCAGTGGCATGGTCTGTAGCTGCTCTGTGCCAGTATCACACACTGTCAGTTCTTCATACCACGCTGAGGTCTTGGAGAGCTGCATTCTTCATTTGGTGATCAGCTGTAGACTGCTGTTCTGCATGTGCATTGCATCATGGGTACTGGTGGGGCAACCTATCCTGGCACACACAGCAGACATTTTCTGCGGTGACCTGCAGTCTTTCTGTTTCCAGCCATTTCTGTACAAATAGCCATGGAGGTGTAGCCTACTGGTTAGTACAATAACTTCCTAAACAAGGGTCACAGGTTCAATTCCACTTTGTTCTCATTTTTTCTGCCTGTCCTACTCAAATCATTTTCATGTATGTCACAGTCACATCTCTGCAGATTTGTGCTGCCAGCCCATAACATCCTCACCTCAGTTGCCAACCATCTGTCAGCTCATCTATCTGCCTCTGTCAGCTGTGTGGAATCCTGTCTTCTCGTGCAGGCTGCTACCCCATGTCCTGCACTGGCACCCTTTCTGCATTGCGGCTCTTCGTACTTGCCTCGCCTGTGCCTGATCTGCATGGCACCACTACTCCTCTGTCCTATCATTGCAAATATCCTGCCACCTCTACCTCCACTGAGGGACACGTAGTCGCATCCTCTGCCACCTACTGTCATTGCAGCACTTTACATTGCCAACACCCTGTGCATCGGTACAGCTGCCTCCAACATGTTTGTCCACTTTACCGGCTGCCACATAGGATGCCCGCAGATATGGCAGGTCCATCAGCTCCCACCTCTCCTTCCTTCCATCACTTGTTCATTGCCTTTCCTTGGTGCTCTATCCTGTGTTAGGGTTACAGCTATTGTTATAGCTGTAACCCTAACACAGGACTGCATAACAGTCCCCTTGTTCTGCACAAAACTGTTATCTGTAAACCGCACTGATTTTAAAGAGAGCGGTATATAAAAACAATAAAATAAATAAATAAATAAATAAAATTTATACCTTACAGTTCATGCTTGTCAACTTGAAGCACCTTACAGCCCTTAGGACACCTTACCTTAAGGCACCTTAACATCCTTAGGGCACCTTACCCTAAGGTGCCTTCTAAGGTGCCTTAACCTAAGGTGCCTTATAAGGCGCCTTAACCTAAGGTGCCTTATGAGGCGCCTTAACCTAAGATGCCTTTTGAGGCGCCTTAACCTAAGGTGCCTTATAAGGTGCCTTAACCTAAGGCACTTTAAAGCCCTTAGGGTGCCTTGCATTACGGTGTCTTAACCCAAGGTGCCTTAGGTTAAGGACTTTAATTCAAGGCACCCTAGGGGCTTTAAGATGCACTAAGGGCATTAAGGTGCCCTAACTTAAGGCGCCTTAGATTAAGGCACCTTACAGCCCTTAGGGTGCCTTGTATTAAGGCTCCTTAAGTTAGGGTGCCTTAAAGCCCTTAGGGTGCTTTGTCAGCCTCAATGTGCCCTGTTTGTCAACTTAACATGCAATGTCCCGTTAATGTGCGTTAAACGGCCAAGGTGCCCTTTAACGCATGTTAACAGGACATTGCTACCTTTACGCCGGAATGCCCCCTGCCTGCCCCACTGCCTTATATGGCGCTGGTAACATTAACACTGCACTTTTCGCCGTGACATTACCGCCACTTAGTAAACATACCCCTAAGTTCTCTGGAGAAAGCAAATGCCTATTATACTTAAAAGGTAAATTTGTACCTTAGGTGTTGGAGGTTGAAGTGACTTGTCCAAGGTCACAAGGAGTATTAGTGATTTTTTTTCTCATTCTCTATCCTTTGATAATGTTTGTGTATCTTGAGAGAGAAGCCATCCATATCTTCAGGAAGTATAGGCAACTTTACTCAGGGGCAATTTCAGAAATTGGTTAGTTTTGCACATACCATGAGAAGCATGAACCTCACTCCTAAATCAGGATATGTGTAGTAATGTGAAAGTTGAAGTGGTTGTTTGTGTTGTCTTCTTGCAAAGGTTTTCATGTTTTTCCTGTGCTGGGTACCAAAGATGTACTGAGTGGCCTTTTTGTTATCCAACTGTGTTTGATGAATGGTCAGTATTTTAGCTTAGTTGATTATTGTGCTTTAGGGAAAAACTTGACTACTTTTATGTGCAGCTGTTACTAGATACTTGGAATGTGACAATTAATCTTTACATTTCATGGGTGACTATACCTGTTGCAATGCATTTGACTAGTACAGCCCTACCCTAAGCAGGGAAATTTCTGGTATCATGGAGTCCTGGTTAGAAGATATGAAGAAAGACCCCAGTGCACTTAAGGTTTAAATCTAAAGATGGGGTTTTTTTTCATGAGACCTGGTGTTTTTACATGGGTCTAGAAAGGTTCTGATTCTGAGTGGGATAATTTGTTCATCCCTATTACAGACTGAGGACACAGTGACTGAGTAAGAGCTTCTGTGAATCATAACAGGAAAACGTAGCAGGATATGAATAACTAGCATTTAAAGAGCAGATAAAACAAAAGAAATGAATGACCCAATATTCATTTGGACCTGATTCTGGTCCGCAGGGACAAAACTTTCCTGCGGCAGCCAGAATCAAGCCCGACGATGGCCCAGCATGCCAATGGATGGCCCAGCGTGCCCCTGCCTGCCTGCAGGGACATCTTCCCCACAGGCTCCCTTGGCCACAGCAGCTCGGCACTCCCTCTTCCCTACCACTTGACCCATGGCTGGCTAGCCGGGGCCTGGATCAGGTAGCAGGAATCCCCCAGCACTCGGCCCCAGCCCCAGGATGGGGGGGATTTCCAGCCCCAATCGCACAAAAAATGCTTCATGGTGGTATAAGCAGCACATCCCCACAGGCTCGGCAGCACGTATAGGGCCGTGAACTGAATCAGCCCTGTACGTGCTGCCAGGCTGGCCTGCCCCCACTCTGCCCCATTCCAGCCCCTCCTGCCGCCTGCTGGCTCTCCCTGTCCTAATGCACAGGACGTACAGGGAGAGCCAGTGGGGAAATCGGGTCCTGACGGCTTGCAGGGTTGCACGTCCTGCTGGAAACTTGCAGCCCTGCAACCTGCATTTTGGAATGGGGCCCTTAGTCTCTTTTCTATGGCCTTGTCTTCCCTGAGTAGCCCTTGTACCTCATGACAATCTAATGGTCCAACTGACTCCCTCACAGGCTTCCTGCTTTGAATGTACCTGAAAAAGTTTTATTATGAGTATTTGCATTTATGGCAAACTTTTTTCAAATTCTTTTTGTCTTTCTTATTAATGATTTTCATTTTACTTGCAGTCCTTATGTTGTTTCCTGTTTTATTTATTCAGATCCTTTTTCCATTTTTTAAAAGATACTCTTTTGATTCCGATAGCCTCTTTCACCCTACCTTTGTTGTCTATGTTTCCTTCTTCCTTTTATTAATAAGCGCTAGAATCAAAAAAACCCCAAGGTCAAAACCACTCATAAATCACCATATAAAGGTTAGACCCATGAAGAGGGCAATCATTCAAAAAGATTTTTTAAATGCTGGACCATTTGTTGACAAACAGTCCAAATTTTAAAAAATGTTTTTTTGAAGATTGTTCTATTCATGGGTCTAACCTTTAAATTGTGTTTTTTTAATAAGTGGAATGTATCTGGTCTGGGTTTCAAAGTTTAAACAATGTCCACACCTGATGTAAAATCTTAACCTTTACAGCTGCTCCTTGTAGCTTTTTTTTTTTTTAACACTAGCTCGTTTTATCAATCAACCTTCTGAAAGTTCATTGCTAACCCAGTAGATATTTTAATGTCCTTATTCCAGTTATTAACTCTACTTTGATCATGTTATGATCACTATTGTTAACTGGCCTCAACACCATTACCTCTCATCAAATCCTGCATTCCATTATGGGCTAGGTCTAAAATAGCTCTTCTCTTTTCAGTTCCTGAACCAGCTGCTCTATGAAGTTGTAATTTATTTCATCTAGGAACTTCACATCCATTGAACTTCCTATATTGACATTTATCTAGTCAATAGAGGGGTAATTGAAATCACCCATTATTGTGCTGCCAAATTTATGAGTTTCCCTAATTACTGTGAAGATTTTCTCATTTGTCTGTTCATTCTAGCTAGGCAGAAGGTAGTACACCCTCACCACTATATTTTCTCTTCATACACAGAATTTCTATCCATAAAGATTCCAGCGTGCATTCAATTTCTTGCAGAACTTTTATTTTGTTTGACTTAATGACCTCTTCAATATAGCCAGCTGTGTTCCAGAATATGGAGGGACATCTGAAATTTGATTCTTCATCTCTGATGCAGATAAGTGTTTCAAAACGCAATATAGGATGTGCATCTTATATATTTAATTGTTAATATCTTTTGAAAGTGATTATTAACTCTATGAAGCAGCTAAAGGTTATGCAGTTTATTGGACAATTCATGAGACTGTTTATGGGCCCAATAATGATAAGAGTTGAGTCTGGCCTGATAGTCCAAGACTTGGGGCTTGATTTGCATGAAACAGGTATATTTTTTAAATTTGAGGTTGTTTAAAATTAGTTAGAATTGATTTTAATTGAAATGGAAACCAGGATGTTGATCTGTTTATATTTCATATATAGGTTTCCCGAAGATTAAGTCTTGATCTTTATCTTTATTAGTGTTTTTGATATACCGCTCGTTACATGAGCAATAGAGCGGTTTACAATAGAAAATTAGTTGCTAAGAAAAGGAAAAGAATGCCAAAATGTGATAGGACAGGAAACATACAATCATACAAGAGGAGCAAGAGGAAAAGAGAGAGGAACCTTAAAGGGAGAGGAAGAAAAGGATTATGCAGTAGGTGGTGGGAAGTCAAAGGCAAGGGAAAACAAGGGAGTCTTCAGCATGACTTTAAATTTATGGAAGGAGAGCACAAGGCGGAGGGCAGAAGGGAGAGTTCTGTTACCACACGTGAAGGGGCCATACTGGACTTGGTGCTTACCAATGGTGAAAGTGTTTCTGATGTTATAGTGGGTGATCATTTCACATCCAGTGATGACCAGATAGTGTGGTTCAGTATTAGGACTAGGGGAGATGTTTCCTAACAGTCCTAATGTTACCGGCGCTAGTTGCAGCGTTAATGTGAGGAATGCCAAATAAGATAGTGGGCGTTCCGGAGGGAAGGTAGCAAGGAATCTGTATTGCGTGATAGAGGGCGCCTTGGCTCGTTAACACGCATTAACCTAAAGTTCATGCCAGCGCTGTGTTAGAAGTTATAAAGATGTAGCCCACGGGTAACTGCAATGACTGTGAAGGCAGAGGCCATGGGTTTGACCCTGCAGTGGTGTTATATAATGAGGCTGTACAAGGCATTTCCTTTTAATTTAAACCTGTGCTGCCAGCAAAAACACCCTCACAGTGCCGTAACCGAAGCTGCTTCATAAGGCGCCCTATAAGGCGCTCCATAGGGCACATTATAAAGTGCCCTGTCTGCCAAGGCACCTTATAATGTGCCCTATAGGGCACTTTATAGGGTGCCTTATGAAGCACCTTAGGTTACGGCACTGTGAGGGTGTTTTTGCTGGCAGCACAGATTTAAATTAAAAGGTAAAGCCTCAGATGGCCTTACTAAATAACACCACTGTGGGATGGAACCCATGGCCTCTGCTTCCACAGTCATTGTAGTAACCAGTGGGCTATATCTCTATAGCTGCTAGCACAGTCTTGTCTGGCTACAGAAAGACTACAGGTCACCGCACAAACTGTCTGCTGTGGTTACCAGGATAGGGTAAACCCACCAGTACCCATGATACACTGCACATGCAGATCAGCAGTCTATATCTGATCACAAGATGGGGTATGCGCCTCTACGGCACCCCGGCCTGGTAGGGGGAACTGAGAGTGTGTGTTACTGGCACAGAGTAGCTACAGACCGTGCCATTGTGCGGTTCCTGTGCTCACCATGAGGGTAAGGTGGGGCGCCCAGCACCAGGTTTACAGCACCTAGCTTGGCTGAGATAGGTTGTGCTACAGGTCCCCATCAGTGCCAGTGTGTGACAGGTAGTCTTTGCAGACACACCTAGGATATACCTGTGTCCATCTGTATTTCCCAGTCATGTCTAGCCCTTGTGTACTATGATGCACCCAGAATAATGCATATCCTGTGTGGCTGCCATGGTCATATGTTATTAGAGTAGGGTGGTGTTTGGAACCAAAAGCAGATTATGTAGCGCCACCCAACCCACAGTCTCTGGGTCAGGACAGGATCTCCCACCAACAGATCCACATTCTACATCTCTCCAATGGAGGCAGTAGAGGGGAGCATCAACCCCAGTCCTGCTGGGGAATAGGCACCTTCCAGGGCAGTCAATGCAGATCTGTACCTTTCATATAGGGCACGGGCAGAAAGCCTGGAAAAGCTTAGCTGCCCCCACCACAATCTGACATTCACCAGCAGATGACACAGTCAGTCTCCACCCACTGCACCCTGCAAGGTGTTCCAGCCATACACATGTTAACTGCAGACAGTCTGCTAGCTAGTACATAGTGTATGCTCCTGGAAGAGCTGTGCGCACCCAAAAGTGGAATATAAGAACACACAACAAGCAGGTATGTCAGTGATTAGGCCCCAGAAAAGAAAACTCATAGATATCACTTAAGAGAAACACAGCACTATGTGGGAACCTAGCCATGCCATGGTCACTGCTCACTCAGGGTGAGAGTGACCTCCCAGCATGACATGCTGTGGCCACCCTGTCCATGCAGGTGGTGGTCGGGCAATACAATGTCCCAGCCATTGCCCTATGCCCTGTGCAGATACATCCTGCCCAGACCGCCGTGTCCGGGCCATACCCACAATAACTTGCTCCTCACTATGCACATTGGCAGGCTAACACTGGAGACAGTGCAAGCATTGGGGGCTCAGTACGATGTAGGCAGCCACAAAACACTGGATAGACATACACACACTCCCACACCTATTTCAGCATTGTGCAAAAACAGAGGTGGTTGTCAGCCCTGGCCACCACAACAGTCCTGGGCACAGTGCAGACATTGCTAAGGTATGCAGGTGCTAGTATTGGTAGCGCAGGGCCCAATAGCCTGACTCTCCATGAGGCTTTGGATAGTGGAGCCTGTGGGTGTGGTTGTTTGTGCCCTTGTTGGCCGTTGCTCTAGGGCAGAGGTTCCCAACTCTGGTCCTGGTGGGCCAAACACAATTCAGGTTTTCAGGCTGTCCCTAATGAATATGCATGAGATACATTTGCATACAATGGAGGCAATGCATACCAATGCATCTCATGCATATTTATTAGGGACAGCATGAAATCCTGAATGGTGTTTGGCCCTTCAGGACAGCAGTTGGGAACCTCTGCTCTAGGGACTGCACATGTTTATGGTGTATGTGTGCTGTAGGGTAAAATATAGGGACATGGTCTGCAGGAACCACAGCTGGGACTTGAACCTGTGACTTTCTACCCTTGAACACACTGGCTGTGTGTACTGCACCAAACGATTGCCACAGAGGCAGGTCATTCCCTGGGGATACCATTACTGTTCATCAGACAGACCTTGTCTGTTGCACTGCACGCCACCCACCTGAACAGGGCTTGGCCTTGGTATGCTGTACGCAGATGTCACTGCCCCCTCCACCACCAGCACCCCTCCGCCACCATGCTGACATGCCCTTATGTCGGTGGTGCTGGTGGTATGCAGTCCCAAGCCATCCAGTGTGCTGGTAGGCGGCTGCCTATGGTGTGGGATCTGGGGTAGGGGTGCCTACATAGACATCCACGCTTCCCCCCAGCACCCCCTGTCATTGTTATATGCTCTTTGGGGTACCTGCTGGGTACTGTCCCCTGGGACACTGTGGGACACACACTCGTGGGTATGTTTGACCTTGGTCAGTTGCTGGCTTGCTGATTTGCAGTTTCTGCATTCCTATGTGCCACCACCTAGACATCTGCCTAGTCCACCCTGTGCCCCAGCTGCCCCAATGAGTCTTGAAGGACTAGAAAAGGGGACTGTTACTTCTGGAGAGAGATCCGCAATTGTGAGTATATACCTCTGGGAATTTTCTGAAAGGAATTCTTTCTATTAAAGCTAATTAATCTGTGAACCCACTATTTTTTGTTAAATCAGTCAGGGCCTAGTAGCAGCAGTTTAAGTTTAAATTTAAAACACAGAAGAGAATTTTCTGGTTACATTTCATACCCAGTAGAGAGCTTGTAGTTTAAATTTAATAGTCACTCAGGGCCTAGTATCAGCAAAGTACTTTTAGTTTAAATTTAAAACACAGAAGAGAGCTTTATGGTTAAATTTGGAACCCAGCAGAGAGCTTGTAGTTTAAATTTCATAATAAGTTAGAGCCTAGCAGGAGCAAAGAGCTATAATTTAAATCAAATCAGAATCTAGCTTACCTGAGCAGCACAGGAAGGGTACTGTGTAGCAGCCCTCTTTTAATAAGTGTTATTTCCCTCCTTCCCTCCCCAACACCCACCCACCCCTGGGATAATCGTAGCTTTATAGGTACTTACACATCTTAAAAGACAGGAGGTGCTTTCAGGTGAAGCTCGTTACCCAAATCAGTCATACACTAAGGACCTGAGATTAATTAAGCTTCAGGTGAACAAGGTATATTAAACGTATTAGGTACAGTTTTATTAGTATAAATATCCATAGCAACTATTAGTAAGTAAAGAACTTAAAGATCTAAACACAAACTTAAAACTAAGATGCAGACAGCAGTCCAGCAGCGAGATGGGGGCTTTCCAGTCTTTTGCATTGAGTGTCACATGTATGATTTTCTCCCAGTTGGTGAGAGGTCTTACGTGTGCACTAGGTGCAAGGAGCTCTTTGCTCTCAGGGAACGTCTGTTCTCTAGAGGCTAGAGTAGCAGACTTGGAAAACATAAGAAAGACAGAGAGGTACATAGACGAGCCCTACAGGGATATAGTCCTGAAGTCCCACCTCCAGTCTGGCAGCATCCCTGTTGCCATGGAGGAGAGAGGTCACATGACAGGAGAGCATCACCGTGGTGTGGCAGGAAGTGATCCTGTAACTAGGACCTGTCCTCCAGGTGATGTAAAACCCTCTTGCACCGAGGAAGTTTCTCCAGGGCCATGTGCCCATGAGGGAAGGGTTAGGACAGCCATTATAGTTGGTGATTCGATCATTAGGCATGTAGATAGCTGGGTGGCTGGTGGACGTGAGGATCACCTGGTAACATGCCTGCCTGGTGCGAAGGTAGCGAAACTCACGCACCACCTAGATAAGGTCTTAGATAGTGCTGGGGAGGAGTCTGCTGTCTTGGTACATGTCGTTACCAATGACATAGGAAAATGTGGTAGAGAGGTTCTGGAGGCTAAATTTAGGCTTTTAGGTAGGAAGTTGAAATCCAGAACTTCCAGGGTAGCGTTCTCCAAAATGCTTCCTGTTCCACGCGCAGCACTCAAAAGGCAGGCAGAGCTTCGGAGTCTCAATGCGTGGATGAGACGATGGTGCAGAGATGAGGGTTTTGGATTTGTTAGGAACTGGGGAACATTCTGGGGAAAGGAGGGGCTCTTCCGAAGAGATGGGCTTCACCTTAACCGGGATGGAACCAGGCTGCTGGCATTAACCTTTAAAAAGGAGATAGAGCAGCTTTTAAACTAGATAATAGGGGATAGCCGACAGTCGCCCAAGAGCAGATGGTTTGGAAGAATGTATCCTTGAAGGATACTACCAAAAGCAGAGAGATTCAAAAAAAGAGTAAAGTAGCCCAAATGCCCTCGAGTATGGAGGAGATAGAGCTTAAAGATCCCAAATTACCCATGTCTACCAACAGCCAAATTAATATGAATAAAATACAGTCTCTAAAATGCTTGTATGTAAATGTTAGAAGTCTAAAAAATAAGATGGGAGAGTTAGAATATATAGCACTAAATGAAAGGTTAAATATGATTGGAATTTCAGAGACATAGTGGAAGGAGGACAACCAGTGGGACACTGTGATACCTGGGTACAAACTATATCATAATGATAGAGCTGATCAAATTGGTGGAGGGGTTGCACTCTATGTTAGAGAGGGCATTGAGTAAGGAAGGATTAAAGTTTTGCAGGAAACAAAATTTGTTGTAGAATCTCTATGGATTGAAATTCCATGTAAAAAGGGGAAGGCGATGGCAGTGGGCATGTACTATCGACACCTGGCCAGAATGAACAAATGGATGATGAAATGCTCAAAGAAATCAAGGAAGCTAACAAAAGTTACAGCGCAGTAATAATAATGGGCGATTTCAATTACCCCGTTATCGACTGGGTCAGTGTCACGGCAGGACATGCTAGGGAGATAAAGTTCCTAGATGAAATAAATGACTGCTTCTTGGAGCAGCTGGTTCATGAACCGACCAGAGGGGAAGCCATATTAGAGCTAGTCCTTAGTGGAACATCAGATCTAGTGCAAGAGATAATGGTGTTTGGGCCACTTGGCAATAGTGATCATAGCATGATCACCTTCGATTTAATTAGTGGAGGAGGGATAGCAAGGAAATCCACAGTACTACCTTTTAACTTTCGAAAAGGAGACTATGATAAAATGAGGAAAATAGTTAAGAAAAAACTAAAAGGAGTAGTTGCAAAGGTTAAAGACTTACAACAAGCTTGAGTGTTGTTGAAAAATACTATCTTGGAAGCACAGAACATCTGTATTCCACGCTTTAAGAAAAGTGGAAGGAAGTCCAAAAAACTGCCAGCATGGTTTAAAGGGGAGGTCAGAGAGGCTGTTGTTGCCAAAAAAGCATCTTTCAGGAAATGGATAGAAGAGCCAAACGACGAAACCTGGAAACAGCACAAGCACTGGCAAATCAAATGCAAGGCATTGATAAGGCAGGCAAAGGGAGAATTTGAGAAGAAGCTTGCTGCGGAAGCAAAAATGCAAAATAAAGACTTTTTCAAGTACATTCGTAGCAAAAAACCTGTGAGAGAGTCAGTTGGTCCATTAGATGATAGAGGGGTTAAAGGGGCACTAAGAGGTGACAAGGCAATAGTGGAGAGACTGAATGAATTCTTTGCTTCAGTCTTTACTGAGGAAGATGTAGGGATGTTACCCATGACTGAAGTGGTATTTAAAGGTGCGGAAGAATTGAAGGAAATATCGATACATCGGGAAGATGTATTACAACTATTAGATAAATTGAAGAGTAGCAAATCACCTCGGCCGGATGGTATACATCCAAGGGTGTTGAAAGAACTGAAATATGAGATTGGAGACCTGCTATTAGTAATCTGTGAACTATCATTAAAATAATCTCTAATACCTGAAGATTGGAGGATCGCGAATGTAACACCAATTTTTAAAAAGGGTTCCAGGGGTGATCCAGGAAACTACAGACCGGTGAGCCTGACGTCTGTACTGGGAAAAATGGTAGAAACCATCATAAAGAATAAAATTACTCAGCATATAGATAGTGATGGCCTAATGGGAGACAGCCAACATGGCTTTAGACAAGGAAGATCTTGTCTTACTAATCTGTTATGTTTTTTTAAAGGTGTGAATAAACAGGTGGACAAAGGTGAGTCGGTTGATATAGTGTATCTGAACTTTCAGAAAGCCTTTTCCAAGGTCCCTCATCAGAGACTTTTGGCAAAACTAAAGAGTCATGGGATAGGAGGCAGGAACTGGTTAAAAGATAGAAAGCAGAGTGTAGGGCTAAATGGCCAATTTTCCCAATGGAGAAAGGTGAATAGTGGTGTACCCCAGGGATCTGTGCTGGGTCCGCTGCTTTTTGACATATTCATAAATGACCTGGAAAGTGGAATAACGAGTGGGGTTATCAAATTTGCAGATGACACAAAACTATTTAAAGTTATTAACACCCAAGAGGATTGTGGAAAATTGCAAGAGGATCTTGGTAAATTGGAAGACTGGGCATCAAAATGGCAGATGAAATTTAATGTGGACAAGTGCAAAGTTATGCACCTAGGGAAGAACAACCCAAACTATGGTTACACGATGCAAGGTTCCACTTTAGGAACCACCACCCAGGAAAAAGATTTAGGCGTCATTGTGGATAACATGTTAAAACCCTCAGCCCAGTGTGTAGCGGCGGCCAAGAGAGCAAATAGAATGTTAGGTATGATAAGGAAAGGAATGGAAAATAAAACAAAATATATTATAATGCCTCTATATCGATCCATAGTGAGACCGCACCTTGAATATTGTGTGCAGTTCTGGTCGCCGTATCTTAAAAAGGATATAGCGATATTAGAAAAGGTTCAGAGAAGAGCCACCAAAATGGTAAAGGGGATGGAAGGATACTCCTATGAAGAAAGGCTAAAAAGGTTATGGCTCTTTAACCTGGAAAAGAGACAGCTGAGGGGAGATATGATAGAAGTCTATAAATTAATGAACGGAGTGGAACGGGTAAACGTAGATCGATTGTTTACGTTATCAGAATATAGTAAGACTAGGGGACATGCAATGAAGCTACAAGGTAAACTATTTAAGACTAATAAAAGAAAATATTTTTTCACTCAACGTGTAATCAAACTCTGGAATTTGTTACCGGAGGATGTAGTAAAGGCTGTTAGTGTAGCTGGGTTTAAAAAGGTTTGGACAAGTTCCTGGAGGAAAGGTCCATAAACCATTATTAAGAAGGGACCCAGGATATCAATGCTTGACCCAGTACAAGCATTGTGGAACCTGTGTCTTTTGGGGAAACTGCTAGGTACGTATGACCTAGATTGGTCACTGTTGGAAACAGGATACTGGGCTTGATGGACCTTGATCTGACCCAGAATGGCATATCTTATGTTGTTATGCACTGCATGTCCCACCTGCAGCCCCCTGTACCCCATTTGCAGCCTCACCGTAGTGCCCTTTCGTACTTGGGCACTATGCTTTTGCTGCACATATATCACTACTATCACTTTTACTTGGTTTCCCTGCCTTTGCTGTACATTGCTGACTGAACTGGTTTCTCTCTCCTGCAAATGTGCCTCTAACATGAGGTTTTCACTGGCGTTAATTTTCAGACCTTTATTTCACAGCGTTAGTGTGCCTGGAGCCTCTCCCCGCCCACTCTCTGCCCATTGACCCCTTCTCTCCGACCTCTTGGGAGCCTTACTCCACCCTCTGTGTGCCTTAATGCCGCCGAAGACGTTATCACGCGAAACCTCATGCTATCACGCGATAATGTTACTTTATCGCGTGATAATGTTACTTTATCGCGCGATAATGTTACGTATCACGTGGTAACGTTACATATCGTGCGCTAACTGCGCCACTGCAACGTTATTGCTGTTTAGTAAACATACCCCTTGGGCTGTTAAAATCCATTCAAAAGTGAGGGTCTTGGACTTTAGGAAAATTAACTTTGCTAAGATGGGCCAATACCTCAGGGAGTTCTAAGCAGGATGGGAACAGCTGGGGGATGTAGAAAAACAGTGGGCAAAATTGAAAGAGGCTATTTTAAAGGCAACCAATCTTTTTGTTAAAATGGTAAATAAAGGTAAAAGGAAAAGAAGACCGCTATGGTTTTGAAAGAAGTAGCTGAAAAGGTGAAAAAAAAAGAGGGAGGCCTTCATGAAATACAAGAGATCACAGAGAAAAAAACAGGCATCTATATTTGGAGAAAAGTAGTCAGAAAAGCAAAGATTCAAAAAAAGGAAGAAATAGCCAATGCAATAAAATGGGAGGAGGGGGGATAAGACATTTTTCATATATGTTAATGAGAAGAGGAGGAGCAAAAGTGGTATTGTCAGACTCAGGGGTGAAGGGGAAGAATATGTAGAAGCTGATGAGGATAAAGTGGAATTTCTTAGGGCCAGATTCCATCCCGCACAGAGGCTGAAATAGAATCGGGAAGATCTGTGTGGAAATCAGCTGTTTGCATTCAAGTGCTTTAAAACGTCAGGGAAACCAGCTGCCAATCAGGGCACTTTTCAACGGCATAGAAGCAGCAGCAGCAGAGGCGTGCCCACGCCTTGCGGGCCCGCGCCTGAGGGCCTCGCCAGAGGGCCCTTTGGCGTGGCACGTAGGCGTGGCACGTAGGCGAAAGTGAAAATGATTTTTTGGAAAGAAGACCTGTTTGAAATACTGCAACCAATTCGTAAAACGTATGAGCAATCAACTAAATGCAAGTACAACCCTCCAATGCCTATTTTTATGCAAGCAATGATGTTCTTACCGGTCTGCCTTATTTGTCTCCCAGTATTCTTACAAAATCGTTATCTGCAAAACAGAAATACTTGGCTACCTCCCTTCAATTGGTTGTTGTCATATACATACTTGCTCATAATACCACATCACAGGCATAGTAATCTTAGTTCGAGAAAGCAAGCCAATGTAAATGGAACTTCTTATCTTAAAGCTGAAGTTTCCAAAGCTTCATCTAATTCAGATAAGTTTATTAATATTGAATTAGTAAATGCTAGATCAGTATGTAACAAAATTCAGACTATTGCAGACCACATAGAAGAAGTTCAACCAGATGTGCTCTGCATCACAGAGACGTGGTTAAATCCAACTGATAATGTATTTCTAAATCAGCTCGTTCCAGACTCTTACTCTGCTTTTAGTTGCTCTCGCCCTGTCAGACGTGGAGGAGGTGTCCTTATAATTGCAAAAAAGAGTTTAAGATTCAGAGTACAATGTTTCTTAGAATTGCAACAAAGTAACTCTATTAACATTGAGAACAAGCACATAGCAATCAGTTTACATTATAGAGCACCAAAAGCTCCCCCTGATGAACTAGCCTCAACGCTCGAGACTATTTGTGCCATCACTTCACCCTACAAGCCCACAATAGTGCTAGGTGACTTTAACCTCAGATCAATTAACTGCAGAGACTCAGAGGCTTTCCTTCAAGCAATGTATTCTTTGCAATTCACTCAAATAATAAATGCACCAACACATAAATATGGTTATTCGCCTGATCTCATTTTTGCATCCAATGAGCTAATTTTAAGAGGTCTTATCTCAACCCCCATCATCACCCCAGTTCCGTGGTCAGATCATTACTTAGTTAGGATAAAGATTTTACTACAAACAAAAGATAGTAATATGAGCCTAGATAACAAATGCTTTCACAGAAGATTCAAGAGTTTTGACAGGGATTCATTTATACAAGATACTCTACCTTACCTATCCACTGATTCAGTTGATATTGAGACACAAGTAACTAATTGGAACCGCATTATTTCCAATGCAGCCACATCAAAAGACATGAGACCAAATAAACCAAGGATTAATAAGCTTCATCACAAACCATGGTTTTCAATATCTATACGTCAGATGAAAAGGGAACTCAGAAGGCTAGAGCGTAAATGGCGAAAAAACAACACAACAGAATCAAGGCAGCAATATTTAACAAAACAAAAGCAATATGATGAACTTATTAAGAACTCTAAAAAAGAATACCACACAAATATAATAAATTCTTCCATCAACAAACCTAGAGAGCTCTTTGAAATTGTGAAAGGTCTAACAAAGGAGCAAAAAACAGAAGGTGAAGTTCAAATTGAACTGCAGAATTATGCAGTTTATATCAAGGAAAAGTTTCACTCTAAGGAACAAACAATATATAGTTTTAACTTGCATTCAGTCACAAATACCAGTATCTGGGATACATTCCACTCTCCTTCAAATGAGCAACTCTCTCATATCATTTCTTCCATAAATGCAAGCACTTCTCCCACTGATCCATGTCCAGTTTCATGGATTAAGACCACAAAGTCAAGTTCCATTCACTACATACATAACATTGTGCAAAGTTCCCTCACTCAAGGTTTTTTACCAGAGCAATTAAAGCTTGCAACTGTTAGACCAATCCCAAAGAAGACAACACTAGACAAGAATAACCCGGCTGCATACCGACCAATATCTAGTATACCCTTTTTAGCAAAAATTATTGAAAAGACAGTGCAATTACAACTTCAAGATCACATTGATGTTCATGCGCCTTTAGATGACAACCAACATGGTTTTCGCCCAAACCACGGAGTGGAAACTTTAATGATTTACCTTTTTGACTACACACTCCGTATCTTAGATGACCTCAAGAAGGGTATTATAATGATTTTTATAGACATTTCTGCTGCATTTGACTCTGTTGATCACAAAGGTTTACTAGATAGACTAGTGGAGATTGGTCTTTATGGAACCACATTAAAATGGTTTCATTCCTATCTGACAGAAAGACACTTACAAGTAAAGATAGGGCAAAAAACATCTCATCGCATAAGACTTACTCAAGGAGTACCACAAGGTTCAGCACTTTCATCCCTTCTATTTAATATTTACATTCAGCCAATATGCAACATTCCAACGAAATATGGCATTAAATATACAATTTATGCTGACGACATTATGATATTTACTACAATCTCTATTGATAACCCAGACTATTCAAGAATTACTGAATGTCTCTCAGAAATGTCTCAATGGTGTAACGCTAATAGCATGGAAATCAATTTTAGCAAAACAGAAGCTTTATTTGTATCTCATAATCATGCTTTTGCTCATCCACCTGACATCAGGATAAAAAATTCAATTATTCCTATCAGATCTGAAGTAAAATATCTTGGTGTGACACTGGACACTGAATTGAATCTAAAATCGCATATAAGTAAAACAATCAGAAGTGCCTATTACAGAATAAAGATTATCAGAAGACTAAGGCCTCTTCTTGAGACAATTCATTTCCGAAATGTTTGTCAAGCATTAATCACCCCACTACTTGACTTCTGCAATCCCATATACCTGGGTTTAACTAAACAATCTATTAAGCCTTTGCAACTTGCGCAAATCACTGCCGCACGGATTATTTTTGGATTATCAAGTAGTGAGCACATTACTCCCATCATGAAAGAGCTTCATTGGCTACCCATAGCGTCTCGGATCAAATATAAAACAATAATTTATATTTTTAAGATCAAGCAGCACTTTTCTGCAGAATGCCTAAATTCTCTTATTCAGTCAGATATAAGCAATAGACCAAGAAGAAGAGGTTCTTCCAATAGATTCAGCACATCAAATGATATTAGAAAATCTCGTAAGGAGACATCAGAGAGGGCATTTTCTTTTGCGGCGCCTAAAATTTGGAACTCTCTACCAAGTGACTTAAGAGCAAATCAAGACCTAAAAGACTTTAGGAAGCAGCTGAAAACTGTTCTGTTTACTGAATACTACGGTTTTTAGAAAGACCAATCATATATATTGTATAATAGCTCACACTTTAATATAGCTCACAATGTAGATAGTACAGTTGTTTCTTTTACACTATATCCTATTTTCAGCAAACTATGTATATATTTTCATTGTTCATTTTCACCTTCACTTTTTGTACTTTTGTTTGTCTTAACCGCTTTGATTATATGATAAAGCGGTATACAAATCCAATTAAATAAATAAATAAATAAATAAATCTCCTCTGTGCATTCGGACTGAACCGGACGCAGAGAAGGGATCGCGCTTCTGATCCTGTGGAGCATGTCTAGCCCCGTGGAATCAGAATCATGAACAGTCCTTCATGTGCAGGACTGCCCCCAGTTAACTAAGTCAGTGCTTTTAAATAGAGCCACGGCGCCATGGTGTCATGTTGCCATGGCACCACAGCTCCATTTAAAAGCACGATGCCGGTCCCCTGAAAAAGGGGTTTATTCCGTGTAACCAGACCCCTGATCTGGCCTCCTAAGGCCAGGGTCGGGCTATGGGGAATAAACCATGCCCCCCCCCCCAGCTCCATCCGCGCCCCAGGCTGTACAAAACTTCACTTCCAGGGTTATTCCACCTCGGAGATGGAATAACTTCCCGGGACATTTTGCTGGCCCTGGACATACAGGGCCGACCTAAGAATCGACCCTATACATCCAGGGTTGACAACCGCCCACTGTCTGCCCAGACTCTGCCCCTGGGCCATCCATTCCCTGCCCCCGTCTAACTTCCCCTTACAACCGGCAGGTAAGTTAGTCGGGGGCAGAAGCCGGCATGAATAGCGGAGCTGGACGTCCCACTGGGCCATCCATCCCCTCTATTCGTAGCTCAGAATAACCCACTTAACAAATATTTCTGTTCTGTGTTCACAGATAAAGAACCAGGAGCAGGAACTCAGAAAACATCCACAAACAGGAATAGAAGCCAGGGGCATCTTCTACAATTTTCAGAAGACTGTATTCGTGAGGAACTAGCTACAATTAAAGCAGACAAAGTGATGGGACCAGATGGGATACACCCGAAAATACTGAGGGAACTTACGGACTTCTAGCAACTCCACTTACTGACATTTTCAATGTCTCATTGGAGTCAAGAGTGGTGCTAGAGAACTGAAGAGAGGCACATGTGGTCTCTTGACACAAAAGTGGAAGTAAGGATGTGGTTGAAAACTTCAGGCCAGTTAGTTTAACCTTGGTGATCAGTAAATTATTGGAAGCACTCTAAAAGAGAAAATAGTGAGGTTTCTGGAGTTCAACAGATTTTCGGATCTGAGGCAGCATGAATTCACCAGAGGCAGGTCTTGTCAGACAAATCTTATGGATTTCTTTGACTGGGTAACCAGGGAGCTAGACCAAGGGAGAGCCCTAGGTGTATTTAGAATTCAGTAAAGCCTTTGACACCATTCCTCACAGGTGACTTATAAACTAAGTGAGCACCATAGGGATGGACCCTAAAGTTACTGCTTGTGTTAGAAATTGGTTGAGTGGGAGGCAATAAAGGGTATAAGTAAACGGAGCTCATTCTGAGGAGGAGGTGGTTACCAGTAGTGTGCCCCAGGGATCTGTCCTTGGTCCGATTCTTTTTAACATCTTTGTTAGTGATATTGCAGAAGGGCTGTCGGGCAAGGTTTGCCTCTTTGCAGATGATATCAAGATCTGCAAGAGTAGACACCCAGGAAGGTGTAGATAACATGAGGTAGGATCTAGCTAAGCTTGAATAATGAAACATAGAAACAGAAATATGACGACAGAAAAAGTCCACATGGCCTATCTAGTCTGTCCTTCCATATCAACAACTACAACAGTCCCCTTTTTTCCTTTAGAGATCCTCTGTGTTTGTCCCATGCTTTTTTGAATTCAGTTACTGTCCTCATCTCTACCACCTCCACTGGGAGACTATTCCACAGATCCACCACTCTTTCTGTAAAGAAATATTTCCGCAAATCACTCCTGAATCTATCCCCCTTCACCCTCATCCCATGTCCCCTCATAGCAGAACTTGCTTTCAATTGAAAAAGGCTCTCCCCCTGAACATTTATGCCATGGAGGTATTTAAACATCTCAATCATATCACCTCTATCCCGCCTTTCCTCTAAGGTGTACATATTAAGATCCTTAAGTCTGTTCCCATATGCTTTATAATGAAGACCACTAACCATTTTAGTAGCCACCCTCTGCACCGACTCCATCCTGTTCACATCCTTTTGAAGGTGCGGTCTCCAGAATTGCACACTATACTCCAAATGAGGTCACACCAAAGACTTATACAGAGGCACTATCACCTCCTTTTTTCTGCTAGCCATTCCTCTCCGTATGCACCCAAGCATCCTTCTAGCTTTTGCTGTCACCTTTTCTACCTGTTTAGCTACTTTAAAATCATCAGACACAACCACGCCCAGATCCCGCTCTTCTTTAGTGGACAAAAGTACTTCACCCCCTATACTATATTGCTCACTTGGATTGCTGCAGCCCAAATGCACGACCTTACATTTTTTAACATTAAATCCCAGCTGCCAGATTCTAGACCATTCTTCAAGCTTAGCTAGATCCCTCCTCATGTTATTTACACCTTCCTGGGTGTCTACTCTATTGCAGATTTTGGTATCATCAGCAAAAAGGCAAACCTTACCCGACAGCCCTTCGGCTATATCACTAACAAAGATGTTAAAAAGAATCAGACCAAAGACAGATCCCTGGGGCACACACCACTGGTAACATCCTTCTCCTAAGAGTGAGCCCCATTTACCTGTACTCTTTGTAGCCTCCCACCCAACAAATTTCTAACCCAAGCAGTAACTTTAGGATCCATTCCTAGGGTGCTCAGTTTGTTTATAAGTCACCTGTGAGGAACAGTGTCAAAGGCTTTACTGAAATCTAAATACACCACATCTAGGGCTCTCCCTCTGTCCAACTCCCTGGTCACCCAGTCAAAGAAATCAATCAGATTTGTCTGACAAGACCTGCCTCTGGTGAATCCATGCTGCCTCAGATCCTGTCATCTGCTGGACTCCAGAAACCTCACTATTTTCTCTTTCAGCAGCATTTCCAATAATTTACTCACCACCGAAGTTAAACTAACCAGCCTGTAGTTTTTAACCACATCCTTACTTCCACTTTTGTGTAAAGGCACCACATGAGCCTCTCTCCAGTCCTTTGGCACCTCTCCCGACTCCAACGAGGCATTGAAAAGGTCAGTCAGTGGAGCTGCTAGAATGTCCCCAAGTTCCCTCGGTATTCTAAGGTGTATCCCATCCGGTCACATCGCTTTGTCTACTTTAAGTACAAAAACAAGGTCTAGAATTTGGCAGCTGAGATTTAATGCTAAAAAATGCAAGGTCATGCATGTTGGCTGCAGCAATCCAAGGGACCGATATAATATAGGGGATGAAGTACTTCTGTCCACAAAAGAAGAGCGGGACCTAGGCTTGATTGTGTCTGATGATCTTAAAGTAGCTAAACAGGTAGAAAAGGTGATAGTAAAAGCTAGAAGTATGTTTGGTTGCATAGGGAGAGGCATGGCCAGCAGACGAAAGGAGGTGATAGTGCTTCTGTATAAGTCTCTGGTGCAACCTCATTTGGAATATTGTGTGCAATTCTGGAGACTGCACCTTGTAAAGGATATAAACAGGTTGAAGTTGGTACAGAGGGTGTATACTTAAATGGTTAGTGGTCTTCGTTATAAAGCATATGAGAACAGACCTAAGGATCTTCATATGTATACTTTAGAGGAAAGGTGGGATAGATGTGATTGAGATGTTTAAATACCTCCGTGGCATAAATGCACAGGAGAGCCTCTTTCAATTGAAAGCAAGCTCTGCTACAAGGGGATATAGGATGAGGTTGAAAGGCGATAGGTTCAGCAGTAATATGCAGAAATATTTCTTTACGGAATGAGTGATAGATGCGTGGAATGTGTGGAGGTGGTATGCGTGGAGGTGGTAGAGATGAGGACAGTATCTGAATTCAAAAAAGCATGGGACAAACACAGAGGATCTCTAAACAAAAAAAGAGGACTGTTGCAGTGGCTGATATGGAAGGGCAGACTATATAGGCCATGTTCTCTTTTTCTGCTGTTATGTTTCTATGTTTCTAAGTACCGAAAACCACCAAATCTATCTGCTACAAGCTCAGAACTCTGCGAAACGTATATCCACTTCCCTCCACAGAAAACGTCCACACAGCGTGCCAAGCCATCATCACCCCCTTACTTGCCTTACTTGACTACTGCAACTCGATATATCAAGGACTACCCAAGCACACCCTCCTCCTACTACAACTAGCCCAAAACACTGCTGCACAAATCATCCACTGGGCATCCAGACACATGTAACACCCATCCTAAAATCCCTCCACTGGCTACTCATCACTTCAAGGGTCAAGTTCAGAGTCTTCACCACAATCCACAAAGCACTACATAATTCTCTCCATCGAACACCTTCAAACATTAGTCCACACCCCTAACACCAACAGACTGAGAAGAACCAGCACATAGAATCTCCTCAATCTACCACCCCAAATATGCAAGAGCAACCAAGCCATGCACCTATGGGCTTACTCACTTTATGCCCCCATCCTCTGAAACACATTAGCCACCATACTAAGAGATATTAAATTGACCCAGGGCTTCCAAAAGAGGCTAAAAACCTACTTCTTCCAAGAACACTACAGCATAGACCTCCAACACAACACCACACCTCAGCATCATTCACAAGTGCACAGTATCTCACCCACCCCGTTTCGTTGAATCCCACACTGTTAGTCACCCATCCCCTTCCCCCCCCCCTTAGCCCCCTTCTGCACATATAAATATACCCTAAGCATGGTTCCTGAACATTGCCTGTTCTATGCATTGTACCCTACCTCTACTCAATTCAGTTCATGTACCCCCAGTGCACTGAAATGTACTTTACAGTGTTTTGAAGTGTTAAATCCCCTTGCATGCCTATTTCCTGTTCAATGTACTGTAACTTAATTGCACTTGTATGTTCTGTGTTTCACACTATTCATTGTACACCGTTTTGACTGGTAGAAAAACGTTATAGTAAAAACAGTTAAATAAATAAATACATAAAATAACAAATTTAACATATTTATAAATGCCCTGAAAATGGGAACAATGAGTGAGGTGATCAAATTTGCAGATGACAGAAAATTATACAAAATAGTGGGCCCAGCATAGATCCCTGGGGCACTCCACTTTTTACGTTTAACCATTGAGAAAATTGATCATTTAGCTCTGCTCTGTTTTCTTTTAACCATTTCCCAATCCACAATAGGACCCTGCTTCCTATATCATGACTTTTTAATTTCCTCAAGAATCCCTCATGAGGGAGCTTGCCAAAGGCTTTCTGAAATTTCAGACAGGGGCGGCCCAAGGGGGGTGTGGGGCCATGTGCGGAGACTCAGTGTGAGGCCTCATTTGCATAAATATATGCATAATGTTACCATACACTAGCTTTTAGTAAATATGCCTCTTAATGAGTGTATGGATAAAGAAAGACTAAAAGATTTCTACATTACTATAATCCAGTGCCAACCGCCAGGCACATTAGGAACTACTACAAACACTGCCCATTTAGAACCCATAGCAAACCCGCAGTATCATAACAGCACTACCAGGACTCACAAAGCACCATACTCTACCTATCAAAAGGCAACACTACAAATATTAAACCCATACATTTCAGAGAATAACAATACATGACCTACTGGGGAAAGAGAACAAGTGGCAATGTCAAATAGGAATTACATAAACAGAATACTTCAGCTCAGTTACATTTGCAGAACATAGACCATCACCAAACAAGGAATCACAATTTAGAAACAGGAAGACAATAATTAAACTGAGAACCCCAAAAGCCAAACTTGGAATGTACAACAACACTGTAGAAATAAAACTATAAATTAATTTCCTCTTGTACTAAACAAAGCGCAGATATTAATGCACATTTCTCAGAGCTGACATATTCCAGTTAATAAATTCAAAATAAAGAGATAATTTTCTACCTTTTGTGCATTGTTTTTTTCAGTTGCAATTGCTCCAGCCACTTTCTTCTGGTTTCTTTGTGTCTTCTGCTAACTCTCCATCGTCTGCAGTCCATTTGTCCTTTCTTCTCTCTTCTAATTTTTTCCATTCTCTCTCTACATCTGCTTGAACATACTAATCTTTCTACTTTTGCTCTTTCCTCATTCCTATTTCATCCACTCAAATTTTACCCCTCCATCCTCAATCCCCACTTACTCTCCCAATACCTGGCCAATTGTAGATTTTTCTTCCCTCCCACACAAAATATTTTCCCCTCTCCATTTCACTCTCCTAGCCCCATCCCATTCTAATCCTCCCCCAACATCAGCTCCCTTCTAGTTCCAGCCTCACCCAGCATCAGCCCATTTCCAGTCCTAGCCCCCTATCAGCCCATTTCCAGTCCTATCCTAGCACCACCATCAGCCCATTTCCAGTCCTAGCTCCCCCATCCATTTCCAGTCCTATCCGAGTCCCTCCATCAAGCTCATTTCCAATCCCAGCCCCTATCAGCCCATTTCTAGTCCTTTCCTAGCCCCACCATCAGCCCATGTCAAATCCTAGCTCCCCTCCACTCAGCCCATTTCCAATCCAAGCCCCCCATGAGCCTACTTCCAGTTCTAGCCCCTCCATGAGTCCATTACAATCCAAGCCCCCACCACAGCCCATTTCCAATTTTAGCACCCCCCAACAGCCCATTTCCAGTCCTATCCTAGCCCCTCCATCAGCCCATTTCCTGTCCTAGCTCCCCCCCCCCAACTCAGCCCATTTCCAGTCCTAGCTCCCTCCCTTCACAGCCCATTTCCATTCCAAGCCCCCTCCCCATCAGCTATTGCAGTTCAAGCCCCCACTTCCACTCAGCCCATTTCCAGTCCTAGCAAACCCCCCCCCAGCCCATTACCAGTCCTAGCCTCCCCCCATAGCCCATTATCAGTCCTAGGCCCGCCATTAGCCCACTTCCAGTCCTAACCCCCCCATCACCCCATTTTCAATCTTAGCCCCCACCATAGCCCATTACCAGTCCTAACCTCCCCATCAGCACATTTCCAGTCTTAGCCCCCCCCATAGCCCATTACTAGTCCTAACTCCCCCATCAGCCCACTTCCAGTCCTAGTCCCCCATCACCCCATTTTCAGTCTTAGCCCCCCCCCATAGCCCATTACCAGTCCTAACCCCCCCATCAGCCCATAGCCCATAACCAGTCCTAACCCCCCCTCCCCCATCAGCCCAGGTAAATAAAAAAAAAATCCTGGCTGCTGCTGCTGCCATGCTGCTGTGGCAGCGGCAGAATCAAGTGTCCCGCGGGCCCCCCTCCGCCTGCCCGGCAGAGCCCTCCCTCCGTGCATCAATCCCTCTCTGTGCCGGCTTTCACAGCCGCGAAGGGAGAGTTTCTCCCTCGCGGCTCTGTTAAGCCAGCCGGCACTGAGGGGTGCTGAGCTTGACAATGGACTTATGATTCTCCTTTCCCAATTCCTTGACAAACTAATCAGAGTTCGAAAGCTATTCTTAAATGATTCCAAGACTGCTATTTATTTATTTTATCAATCAGAGTCACTAATATGAGACTTCTTGCATCTCTCAAATCCAAATATTTAAAAGCATACTTATCTTTATGATAAAGGGGATGGAAGGATACCCTTATGAAGAGAGGCTTAAAAGATTAGGGCCCTTCAACCTGGAAAAGAGATGGCTGATTGGAGATATCATAGAGGTCTATAAATTAGTGAACGGAGTGGAACAGGTAAACATAGATCAATTGTTTACGCCATCAAAAGGTAGAAAGAATAGGGGGGCATGCTGTGAAGCTACAGTGTAACCCATTTAAGACTAATAAAAGAAAATATTTTTTCACTCAGTGCATAATCAAACTCTGGAATTTATTACTGGAGGATGTAGTAAAAGCTGTTAGTGTAGCTGGGTTAAAAAAAGGTTTGGACACGTTTCTAGAGGAAAATTCCATAAACTATTATTAAAGAGGACCCAGAAAATCCAATGCTTGCCCCAATACAAGCATTGCGGAACCTGTGTGTCTTTGTGGGAACCTGCCAGGTATTTGTGACCTAGATTGGCCACTGTTGGAAACAGGATACTGGGCTTGATGGACCTTGGTCTGACCAAGTATGGCATATCTTATGTTCTTAGGTTTTATGTTACCACTGGAATTTCACTGCATCTCCATTCCAGCCACCTTCATTGACTTGCCCTCTGTTAATCCATTGATGTGATCTTCCATTGATTCAGCACTGCACATAATACCAATTCATATCACCATTGTTCTTCTTCATGCAGCACAATCCAAATCTGCCACAATTCAAATCAGCATACTCCAAAACTGCCCAAGCCTTTAACCCAACATGAGGCTCTTTGTTTCACCTGAAGACTGTCAGTGTTTAAAGGAATATAACAATTCTTGTCAGAAAACTGATGAGTTACCTCTGCCACATCATCCACAGTGTCCAAAATCACTATTGCTCTGCCCTTATCTGCTTTTTACTTTCTGATTATAATTTATATAATGCCATTTTTTTCTTCTTTAATGATATTATATTTCTGATAATAACCCTCTTCCTACAACACTAAGGGGTATGTTTACTAAACTGCAGTAATATCATTCGCGGTAGGTTCCGTGGTAAAGTAGAGATGACCATATATAGGCATGGGCGGTGCATCATTACAGCAAGCTGACAGAGAACGCATGTTACAAGGCGCCTTAGAATAACTAGCATTATAAGGCGCCTTGTAAAGCGCCTTGTAAGGTGCCTTGTAAGGTGCCCTGTAAGGTGCCTTATAAGGTGTTATGTAAGGTGCCTTATAAGGTGCCTTGTAAGGCGCCTTATAAGGTGCCCTGTAAGGTGCCATGTAAGGTGCCTTATAAGGTGCCCTGTAAGGTGCCATGTAAGGTGCCTTGTAAGGTGCCTAGTAAGGTGCCTCAGAAGGTGCCCTATAGGGCCTCCTGGCTAAGCGCCATATTAGGCACCCTTGGACAAGTCACTGCAGAAGGCACCCTGGGCTATAGAACCATAGTTTAAGGGGCAGCTCTACCACAGCACAGGGTGTTGGCAATGTAAAGTACCGGAAAAACAGTTGGTGGCAGACGATGGGAATACGTGTCCCCCAGTGGAAGCGGAGGTGGCAGGATAGTTACAATGATGGATGGACAGAGGAGTGGTGGTGCCATGCAGATCAGGCACAGGCGAGGCAAGCACGATGAGGCGCAATGCAGGAAAGGGTAGCAGTGCAGGACATGGGCTGGCAGCCTGCACAGGTAGACAGGACTCTACACAGCTGACAGACGCATATAGATGGACCAAGGGAATGTTGGCAATTGTGGCGAGGGTATTATGGGCTGGAAGCGCAGATCTGCAAAAATATGACCTCTACAGGCATGCAAACTATTTGAGTAGGACAGGCATGAGAGGAGGGAACAATGAGGAACTGAACCAATGAACACTGCCAAGAATGGCAATGTATTAACCAGTAGGCTATACCTCCATGGTGTATGTCACAGCAGTACCCATGATGCAATGCACATGCTGAATAGCTGTCTACAGCTGATCACCAAATGGGGTCTGATCCTCTCTGGTACCTCAGCTGGGAAAGACAAACTGACAGTGTGTGATACTGGCACAGAGTAGCTACAGACCATGCCATTGTGCTGATTCTGTGGTCACCCTGAGGGATAGGATTGGTGCCCAGCACTAGGTCCGCAGTACATGTGGTGCTAGAGATAGGTCCTACTGTACATCCCCATCACTACCAGTGTGTGACAGGTGTTCCGTGCAGTGCAGCTGAAGATAATTTGGTGTCCATCTGTATCCTGCAGTCACATGTGGCCCTGTGGGACCAGACACCAGCCAGATTAGTGTGTACCCCGTGTGAGGGTCTGGCTGACATGGGCAGCTGTTATGAGGGCAGAGGGGTTCCTAGAATTGCATGAGGTGTGTGTAGCAGTGGCTGTATAGGTCACAGTGGTATACACTACATACCCCAAAGGGCCCACATCACCCTTTTGTAGGTAAAGAACAGAGTCCCCACCCCAGAGAAGCAACCTCCATCCTGTTTGTACGAGACAGCCCTCCAGGGTTGGTGGGCCAGAGCCATACCTATGACTGGGACAGTGGCAGACCAGCAGCAATGCTGGGGTTAGGTCTGGAAACCCCAATTGCCTCCCACCACTATCTGCCGGTCACCAGCAGACAGCACAGTCAGACTGTACCTTAAAGGTGTTCCAACCATGCACAGTCTAACTGCAGACAGTCCACCAGGAACTATGTGCAGCAAGCAGGCATCTCAGTGATTGGGACCCCAGCACTGGGGAACACAAATATATCACTAGAGACAAATAGTGTAGAGCGCTATTTGGGAACCTAGACCTGCCATGGTCACTGCTCGTTCAGAGTGAGTGCCCTCCCAGCATGCCATGCTGTGGCCACCCTGTCCATGCAGGTGGTGGTCAGGCACTACAGTGTCCTAGCCATTGCCCCACACCCTGTGAAGATGCATCCTGGCCAATCTGCCCTGTCCGGGCCATACCCAGATACCTTGTTCCTCATTATGCATCTAATCAGGCTAACGCTGGTAACAGTGGGACATTTTGGGCCCAGTGAAGTGTGGGCAGCCACAGAACAATGGATAGACATACAAACACGCTCACTCCTTTTGCAGCATTATGCAAAGATAGAGGTGGTTGGCAGCCCTGCCCGCCACACTAGTCCTGAGCACAGTGCCGACATTGTTAAACTGTGCAGGGGCTAGTAGTAGTGCTTTGGTGATAACATCATCCCAATGCTGGGGCCAACAGCCTGCCGCTCCATGCATCATTGGATTGTGGAGCTTGTGTGAGTGGGTGTTTGCACCCCTGTTCGCCGCTGCTTTGGGCTTTGCACATGTTGCTGTTGTATCTGCATTGTAGGGTAAAATATAGGGACATGCTCTGCAGGAACCACAGCTGGGACCTGCACCTGTGACCCTCTGCTCCTGGACACACTAGCTGGGTATACTGCACCACACTGTTGTCACAGATGCATGGTAGTCCCTGGGGCTACCTGCACTTTTCCTCAGTCAGACCGTTTATGTTGCACTGCACACCACGTACTGATGCAGAGCATGGCCTGGGTCCACTGCAGGGCGGTGGCACTGCCCCCTCCAGCACGGGCACACCCCCCCCCCCTGCCAAGGTGATGTGGCCATTTGCTGACGGTGCTGGTAGTGCGCAGTCCCAAGCCATCCACTGTGTAGGTAGGCGCCCGCCTAGGGAGCGGGTTCCGGGGTGGGGGTGCATACGGATCGACAACGGACCTCAAAGACTTCCGCAAACAGCTGAAGACAACGCTGTTCATAGAACATTATGGACACGTCACTTAATCAACAAGGACTAACCAACAAAGGCCCCCCCAACCCTGACGAGAGATTGCACAACGGCCCAGGATTTAACTCAAGCCCTATCTGGACTGTACCTTGTAATATAGAACATGCTGTATCATAGCGCACACTGTACATAGCCCACCCTAATCTATACCCCTCACACCCACGCACATTTTAAACAATACAGCCACTGCAAAATCTTCCCCCCACACGCACATTATACCCCCTTCACTGCATGAAATTCCCCCACATACTTTGATTGTATTGTTGTGATACCGCCTTGATTTTATGATAAGACGGTTTAGAAATACTTTTAAATAAATAAAAATCCTCACATCCCCCCATCACTGCCTACCACTATTATGTCCCCTCCACATGGGGGCGGGATGGCTGGGGGGATGTCAGGTCTGTGCCCTAGCGACTATTGGCTAGGGTGGACCAGGTAGATATTGGTGGATTGTGTTTGGCCTTGGTTAACTGCTGTCTTGCTGATCTCTGGTGTCTATGTTCCTATGTGCCACTTAGGCACCCGCCTGGTCCACCCTGTGCCCCAGCTGCCCATGCTACCTGTCCCGCCTGCGGCCCCCTATGCCCCATTTGCACCATCGCCATAGTGGCCATTCATACTTTGGCACTATGGTATTGCTGTACATGGAGCACTACTATCACAGATTTTGGGCTCCCTGCCTGGGCTGTACATTGCTGACACATAAATGGTTTCTCTCTCCTGCATATGTGCATCTAACGGCAGGTTTTCAATCGCGTTAGGGTTCAGCTCTTCAGATCAGCACGTTAGTGTGAATGGAGCCTCTCCCCACCCACACTCCGCCCATTGACCCCTTCTCTCCGCCCTCTCTCCACCTTCTGCGGTGCTAACCGCGCTGTGGAACGTCAACGATCGTTAAGTAACGATAACGCGCGTTATGAGACATTAACGATCCCTTTTGTTTGTTGGTTCTTTTTCTTATCTAAAAAAGTCCCACTACTTCTGGATTCCAATGAGTCCAGATCACTTTTTCCTAATCCATCAGATGTATCATTAAAGTTAATCCTTTTTTCTAAACTGATAGTTTATCCTTCTTTCATCCAAGGGTAAGTACATCCATCCTTGTATAATTTTAATTGTGTTTATTCTTAACTTGTTTTTAAACCTATCTCTTTTAACTTGTATTTCATGAAGTTATGTTTCATAGTCACTCTCTCTTTGTAATACTTTCAACTGATCATTGATGAGTTCTTGCACATGTTCTACCTTCTCATTAGTTGTCTGCACGATCAGCAACTTCAGATCCAAAACACATTTATTCAAAATTGAATTCCATTTATCTAAGAATTGTTTTTCATTCAAAAAAGTCTAGGCTCTTTATTAATCCTCAAGCCACTAGTTACAATTTCTTTCTTCCAATGCTCTAATAAGGCAGCACTGTATAATTCTAATCTGGTCCTCCTATACAAATTGAACATTTCTGTCCAGTTGGTGGATATATTTTCTTGTTCTTTGATCTGTAATAATGAAGTCACTTGCAACATTTCTTGTACATGATCTGAGATATGTGGTAGTTGCCAATCACCCAATTATTAACACCGCTATATCTTTATATGGAGAATTACCAGATTAAAAAAACACACCTAACAACTTACTGCTGACACTTTACTGTAAGTTCTTAGAGCCATCAAACAATATATTTGATACCCATTCCAAGTGTTTAATCTGCTTGTGACTTAAAGTGTAAGGAGACAAATTTACTACTACTGATTCATCTGTTTCTGTGACCTAGTTATAGACCTTTGCACAATCCCTACTCCTACGTTTGATTTCCCTCTCCGACTTCCCTTTTTTTGTTGATTCTTTTTCTTATCTAAAAAAGTCCCACTACTTCTGGATTCCAATGAGTCCAATCACTTTTTCCTAATCCATCAGATGTATCATTAAAGGTAATCCTGTTTTCTAAATTGATTGTTTATCCTTCTTTCATCCAAGGGTAGGTACATCCATCCTTGTATAATTTTAATTTTGTTTCTTCTTAACTTGTTTTTAAACTTATCTATTTTAACTTGTTCTTCATGAAATTATTTTTCATAGTCACTCTCTCTTTGTAATACTTTTACTGTAACTGATCACTGATAAGTTCTTGCACTTGTTCTACCTTCTTATTAGATGTCTGCACGATCAGCAGCTTCAGATCCAAAACACATTTATTCAAAATTGAATTCCATTTATCTAAAAATTGTTTTTCATTCAAAAATGTCTAGGCTCTTTATTAATCCTCAAACCACTAATCACAATTTCTTTCTTCCAATGCTCTAATAAGGTAGCACTGTTTAATTCTAATCTGGTCCTCCTCATATAAATTGAACATTTCTGTCCAGTTGGTGGATATATTTTCTTGTTCTTTGAGCTGTAATAATGAAGTCACTTGCAACATTTCTTGTATGTGATCTGAAGTATGTGGTAATTGCCAGACACGCAATTATTATCATCACTATCTCTGTATGGAGCATTACCAGATCAAAAGAACACACCTAACAATTTACTGCTGACACTTTACTCTAAGTTCTCAGAGCCATCAAATAATATATTTGATACCTATTCCAAGGGATATGTTTATTAAGCAGTGGTAGCAGCCTCCATGCGATATCGGAGCCGTGGCCCCATTTGGGGGTCGCAGCTCTGATATCGCACGGATGCTGCTACCGCTGCTTAGTAAACATACCACCAAGTGTTTAATCTGCTTGGATACTGAGCATAACCAAGCTGAATGTAGGCATTGTGGTTGCATCTCTCTGCTAGCCTGAAATGACCAACTCAACTAGCTTCAAACACACTAGAAGCAGAGAAGAGGCTATTGGTTTGCTGAAAATGAAAAAAAGAAAACCTTCTCTGTGTTAAGGTCACTTAATTCTACACATTTGAGCACATTCTGTTTGATGGAGGTTCCCAACATCTACCTACATAGTGACTTTAAGAGGGTAATTTTATAAACTCCCATGGAATTAATGCACATTGCAATGCAATATTTCATGCCTATTTTATTAAGTAAAGTATGCGTTTCTGGCATTGCTGCTTGGAATACCTTTCTCCCCAAATGGTCCAAAAACCTAAGATTCTTGACAGGAGACTTTTTGAGAATTCTCTGCATTTTCTCACTTTCTTCAAGTCCATCTTGGTTATAACAGAGAAGTGGGAGAGCTAGACTTTATTGAAACCTAGAGCTGGTTTCACATCCATCTTTTGAGAGAGGCTGAACGGAAAATAGAGCCTGACACAAATGAAGCTGTTATTTTTGTAGAAGGTCATTAACTGGTATAGCAACAGTAACCTTTGTGGCCTATGTACTTCAGAAGCTAAAGTGGGAAAGAGTATTCCACTTGCCATGAGTTGAACAAATCTCAGATAAGAGATGTCTTCATAAGGAAATGCATTCCAAGCTGGAGAGGGATGGATCAGATGGAATTCCCACAGATTACTATTCCTCCACTTCTAGAGGGGATTCAGAAGGGAAGAAGTCTATATCTAGGAAGCCTCCAGCACACTTTGTGAGAATTTACAGCATGGAGAGGATTGTGTAAATGAATGATCTCCTTAGGATTCTGAATCCAGTAAAAGGTAGACAGGCAATCAGAACTTGAGAAGAGCGAGTGTCTCTGATAGGAGTTAAGCCAGTGGTTTGAGATACTATTGTGCTGGGTTGTTAATACTAAACATTTGATATGTCTGCAATACCACTTGATAAATTTGTTGAACATCTTTTGCAGGAACAAATGAGGTTGTTCCGGAACATGTAGCAAAACAGACGGAGAGGATGCATCTGCTATTGTAACCAGGATTTGAATTGAAGAAATCAGACATTGGGCAGCCAGCCAGCCATTGTTCTATGTAAACCGCACTGATTTCGAAATAGTGCGGAATATAAAATCAAATAAATAAATAAAAATTAATTAATAAATTGAACTGGTGTGCAAGAGAAGTCCTGTGCTACACCTACACTATCAATGCAGAAAATGTCCCATAATAAACCAGTTTCTTGCAGAAGGTCTGCACTGGCAGTGGTTGAAATGTGTCAGCCAAAATGTCCTGGTGGTATCTTTTTGACAGAGTGGACTGCACCAGTAAGAGAAAGAATTGCCGGGGGATTTCCCATACATTTTGGAAGAGTTCATGGAAGATGCTTTCACTTCAAGCCTGTGCAAACATTCTGAAGATGGCAGCACCTTAGTCGACAAACTGGAGGAACAAGTTGGATCTCTCCAGACTGCTTGCTCGCTGGGTGTGAAAGATTCCTATCTTTTATTTAATTGTATTGAGGCATTAGAAAATATTCTTTGTGCTAAAAATCTTCAATTGTTAAATTTCCTGCTAACTCATCTGTTGTCACCTTTAATCTTGCTCCATAGATATTGCAAAGAGGTGCTGTTGATATCAGAACCTGAGAAGATTTTAATCTCTCAGTTAGAGTATATTACCTTTCAGTCCGCTCTGTGGTTCAAAGTGATGAGGTGACACGGGTGGATTGAAGTTTCATCAGAATTAGATTTAACTAATTTCCTGGAAACCTCAGATCAATACCCATGCCACCTTGGTCATTATTCTGCCTTATTTTGCAGAAGGATTTTCCCTTCTGCAGTCAAAAAGTTGCTGCTTTTCCAGATGTGTCGAGATGAACACAACAGCGGAGGAAGTTCTTCCTGCAACTGAAGCCTAGGGTTTTGGCTGTAGGGGGGGCTTTATTTCTTCGATTTCCTTGTATGTGTTTAGTTTCATTTGACGGGATTAGGTATGTGTATACTGGCCCTGTTCAATTGGAGAACTTTCTTAGCAGTAGGTAGAGCATGGTTTGCTCTGAACCTGTTTTAATAGTTAATTTCCTCCTTTTTTTTAAATTTGGAAGCATTTGAACTGCTGTGGCATGCTGAATTGTTTTTCTATATGAACTCTGCGGCCTTAGTGGAGGCACTCCTTGTACCGTGGGCTACGGAATAGGATTTGGTTGAGTTTTCTTTTTATGTCATAATTATTGAACTGGAATTATATGTTCCTGTGATCTCTTTTCACTCTCTTCGTTAAAACATGCGTTTTTTCTTGGATTTGATATGTTGTATTTTTGATGAATGTATAAGTGAAAATTTCAATAAATATAAAATATAAAAATAGAAATTACTTGTACATCAGAAAACTGAATACTTTAAATTAAAGGATCCTTAATTTTCCACAAGTCCTCATATCTACCCAAGAGACTTATTTTTATAAGATCTTCAAAGGGGTATAGAAATATTCTAAGATTGCTTTTCCCCCCTCTACAGAACATCCATTATCCTCTAAATTCAGGAATGGAGGAAGAATGAGAGTCAAGGAAAAATATCAGTGATGGATGTCTCTTCTGATACTTTGTACTTTACGTATAGATTAGTGTAATTGTAATGTGTAATTCTCCTTGAGAACAGATGGGATGATATTGAGCTTGTGCTGGTCAGTAAATTAATGGGAAAGCTATTAAAACAGAGGATAATGTACTACTAGGATCCAATGGACTGCAGGATCAGAGGCAGTATGGTTTTACTAGGGGCAGGTCTTGTTTGATGACTCTGATGAACGGGTGACCAGAGAGTTAGATCTACTGAGAGTGCTAGATGTGGTATAGTTAGATTTCAGCAAAGCTTTTGACATGATTCTACACAGGCAACTTTTTAAAAAAGCGAGTGACCTTGAGAAGGGCCTTAAAGTAAATGATTGGATTAGAAACTGGTTGAGTGGAAGGCATAAATGAATTGATCCATAGGTAAAAAAAAAATCCAGATATTCAGTGCTGGTATCCAGATGCCTATTGCTGATGCATATTTGGATTTAGTGTTCAGCAGCGGTACTATCCGAATAACAGCAGCATTTACAAACGATGGGGGTCATTCTGAGGCACGAATAGCAGGGATGCACGTCCCAACGGGATGTACATCCCTGCTATTTGTGCTGGCTCCTGCCCCTGTATAACTTCCCCGCCGGTTGTGTGGGGAAGGTGGGGGGGGGGGGGGGAAGAGACGGCATGGGGGCGGAGAGTGGGCAGGCAGTTGACGGTCCCCAGTCCTGGATGTACAGGGCTGTTTCTGATGTCAGCCTGTACGTCCAGGGCCGGCGAATTGGCCGGAGGTTTCCTTGGCGTTTTTATTTGGTTGAGCCAGTGCATGGAAGGGGTTGAGGGGGTTAAAGTTAATGCCCCGTAGCCCAACCCAGGCCTTAGGAGGCCAGATCGGGGGTCGGGCTGTAGGGAATTAACTTTGTTGGGCAGCGGCCGGCATCGCGGCTTTTAAATGGAGCCACAGTGCCATAGCAACAGGACGCTTGTCGCCACAGCTCCATTTAAAAGCCCTGACTGAGTTAGCCGGGCTATCACTGTAGGTGCAGGCCTGTTCGCGATTCTGATCCCGTGGGGTTAGACGTGTCCCACGGGATCAGAATCGCAAACTCCTTTGTACGTTTGGATCTCAATGTGCATGCAGGGGCATGCAAGAAGAGTAATGAAGCCATATATTCCAGTTGCCCAGTATGCAAGGTCTTATAGGCCAATGAGAGGATTTTAAACATGATTATGAAGGAGATAAGAAGCCAGTGATGTTCAATGAAAAGGGGAATTATAGGGTCATATTTTTGATCGAAAATCATGATGTGGAGAGCCATATTCTGAATGGCTTGTATACCTTTTACTGTATTTCAAATGCTGGAAGACCAGAGTATTTTCGAGCCATTGATATGAGGGGGATCAGGCCTGGTTCGAAGCTATCTTTTACCACTACCCCTACCTCCTTGGCTTCTGAGGCTCTTTTCTCCTTCCATTTTTGATGTTTACTTGATGTGATGTGAGACAAATGATGGAGTGGTATATCTTGCAGTATTCATATGCTTTACATTCTGGAGTTGACCTTTTTGGGCTTGTGCATGCTGTGCTGCACAGTGTCATGGTAGGGTTTCTACTCAGGCGCAGGGGCGGCCCAAGGGGGGTGCGGGGCCATGTGCGGAGACTCGGTGCGGGGCCTCATTTGCATAAGTGGCCTTATTTGCATACATATTTGCATAATGTTACCAAACACTATCTTTTAGTAAACATGTCTCTTAATGAGTGTATGGATAAAGAAAGACTAAAAGATTTCTACATTACTATAATCCAGTGCCAACCGCCAGGCACATTAGGAACTACTACAAACGCTGCCCATTTAGAACCCATAGCAAACCCGCTGTATCCTGACAGCATTACCAGGACTCACAAAGCACCAGACCCTACCTATCAAAAGGAAACACTGCAAATATTAAACCAGTACATTTCAGAGAATACTGGGGAAAGAGAACAAGTGGCAATGTCAAATAGGAATTACATAAACAGAATACCTCAGCTCAGTTACACATGCAGAACATAGACCATCACCAAACAAGGAATCGCAATTTAGAAACAGGAAGGCAATAATTAAACTGGGAACCCCAAAAGCCAAACTTGGAATGTACAACAACACTGTAGAAATAAAACTATAAATCAATTTCCTCTTGTAACAAACAAAGCGCAGACGTTAATGATGCACATTTCCCAGAGCTTTCATATTCCAGTTAATAAATTCAAAATAAAGAGATATCTTTCTACCTTTTATGCATTTTTTTTCAGTTGCAATTGCTCCAGCCACTTTCTTCTGGTTTCTTCATGTTTTCTGCTAACTCTCCGTCGTCTGCTGTCCATTTGTCCTTTCTTCTCTCTTCTAGTTTTCTTTCCATCCTCTCTCTCTACATCTGCTTTAACATACTAATCTTTCTCCTTTTGCTCTTTCCTCATTCTTATTTCATCCACACAAATTTTACCCCTCCATCCTCAATCCCCACTTACTCTCCCAATACCCGGCCAATTGTAGATTTTTCATCCCTCCCACATAAAATATTTTTCCCCTCTCCATTTTACTCTCCCAGCCCCATCCCATTCTAATCCTCCCCCAACATCAGCTCCCTTCTAGTTCCAGTCTCACCCAGCATCCATTCCCTTCTAGTGCCTGCATCAGCCCATTTCCAGTCCTAGCCCCCCATCAACCCATTTCCAGTCCTAGCTCCCCCATCCATTTTCAGTCTGAGTCCCTTCATCAGCTCATTTCCAATCCTAGCCCCCCATCAGCCCATTTCTAGTCATTTCCTAGCCCCACCATCAGCCCATGTCAAATCCTAGCTCCCCTCCACTCAGCCCAATTCCAGTCCAAGCCCCCCATGAGCCTACTTCCAGTTCTAGCCCCTCCATGAGTCCATTTCAATTCAAGCCCCCACCACAGCCCATTTCCAATCTTAGCTCCCCCAACAGCCCATTTCCAGTCCTATCCTAGCTGCTCCATCAGCCCATTTTCAGTCCTAGCTCCCTTCCCTCACAGCCCATTTCCATTCCAAGCTCCCTCCCCATCAGCTATTTGCAGTTCAAGCCTCCCCGTCCACTCAGTCCATTTCCAGTCATAGCAATCCCCCAACCCATTACCAGTCCTAGCCCCCCATCAACCCATTTTCAGTTTAAGCCCCCCTATAACCCATTACCAGTCCTAACCCCCCCATCAGCCCACTTCCAGTCTTAACCCCATCAGCCCATTTCCAGTCAGCCCCCCATAGCCCATTGCCAGTCCTAACCCCCCCCATCAGCCCACAGCCCATTACCAGTCCTAACCACATCAGCCCACCTCAAGTCCTAACCCCTCCCCATCAGCCCATTTCCTGTCCTAGCGGCCCCATAGCCCCGTAGCAGTCCTAACCCCCCCATAGCCCATTAGCAATCCTACCCCCCATCACCCTATTTCCAGACAGCCCCCATCAGCCCACAGCCCATTACCAGTCTTAACCACCCCCCCCCAGCCCATTTCCAGTCCTAATCCCCCATCACCCCATTTCCAGTCAGCCTCCATCAACCCCCAGCCCATTACCAGTCTTAACCCCCCCAGCCCATTTCCAGTCCTAACCCCCCCATCACCCCATTTCCAGACAGCCTCCATCAGCCCCCAGCCCATTACCAGTCTTAACCCCCCCCAGCCCATTTCCAGTCCTACCCCCCCAGACCATTTCCAGTCCTAACCCCCCTCACCCCATTTCCAGACAGCCTCCATCAGCCCCCAGCCCATTACCAGTCTTTGCCCCCCCCCCCAGCCCATTTCCAGTCCTACCCCCCCAGACCATTTACAGTCAGCCTCCATCCGCCCCAGCCCTTTAGCAGTCTTAACCCCCCTAGCCCCTTTCAAGTCCTAACACCCCCCCAGCCCATTTCCAGTCCTAACACCCCCCCAGCCCATTTCCAGTCCTAACCCCCCCATCACCCCATTTCCAGACAGCCTCCATCAGCCCCCAGCCCATTACCAGTCTTAACCCCCCCCAGCCCATTTCCAGTCCTACCCCCCCAGACCATTTCCAGTCCTAACCCCCCTCACCCCATTTCCAGACAGCCTCCATCAGCCCCCAGCCCATTACCAGTCTTAACCCCCCCCAGCCCATTTCCAGTCCTACCCCCCAGACCATTTCCAGTCAGCCTCCATCAGCCCCAGCCCATTAGCAGTCTTAACCCCCTAGCCCATTTCCAATCCTAACACCCCCCCAGCCCATTTCCAGTCCTAACACCCCCCCAGCCCATTTCCAGTCCTACCCCCCCCCCCCAGTCCATTTCCAGTCTTCATCCTTCTGCCGCAGAACATTAGCAGTATTAACCCCCCTAGCCAATTTCGAGTCATAACACCCCCCCAGCCCATTTCCAGTCCTACCCCCCCCCAGACCATTTCCAGTCAGCATCCATCTGCCCCAGCCCATTAGCAGTCTTAACCCCCCTAGCCCATTTCCAGTCCTAACACCCCCCCCAGCCCATTTCCAGTCCTAACACCCCCCCCAGCCCATTTCCAGTCCTAACCCCCCATCACCCCATTTCCAGACAGCCTCCATCAGCCCCCCAGCCCATTACCAGTCTTAACCCCCCCTCCCCTCCCCTTCCCTTCCCTTCCCTTCTGGCAAATTTAAAAAAAAAACTGGCTCTAGCTGCTGCCGCTGCCGCGTCCGTCGCAGCAGCGGCAGAATGGAGTGTCCCGCGGGGCCCCCTCTCCTCGTTGAGCCCTCTGCAAGGGCTTTCAGATTCGCGAAGGGAGAGTGCTCCCTCGCGTCTCTGTAAAGCCCGCAGGGGCTAATGGGAAATTTCCCATCAGCCCCTCGCGTCTAAAGGGGCAGATGGGAAATTTCCCATTAGCCCCTGCGGGCTTTACAGAGACGTGAGGGAGCACTCTCCCTTCGCGAATCTGAAAGCCCTTGCAGAGGGCTCAACGAGGAGAAGGGGCCCCGCGGGACACTCCATTCTGCCGCTGCTGCGACGGACGCGGCAGCGGCAGCAGCCAGAGACAGGTTATTTTTTAAATGTAATTTAAAAAAAAAAGCAGAATGTTCTTTGCGCGGGGCCCCCTGAAACGCGGGGCCCTGTGCAAAAAACATTCTTGCTCAATGGACGGGCCGGCCCTGCTCAGGCGTCATATACAGGGCTGTTTCTTTGTGGACACAGTGGTGGCTGCATGGGGCTGTTTCCCATTGGAGTGGTGCTATTGTGGACAGTCTCAGACTTCATGGGACAGGGGGCAGACACAGGGTTCTCACAGGGGACTGGTGTGGTGGATGGTAGTGGGGGGGGGGCAGCCTAGATCAGCCATGTTGCTGCACTGTTACACACAGTAGTTTTTTTTTTCACTGTGTTCATGCTTCCTTTTCATATGTGCTTTCTTTTGTGTCCATTTTGCATTTTTCCACCTTGCATTCCTCTTGGCCATTGTGTTTCTGTTTTCCTTTTTCCTGTGTGGGCCCTGTTTTGTGTGTTTACTGTCATTTGGTTGTGTGGTGGGTCCAGCTGGCCCCCTGTTCCTCTTGCCCTTTTACTTGCACCTGCTTCCTGGCTCTTTGCACTGTTGTTTTCCCTCACATGCTTTTCTCCTGCCTCCTCCCTTTCCTGCTTTGCCCTACTTACTGCTCCAGGGTGGTCCTGATTCTTTCCCAGCCCCTGTGTGCTGCAGCTAGGGCTGGCCTTTTGTGTCCCATTGGGAGCAGGGCATATTCCTCCTCTAGGACCATCCTGCAGAGCAGGCGAGTTTCAGCTTCCGAGAAGTTCACCTGTCTCCTGGCCATTTTCCAAGGGTCTGGCGCAGCGGAGGGTGGGGGAGCTTCCTGTATCCTGTTTCCTGTTGCACATGGACAACTGTGCATGTGGACACATTTTTGGGGTTACATGTCTTACACGTGAATGCCCGCTGCTGTGGGGTTACATGTCTTACTTACACGCAAATCCCCATTGCTATGCAGGAGTGGCACATTTTGCGGCAAGATGTATAACCACGTATTCTGTCGGGCGGCTACACGTCTAATCACCCGTGCATAGAATCACGTACATGTTTTGGATGTAGACATTTTGGATGATACATCTGCCCTGCACGTCTTTCTCAGAATAGGGCCCTTGGGGTCTTTTAGCCACTACTGATGCTGCTTTGTCACCCTTCTAGTAGCTAAAGTATTCATGCCATTGCTGGTGCTGGTAGGTCCCTCTCACTCTGCCATGGAACATCCTTGGCAATGTTTAACCATTTTTCCCCTCTCACTGTTTCACTGGCCGCTTTGCTGCCCTCTTTCTGCCCTGAAGTGATGTTGCCACTGTTGCAGATACCTGCCTGAAAATTTCTGAGAACTGAGGTGGAGAACCCCAATGTAAGAATCAAAAGCAAGAAGAATACCTTACCCAGTTGACTGGTATGGAAATGAATTTAACAAAATAACTTGGCAAACGAAATGAATGGAATAACAGATAAGATCAAATGGATTTAATGAAAAGACTAAACACAATGTTTCCTGTGCACATTCCTAAGAATTATTATTTTCAAGATATTAAACTTTCATTGAACCTATTGAAATAAGGCCAGCTGTCACTTACTCATTTTTTATCTGTTTCTCCAGAGGAATAGCCTTCCAGGGATCATACCCTTGAGGATGAGAGCAAACCTATTTATATGAAAGCGACAGGCATGTCAGTCTGATTATCTCTGGGCTCTTTCATGACTTCCCTTTTTTAATGCAACTTGTGAAAAAAGGCTGATATTTTCATTTATGTATTGCTCTATGACTTTTATACCAATTTATTATGGAGCATTTGACTAGTTTGCTGAACAAAACAAGGGTAGCCCAAGAAATCTTGTAAGTATATTGTATGAGAGGTAAACAGTGATGACGTGTATGGGAGAATTTAAGGACAATGTCAGATAAGGTTGACAATTGCTGAAACTCAAAATAATTTATTTGCATGGAGCATGTTCACTAGTCAGAAGAGGAGCTGAGAGAGAGACTGAAGAATATTTTCCTAATGGCATATGGAAAACAAAATTTCCAAAGCAGACTGTGATATTCACCCTGCCATGGCTAAGTGCCAGTGTATATCTGCTTTATTTTAGGACAGCATTCTATGCGGGTTGTCTCATTGTGAACTGAAAATGCCAGAACTCGGCTTCCCTGGCCACTCCATTTCCTACTTCTCTCATCTGTTCTCATGGTCCCCATCCCTCCCCTCTCCAAAATTGAGGAGTTGGCCTCACCTGCAGTTATCACTTTGCAATACATCCCCATGGCCCCTCTCCGTCACTCCCTGCTGCATAACTGGTACCTCTCTCTGCCTCTCAGTACTGTCCATGAGTTAAACAATCACAGTCCTCCAGAGCTTCCTTTTCCTCCCATTTATGTCATAGTGCTCATACAGCCTCCCACCATATCTATCGAGTAGCTCATGGCCACTGCCAACTGCTACATTTCTGGTAGGCTGCAGCAACACATACTTGAGGGGAGGAACAGAGGATGGCAGGTTGGTCTGCAATGCAGTGCAGAGACAGGATGCTGGGGAGCAGCAGCAGTGGTGCCAGGGCTCCATCCTGGCTCTGAGAGGTGTACCTACCAATGTGGGGGCCATGAGCAGTCTCTGATACTCTGGTGAGGGGCTCCTGACCAGAATCCCCAACCTGTAAGCCACTGGCATAGCATGACCACTTGAAGAGGATGACTCAGTAGATACCCAAAACGGGTACCTCTGGTCAGCATTTGAATGGAAGTGGTGCGCCTTGTGCAGCCACAGCTCCTAGACACGTGGTGGGCAGGGGGACCTTTTAGAAGAATCAAGCAGGCAAGGCATTTGTGAGTGTATTGGGTGCTTGTGACAGTTGTTGGTATGCCGTCTTTAGGTTCCAAAGATGACCTGCCAGGAGAAGGTGATCTTCCACAACAGGGGCTATGGCTGCTGCCCATACCCAAATAAAGATCTGACAGTTGCCCAGATGTTTATATACACAAGATAGATCCACATTTCTGGTGTTGCACCCCATTTGGATCTTACTTAGTTTGGGCTGCTCTTAACTGGTGACCTTTGGATTACAAGGCAGTCCTTATCCAGGAGGCACCATTGTGTCTTCGGGGGGCTGTTGCCCGCCAAGCCACGTAGTGATGGAAGTGGTATGTCAGAGTAAACTAGTTCCCATTTCCTGGTGGTCCGACATTGTGTCTGCTCTGGAGCTACGTGGAGAAGAGAAGATGGGTATTTGTGCAATACAGGATATGATAATTATGGAGTTTTCTAAAGAATCTAGGTTCTTACTTGAGAGCAATGGTAAAAAATTAAGAGTCCTTTTTAAAGAAATAAAAAGAGAGGGTTTTTTTGGTATTTTGTGAAATATGTTTTCAAAGCATTCATTTTAGCAAATATAGATAGCTGACAGAATGCCACTGAGGAAAGAGAGCATCTTGTGTGGGCAACCAATATTTTTAGCTGTAAAAAGATGACTCCAAAATCAATGTGTGCTGGCAGATGGTAATCTTGAGACAATAGTTGCTTTCCCCAGTTACGTTGAAACCAGAAATACAGTCTGTATTTTATAAAAAGTAACTGTGGAAAAATCACATTTTGCTTTCGGAGAATAATAATACTTAAAATTAATCTAGATTCTGGATGCCAGTGAGCCAATAGAGATGGCAGCCCAAGGAAAGAGGTCCTGGAGAGATGACTAAAATAAACAACCTTTTTCTAGCTAATTTTTCTAATATCAGCGAGCTGATGACATCCTTCAACAAATCCATGAAAACTGAAGTGTTTTCTGATGCTACACTGTAAGTAAAATGTTACAAGTATGAGCCTCTGTCTCCCCCCAAAATGGCACTTGTAATATAGGAAGAGATCTGCCCTGCAGCTATCAGGCAGGAGCAGCATAAAATGATGGTGCTGATTCAGGGAAACAGAGAGGCTATGACTGAAATTAAAACTGAAGCACCAACTATGAAAAGAACAATTAGATGAATAAACATGACTTAAACATATCAGACCTACAAGAAGAAATGAAAGCACTGCAAATCAATGCAAAATTGGGAGTACCAGTGAGATCTTTTGGGAACCTGACATGTAGCTTGTGACCTGATGTGGCCACTGTTGGAAACGGGATACTGGGCTTGATGGACCTTTGGTCTGACTTATGTTCTTATGTAGTTTGGAGAGGAGGAGTAAGAGGAATTCTCCTCAGAAGCCCATACCTGTACACCTTGTCCAGCAGCATGACCCTGATGCAGACGTCCATGCTTTGTGCCAGTGTGTATAAAAGCAATGCTGAGCTCTGGGATGTGACCACTGTTCATGCCCCTGCAGTCACATGCCCAAAAGTGTGTGATTGCTCCTTCGGAGCCATTGGAGGAAGGAAGATTATATTTGGTAATCATTTTTAGAGGTCATTTTTTTCATCTTTGATTGAGTTAGTATGGGGAAGAGGAAGGCTAATTTGAAAGAAGGGGGCAATAAGAACATATTGTGACTCAAGGGTCTGTGAACTCTTTTGTTGTGGTGGCTGATAAGCCATCATCTAACTCCATAGTAATGACTTTGGGGGAAGCTGGAGAATTGATCATTCAGGCTCCGAGTCCTGACACTTTCTCACCACCATCAGCTATGAATGCTAGTACAGCCCTCTTGGTATCCAGCCCTAATGGGATGAGGGTTATACAGATGTCAATATGATCTCTGAAGAGTGTTCTGGGTCAGTTATGAGTTCTCCCTTGGTGTCACCTGTGCTGCCAAGTGGAAGAGATTTTGCTTCAAGAGTATTTCCTTCTGTGAAGCCAGTGATATTTACAAGAGCTTCTGGGCTGGAAGCATCATTGATCATGCCTCCTTTAAAGAAAATGACAAATCTGGAAATTTAGAGAGTCATGTCCAAGATAGAGGCAATTCTATCTGGATGTCTTTCCCAGTTGTGTAAATTTTCTGGTGATACAGTTCACAAATTGTCACTGGTAGATGAAGAACTGATGACCCATGAAGGAATCTTGGGAGAACATACTGAGAGGATTGTGACCTTGGAAGCAACCAGCAATGCATCAATTAAAGGGAATATGCTGTTGTAAAATAAAGCTAAAAGGATGGCAAACTCTTTGAGGTCATGTAATCTTCGATTTTTTAATTTTCCTTTATGTAATGACTTTTGCTAAAAAAATGTTAAGATTGTATTGTCTTGGAATTTTACATGTGCAGTACGTTTGCCACTGCCGTCACATGGGGGGTCCACACAGGGAGAGAGCCACTGCATGAGGGGGAGGCACTCACGGTGGGGGACACACCACCATGACAATGGGGGGCCTTCAGAAAAATATTGTTTGGGGGCCCCTCATTAGAACTTATGCCACTAGGAGGCGGAGCCAGCGGGGACTCAAGATGGCAGCATAAGTGCAACGCTCCGAGGCCCCCTGACAAGATTCCTGCGAATAACCCCACATTTCTAACATAATCTCGCTTGCTAACAGTGCGGTTTAAATCTTGTTCGGTGGAGGAGTGATGTCGTGCAGTAAACCTACGAAGCTGGATTTTGCTAATCCCCCTAATCCCAGATCCAAAAGGGTGAAGTCGGATCCCCTTTCACCACACAAGATGGCCTCTTCCCGCGAGCCGGAGGATTCATTAAAAGAAGTTTTAGGGGAAATACGGGCAGTGAAGGACTTGGTCATCGCAAATGGCGACGCAATTGCGCGGGTGCAGGTCGAACTGTGTGAAATGAGAGCTCAATTTAAAGGGCTAACTGAGCGCATGGACAAGGTTGACGCAGAGGTAAATTCACATACGGCTCAGCTGGCCTGCCTTCATAAGGCCGTCAAGAAAATGGAGAGTCTGGAGCAACAACTGGAGGACCTAAACAATCGCGGTAGGAGAAACAACGTAAAATTAGTAGGTCTCCCGGAGGGCGCCGAAGGAGCGGATCTTTCAACCTTCCTTAGCAAGATGATTCCGGCAACGTTGAAAATCAATTTCCCGGGGCCGCTTGAGTTTGAAAGGGCACACAGAGTCCCAGCGCAAATAAGCCTACATGCGAAGGGCCCTAGACCGGTAATCTTTTGTCTACTTAAACACCAGCAGGCCATGCAGATTCTAGCAGCCGCTAAGGCCCAGGATACTTTGTCATATGAGGGCAGGAGCATATCGTTTTTCCCGAACTTGTGCAAGGCAACTGTGGATAAGCGGCGGCAATTCTTGGTGATGCGGCCGCGCTTGCAGCATCTTCAAGCGCGATATGGCCTCTTATATCCGGCGCGTCTCCGAATCACCTTCCATAATGCCACTAAAACTTATGATGACCCAAGGGAAGTCTTGAAATTTCTTGAGGAGCAAGAAGGTCTCCAGATGCGATGAGCTGATTCTGTCTAAAGGGAGTCCCTCCTTAAAAGATGGTGGACTCTGGTTTCTCAACATGAAAGACTCCCTAAGTTTGTAGGCTGGGTTGTTCTGTAAATTATGGCCTTATGTTAAGCCTTTATATTTATGGACAGCATGTGTAACGTGGGTGGAGATATGGGGGGATGGGTTTTAGGATTGCTCTGTCCTTGATATGGGAGGCTGTGCATGAGGGGTGTTTTTCTTTACACTTCTTTCATTCCTTTCATTTCTCTATTTAAGTACGCATTTATGCAATGATGTTTAAGTTCATCTTGGTTCCGCACAGCAACTAGTACTAATGCAGCCGCTCAGAGAGACTAGTAGAATGTCAATGAATGTATGGTGTTACTACTGTGATAGCTATATGTTTGCAAGTAAGGGTTTTATTGTTTAGCAGTAATTGGGGGCATCGAGTGGTCATCTTGATATGCTTACTGGCTTACCCAGGGCTTACCCCTGTGTTATTGGGGGGATGTTGGGACCTTGCAAACCTCTTTCGTCCGAGATGCGGCTTGATGGCCGCTTCGCTCAAGCAGAACCAAGGCGGTCCTTAGGCTGGAGTGGGTTTTTTTCATCTACCAGCTTGATAATGTTCCCATTCAAAGTACTATCCCTGAACGTAAAGGGCGTCAAGAATCCTATTAAGAGAAAAAAGATCTTAACCTACTGTCAAAAGCAGGGGGCTGATGTAGTGCTCCTTCAAGAAACGCATCTAAGTAGTAAAGAGTCTGTGAAACTGGCAGGGGGGAAGTATTCTCTAATGTCCTACGCACCTGCTGTGGGGGAAAAAATGGGGTGGCTATACTAGTCAAATGTTCATGTAAAATCCAGATGTTATCGTCCAGAGCTGATCCGGAGGGGAGATGGACTTGTGTGCAAGTCAAGCTCGACAACTGGCAACTGCTAATAGTTAACGTATATGCGCCTAATTGTGATAATCCTGGGTATTTTTCAACTTTGGCAGAGGCACTGATGGAGTTTTCCTCCCTCCCCATCATCTTTGGGGGCGATTTCAATTTGGTCCTTGACCCCATATTGGACTGCCAACCCTGTCGGGCTCCACGAAGAGGCAGAGCTTCTGAAGTACTCACAGCCATGATGGAAGATATGGGCATGGTGGATATCTGGCCGATACTTCACCCTCAGGAAAGAGACTACACCTTCTTTTCGCATCCACATGGGTCACATTCGCGGATTGATTTCTTCCTGGTGTCCAGGTCAGTTGCTAAAGATATCAAGAGTGTAGAGATTCTAAGTACACATATTTCCGACCATGCGGCAATAATGCTTGAAATGGGGCCGTCAGTGGAGCCTGTTAAAGATGGCAGCTGGTTCTTTCCCAGACCGCTGCTGGCTGAAGAACCTTTCTGGCAACATGTCAAACAAGCCATTGAGGAGTATTTTGCGGCAAACTCTCCGGAGGATACCTCTATTTGGGCATGGTGGGAGGCGTTCAAGGCTACCATCAGAGCAAGTGTTACTAGCTATGTTATTGCTGACACTAGGAAGGTGAAAAGAGAGCTCACGGCTCTAGACTCTCAGATTAGGGCAGGCGAGAGACTGCTGCAGCGTCAATACCACTCTGAGGTGCTTACATGGCTTCAACGGCTGCGGTATCATTATAATATGCTATTAAGCAAAGAAGTGGAGCAGAAGGTCTTTGAGCAGAAAGCGCGCTACCACACAGAAAGAATAAGGCTGGCAAACTATTGGCTGCACACTTAAAGCCCCGTAAGGAGAAATCGCATATTGTGTCCTTAAAGGACGAACATGGGAATTCCCAGGATGATAATGTTCAGATAGCGGAAATTTTTAGAAGTTTTTATATGCAATTATATACCTCTGACGGAGTTGAGAATGTTCCAGGCATAGAGCAATTCCTCGAGGGGATATCACATCCCAAAGTGGATGAGGCTCAGGCTGACTTGCTCAGCAGAGATATGGGCCAGGAAGAGCTCAAGGAGGTAATGTCTGGAATGGAGAGTGGTAAGGCTGCGGGCCCTGATGGCATCTCGATCGAATTCTATCGAATATTTGCGAAAGAATTGTCTCCTCACTTGCTAACTTACTATCAACTGCTTCAAGAACAGGCTAAGGATACAGGAGCCTTCGCCGAAGCCATGATAGTGGTGCTTGAAAAACCTGGAAGGGACCCGACTCTGGTGGGTAACTACCGGCCCATCTCCTTACTGAATGCTGACTATAAGCTTTACTCGGCTGTATTGGCTGGGCGTCACAATAAGGTACTTCATACGCTCGTCCACCCGGATCAATGCGGCTTTGTGGCGGGAAGATCTACTGCGGATAACTCAAGACTTCTGTGTACCCTGCTGGATGTGGCAGAACATATTGACTCGCCCCTCATAGGCTTGTCCTTGGATGCTGAAAAGGCATTCGATAGACTGGAATGGCCTTTCCTGTTCCAGGTACTGGAGTGGTTTGGGTTTCCCAGGAGATACATAAACATGATCCAGGTGCTGTACTCTCGACCGTCAGCTAGGATCCTAGCCAACCAGGAGCTCTCCAGGTCTTTCAGCCTGCATAGAGGTACACGTCAAGGGTGTCCAATGTCGCCCCTTTTATTCAACTTGGCGTTGGAGCCTCTGGTATTGATGGCTCGGCAATCAAGTGACATTGAAGGTATTGAGGTTGCAGACCTTCACATCAAGTTGTCAGCCTATGCGGATGATCTTATGTTCTTTTTGAGACCAGCATCCGTATCTCCTCTGCTACAGTTGATAGACAGCTATGCCAAGTATTCAGGCTATAAGGTGAATTGGACAAAATCAGTGGCCTTTCTATTTATTTTATTTATTTATTTAGCTGCATTTATATCCCGTTTTCACTGGGTCAAAGCAGTTGGGGGATACATTTAACACGAGGGGATATGACACACATACACTAATACTTACAGGGAACATGAGCAATGGAGGGTTAAGTGGCTTGCCCAAGACCACAAGGAGCACCTTGTGGGAGTAGAAACCCCAGTCCTTCCGGACCAAGGTTTCTGTTCTCTAGTGGGATTTGAACCACCTACCTTCCGGCCTGTGGTACCTTGCCCCAACCACTAGGCTACGCCTCCCTCAACACCCTTTCCCCTTAACACCCAGGCTAGCAGCAGCCTTGTGCAGGAGTACTCTTTCCAATGGGCAACAGGAGCTATAAAATACCTGGGAGCTCAGTTTGCTGCCCCGCTGGAGGAAACAGTACGGATCAATGTGGAAAGGGTAAAAGAGATAGTTCGGTCTTTTACATTAAAATGGTCGCCGATGCACCTGTCGTGGTGGGGACGGCTAGAATCCATCAAGATGGTACTCATGCCAAAAATAAACTACATATTGGGGATGATTCCTATTGTGCTCCCGGCGTCTGTCTACAAGGGGATTGAACGCACCTTGGGTGCTTTTCTCTGGAGCGGGAAGACTCCTAGGATCGCTTTGAAGAAACTGAAGGCGCGTAAAGATAATGGGGGAGTCCATTTTCCCGATTTTCAATGGTACCATCTGGCGGCGATACTCAAGCAAGGCAGTCTTTGGGCGTCGGGGGAACTGCTAGTTCATAAGCCCACCTGGTTGGAGCTCGAGGAACGTCTCTGTCACCCATATCCAATGCGTCTTGTCATGGGAATGAAATTTCCGGAATCTTGTAAGGTGGGGCGTGCAATTGTCTCCACGCAAAGTGCGTTCCAGTCTTTTCTACCGGTAATTGCAGCAGAGAATCCACCCTCTTACCAACTGCCCATCTGGTACAACCCGGTGTTCAAGATCAACTCGACCCCCTTTGCGTGGGCTGTATGGCAGAGATGTGGCATCTGGACAGTGGGGCAGCTGTTGGATGGAGGCCAGTGGAAGGTGTTTGGAGCGTTACAAGCAGAATTTGGGCTGCCTTCAGTTTGTTTTTTCCAGTGGCTACAGCTTAGGCACTGTCTTTCGCAGTCAAGAACAAAGCCTGGGGAGTATGCGTCCAGCTGGGGCCTAGCAAGGATCATGACAGAACTGAGCTCCAAGAAAGGAGGAATTACAAACATTTATGCACTTTTTCGCGCGCATGGTCCAAGCCGAATGCAGGGTTTAAGTAAACTCTGGGAAGAAGAAGTAGACTTACCCTGGACACACGAGTCTTGGAGTCTGTTCTGGGGGCCGATTGTACGCTACTCAAGATTGGCGGCGCTTACACAATCCTTGGTTTTTTTTGCTCACCGGGCGTTTATAACTCCTGTCAAGTTGGCTAAATGGTCTACAGCTAAATCCTCCCTGTGCTGGTCTTGTCAGCAAACCGTTGGTACCATGAGGCACATGTTCTTCGACTGCCCTTTCGTTCAGGGATTTTGGACATCAGTATGGGATAGAATTCAGAAGGTGCTGGGCTACTCTTTCCCGTTAACTTGGCGTATAGTCACATTGAGATCGCTGGCAGGGCTTCCGCAGTTGGATAAAGAGCACTTTTTTTTACTAAACTTTATGTTGGCTATCGCCATAAAATCGATTCTATTTTGTTGGAAGGACACTTCGAAATTAAGTTGGCTTCTCTGGTGGAACCAAGTATGTCTCTTCAGCAAATACGAAAAAGCTCAGGATAAAGCCAGCATCTTAAGAGGGAACAGAGTTAGTCCCACCAAATGGTCCGCCTTGCATCGGTTTACAGGTTCTGTGGTAAGCTAACTTAAGTATTATAAGAGGTTTGCAAGGTACGGGGTGGGTGGTTAAAGGTCCATTGGGGGGTTTTGTGTGAGTTGTGGTTTTGTTTATTGAATAATGGTTGTAATGTGACTGTTAATGTTGTAAACTCTTAAAAAGATTTAATAAAAAAAAAAAAGAACTTATGCCACTGGACATCTGTATAGGAGTCCACTAACAGAGGCACTGTGATGGCTACCTTTCGGAATCTCTGTAATAAAGAGTTGTTGTTTTTTTACTTTTTTCAAAAAATGATTAACACACTTTAACAGTCAGATGATTCATGTTTATCCTGATGTCCCTCCAAGGATGCAAAGGATTTGGATTTGCAAATATTGATTTAGGGGTATGTTTACTAAACTGTCTTAATGTTACTGGCACTAGTTGCAGCGATAATGTGAAGAATACCATATAAGGAGTGGGTGTTCCGGCATCAAGGTAGCAAGAATCTGTATCACGCGATAGTGGGTGCCATGGCACGTTAATGCGTGTTAACCCTAAGTTCATGCCAGCGCAGTGTTAGAAGCAATAAAGATGTAGCCCACTGGTTACTGCAATGACTGTGGAGGCAGAGGTCATGGATTTGATCCTGCAGTGGTGTTATGTAAAAAGGCTGTCTGAGGCATTTCCCTTTTATATGTTAAATCAGTGCTGTCTGAGGCAGTTCCCATATTTCATTTAAATCAGTGCTGTCTGAGGCATTTCCTTTTTTAAGTTAAATCAATGCTGCCAGAAAAAACACCCTCACAGTGCCGTAATGTAAGGTGCTGCATAAGGCGCCCTATAAGGCACTCCATAGGGCACATTATAAAGTGCCCTGTCTGCCAAGGCGCCTTCTAATGTGCCCTATAGGGTGCCTTATGAGTCACCCTAAGGTTACAGCACTGTGAGGGTGCATTTTGCTGGCAGCACTGATTTAAATTAAAAGGAAAAGCCTCAGAGAGCCTTATTAAACAACACCAATGTGGGACCAAACCCATGACCTCTGCCTCCACAGTCGTTGAAGTAACCAGTAGGCTACATCTCTACAGCTACTACCACACTGCTGGCTGGCTACAGAAAGACTTCAGGTCACCACACAAACTGTCTGCTGTGGTTACCAGGATAGGGTAAACCCACCCATACCCATGATGCACTGCACATGCAGATCAGCAGTCTACAGCGGATCACATAATGGGGTATGCACCCCCACAGCACCTAGGCCTGTTAGGGGGAACTGACCATGTGTGTTACTGGCACAGAGTAGCTACAGACCGTGACATTGTGCGGGTCCTGTGCTCACCCTGAGGGTGAGGTGGGACACACAGCACAAGGTCCGCAGCACCTGGCTTGGCTGAGATACGCAATGCTGCAGGTCCCCATCAGTGCCAGTGTGTGATAGGTAGTCCTTGCAGATGCACCTAGGATACACCTGTGTCCATCTGTATTTTCCAGTCATATCTTACCCTTGTGGGCTATAATGCACCCAGAATTGTGCATATCCTGTGTGGGTGCCATGGTCACAGGTGAGGAGGGGGGGGTGTTTGGACCCAAAAGCAGATAATGTAGCACCACCCAACCTGCCCTCTGTGGCTCAGGGTGGGGGGGGGGACAGGATATCCCACCAACAGATCCACATTGTACATCTCTGCAATGGTGGAAGTAGAGAGGACCATCAACCCCAGTCCTGCTGCGGAACAGGCACCCTACAGGGCAGTTGATGCAAATCTGTACACATCACGTAAGGCAATGGCAGACAGGCAGAACACTGGAGAAGCTCAGCTGCCACCCACCACTATCTGACATTCACCAGCAGAGGGCACAGTCAGTCTCCACCCTGCAAGGTGTTTCAGCCATACACATACTAACCGCAGACAGTCTGCCAGCTAGTACATAGCACATGTTCCTGGAGAAACTGTGGGCACCCAAAAATGGGACATGAGCACATACCAAGCAGGTAGGTCAGTCATTGGCCCCAGAAAAAAAAAACCATAAACATCACTTGAGAGAAATGCTGTATAATACTATGGGGGAACCTAGCCATGCCATGGTCACTGCTCAGTCAGGGTGAGAGTGACCTCCCAGCATGACATGCTGTGGCCACCCTGTCCATGCCGGTGGTGGTTGGGCACTACAGTGTCCCAGCCATTGCCCTATACCCTGTGCAGATGCATCCTGCCCAGACCACCCTGTCTGGGCCATACCCACAGTACCTTGCTCCGCATTATGCACATTGGCAGGCTAACACTGGAAACAGTGCAAGCAGTGTGGGCTCAGTAAGGTATAGGCAGCCACAACATACTGGATAGACATACAAACACTCCCAAACCTATGCCAGCATTGTGCAAATATGGAGGTTCGTGGCAGCCCTGGCTGCACACCAGTACTGGGCACCGTGCGGGCATTGCTATGGTACGCAATACTGTTGGTGTCACACCCCGGGGTGGTAAACACTGTCAGAAGCAATAACTGAAACACACTCCACAGATATCAGAAAGGTTGATATGAGGAATCTCTATCAACAATTTGTGTTTAACTTAGGATTTGTTAGCTGACATTAATCATAGCAACCTTTTGATATATGTGGAACGTATTCCCAAGTTTAGGACGGCATTGCTAAGGTATGCAGGTGCCAGTATTGGGTGATGCTGCTCCATGCAGGGCCCAACAGCCTGACTCTCCATGAGGCTTTGGATAGTGGAGCCTTTGGGTGTGGGTGTTTGTGCCCCGTTGGCCGCTGCTCTAGAGCAGAGATTTCCAACTCTGGTCCTGGTGGGCCAAACACTGTTCAGTTTTTCATGCTGTTCCTAATGAATACATTTGCATACAATGGGGGTGATGCATACAAATGCAGCACAGGCATATTTATTAGGGACAGCATGAAACCTGAATGGTGTTTGGCCCTCCAGGACTGCAGTTGGGAAACTCTGCTCTAGGGATTGCACATGTTTATGGTGTCTGTGCTCTGTAGGGTAAAATATAGGCGTTTCAGGCATGTTTATTTTATCTGCAATAAAGGTTCCGTCTTTATTACCATGGTTTAGTACTGGGTAAAATATGGGGACAAGGTTGGCAGGAGCCACAGCTGGGACTTGAACTTGTGAGCGTCTGCCTCTGAACACACTGGCTGTGTGTTCTACACCAAACTGTTGCCATAGGGGCAGATCATTCCCTGGGGATACCATGACTGTTCGTCAGACAGACCTTGTCTTTTGCAGTGCATGGCACCCACCAAACGGGGCTTGGCCATGGTCTGCTGTGGGCAGATGCTACTGTCCCCTCTGCCACCAGCACCCCTCCGCCACCATGCTGACATGCCCTTATGCCGGTGGTGCTGGTGGACTGTGGCACAGTCCCAGGCCATCCAGTGTGCCGGTGGCGCAGTCCCAGGCCATCCAGTGTGCCAGTAGGCAGCTGCGTATGGTGTGGGTTCTCGGGTAGGGGTACCTACATGGACATGCGCGCTTCCCCCCAGCACCGCCTGCCAATGTTATGTGCCCTTGGGGGTACCTGCTGGGTAATATCCCCTGTGACACTGTGGGACACACACTTGTGCCCATGTTGGACCCTCGTCAGTTGCTGTCTTGCTGCTTTATAGTTTCGGCATTCCTATGTGCCACCTAGGCATCTGCCTAGTCCGCACTGTGCCTCAGCTGGATCACAGCATGTGCCGCCTGCAGCCCCCTGTATCCCATTTACAGCATCAGTACAGTTGCAATTTTCTATGTGCCCACTCTGCTGTTGCTGCACATGTGCACGCCATAACAAACCTGCCCAATATACATGACAAAAACCCTGATCACCGCTATTTCAATGTGGGATCATTCACTTTGTAGGGGGACAGAGCATAGACCCTTCCAAACATGATATCTTCCTTTTTACGCTTTGTCAGTAGTGTTGCTTTATGTTTATCATTAATATCACTATTGGCCAGCTTGGTTATTGGGATTTCAAATGTAGTTCTGGTCATTTTATATGTTTATTTGCCTTTTTGGTTCCTGCACATGTATCACTACTATCACTTTTCTGGGTTTCCCTGCCTTTGCTGTACATTGCTGACTAAAATGGTTTCTCTCTCCTGCAAATGTGCCTCTAACGAGAGGGTTTCACTGGCGTTAGTGTTCAGAGCCGGATTTCACAGCGTTAGTGTGCTTGCAGCCTCTCCCCACCCACTCTACGCCCATTGACCCCTATCTCCTCCCTCTGGGAGGCCTTACTCCACCCTTCAGACTCGGATTTCACAGCGTTAGTGTGCCTTAATGCCGCTGCCGACATTATCGCACGATACGTGATGTTATCGCGCAATAATGTTACATTATTGTGTGATAACGTTATGTATCACGTGATAACGTCGCTGTTGCTACGTTAAGATGGTTTAGTAAACATACCCTTTAGTCTCAGGAAGAATGTGCCAATTTATAGACATAGTTTACTGATCTGACAGCTTGCCTTCTTCTATGGGATTGTAGGTATAGGGAGTGCAGGAGTAGCATAGTGGTCCAAATCTTGGCTTGGTAACCAAGAGACCTGATGGAAGGAGGACAACCAGTGGGGCACCGTGATACCTGGGTTCAAATTATATTGCAATGATAGAGTAGATCAAATTGGTGGAGGGTTTGCGCTCCATGTTAGAGAGGGCATTGAGTCTCACAGGATTAAAGTGTTGCAGGAAACAAAATATATGGCAGAATCTCTATGGATTGAAATTTCATGTAAAAAGGGGAAGACAATAGCAGTGGGGGGTGTACTACCGACCGCCTGGCCAGAATAAACAAATGGATGATGAAATGCTCAAAGAAATCTGGGAAGTTAATAAAATTACAACACAGTAATAATAATGGGTGATTTCAATTACCCCAGTATCGACTGGATCAGTGTCATGGCAGGTTATGCTATGAATATAAAGGGCGGCATTTTCAAAAGCATTTACATGGGTAACTGCCCTAATTACCCATGTAAATGCCTTATCCGGGATTTTCGAAAGGCACCTACATGGATAGTGTCTTTTGAAAATCACAGATAAGTCCCTAATGTGCCAGATGCTTCCGGCTTGTGCGGCGAGACCTGGATTTTCAATGCTAGGGCCGCATATGACCCCAGCATTGAAAATCCAGGTTAGATGGAGTGCGGAATATGCGCCGAGGTGGCACATAGCACCGCCCAAATGAAAATCACACCCAAAGTTTCTAGATGAAAAAATTGACTTCTTCTTGGAACAGCTGGTTCATGAACCAACAAGAATGGTAGCCATTGTGGACCTACTCCTTAGTGGTACCCAAGGTCTGGGGTGTTGGGGTCACTTGACAATAGTGATCATAGCATGATCGCGTTTGATTTCATAAATGGAGGAAGGATGGCAAGAAAATCCACAGTACTGCCTTTTAACTTTCAAAAGGGAGACTATGATAAAATGAGGAAAATAGTTAAGGGAAAACTAAAAGAAGCAGCTGCAAAGGTTAAAGATTTACATCAAGCATGGACATTGTTTAAAAACACTATCTTGGAAGCCTTGACCAGCTGTATTCCATGCTTTAAGAAAGGTTGAAGGAAATAAAAAAAAAAATTGCCAACTTGGTTTAAAGGTGAGGTCAGAGAGGCTGTTGTAGCCAAAAAAGCATCTTTCAGGAAACGGAAAAAGGAGCCAAATGATGAAAACTGGAAACAACATAAGCACTGGTAAGTTAGAGGCAAGGCATTGATAAGGCAGGCAAAGAGAAATTTGAGAAGAAGCTTATTGTGGAAGCAAAAACACATAATAAAAACTTTTTCAAGTACATTTGTAGCAAAAAACCTGTGAGAAAGTCAGTTGGACTGTTAGATGATAGAGGGGTAAAAGGGGATAAGACCATAGTGGAGAGACTGAATGAATACTTTGCTTTGGTCTTTACAGAAGAAGAAGTAGGGAAGTTACCCATGACTGTAATGGTATTTAAAGGTGATGCATCGGAAGAATTGAAAGAAATATTGATAAACTGGGAAGATATATTATAACTATTTGATAAATTAAACAGTAGCTAATCACCTGGACAAGATGCTATACACCCAAGGGTGTTGAAAGAAATGAAATATGGGATTACAGACCTACTATTAGTAATCTGTGATCTATCATTAAAATCTTCTGTAGTACCTGAAGATTGGTGAATGACCAAAGTAATGCCAGTTTTTAAAGGGGGTTCCAGGGATATCCAGCAAACCACAGGCTGGTGAGTCTGATATCAGTACCAGGCAAAATGGTAGAAACCATTATAAAGAACCAAATTACTGAGCATGTTGATAGTTATAGTTTTATGGGAGAAAGCTAACATGGCTTTAGCCAAGGAAGGTCTTGTCTTGCAAAATTGCAATCTGTGCCTTTGAGTCAGTCCTGACTCCTGGGTTTTCTTGGCAGTGTCACTGGAAGTAGATTGCCAGGCTTTTCTTCTGAGGCAATGGAAGGTTAAGTGACTTGCCCAAGGCCACAAAGAGTGCTAGTGAGAATTGAACCCTGGTTGTTTGGTTACCAAGCCAGTGTTCTAACCACTAGGCTACTCCTCCACTCCTTTTCTTACTAAACTGTTATATTTTTTTTGAAGTTGTGAATAAACAGGTAGATAAAGGTAAGCCGGTCGATATAGTGTATCTGGATTTTCAGAAAGCCTTTGACAAGGTCCCTGATGAGAGACTCTTGGCGAAGTTAAAAAGTCATGAGTACAGTGTACTATTGTGTATCAGGAACAGGTTAAAAGATAGAAAGCAGAGGGTAGGGCTGAATGGCCAATTTTCTCAATGGAGAAAGGTGAATAATGGAGTACCCTAGGGATCTATGCTGTGTCCGCTGCTTTTTAGCATATCGTAAATGACTTTGAAATGGGAATAATGAGTGAAGTCATCAGATTTACAGATAACACAAAATTGTTAAAACCCAAGAGGATTGTGAAAAATTGCAAGAGGACCTTAATAAATTGGAAGACTGAATGTTCAAATAGCAGATGAGATTTAAAATGGGCAAGGTCAAAGTTATGCACCTAGTAAAGAATAACCTAAACTATGGTGACACGATGCAAGGTTCCACATAAAGAACCACCACCCAGGAAAAAGATTTAGACGTCATTGTGGATAACACATTGAAACCCTCCACCCAATGTGTAGGGTGAAGGTTGTGTATCTGGACTTTCAGAAAGTCTTTGACAAGGTCCCTCATCAGAGACTTTTGGCAAAACTAAAGAGTCATGGGATAGGAGGCAGTGTACTATTGTGGATCAGGAACTGGTTAAAAGATAGAAAGCAGAGGGTAGGGCTAAATGGCCAATTTTCCCAATGGAGAAAGGTGAATAGTGGTGTACCCCAGGGATCTGTGCTGGGTCCGCTGCTTTTTGGCATATTCATAAATGACCTGGAAAGAGGAATAACGAGTGAGGTTATCAAATTTGCAGATGACACAAAACTATTTAAAGTTGTTAAAACCCAAGAGGATTGTGGAAAATTGCAAGAGGATCTTGATAAATTGGAAAACTGGGCATCAAAATGGCAGATGAAATTTAATGTGGACAAGTGCAAGGTTATGCACCTAGGGAAGAACAACCCAAACTATGGTTACACGATGCAAGGTTCCACCTTAGGAACCACCACCCAGGAAAAAGATTTAGGCGTCATTGTGGATACCATGTTAAAACCCTCGGCCCAGTGTGCAGCAGCGGCCAAGAGAGCAAATACAATGCTAGGTATGATAAGGAAAGGAATGGAAAATAAAACAAAAGATATTATAATGCCTCTATATCGTTCCATGGTGAGACCGCACCTTGAATATTGTGTGCAATTCTGGTCGCCGTATCTTAAAAAGGATATAGCAATTCAGAAAAGGTTCAGAGAAGAGCCACCAAAATGGTAAAGGGAATGGAAGGATACTCCTATGAAGAAAGGCTAAAAAGGTTAGGGCTCTTTAACCTGGAAAAGAGACGGCTGAGGGGAGATATGATAGAAGTCTATAAATTAATGAACGGAGTGGAACGGGTAAACGTAGATCGATTGTTTACCTTATCAGAATATAGAAAGACTAGGGGACATGCAATGAAGCTACAGGGTAAACTATTTAAGACTAATAAAAGAAAATATTTTTCACTCAACATGTAATCAAACTCTGGAATTTGTTACCGGAGGATGTAGTAAAGGCTGTTAGTGTAGCTGGGTTTAAAAAAGGTTTGGACAAGTTCCTGGAGGAAAGGTCCATAAACTATTATTAAGAAGGAACCCAGGATATCAATGCTTGAACCAATACAAGCATTGTGGAACCTGTGTCCCTTGGGGAAACTGCTAGGTACATATGACCTAGATTGGCCACTGTTGGAAACAGAATACTGGGCTTGATGGACCTTGGTCTGACCCAGTATGGCATATCTTATGTTCTTATGTTCTTAAGATATGATAGAGGTCTATAAATTAATGAATGGAGTGGAATGGCTAAATGTAGATCGATTTTTGTGCTATCAAAAAGTAGAAAGACTATGGGACATGCAATGAAACTACATTATAACCTTTTTAAAACTAATCAAACTCTGAATTCGTTACCGGAGAATGTAGTAAAAGAAGTTAGTGTAGCTGGGTTTAAAAAAAGGTTTGGACAAGTTCCTGGAGGAAAGGTCCATAAACTATTATTAAAGATGACCCAACTGCTTGCCCCAGTACAAGCACTGGGAACCTGTGTGTCTTTTGGGAAACTGCCAGGTACTTGTGACCTGGATTGGCCACTGTTGGAAACAGGATATTGGGCTTGATTGACCTTGATCTGACCCAGTTTGGCATTTCTTGTGTTCTTATGTTCCTAATCCAAGGTTTAATTCCCACTGGTACCCCTTGGGGCCTTGGGCAAATCACTTAACCTTCTGAAGAAAGGTCTGGCAATCTGCTTCTGGTCGCACTGCCAAAAACACCCGGACACTGCTAGGTCAGCATTCGCTCAAAGGCACATAGTGCATTTTTTTTGGTTGATGTTAGATCAAGATAAGATATATATTTATTTTCCCTTTCTTTCTTGTTTTATTTTTTGTCCTCCTCCTTGATTATTGTTTTTTTGACATGGTGTAGTGAATTATTTTTCTTATTTCATTGGAATTTATTAATGTACAGTATATTCTGTCCCTTTTCCTGTGTTTATACTCTGCATTAATTAGTTTGTTTATGTTTCTTTTCCTTTTAAAATTCCATAAATATTAAATTAAAAAAATAAAAGAAAAATAAAAGGCCATCCTACAAAGAAACTACAAGCACATGAATAAGTGTAACAGGAGGAATAATGTAAGAATCACAGGCTTATTAAAATGAATAGAGGACACTGAACCCACCGAGATCTTTAAAAGGGATGTGTAGAAAGTTACCCACCTTTGACACACGTAAGTCCCTATTGTAAAGGACTTTCAAACGTGAATGGGTAGTTATGTGCTCACTTTAGATGGTTGCTGTTCTGTAAGCACATATGCAAGTCCTATTGTGCCTACTTTTGGTATGGGCAAGTCTCTCTCACACACACCTGTAATTTCATGCTGTTGTTCACGCTTTCCTCAGTTGGACTATCCTAGCTTAAATTGTTTGCTATAGTGCTCACTATGCTGACATTAATGACCATGTGACATCTCAGGAAAACTCTTATGTTCAGAAAGAGCAATCGAATAGATTGGGCAATTATAATGGCAGTTCCTATTCTTCTTTAAATAACAACTGTAGCATTCTCCCCATCTGGGCAGCACCAGAATGGGATACTGTTGACGGCGGAGGATCACATTTCTGTGACAACGGCAACAACACCAAACTTAAACTGCGCGGAAGAAAGGCCCGGCAATCTACTTCTGTATCTTGCCATGAAAACCCAATGGATAGTTACAACAAAACAAATTGTGCTATGGTGCTGGAAGATGAGACCCCCAGGTCGGAAGGCACTCAACTAGCTACTGGGGAAGAGCTGTAGACTTTTCAGAGTAAAGCCAGCATTTATGATGTGGTTGGATCAAAGCCCTCGGGAAGTCTGACTGCTGATGTAGCTGTGCATGAAATGAGAGTCAGAAGCTGTAAAGATGTCTTACACATTGGAACATGGAACATACGAAGCATGAACTAAGGGAAGTTGGAGGTGGTCAAGAATGAAATGGAATGTGTACCACTTGATCTGTTGGGTGTCAGCGAACTGAAATGGACTGACATCGGGCACTTTGCATCAGATGATCACATGGTCTACTATGCTGGAAATGAAAGACAAAGAAGAAATGGTGTTGCATTTATAATAAAGAAGAAACTTGCAAGAACTGTAATGAAATATAATGCAGTCAGCGAACGCTTAATCTCTATTCGTCTACGAGGATTGCCTATCAACACAACTATAATGCAAGTATATGCCCCAACAACAGCTGCAGAAGAGAATGAAATTGAAGAGTTCTATGAACAAGTACAAGCTGAAATTAACAGAACATGCAAACAGGATATCCTGATAGTCATGGGTGACTGGAACGCAAAAGTTGGCAACAAAGAAGAAGGCAAATTAGTTGGAAAATATGAACTTGGCAGCAGAAATGAAGCTGGAGAAAGACTGATAGAATTCTGCAAGACCAATGATCTAGTCAACTCAAACACCTTCTTCCAGCAATACAAGAGGCGACTGTACACATGGACCTCACCCAATGGATTGTATAAAAATCAAATTGACTACATCTGTGGAAGTCAATGATGGAAAAGCTCTGTAACATCAACAAAGACAAAACCTGGAGCTGACTGTGGTACAGATCATCAACTACTAGTATGCAAACTCAAGCTAAAGTTGAAAAAGAGCAAACCACTCATGAATGCAGCAAAATATGACCTTGAGAATATACCACTGGAATTTTAAGACTGCCTGCAAAATTGATTTGCTGCTTTAGATACAAATGACAGAGCTCCGGAAGAGTTATGGAATGACATCACTCCGGAAGAGTTATGGAATGACATCAAGAAGGTTGTGTTGGAAGAAAGCGAGAAGTCTCTACAAAAGGTGAAAAAGCAAAAACGGCCAAAATGGATGACGGAAGAAACTCTGAAAATTGCCCAGAAATGCTGAGAAGCTAAAGCCAGAGGAGAAAGAAAGACAATCGCAGAACTCAACAGAGATTTCCAACGTGCAGCAAGACAGGACAAGGAAAAGTACTACAATGACACTTGCAAGGAAATAGAAGCAGAAACTATTAGAGGAAGAACAAGATCGGCTTTCCTAAAGCTACAAGAGTTAAAGAAAAAGTTCCAGCCTCGAATTGGAATGTTACAAGATGCCCAAGGTTCTATGTTGAAGGATGCTGAGAAGATCAAGAAAAGGTGGAAGGAATATACAGAGTTTTTATATGTTAAAGATCAAGTGGACCAACAGCCGTTTCAACCTCTACCTTATGATCGGGAACCATTGGTGATGAAAGAAGAAGTTGAAGCAGCATTGAAAGCCTTATCAAAGAACAAAGCACCAGGCATTGATAGCATTCCCATAGAAGTATTGCAGCAATCTGATGCAGCTGTTACCGTACTTACAAGGCTCTGCCAAGAAATATGGAAGACAACATCATGGCCAACTGACTGGAAAAGATCTGCGTTTATATCAATACTAAAGAAAGGTGATCCAACTGACTGTGGAAATTATCGCACAATCGCTCTGATCCCACATGCCAGCAAGATTCTACTGAAGATTATTCAAAAGAGACTACAACCATACCTGGAACAAGAACTACCTGAAGTGCAAGCAGGGTTCAGGAAAGGGCGAGGAACGAGAGACATCATTGCGGATGTGAGATGGATCCTTGAATAGACTAAAGAATACCAAAAGGATATCTATTTGTGCTTTATTGACTATAGCAAGGCTTTCGACTGTGTAAACCATGAGAAACTCTGGGCCACATTAAGAAGCATGGGTATACCAGAACACCCGATCATTCTCTTGCGCAATCTGTACATTGATCAAGAAGCAACAGTTTGAACGGAACAAGGAGAAACAGAATGGTTTAAAATAAGCAAAGGTGTAAGACAAGGCTGCATACTTTCCCCCTACCTGTTTAATTTATATGCAGAACAAATCATCAGAGAAGCAGGATTGTATGAAGATAACAGAGGTGTGAAGATTGGTGGAAGACTCATCAACAACCTTCGCTATGCTGATGATACCACATTACTGGCTGAAATTGAAGATGATCTGAAACATTTGCTTCTCACAATCAAAGAACATAGTCTCAAAATGGGCCTGCACCTTAATGTAAAGAAGACAAAGATCATGACAACTGGCATAATCAACAGGTTCATCGTTGAAGGAGAAGAAATTGAAATTGTGAACAACTTTAACCTACTTGGATCAACTATCAATAAAGAAGCAACAAGCAGTCAAGAAATCAGACGACGCATTGCTCTTGGCAGAATGGCTATGAAAGACCTAGATAAGATTCTCAAGAGCAGAAATGTCTCTCTCCATACAAAGATTCGACTTGTTCAAGCCATGTTATTTTCAATAACATCATATGGATGTGAAAGCTGGACAGTGAAAAAGATAGACAGGAAGAAAATTGATGCCTTTGAATTATGGTGCTGGCGGCGAATACTGTGTATACCATGGACTGCCCGAAGAACAAACCAGTCGGTACTAGAGGAGATCAAACCTAAGCCTTCTTTAGAAGCTCAGATGACAAGACTTCGACTTTCATACTTTGCACACATCATGCGAAGAGAGAGATCATTAGAGTAAGACATCATGCTTGGCAAGATAGAAGGTCAACGCAAAAGAGGAAGGCCAACAATGAGATGGATCGATACAATAACAGCAGCTATGGGTACCAGTCTGTCAACAATGAGCCGCCTGACTGAAGACCGAACACAATTTAGGATAGCTACCCAGAGGGTCGCCATGAGTCGACTCTGACTCGACGGCACTTAACAACAACAACAACCAAGAGCGCCCAAATATTACAGTACTGTAGGAGACATACTTTGAATATAGGGAATCTATGAAGTTTAAAACAGCATGTGTGGGGGATACTGAATTCTTCACTGTGGTGAAGTATAAAATTGGGGTTCTAACTTGTTCCAGAGGGGAGTATTTTTCAAAATATGACATAGAAATCTGATACTATGGACAGATGGGTTTTGACTCAGATATTCTCTACTGAATTATTTTGAAGAGATTGTCCATTTAATAGCAGAAGTCGGCAGTACTTCCATATTATTTTAGAGAGATTTTAATCAACCCTCAGATGTAATTCTGAATAGATGGTCTCAGCGTAAAGGTAAAAAGCCCAGGGCACTTTAGGTTCTTCTATCCACAGAGAGCCAGGAACCCTACAGTAGGGATTAGACCTACTACTTTCCTCTCCACTCTACATATTCAAGAATAGACTACTTCTTAATCTCTGATTGCTTAAGTACTTGTAATGTAATGGCGTGAGATCATGCAGCTGTTTCTCTTACATTGAAGAGGAATGCTCATTATTATTATGATTTATTAAATTTCAAATTCTACATATGAATTACATTTCCTATGTAATTTACAAATAAAAAACAATATTTACAAATAAAAAGCAATATAAATAAAATTTACAAATAAATAAAGCATTGAAAAACATGAAATGCACAACAAAAAAACAAATAAAACAAAAACAAGAAGTGCAGGACACAACACTATACCAAAAAACAAATCCAAAAACAAAGAAACCTGCATAAAAAAATAGGTCTCTAATGCTGCCACCACACTGTCTTTGCCTAGGTCCCAGCTCCAAGGAACACTGTATATGACAAGATGTCCATCAAGGTAGAAAAGCTACTTCAAAATAGTGGGTTTTGAAAGCAGCTTTAAATTTCTTAGGTATGTTTACTAAACCACGGTAAAGTCACCAGCGGTAAAGGTAGCGCTAAGGTTCCCGAAGCCATATAAGGCTATGGGCGGGTGGGGATAGTCCAGTGTAAAGAGAGCTGTGGGCCATGTAATTCATGGAACGAGGCGCCCTGACCATTTAACTCGCGGTAACGGCACATCTCATGTTAAAGTGACAAGCATTAAGGTGCCCAAGGGCTTTAAGGTGCTTCATCTTAAGGTGCCTGAGCTTAAGGTGCCCTGAGGGGTTAAGGTGTATGAAGTTAAGGTGCCCTGAGGGTTTTAAGGCATTTGAGGTTAAAGCACCCTGAAGGGTTAAGGCGCAAGAAGTTAAGGTGCCCTGAGAGTTTTAAGGCGCCTGAGGTTAAAGCATCCTGAGGGGCTAAGGTGATGAAGCTAAGGCACACTGAGGGGTTAAGGCGCATGAAGTTAAGGTACCCTAAGGGGTTTAGGTGCCCGAACATAAAAAGGCCAAGGGTTTTTAAGGTGCTTCAAGTTGACAAGCATGCATCTAAAGGCAGGAAAACAGCTGTAACCCTAACGCTGGATAGTGCACCACGGAAAGTTAATGTAAAGGTGATGGAAAGAAGGACAGGTGGGAGCTGATGGACCTCCCATATTGGTGGGCACCTATGTGGTGGCCAGTTAGGTGGATGAGCATGTGGGAAGCAGCTGTACTGATGCACAGGATGGTGCCAATATAAAGTGCTGCAATGTCAGCGTGTGGCATAGGATGGGGAAGATGTGTCCCCCAGCCAAGCCAGAAGCATCAGGATGTTTGCACGCCACAGGAGCACAGAGTGGGAGTGGTGACATGAAGATCAGACACAGGAGAGCCCTGACTATCACAGGCATGAAAATGACCTGAGTAGCACACAGTCACAAAAAGAGCAAGTAGGAATCAAACACTTGTCTTTTGCCTATGGGGACATTGCACTAACCAGTTTGCTACACCTCTTGAGCCTGCAATGTTTGGAAATAAAGAACCTGCAGGTCTCTGCCTAAACTGCCTGCCATGTGTGCTGATATAGGGTAACCCCTCCAGTACCCATGATGAACTGCACATACAGAACAGCAGTCTGCAGCTGATCACCAAACGGAGAATGGACAGATACATCACATCAGCTCAGTAAAATGCACTGACAGTGTGTACTGCAATCACATAACAGCTACAAACTGTGCTACTGCGCAGTTTCAGCGGTCACCCTGAGGGTGAGGACAGCCACCCAGCACCTGGTCCCCAGGATTTGCAGATCCCCATCACTGCTAGTTGTCTTGCTGCACTAGTCTCGTTTGGTTCTGTGACACCCCCACTCAGACAGTGATCCTCCTAGCACATTGCATGTTAATGCCCAGTGTTAAACAGCTGATGCCACCTACAGTGGGGGTGCCTAGACTTGCAGTGTGGTTGTCACTAGAGATCTGATGAGCCTACTATTAACACAGGGAGTAGGGCTGGAACATCTCATCTCCCAAGCACCTAAGTCTAACAATCACAGTCAGACAGCACCTGCCACCCACCACTGGGTTTTCTAGACATGCATATACTAACTGTAGAGTCTCCACTGGTCAGTACACATTGCATGTGCATCCAGGCTTGGGATATATGACATGGACATCAACAGGTGGTAAAGCAATCAGGCCCAACAAGAAATGCACTCATATCACTAGAAACAGACACTATATAGCACTATGTGGATACATAGCTGTGCCATGGTCACTAATCGGTCGGGGTGAGAGAGCCCTCTCAGCAGGACATGCTGTGGCCACCCAGGCCATAAATGTGGCAGATGGGCACTACAGCATCTCAGCCATTGATCTTACCTCCGATACAGACCCATCCTGGCCAATCCGCCCTTTTCAGGTGATACCCACAATACTTTGCTCCTCATCATGCACATTTGCAGATTAATACTGGAAACAGCTTAGGCACTGCGAGGCTCAGTGAGGTGGAGAGTCACAAAACAATGGATAGACATACACACACACACTCATATTGCCATGCTGTGAAAAAATGGGGATGGTTGGCATTCGTGATATCAGCTCAAGCATTATTAATATGCACTCCCTGTGCAGAGCTAGTAGCATGCTCTGATGTTACTGCCCACTCAGTGTGCTGGTGCTGTCAGCCTGACTCTCCATCCAGCTGAGGATAGTAGAGCCTGTCTGTGTGGCTGATGTGTGTTTGTGCCCTTGCTGGCTGATTCACTGGGGGATGCACATGTTGGTGTTGGTTTAGCCACAGGGACATACAATGCATAATCCACAGCCTGAACCCAAACCTGTGACTCTCCACTCATATACATACCCACTATGTGCACGGAGCCACAGTGTTGCTATATGGTTATAACACTCCCTGGGGCTGACATACTTCACATCAGACAGACCTTGGCACATGTTGCATTGTGCACTGTGTACAGGACCAGGCATGGTGTTGGTGATGTGCAGTTCCAGCCCATCCAACATGTGGTTTGGCAGGTGCCTAGGGTGCAGGGTCCAGAGAGGGGGGGACAGAGGCATAGATGGACAGCCACACATACCCCCCACAACCATCTGCCTCTCCAGGGACCCCATCACAGCCTGCCAATGTTATGTCTCCTCATCCTGGGGAAGAGATGGCTAAGGGGTGTTAGGTTAGAGGTCTAGGAAATATTGCCCGGAGTGGAACAGGTAAACATAGGTCGATTGTTTATACCATCAGAATTTTGAGAGACTAGGGAACATGCAATATGGCTATAGTGTAACCCATTCCGGACTACTATGTGAAAATACTTTTTTCTTCAACGCGTAATATCATCCTGCAATTCATTACTGGAGGATGTAGTAATGGCTGTTAGTGTAGCTGGGTTTAATAAATGTTTGGATAGGTTCCTGGAGAAGGTCCATAAACCACTGTTTGAGAGGATATGCATGGCTTGCCCCATTACAAGCATTGTGTATCCTGTGTGCCTTTTGGGGAAACTTCTAGATACTTGTGCCCTAGATTGGACACTGTTGGACACAGGATACTGGGCATGATGGGCCTTGGTCAGACACAGTCTTGCATATTTTCAATTCCTATGTTCTTCTGTGCCACCTAGGCAACTGCCTGGTCTTCTCTGTGCACCAGCAGCTCACACTGCATGATCCACATGCACCCTCCTTTGGCCCATTTGCACCATCAACATAGTGCCTTTCATACTTGGGCACTATGATGTTGCTGCAAGTGGATCACTACTATCACTATCTTGGGCTCACCTGACTGTGCAGCACATTGCAGACATTAAAATAGGCTCTCTCCCCTCAAAATGCACCCTTACAGACAGGTTTTGATATGCGTTAAGGTTCTTGACGTTAAGGTGCAGGCGTTAAGGGAGCACCCCTTGTTCCCACCCACTCCCTGCCTATTGATCCCTACTCTCCGCCCATAAGGTGCTTTATGCCGCCGGTACCAGGCCTGGCAATCTACTTCCGGTGACACTGCCAAGAAAACCCAGGAGCTTCTGGGTCGCCAGGAGTCAGGACTGACTCAAAGGCACAAATTGCATTTTTACCATTAACACACGCTTTGACATTTAGGGCATGCTAAGGGTGTAAGGGTGCTGTTAGCACACATTAACGGCACACTTGCTCCTTTACCGCCATTTAGTAAACATACCCCAAAGATTCCAAGTTGTCAAATGGTAGGTCATTCCACAAAGTAGGACCTATGACAATAAATTCATGATGGAGCTGATATTACTTTGGAACAACCAACAGATTCTGGGATAAAGAATGCTGGGTGTGCAAAGGAGAATTGGGAATTAAAGAGCTAGACAAGGGGGGAGAGAGGCAAGATGGCGGTGGTGTGATGCTCCTGGTGAGAGGTCTGGTTCCTGTGGCATGCGGTGTTGGCGTTTCTCTTCTTCTGGAGCCGATATGGGCAGGAGGAAGCGGAAACAAGCTTACCTACCCTCGGGTGAGGCTGGGTCCATCAGTGCCGACCATAAAATGTTGCAGATGTGCGGATTCTCGAAACCAGGGGTGGAAACGGCGTCTTCGGCGGGTCTGGAGTTTTCGCTGGACCTGAGCACATTTGGGGTCTTTCTGTCCCCGGAACAGCGGGCCCCCCCGCCTTGCCCCGGAAGTGATTTTCCCGTCAGAGGAGAGACTCCCGTCAGTGTGACGGCTAGCACGCCAAAGCAGGGAGTTCTTGAGGGCTCTGAAGGCAGTTTGAAAGTCCGTGTGGGTCCCCTGGAAGTGAAACAAGATCGGGGGCTGGCTCGAGGCTAAGAACCAACCCTATCCAGGAGAATGTTGCCCCGGTGGTCACTGCAGGTGTTGGTTGTCTGGTGAGGCCCACTATAGTAACACTTGAGGTGCTATGGGACGCTATTTCCACAATGAACTCTTCTCTTGAGACAATTGCTGCATCTGAAATTAAAACTTTGCGTTCTGATTTGCAAGAGGTCTCCAGGGTTCAAAAGGAACAGGAGGGGAAGTTGGTATGGCTGAGTGGAGAACTGGAGCAACTCCAAGATCTACACTGTGCCCACATGAAAGACCGGAATGTGAACACCAGGAGGTTGGAATATTTGGAGAACCAAGTCCGAAAGAACAACTTGAGACTGGTCAACTTCCCTAGGTCTCCGGTGCTTTCCCATCTGGAAATGGTTCGTAGATACTTCCAGGAGGTCTTGAAGATCCCCAGAGAAGATCTCCTGCCATTAACCAGAACTCAGTATTTAGTAGTGGGTAGACGTAGTCAGGGAGTTAGCAGTGACGCTCTGGAGGTGCCTGGGGACCTTACGGGGTTTCTAGAGAGCTCCTTGAAATTGGTCACTGCCCGTACTACTCTCCTTATTACTTTGGCCCTTGAGACCGATAAAGCTTTAATTCTTCGGTTGTACTTTCGGAATTTCAGTGAGCAGTTTATAGGGCTCATGTGTGCGTATTTTTCCTGACCTTGCTAGAGGTACCCAGCCAAGGAGGAAGGAATTTCTGGGTATTAAGCCCAGAGTACTTTCCCTCGGCTGGACATTTTTGTTGAAGTTTCCTGCTAGATGTTGTGTTTCATTTAAAGAAAAGTTATATATGTTTTTTAGCCCCACCAGCTGCTGGAGTTCCTGATAGCTATGGAGGAATTAGTTGTGGATCTTCCATCTCATACGGCTGACGTATAAGCCTTCCACTGCTATGTTATTATTGTTGTATATTGTATATAAGTATTTTCCTGATGCCTCTCCCATAGTATTGTGGGCTGATTATGGTAATGTAATGATATATATTGTTTCTTGCTATATAAGCATTTAAGATTTTTATTTCCTTTATTACCGTTTTTCTTTCATTCGGTTGTTTGAATGTATTCTCAAAATTCAATAAATATTAAAATTATAAAGAGCTAGACAAGAATAGTGGAAAGCCTGCATAGATATTAGTAACCACTATTGTTCTTTAAGAAGTAGAGTGACATGATCATATTTTCTTGATCCACTAAGGAGATGCAATGCTGTATTCTGTATCATGTGAATCTACTTAATATGCAAAGCTTCAAGCCCTGGTACAGCTGATTGCAGTAATCCAGTCGAGAGATCAGAAGTGCATGTATCAATGAATGATGTGATTTAGGGGTATGTTTGCTAAACTGCGGTAACGTTACAGACCGCACGTTAGGTAACGTTAATGATCGTTAGGTAACGTTAACGCGCGGTATGTAACGTTAATGCGCGTTAACGTTACCTCACGATCGTTAACGTTCCCGGCCGCGGTAAACACCGCAGAGGGTGGAGAGAGGGTGGAGAGAAGGGGTCAATGGGCGGGGAGTGGGCGGGGAGAGACTCCCTGCACACTAACGCGCTGAACTGAAGGGCTGAATCCTACCGCGAATGAAAGTCTGCCGTTAGATGCACATTTGCAGGAGAGAGAAACCATTTCAGTGTCAGCAATGTACAGCATAGGCAGGGAACCCAAGAAACGTGATAGTAGTGTTCCATTTTCAGCAACAGCATAGTGCCCAAGTATGAAAGGCCACTATGGTGATGGTGCAAATGGGGCATAGAGGGCTGCAGGTGGGACATGTAGCGGGGGCAGCTGGGGCACAGTGTGGACTAGGCGGGTGACTAGGTGGCACATAGGAACATAGAAACAGGAAATCAGCATGACAGCAGCTGACAAAGGCCAAACACAATCCACCTACATCTACCTTTGTCCACCCGAGTTAACAGTTGCCTGGGCACTGACCTAACATCCCCCCAGCCAACCTGCCCCCAAGTGGAAGGGACATACTATTGGTAGGCGGTGATGGTAGGGGATGTGAGGATGCTCATGTATGCCCCCTGCCAAAGAGACAAAAAACAGAAGAGTGGCCGGTTCACAAACACAACACTTTTATTGACCAAATAAAAAGTGGCCCAAACCCCCTGCCACAGACCCTTCTCCCTAGGCGACCACCTACCCACACAGTGGATGGCCTGGGACTGCGTACTACTGACAGCATATGGTCATTTCAGCATGGCGGGGGGGGGGGGGGTGCCTGTGCTGGAGGGGGCAGTGGCATCTGCCTGCAGTGGACCTAGGCCAGGGGTGGGCAACTCCAGTCCTGGAGGGCCGCAGACCAGTCAGGTTTTCGGGATATCCCTAATGAATATGCATGAGATATATATGCATTAGAGATATCCTGCCAACCTGACTGGTTTGTGGCCCTCCAGGGCTGGATTAGGAGACCCCTGCCTTACACCTCTGTCATTTAAGATTGTGAGTGGGCAAGGTACAGATGTCTTAGATATCAAAAGGGTATATAGAATGTGTCACATTCCTCCTCGATTCTCACCACCACCAACAATATTTTGGTGGTGGTGAGACGTGAGGAGGAATGTGCCAAATTCTATCTAACCTTTATGATGTCTTGGACATCTGCACCTTGCCCATTCAAAATCTTAAATGACAGAGGTATAAGGCAGGGGTCTCCAAATCCAGCCCTGGAGGGCCACAAACCAGTCAGGTTGGCAGGATATCTCTAATGCATATATATCTCATGCAAATTCATTAGGGATATCCTGAAAACCTGACTGGTCTGCGGCCCTCCAGGATTGGAGTTGCCCACCCCTGACTTAGGCCATGCCCTGTACCAGTACATGGTGTGCAGTGCAACATAAAAGGTCTGGCTAAGGAAAGGTATGGGTAGCCCCAAGGACTAAAGGAAAGGAAAGACATGGAAAGAAACTTCCAATGGTAACTATGAGAAGTAAAGAAAAAAAATATGCTCAAGATGGAGGGGAATTACAAATCCTAAAAGGCATAGACAGGGAGTCAACCTGAGGAAGCATGGGAGCAAGATAGGAGAGGAGAGGAGCCAGGAGTCTGAAGAGCAGGGAGAGATTCTTTCATTCCGAAAGCTGAGCTGAAGAGCCAGTGACTTACAGATACAACAAAAAAACTGCTAAAGAAACTGACTGTGAATTTAAAAGCTTGGCTGTTGAATATTTGGTAAATCTGTGAATTAGAGAAACAGGACTACTAAGAAAATTGGCCTGAGAATTTTGAAGATTGGTTATTGAGTGCTTGGACAGGCCTGAGAATAGAAACAGTAGGACTATGGGATGGATAAAACCAGAGTGGAAGATAAACAACTGCCCACAGACCTTTGATTAAGAAATCTGAGGTGCTCCCTCCAAGCATGCACTATCAAAGAGAAAATATATCTGACCTCTCCTTAAAATGGACCTTATAAGGGTATAAAATATTTAAGGAGTTAGAGAGGAAGCAATCCTTGCAAATGGTAAGAAAATCTAACAAATGGTACAGGAACTAATCCTAAAGTGGTTATTAGGATGCCCATACTTATGCCTTTAATTAACTACATTCTGAGTATGTTAGCAGTGGTCTTGACTCACAAGTTCTATAAAAAGATATTGCAAATTATTTCCTATTTCTTAAGGACTAGGATGACCACTAGGATAGCACTCAAAAATTTTAAAAATCTGGAATGAACTGGAGGTGGGCGTATTCTCTTAGGATGATTGATTGTCATTAGCCTTTTACATTGTTTATCAGATCTGCTCTGGATAAATCCCTGCTTGCCCTGTTATTAGAGCAGGAGAAATATTCGCCCAGTCCTTGGGGTCCTCCTCCCAGAATGGCCGCTCTAAGAAAAAACTGACAAAGCCCATCCTCCAGGCTACTTTAGGGGTACTACACAGACTTGAGTCACTGGTGGATAAATCTTAAGGGTATGTTTACTAAACCGCAGTAAAGGAGCAAGTGTGCCGTTAGCACATGCTAACAGTGCACGTGCGCCCTTAGCGCATCCAAAAAGCTACTTTAGCATGTGCTATCGGTACCGGCATTGTAAAGCATCCTGTGGGCGGAGAGTGGGGCCAGTGGGCGGGAAGTGGGCATGAACAAGGCTTGCTCCCTTAAAGCAAGGCACCTTAATGGCAGGAACCCTAATGTAAATCAAAATCTCGCAGAAAAGGTGTATTTTGAGGAGAGAGAACCTATTTTAACTTCTGCAATGTGATGCACAGACAGGGGAGCCCAAAAAAGTGATAGTAGTGCTCCATTACAGCAACAGCATAGTGCCCAAGTATGAAAGGGCACTATGTTGATGGTGCTAATAAGACAAAGGAGGATGCATGTGGGTCATGCAGTGGGGGTCGCTGGTGCACAAGGTGGACCATGCAGTTGTCTAGGTGGTACATAAAAACATAAGACTTGAAAATATGCCAGACTGTGTCAGACCAAGATCCATCATGCCCAGTCTCCTTGTAAGGTGCCTTGTAAAGTGCCTTATAAGTAAGGTGCCTTGTTAGGTGCCTTATAAGGTGCCTTGTAAGGTACCTTGTAAGGTGCCTTAAAAGTAAGGTGCCTTATAAGGTGCCTTGCTACGCGCCTTGTAAGGTGCCCTACAAGTAAGGTGCCTTGTTAGGTGTCTTATAAGGTGCCTTATAACGTGCCTCATAAGGCGCTTTGTAAGGTGCCCTATAGGGCTCCTTAGGCTAAGCACCGTATTAAGCACCCCTGGACAAGGCACCTTAGAAGGCACCCTGGATTACGGAACCATAGGTTACGGTGGCCTAACCAGGTTATGGTGCCCTAGGTCAGTGTGCCCTAAGGGCTGCAAGGTGCTTCAGGATGACATGCATGACCTGTGAGGCATAGAGACAGATGTAGCCCTAACACTAAGTAGAGCACCGAGGAAAGACAAAGAACGGGTGAGTGAAAGAGGGAGAGCTGGGAGCTGCTGGATCTGCCATATCTGTGGGCATCCCAAGTGGCTGCCAGTACTGTTGATAAACATGGTGGGGGTAACTGTACCACAGCACAGGGTATTGGCAATGTAAAGTACTGGAAAGACAGTGGGTGGCAGAAGATGGGAATACGTGTCCCCCCGTGGAGGTGGAGGTGGCAGGATAGTTACAATGATGGGTGGACAGAGGAGTGGAGGTGCCATGCAGATCAGGCACAGGCAAGGCAAGCACGAAGAGGCACAATGCAAGAAAGGGTAGCAGTGCAGGACATGGGGTGGCAGCCTGCACAGGCAGACAGGACTCTACACAACTGACAGACGCAGATAAACGGACCGAAGGAATGTTGGCAATTGTGGCAAGGGTATTATGGGCTGGCAGCACAGCTCTGCAAAAACATGACTGTTACAGGCATGCAAACTATTTGAGGAGGACAGGCATCAAATGAGGGAACAATGAGGAATTGAATCCATGAACACTGCCAAGAATGTCATTGTACTAACCAGTAGGCTACACCTCCGTGGTGGAGCTTATAGCAATGGCTGGGTACAAAAGGACTGCCAGTCACCACACAACCTGTCTGCTCTGAGTGCCAGGATAGGGTAACCCCACCAATACCCATGATGCAATGCACATGCTGAATAGCAGTCTACAGCTGATCACCAAATGGGGTCTGCACCTCTCCGGTACCTCAGCTTGGAAAGACGAACTGACAGTGCGTGATACTGACACAGAGTAGCTACAGACCATGCCATTGTGCAGGTTCTGTGTTCACCCTGAGGGATAGGATGGGCGCCCAGCACTAGGTCTGCAGTACATGTGGTGCTAGAGATAGGTCCTTCTGTACATCCCCGTCACTACCAGTGTGTGACAGGTGTTCCTTGTAGTGCATCCGAAAGCAATTTGGTGTCCATTTGTATTCTGCGGTCATATGTGGCTCTCTGGGACCAGACACCACCCAGATTAGTGTACACCCAGTGTTAGGATCTGACTGCCATGGGCACATGTTATCAGGGCAGAAAGGTTTTTAGACTTGCATGAGGTTTGTGTAGCAATGCCTCTACAGGTCAAAGTGGTATACAGTATATACCCCAAAGGGCCCACAAACACCCCTTTTTGTGCCTGAGCCCTGGTGAAACAACCTCCATCCTGCTGGTATAAGATAGTCCTCCAGGGTTGGTGGGCTGTAGCCATACCTGTGACTGGGGCAGTGACAAAACAGCAGTAATTCTGGGGTTAGATCTGTAGAACCTCAACTGCCGCACACCACAGTCTACCATTGACCAGCAGACAGCGCAGTCAGACTGCACCTGCAGCACCCTACAAGGTGCTCCAACCATGCACAGACTAACTGCAGACAGTCCATTAGCCATTTAATAGTGCATACTCACAGAAGAACCTATATATGTACACCAGGCAGGTATTTCAGTGATTGGGCCTCTGCACTAGAAACACATAAGTATCACTGGAAGCAGATAGTGTAGAGCGCTATGTGGGAACCTAGACATGCCATGGTCACTTCTCGGTCAGAGTGCCCACCCCCCCCCCCCCCCCAGCATGACATGCTGTGGCCACCCTGTCAATGCAGGCGGTGGTCGGCACTACAGTGTCCCAGCCATTGCCCCCACCCTGTGAAGATGCATCCTGGCCAATCTGCCCTGTCCGGGACATACTCACAATACCTTGCTCCTCATTATGCACATATTCAGGCTAACATTGGTAACAGTGGGACATTGTGGGCCCTGTGAGGTGTGGGCAGCCACAAAACAATGGATAGACATACACACACACACTCCTATTGCAGCATTGTGCAAAGATAGGGGTAGGTATTTGTAGAAAATTACTCCAAACAAACAGACTTTCACAGTAGAAACTTGGAGGGTTTTTTAAATACAAATATCTTATATATGCACGGAATTCGTCTCAGACAATTCGGCTGGTAGTAGCTAGATTGAAAGGAACTTCATCAGCACAGCCTGATAGCATCAATGACTTGTTCCGGCTCTTTTTTAAATTTATATACCCTCTCCCTCTGTGCGTATCAAACTTCCATTCTGATGTATTTGTAACATGAAACTAGCATCATCGAGTTTCAGAAGTTAAGTGCTAGTTTCATGTTACAAATACATCAGAATGGAAGTTTGATACGCACAGAGGGAGAGGGTATATAAATTTAAAAAAGAGCCGGAACAAGTCATTGATGCTATCAGGCTGTGCTGATGAAGTTCCTTTCAATCTAGCTACTACCAGCCGAATTGTCTGAGACGAATTCCGTGCATATATAAGATATTTGTATTTAAAAAACCCTCCAAGTTTCTACTGTGAAAGTCTGTTTGTTTGGAGTAATTTTCTACAAATACCATTGATATTTTATTACTCTATAAATTTGGCCCTAATCGGTTTGAAGATAGGGGTAGGTGGCAACCCTGCCCACCACACTGGTCCTGATCACAGTGCCGACATTGCTAAACTGTGCAGGAGGTAGTAGTAGTGCTCTGGTGATAACTGCAGCTCTGTGCTGAGGCCAACAGCCTGACTCTCCATGCAGCTTTGGATTGTGGATCCTGTGTGAGTAGGTGTTTGTACCCCTATTCGCCGCTGCTTTGGGCTTTGCACATGTTGCTGTTGTATCTGCATTGTAGGGTAAAATGTAAGGACATGCTCTGCAGCTGGGACTTGAATCTCTGACTCTTTGCTTCTGGACACACTGGCTGTGGGTACTGCACCACACTGTTGCCGCAGATGCACAGTAGTCCCTGGAGCTACCTGCATGTTTCCTCAGCCTGACCTTTTATGTTGCACTGCACACCACGTACTGGTACAGGGCATGGCCTAGGTCAACTGCAGGCAGGTGCAACTGCCCCCTCCAGCACGGGCACACACACCCATGCCATGCTGACATGACCATATGCTGTTGGTGCTGGTGGTGAGCAGTCCCAGGCCATCCACTGTGTGGGTAGGCAGTCGCCTAGGGAGTGGGGTCTGGGGTGGGGAGGCATACATGGGCATCTTCACATCCCCCCCATTACCGCCTACCAATATTATGCCCCTTCCGCTTGGGGGCGGGTTGGCTGGGGTGATGTCAGGTCAGTGCCCTGGCAACTGTTAGCTAGGGTGGACCAGGTAGATGTAGGTAGATTGTGTTTGGACTTTGTCAGCTGCTGTCTTGCTGATTTCCAGTTTCTTTGTTCCTATGTGCCACCTAGGTGACTGCCTAGTCCACCCTGTGCCCCAGCTGCCCCTACTGCATGTCCCGCCTGCAGCCCTCTATGCCCCATTTGCATCATTGCCATAGTGGCCTTTCATACTTGGGCACTATGCTGTTGCTGCAAATGGAGCATTACTATCACGTGCTAGGGCTCCCTGCCTATGCAGTACATTGCTGACACTAATAAAATGGTTTCTCTCTCCTGCAAAGGTGAATCTAACGCCGGGTTTTCATTTGCGGTACTTTTCAGCCCTTCATTTTCCCACGTTAGTCTAAAAGGAACCTCTCCCCACCCACTCCCCGCCCATTGACCCCTTCTCTCCAACTCTCTTCACCCTCTGCGGGACTTACTGCGGCCGGTGACTGTAATGCGCGGTAGGTAACGTTAACGCGCATTAAGTAACATTAACGCGCATTAATGTTACTTAACATGCATTAACGTAGCCACTACTACGTTACCACAGTTTAGTAAACATACCCCTTTATCTCTCTAGCATGTCCTGCAGTGACATTGACCAGTCAATACTGTGGTAATTGAAATCACTTTATTATTGTGTTGTAACTTTTATCAGCTTCCCTGATTGCTCTTAGCATTTTATCATCCATCTGTTGATTCTGGCCAGGCTGTTGGCAGTACACCCCCACTGCCATTGCCTTACCCTTTTTACATGGGATTTCTATCCATAGAATTTCTATGGTGTATTTTGTTTCCTGCAAAACTTTAGTCCTGTGTGATTCAATGCCTTCTCTAACCAATTTGATCTACCCTGTCATTGTGATATAGTTTGAGCCCAAACCTCAGTTGTATAGCTTCTGATAAATAGTTGCAATGCTGTAGGAAACCTCAACCAAGATCTTTCTTTGTTTCACAGCTCTCTCATCTGCTCAAATCACCACACAATGGTCCTGACACATATAGATATAACTACTGCACAAGTAACTTGTCTATGACCAAAGTACATAACATCCAAACATCTCTTCAAGCTGCATGCAAGTGCAAAATGCACCTGCAGATAAGGCTATGGCCTCATTAGGAATGTTTTTCTGACATGTATCTGAGTAGTATGCTGGCCAATAGTGATATTAATGATAAACATAAAGCAACACTACTGACAAAGCGTAAAAAGGAAGATATCATATTCGGAAGGGTCTATGCTCTGTCCCCCTACAAAGTGAATGATCCCACATTGAAATAACGGTGATCAGGGTTTTTGTCGTTTATATTGGGCAGGTTTGTTAGGGTGTGCACATGTGCAGCAACAGCAGAGTGGGCACGTAGGAAAGGGCAACTGTACTGATGCTGTAAATGGGATACAGGGGGCTGCAGGCGGCACATGCTGTAGTCCAGCTGGAGCACAGTGCGAACTAGGCAGATGCCTAGGTGGCACATGGGAATGCCGAAACTGAAAAGCAGCAAGACAGCAACTGACGAGGGACCAACATGGGCACGAGTGTGTGTCCCACAGTGTCACAGGGGATATTACCCAGCAGGTACCACCAAGGGCACATAACATTGGCAGGTGGTGCCGGGGGGGAAGCGCGAATGTCCATGTAAGTACCCCTACCCGAGAACCCAAACCATACGCAGCTGCCTACCGGCACACTGGATGGCCTGGGACTGCGCACCACCAGCATAAGGGCAAGTCAGCATGGTGGTGGAGGGGTGCTGGTGGCAGAGGGGGCAGTGGCATCTGCCCACAGAAGACTACAGCCAAGCCCCATTTAGGTGGGTGCCGTGCACTGCAACAGACAAGGTCTGTCTGACGAACAGTCATGGTATCCCCAGGGAATGCTCTGCCCCTGTGGCAACAGTTTGGTGCAGTACACACAGCCAGTGTATTCAGGGGCAGAAGGTCACATGTTCAAGTCCCAGCTGTGGCTCCTGTCTACCTTGTCCCCGTATTTTACCCAGTTCTAAACCATGGTAATAAAGACGGAACCTTTACTGCAGATAAATTAGACATGCCTGAAACACCTATATTTTACCCTATAGAGGACAGACACCATAAACATGTGCAATCCCTAGAGCAGTTTCCCAAATGCAGTCCTGGAGGGCCAAACACCATTCAGGTTGCATGCTGTCCCTATTAAACATGCCTGTGCTGCATTTGTATGCATCGCCCCCATTGTATGCAAATGTATCTCATGCATATTCATTAGGGACAGCATGAAAACCTGAACAGTGCTTGGCCCACCAGGACAGGAGTTGGGAACCTCTGTCCTAGAGCATCGGCCAACAGGGGCAGAAACACCCACACCCACACCCACAGGTCCACTATCCAAAGTCTCAAGGAGAGTCAGGCTGTTGGGCCCTGCACGGAGCAGCACCTCCCAATTCTGGCACCTGCATACCTTAGCAATGCCGTCCTAAACTTGGGAACACATTCAACATATATCAAAAGGTTGCTATGATTAATGTCAGCTAACAAATCCTAAGTTAAACACGATTTGTTGATAGAGATTCATCATAGCAACCTTTCCGATATCTGTGGAGTGTGTTTCAGTTATTGCTTCTGACAGTATTTGCCACCCCAGGGAGTGACCCCAACAGTATTGCGCACCATAGCAATGCCCGCACTGTGCCCAGGACTGGTGTGGTGGCCAGGGCTGCCACAAACTCCATATTTGCACAATGCTGGCATAGGTGTGGGAGTGTGTGTATGTCTATCCAGTGTGTTGTGGCTGCCTACACCTTACTGAGCCCACACTGATTGCACTGTTTCCAGTGTTAGCCTGCCAATGTGCATAATGAGGAGCAAGGTACTTTGGATATGGCCCAGACAGGGTGGCCTGGGCAGGATGCATCTGCACTGGGTATAGGGCAATGGCTGGGACATTGTAGTGCCCAAACACCACCTGCACAGACAGGGTGGCCACAGCATGTCATGCTGGGAGGTCACTCTCACCCTTACTGAGTAGTGCTATGCAGCATTTCTCTCAAGTGATATTTAGGAGGGGGGGGGGTTGTGGGGCACAATCACTGACATATCTGCTTAGTGTGTGTGTTGACATCCCATTTTTGGGTGCACACCGTTTCTCCAGGAACATGCACTATGTACTAGCTAGCAGACTGTCTGCAGTTAGCATATGTATGGCTGGAACACCTTGCAGGGTACAGTGGGTGGAGACTGACTGTGCTCTCTGTTGGTGAATGTCAGATAGTGGTGGGGGGGGGCAGTAGACTTCTCCAGTGTTCTGCCTGTCTGCCTTTGCCTTATGTGATGCAAACAGATCTATATTGATTGCGCTGTAGGGTGCCTGTTCCCCAGCAGGACTGGGGTTGATGGTCCTCTCTATAGCCACCATTGCAGAGATGTACAATGTGGATCTGTTGGTGGGCGATCCTGTCCCCCCACCCTGAGCCACAGAGGACAGGTTGGGTGGTGCTATATAATCCGCTTTTGGGTCCAAACACTCCCCTTCACCTATAACATGTGACCATGGCACCCACACAGGATATGCACCATTCTGGGTGCATCATAGTCCACAAGGGCTAGACACGACTGGGAAATACAGATGGACACAAGTGTATTCTAGGTGTGTCAGCAAGGACTACCTATCACACACTGGCACTGATGGGGACATACAGCATAGCCTATCTCAGCCAAGCCAGGTGCTGCGGACCTGGTGCTGGGTGCCCCCACTTCACCCTCAGGGTGAGCACAGGACCCGCACAATGTCACGGTCTGTAGCTACTCTGTGCCAGTAACACACACAGTCAGTTCCCCCTACCAGGCATAGGTGCTATGGGGGTGCATACCCCATTATGTGATCAGTTGTAGACTGCTGATCTGCATGTGCAGTGCATCATGGGTATGGGTGGGTTTACCCTATCCTGGTAACCACAGCAGACAGTTTGTGTGGTGACCTGCAGTCTTTCTGTAGCAAGCCAGCAGTGTGGTAGTAGCTATAAAGATGTAGCCTACTGGTTACTTAAGTAACTGTGGAGGCAGAGATCATGGGTTTGATCCCACAGTGGTGTTATTTAGGAATGCTGTCTGAGGCTTTTCCTTTTCATGTCAATCAGTGCTGAGAGCAGAAACACCCTCACAGTGCTGCAGCCTAAGGTGCCTCATAGGCGCCCTATAGGGCATATTATAGGGTGCCTTGGCAGACAGGGCACTTTATAATGTGGCTTATAGTGCGCCTTATGAGGCACCTTAGGTTACAGCACTGTGAGGGTGTTTTTGCTGGCAGCACTGATTTAAATTAAAAGAAAATGCCTCAGACAGACTTTTTAGATTACACCACTGCACAATCAAACCCATGACCTCTGCCTCCACAGTCATTGCAGTAACCAGTAGGCTACATCATTACAGCTTCTAGCAGTGCGCTGGCATGTACTTAGGGTTAACACGTGTTAACGTGCCACGGCACCCACTAGCGCACGATACAGATTCTTGCTACCTTAGGACTGGAACGCCCACTCCTTATATGGCATTCTTCACATTATCGCTGCAACTAGCACCGGTAACATTAAGACGGTTTAGTAAACATACACCTAAGTCTTTTGGAAAACTGACCCATTTATTCTTTTGAACAGAAACAAAAACAAGGGAGTGGCAGGTTCACACACAACACCTTTATTAAACAATCAATGGGTGGCCTAAACCCAACACAGGACCATGTTTCGTATTGCACTTCATCAGGGGTTATCAGGGCACACTAAAAAACATATAAAGCATAAAAATATAAATAAGTATAAATAAATAAATACAATTAAAATAATAAAAAAGGCTAAAACAATAAATATTGTAAACATTGATAGTTCAAAAATCAGAAAATTAAAAACTATTTTATTACACTATACTATGAACGCAATAGGTCTTAGGTAAAACGCAAGTTCAGTACATGCATATTTTAAATATCTTTTCTTAAAAATGACACATGAAATTAAAACATCTAGTACTAGAACATTTAAAAAAAAATTTTTAAAAAGTCAGAACAACAAGCAAGGTGAAAACATGATGAGAAGGACAAATAATCAAATTTGTACACTAAAAGAGTACATATAAGAGAGGGACTAAAGGCATGAGGAGGATGAGTTTGGAAAAAGAAGTGAGTATAAAAATGAAAGATGAAAATAAAAAATAAAAGATAAAAAATAAAAAATAAAGAATAGACATTACCTGATTGGTGTGTGGTGGTCATAGACTTCACAATACACATAAATATGTGTAATTGAAGCCACTATTGTTAGAAATAAAAAACTGTTCTGTAAAAGAGAACATAAATTCAGGAAAATTGTCCAAAATCAAACTTATAAAGAAAGAAAATGCATCCCAGGTCAGATACAATATCCATTGTAATAAAGAAGTGCTATGTTCTAGAGGGTGAGTGTCTTATCTATCTGCCATTTAAACATAACATACACTAATAGCTCAATGTTCTATGAATGATGGCTCAATAAACTTAAAGGGGGCAAAGAAGGACCTACAATAAACCCATATTTAAAACCAAGGTCAAATAAGTTATCTATGTATATCAAAGAAACCTCCTTAGCCAACCATGTGAACAAAACTTACGCTGAAAACATAATTGCCTATCCAAAATTATAACTTAAAAGTACGAGTAAGAAACCCTATTCAGGTAGGCCTGTAGACTTGCTATTGAAAAACATCGTTTAAAACCTTAACAACTATCAAATCCAGGTCTATCAGGGCTAATCTATGAAATGCTGGCAAAAGAGCTAGATAGACATAACAAATAAATAATTCATTATACGAAATGTCTTCCAAGAAGGATTAAAAAATAGCTTTTATGTACACCTTTCAAAGTCATGTAATCAAAAACAGCTATAAGTAATGAATCAATAGTGAGCAGCAATGAATCAAATATTGCTAAAAAATATCCAAAAAATATATTGTTGTAAACCATAAATATTTATTAGAGGAATAGAAGAAATTAATATACCATGTTACCCACTGTACAGACCGCCATAAACACTCCTGTATTGATGCAAAAGAACACTGACTTGTATGTATTTTGAAGAACGACCCAAAAATATTAAAAAATGCCTGTTTAAAACTGAAAAAAATGGAAGGATTGAAAAGTAGTTCCACTTGTTTTGAGAAGCCCCAAGGAACAGTTGTCAATACGTGTTACTGCTTCGGGCTTGAGAAGTTGTAAAGGTGCAACATTCAAAAGGACGCTAGCTTATGCATATTTCAAAAAAAGTCCCAGGAATATTGAGAAAGCCTATTTAAAACCCAAAAATATAAACGAGAAGAATTAAAAAGTAATTCTACCTGTTTAGAAAAGCACCAAAAGACGGCTGCAAACGCGTGTGACTCCTTCGAGCTTGGAAATTCAAAAGAACGCTAGCGCATGCGTGTTTAAAAAGATCTTAAAACCGGAAGTATATAAGCCGTAAAAGTTTAAGGTAGCATGCGATCACCTAATCAGCCTACCTTTATAACTTATGCAATTCCTTGGTAAGATTCCAAAAATATTAAAAAATGCCTGTATAAAACTGAAAAAATGGAAGGATTAAAAAGTAGTTCCACTTGTTTTAAGAAGCCCCAAGGAACAGTTGCAATACGTGTTACTGCTTTGGGCTTTAAAAAGTTGTAAAGGTGCAACATTCAAAAGGACGCTAACTTATGCTTATTTAAAAAAAAACGTCCCAAGAATATTGAGAAAGCCTATTTAAAACCCAAAAATATAAACGAAAAGAATTAAAAAGTAATTCTACCTGTTTTGAAAAAGCACCAAAAGACGGCTGCAAATGCGTGTGACTACTTTGAGCTTGGAAATTCAGAAGAACGCTAGCGCATGCGTGTTTAAAAAGATTTTAAAACCGGAAGTACATAAGCCGTAAAAGTATAAGGTAGCATGCGAACACCTAATCAGCCTATCTTTGTAACTTATGCAATTCCTTGGTAAGATTCTAACACTCACACTAAGGTCTATATCGAATTGCTAACCCTGCAAAATGTAAGTTGTGCGTTAAATCCCAAAATTTACTAAAAATATTTGCACCTTCATACATAACTGGAAGGCAAATAACTACCTAAAAAGTTAAAAACCTCCAAGGGCACACAGTAAAAAATCAATGCCCCTCTAAATACCAATAGGGGGAACGGAAACTTGTGTGCTTAAACAACCAATGAAAACCAATTTGAATGAACCATATAAAAAGTTTAGTATAAACATACATGCATATATATATGTATCTACGCATACACACACATATATATACAAGGGGCGGAAAAAAACCTTCCAGCTAACACAAATACAGTGTAAAATGCAAAAAACTAAACTGTCGAAGAGACTATGACAAACATGGGATGTAGAAAACCAAAAACATGGACATGGGAGGGGACCCTTAAAGAAAAACAGACAGGTCTCTCTCTAAATTCAATCCATGAGGAGATAAAGTATCCATCAGAAAAATGTACTTTTGTTCCAGTCGTAGCATCATCTTATCATTGTCTCCACCCCTCCAATTGGGTATCACTTTTTTAATTACAAAGAAACGCAGATCTGATATTTTATGGCCCGTGTCCAGCCAATGTTGGACCAAAGGTTTATCTTCCAATTTCCTTCTTATGCAACTTTTGTGCTCCACTATTCTAACACGTATACTCTGCTTGGTCTTGCCAATGTACAGCTTCTTACATGGACATATAATGATGTAAATAACATTTGCTGTCTCACAATTGGAAAAATCACGAATATAATATTTCTTATTCATGAAAGGATGTGTAAAAAACTTCTGAATTGGCAGCGTGTGTATACATATAGAAGTGTCCACACTGGTATTGACCCTTGTGCATAGAGAGAGGTTTCTTCTCAGTAAGAGCTGATGAAACCAGAAGGTCCCGAAGATTGACATTCCTCTTATGTGCGATCAACAATTCCATCTCTTCAAAACCTGGAATGGCTTGAATCAAGTGCCATTCTTTCCTCAAGATGTCAATAATTCTATGAGATTCCAAGGAATATTTCAATGGACAAACCATTTTGTTCTGAACGTTCCTCGTACCATGTGGCCTGAGTAGATCGGCCCGTGAAGAGTTTCGTGCTCTATTGTAGGCTTTATTGATGGCACTAGACGGATATTGACGCGCCTGAAACCTCTCCTCTAAAACGGTGGATTGAAAACGGTTTAGTAAACATACACCTAAGTCTTTTGGAAAACTGACCCATTTATTCTTTTGAGACAGTTTTTCCAAATGAGTTAGTTTCACACATGCCATGACAGTCACGAACCTAACTTTTAAGCCAGGGTATGTAGATGGTCTCATTCTCTCAAATTTATTGCTAATGCTCAGCATAGTACTTGCATGGTACCTCCTTCTGGAGTCTGTAAGATGTAACATGTATGGGTAATTTATCAAGGTGTGCTTGGAAATTCTTTTAATGAAGCCTGTGGCACCCAACACAATGAGAAATAACTCTGTATCTTTCTGCTACATTTTCATGGTCTCTGACTCCATTTCTTAGTACCTGAAGATCTTGATTGGCTTTATATGTAATCTTCATTAAGAATGTTTAAACTTAGCAATTTCTTCTGAAGCCGGTGCAGAGATGGGCTTTGAGGGTGCACTCGGGCCTGCCCATTTGGAGCAATTGGAATTTTTAGAGAGCTCCCTGGAGGTGGTGACTAGTCGAGCTACATTATTAGTCTGTTTTGCTTTTGAATCTGATCGCAACTCTGTACTTAGATTGTATTTCCGCAAAATGTCTGTTTCCCAATTTATGGGGTCAAAAATGTTGATATTTCCTGACCTTTCTAGAGATACCCAGAAGAGGCAGAAAGAGTTTTTGGCGTTACGTCAAAGATCTACCACTCTGGGTGTTCAATTTAGATTAAAGTATCCATGTAAATGTTTGGTTTTGTATCAATCTAAGCAATTTCTTTTTTTTTTGAACCCCAGCAATTGGTTCAATTTCTTCAGGGGAAGGAGGATGAGGGGAAGGCTTGATTCCTCTACTGGCTGCCATATTTGATATCTGTGCTCCTAAGATGGTAGAGGAGCTCTCCATATTTGAGGGTGGGACTCCCTGTTTCTTTTCTTTTTCTATTTCCTGTTTGGGACCTTATTGGGGGTTTTTGGGGGGGTCTAATTCTAACTTGTAAGATTTCCTATGTTTGAAATGTTTTTCTGTATTTGAAGTGTGCATTGTTACTCAGATGATTCTGGATTAATGTTGGAAATTTAATAAAATTTAAATTGAAAAAAAAAAAGAACATTTAAACTAAAAAAAAAAAGTAGGCTTGTGTGACAACTTAAAAAAAAACATGTTTTTCAGGTGTTACAGGAAGAGGGGCTGTAATCCATGGCCACACAATTCTAGAGATTGTTCCTTCATTACATTTTTTAAGTTATGGCTGTTATATAATGTTTTTTATTTGCTTTTTTTTCATTTTATTTTTTGCCTTTGTCCCTCCCTCTCTTTTCTCTATCTTCCCTCTTTCTGGCTTTTTGCAGCCTTTCACATGACCCCCTGACCCTACCAACAGGGCACGTACTAAGTGGGCAGTAAAGGAAAGAAAGGGCTGACCTGGGAATAGGCACTTCTCGTTGCACAGCTCAGAGCTATGGCCAGAGTACAAGGAGGCAGGGCATATAAATCAGGAAAGCAAACACATGCATAGCGTCCATGCTATGGCCCTGTTGGCAGCAACTGAAGAAGCAGGGAGCCCTGTATAGATGTGGGCAGGTGTCAACAGTGGCCGCTATGTAGAACGGCCATATGAGTTACCCAGAGTACCTGCAGTGAACAGGTTAGCAGACCTATGTAACTGCCCTTATATATGTTGCATAGTACCCTAGCTATTGAAGAGTGCTGCACCCATGTGGGAGAAGGGCGATGCTAGAGACTGCAGATCTGCATGCCCAACATAGTGACCACAGAGAAGGTGTGGGAACACGTGGCTAGGACAGCCAACCACCTTTACAATATGGGGTTCATCCTGTCCAGATGCAGCCCCTTGGTCCACCACAAAGGACAACCATCCCTGTGGACTAACCTTTGCAAGGGGAGGTGGGAGGCAGTCTAGAAAGGACACCCATTCTCCCACCATGGAGAGCTCTCCGAGGACACAATACAGCACTCCTACACAATCCCCATGGAGAGAGGCAACCCCAATCAGCTCCCAACCAGAGCACTCCAACTTTTAGGGAACTGAAGGCTTACAGACCATTGAGAACCCAAAACAGTTCCCTAGGTCTGTGGAACATCTCATCCCCTGGGCAAAGGGGCTGGAGAAGGGGGCACTGATCAGGGATCTCCAACCCAGCTATCCCATGTTCATTGTTGGAAATTGAGGTATCTGCTCAGATCCAGAAGGACAAAGGCATGTCCTCATGTGGTCAGGGTGAGAGGCCATATGCCGACAGGAACAGGACCCATGGCACCCAAATGGGCTTCCAATTGCACACATGACCACTATGTGGCCACACATGCAGTGAAGATGGTGGTCTGACAGCACAGTTTGGTGGCAAATCTGGCTGTGAGCTCCCAGCTACCAAGGTAGAACATGCATGTTAGCCCCATACTAAACCCCATGCTTCCGGATATCACGCTTTAGTAAACATGCCCCTAAAATTCTAGGCAGATAAAAGGATTACATACGTAAAATCATAAAACTACAAACAGATCAAAACTCAAAATACATAGGTCAAAAATAAAAAATAAAACTTTCCTAATAAAACTGAAAAGTTTTATCACCGACCCAAAAAGTAACCCATCCTTCAAAACGCTTAACTGGCCTTAGAATTGTAGCACCTAACCTGGGAAAGTCAATATAAAAAAATAAGCTTTAAGCTTTTTCTGAAAAAAAGAACAGAAGAATAATCTGCCTTAGTTCTTTTGGGAATGAGTTCCAAAGCTGAGGAACTGTGACAGAAAATGTACGAGCTCGAATCGTTTTATGTGAAATCTATACTAATTAATTTTATTAGGTCCCAGAAAAGGATATTTAAATAAAGAATGATCTGGCTGCTAGCAGGTGGCATGGAAAGTTACTTTATTTCAAACCATCAGAGCTTTAATTGAGTAATGAAGCTTCAGTCTGTCAGTTAAAGATAGGAACTAATAAAGCTAGCCTCGTAAGACTCCTACTAAAGTTACTCATCATTAAGAATGTTCTATTGTGTTGCTAAAAGCAGCGGCTTTTTTCTCATGCGCCAGGAATTGCTGGTTCTCTTTAATACTGATATTTATTTTATTTTTCTTGCACTTATAAACCGCAGTCACGATAACTTGTCTTATGCGGTGGACGTAAAACAGAATTTAACACAATACAGAATGAATCCACACTTAACGATCAATAGCCCTACTCTGTTGCAGCATAATTCACATATATTTTAACCATTACATCCTCACTGTATTTAATATTTTTTTCTTATATTTCTAACTTCATTGCCACTAATTTCTCATTTACACAGGTATAACTCGACATTCAAAATGACTAACCTTGTTCTTTATGGAGGTAAATTTATAACAAGGCAACTAGGCAGGAAATGAATATAAGTGCCTAATAGCTGTGCCTGTTTTATAAAGGGGGGAGGGGGGACACAATGCAATCAAAATAAATCCCACTAAAAATAAACATCAATTCCACAGAGGATAATTATAGAACTGTCAGATTTAGAAAAAAATGGACCATCAGATTTATAAAGGGCACTTGTGATATTGCTTCCATCTTTAAGCACTCATGGTTTCATCATCGATCCAATCAAATTTAAACTCTCAAAATCAATATTATAAAGAACTTATCTGAAAAATCCCAAATTGGGGGGGGGGGGGGGGGCTTGTGATCTAGGTCTCAACAGCCGGCTCCTAAATTTGTAGTCTGGATCCTAGATTACAAGAGAATTTGTCAAGGCCTAGTTTATGGACTTTTTCCTCTAGGAACGTGTCCAAACCTTTTTTAAACACAGCTACACTAACAGTTTTGACTACATCCTCTAGCAACAACATGGACATTTTTTGGTCATACACGTGTATTACCTATATGAAATAGGCAACATATATGTAGATCTACTACTGTTTTCCCATTTTCTTCAGGAAAAGAAAGCTTAATAAATCACACTCTTAATGTGCCAATATACAGTGCCAGCAGAAGGCAGTGGCCCCACTCCTCCTCCTCCTCCACCTCCCCCTCCCACCACCTCCAGTGGCCCTTTATAGTTGTGCCTTTTTTTTTGGCTTGGTGATATGTGAAGCAAAATGAAAGTCTCTCTCTTATGCCCACACCCCTTTCTTTCATCCAATCTCTCTCTCTGTTTGCCATGACCCTCTCCCATCCTTTCTTCAGTCTCTCTCACTTTGCCATGATCCCCCAGCCTTCCCCTAGTCTTTCTCTCTCTCTCTCTCTCTCTCTCTCTCTCTCTCATAACCACTTCCCCTTCATCCAGTCTGTCTCACACATGGATTCTTATGCCTAGCTACAGATGCTGAAAAGCGCACCATTTCAGATTTCCCTACCACGAGATCAGTTCGCACTTCCTCCACGGCTCAGCTCAGCCATTCAGATAGCCAATTGCAGTGGGGTGGTTTTAAGCTATGGGTTTCAGTGGGGAGGTCTTAAGCTATGCGTTTTCAGCAGTTAAGGCAAAAATATATATATATTTAGGGGCATGAAATCCCAAGCATCAGAGTGCAATTTCTAGGCACCATGGCAACCTAGCAACTAAAATCTGTCAAGCCCTGCCATAAACCATTACTACACCATGCTCATTCAATCTTCTTTAAATCTGTCCTAGAGAGCTTTTTAATCTGGTTAAGGTGTTAGTGAAAGACCCCCTTCAACAAACAGAAGAACTTGAAATTTCTCCACAAATTTTAGCTGACCACTTTCAGTCCTTAACCTCCACACAAGGTCAACAATCACAGCTTTCTGCTCCTCAACAAAATTTTGCAATTGTCAACTCTCAAGCAACTTGGATATCCTTTTCACCTGTTTCTATAGAACACCTTGAGAGAATCATTTTAGGAATTAATACCACCAATTCCCCTTTGCATCCTTGCCCAGTCAGCTGGATTAAATCAGCCCTTAAAGATTTAATAGGAACATTACTCTAAATTACAAATCTCTCTCTTTCGCTTGGGTACATGCCCACTGATCCAAAAATAGCATCTATTCGCCTGACTAAAAAGGGCACAGCACTAGACCCACCATAACCTAGTTCATACCACCCTATTGCTAGTTTACCCTTTCTAGCAAAGATTATATAAAAGGTTGTTTTAATTCAACTTGAGGAACACATTGACACCCATTTTCCACTTGACATTCAGAAATTTGGCTTTAGGCCGAAGCACGGAGTTGAAACATTGCTGCCCTCACAGACAATATTGTTAAAGGTCCAGACAAACCTAAGTCAGGGTTTGTCCTCATTTTTTTGGATGTCAAAGTGGCTTTTGACTCTGTTCCTCATGATTTACTCATTCAGCATCTACATCTACTGGGCCTAAGAGACGCCACTTTGGGATGGTTTAAATCTTATCTTGAAAATCGACAATTGCAAGCTAAAATTGGCTCTGAAAAATCATTAGCATATGCACAGCAGCAGGGAGTCCCTCCTTACTATTCAACATATTCCTTCAACCTTTATGTTCAATCATATAGGAACACAATATCCTTTACTATGTATATGCTGGTGATGTCATGTTATATTTTTCACTTGACATTAATCACCCAGACATCTCTTCTCTAAAAGAGTGTTTCAGTGCTGTTACTATCTGGCTTATGGAACAAAACTTAGCCATTAACTATAAAAAGACCGAGGTTCTCTACATTTCTAAGGACATTAACTTCACTTCGCCTCCCTACATCACTATTGATGGCACTCAACTTCAAGTGAAATCGGAAATATGTTACCTTAGTATTACTATTGATCAGCATTTCTCCCTTGCTCAAGAGCATTCAACTCCTAAGGCCACTTCTGGAGCCAAATGATTTTCATTCTGTTCTGCAGGCCCTCATTTTTCTACACATTGATTTTTACAGTCTTTTGCTGCAAGGCTTGCCTAACCTAACCACACTATTCACCCGCTTCAACTTGCAATGAACATACTGCTCGGTTCCTTTGCAGTGCTTCCAGATTTGAGCATGTTACACCTCTTTTTAAACAATTACACTGGCTACCAAATTCTCACCGTATTAAATTCAAGTCTTTGCTTACTACTTTTAAAGTTTATCATGGCTTGTCTGCTCTTTATCTTCAAACTCTCATTCAGAAAAATGATAATTACACTTACCTGGTAATTGTAGTTCCTTGAGTGACGACAGTTCAGTCCTCAACCTCTGGGTTGTCAACCTCCTCCTGCAGCTTTGGAGACTGGCACGTCAGAATCATGACATCACTGCATATAGCCTGCTGCACTCTCTCCTCAGATCCAGTGTGACCAGTCTTCATGCAGCAGGAGAACATTGTGAGCCTTGACAGGGGCTCACTGGAGGATCAGATAAGGAGCTTCTAGTATAGTGTAGTGTAGTTGGGAATTCTTTGATTGTTGGTAAATTTTGGGTACTATCCCTGTAAAAAAAAAAAAAGAAAAACCAGAAAAAGGCATTCTTGCTTCCTGCCTGTCTTATAGAGCGCTGGTAGTTATAGAAATGAGTTAAGCGCTGTTGGTGATTTTGCCGGGAGCCGGGAGATCTCTCCCCCCTGACTCTATGGGGGAGAGACCTTCTGCAGCTACAATCCTCTCCCCGAGCGGGCAGCTGAGCAGAGCAGAGCAGTTTCCTGTCCAGCGCGCCGCTTTTTGGTCCGGTGCTTAGGAGTGCATTGGACGAGCGGAACAGGCCTGGCCAGTAAGCATCCCACCGGTTACAGGCTGTTCTCGCGGGCGGTGGGAGGCTTAGCAAGGCTCCGGGGCATTTTGACGCCTTATCTCTCTTCCCGGTCTGTCGGCGGCCATTTTATGCTACCGTGTGGCTGCCTGACGCGCTGAATTCCTCAGGCTGTGCAGCCAGTAGATTCTTTATTTTCTTTGTTTTTTGTTGTTTTCTGTTTCTTTCTCGCCTTACTCGCGTTTCAGGTTAATTTTTCAATTTTCTTGTGTCATGGCCGCTAAAGGGTGGGAGGGGTCTCCTCTGGTGGCTTCGGTGGCAACGGGGCTGCACAGCCGTCAGTTTCTTAGTATTCAGGATTGTAAGGGGTGCTGAGTACAAACATATTGAAAACAAAAAAATAAGTAGGAAAACGGTAACAAGAAGAACTGAATACCATTAGCTCCTTGTTTTGGGGTGTTTGCCTTCCTCATGGCGGCCCGACCACAGTGCATTGTCTGTGGCACCCATAGAGGCATGGTGGCCGATTTGGGTGTGTGCCGCGGCTGTGCTATTCTATCTTCTGCGGTGGAGCACCAGATGGAGATTAAGGAAGCTCCGGAGGCGCAGGTGGCGACGCCTGATGTGCCAGTCTCCAAAGCTACAGGAGGAGGTTGACAAGCCAGAGGTTGAGGAATGAATTGGAGGAACGATAAGGAACACCTGATAAAAGAAGTAGGAGGTCAATTTTCCTCAACTCTCTATATGTACCTTCGGTTTACTCCAAAGTCAGATTTGCAACATCAAGAAAGGCATTCTCTTTCTTTGCACCCACTCTTTGGAATATGCTCCCATATGAAGGACTAGAAAGGGGGACTGTTACTTCTGGAGAGAAATCTGCAACTGTGAGTATATACTTCTGGTAATTTTCTAAAAAGAATTCTTTGTATTAAAGCTACTTAAATCTGTGAACCCACTGTTTTTTGTTGGATCAGTTAGGGCCTAGCAGCAGCAATTAAAATTTGAATTTAAAACACAGAGGAGAGCTTTCTGGTTACATTTCATACCCAGCAGAGAGCTTGTAGTTTAAATTTAATAGTCACTCAGGGCCAAGTAACAGCAAAGTACTTTTAGTTTAAATTTAACACACAGAAGAGAGCTTTCTGGTTAAATTTAGTACCCAGCAGAGAGCTTGTAGTTTAAATTTCATAAGAAGTTAGAGCCTAGCAGCAGCTAAGAGCTATAATTTAAATCAAATCAGAATTTAGCTTACCTCAGCAGCACAAGACAGGGTACTGTGTAGCAGCCCTCTTTTAATAAGTGTTATTTCCCTCCCACCCCTGGGATAATCATAGCTTTATAGGTACTTACACATCTTAAAAGACAGGAGGTGCTTTCAGGTGAAGCTCATTACCCAAATCAGTCATACACTAAGGACCTGAGATTAATTAAGCTTCAGGTGAGCAAGGTAAATTAAACGTATTAGGTACAGTTTTATTGGTATAAATACCCATAGCAACCCCTAGTAAGTAAGAACTTAAAGATCTAGACACAAACTTAAAACTAAGATGCAGACAGCAGTCCAGCAGCGGGATGGGGGCTTTCCAGTCTTTTGCATTGAGTGTCACATGTTGGATTTTCTCCCAGTTGGTGAGAGGTCTTACGTGTGCACTAGGTGCAAGGGGCTCTTTGCTCTCAGGGAACAAGTCTGTTCTCTAGAGGCTAAAGTAGCAGACTTGGAAAACATAAGACAGACAGAGAGGTACATAGACGAGACCTACAGGGATATAATCCTGAAGTCCCACCTCCAGTCTGGCAGCACCCCTATTGCCATGGAGGAGAAAGGTCACGTGACAGGAGAGCATCACCCTGGTGTGGCAGGAAGTGATCCTGTAACTAGGACCTGTCCTCCAGGTGATGTAAAACCCTCTCGCACCGAGGAAGTTTCTCCAGGGCCATGTGCCCATGAGGGAAGGGTTAGGACAGCCGTTATAGTTGGTGATTCGATCATTAGGCATGTAGATAGCTGGGTGGCTGGTGGACATGAGGATCGCCTGGTAACATGCCTGCCTGGTGCGAAGATAGCGGACCTCACGCGCCACCTAGATAAGGTCTTAGATAGTGCTGGGGAGGAGTTTGCTGTCTTGGTACATGTCGGTACCAATGACATAGGAAAATGTGGTAGGGAAGTTCTGGAGGCAAAATTTAGGCTTTTAGGTAGGAAGTTGAAATCCAGAACTTCCATGGTAGCATTCTCCGAAATGCTTCCTGTTCCATGCACAGGACCCAAAAGGCAGGCAGAGCTCCGGAGTCTCAATGCGTGGATGAGACAATGGTGCAGAGATGAGGGTTTTGGATTTGTTAGGAACTTGGGAACATTCTGGGGAAAGGAGGGGCTCTTCCGAAGGGATGGGCTTCACCTTAACCGGGATGGAACCAGGCTGCTGGCATTGACCTTTAAAAAGGAGATAGAGCAGCTTTTAAACTAGATATTAGGGGAAAGCCGACAGTCGCCCAAGAGCGGATGGTTCGGAAGAATGTATCCTTGAAGGATACTACCAAAAGCAGAGAGGTTCCACAAAAGAGTAAAGTAGCCCAAATGCCCTCAAGTATGGAGCAGACAGAGCTTAAAGATCCCAATTTACCCATGTCTAACAACAGCCAAATTAACATGAATAAAATACATTCTCTAAAATGCTTGTATGCAAATGCTAGAAGTCTAAAGAATAAGATGGGAGAGTTAGAATATATAGCACTCAATGAAAGGTTAGATATGATTGGAATATCAGAGACATGGTGGAAGGAGGATAACCAGTGGGACACTGTGATACCTGGGTACAAACTATATCGTAATGATAGAGCTGATCAAATTGGTGGAGGGGTTGCGCTCTATGTTAGAGAGGGCATTGACTCAGAAAGGATTAAAGTTTTGCAGGAAACAAAATCTGCTGTAGAATCTATATGGATTGAAATTCCATATAAAATGGGGAAGGCAATGGCAGTGGGGGTGTACTATCGAGCACCTGGCCAGAATGACCAAATGGATGATGAAATGCTCAAAGAAATCAAGGAAGCTAACAAAAGTTACAGTGCAGTAATAATAATGGGTGATTTCAATTACCCCGGTATCGACTGGGTCAGTGTCACGTCAGGACATGCTAGGGAGATAAAGTTCCTAGATGAAATAAATGACTGCTTCTTGGAGCAGCTGGTTCATGAACCGACCAGAGGGGAAGCCATATTAGACCTAATCCTTAGTGGAACACCAGATCTAGTGCAAGAGATAAGGGTGTTGGGGCCACTTGGCAATAGTGATCATAGCATGATCGCCTTTGATTTAATTAGTGGAGGAGGGATAGTAAGGAAATCCACAGTACTGCCTTTTAACTTTCGAAAGGGAGAGACTATGATAAAATGAGGAAAACAGTTAAGAAAAAACTAAAAGGAGCAGTTGCAAAGGTTAAAGACGTACATCAGGCTTGGCTGTTGTTGAAAAATACTATCTTGGAAGCCCAGACCAGCTGTATTTCACGCTTTAAGAAAAGTGGAAGGAAGTCCAAAAAACTGCCAGCATGGTTTAAAGGTGAGGTCAGAGAGGCTGTTGTTGCCAAAAAAGCATCTTTCAGGAAATGGAAAAAAAGAGCCAAACGACGAAACCTGGAAACAGCACAAGCACTGGCAAGTCAAATGCAAGGCATTGATCAGGCAGGCAAAGGGAGAATTTGAGAAGAAGCTTGCTGCGGAAGCAAAAACGCGAAGTAAAGACCTTTTCAAGTACATTCGTAGCAAAAAATCTGTGAGAGAGTCAGTTGGTCCATTGGATGATAAAGGGGTTAAAGGAGCACTAAGAGGCGACAAGGCGATAGCGGAGAGATTGAATGAATTCTTTGCTTCAGTCTTTACTGAGGAAGATGTAGGGATGTTACCCATGAGTGAAGTGGTATTTAAAGGTGCGGAAGAATTGAAGGAAATATCGATACATCGGGAAGATGTCTTACAACTATTAGATAAACTGAAGAGTAGCAAATCACCTGGGCCGGATGGTATACATCCAAGGGTGTTGAAAGAACTGAAATATGAGATTGCAGACCTGCTATTAGTAATCTGTGAACTATCATTAAAATCATCTCTAATACCTGAAGATTGGAGGATCGCCAATGTAACACCAATTTTTAAAAAGGGTTCCAGGGGTGATCCGGGAAACTACAGACCGGTGAGCCTGACATCAGTACCGGGAAAAATGGTAGAAACCATCATAAAGAATAAAATTACTCAGCATGTAGATAGTCATGACCTAATGGGAGACAGCCAACATGGCTTTAGACAAGGAAGATCTTGTCTTACTAATCTGTTATGTTTCTTTGAAGGAGTGAATAATCAAGTGGACAAAGGTGAGTCGGTTGATATTGTGTATCTGGACTTTCAGAAAGCCTTTGACAAGGTCCCTCATCAGAGACTTTTGGCAAAACTAAAGAGTAATGGGATAGGAGGCAGTGTACTATTGTGGATCAGGAACTGGTTAAAAGATAGAAAGCAGAGGGTAGGGCTAAATGGCCAATTTTCCCAATGGAGAAAGGTGAATAGTGGTGTACCACAGGGATCTGTGCTGGGTCCGCTGCTTTTTGACATATTCATACATGACCTGGTAAGTGGAATCACGAGTGAGGTTATCAAATTTGCAGATGACACAAAACTATTTAAAGTTGTTAAAACCCAAGAGGATTGTGGAAAATTGCAAGAGGATCTTGATAAATTGGAAGACTGGGCATCAAAATGGCAGATGAAATTTAATGTGGACAAGTGCAAGGTTATGCATCTAGGGAAGAACAACCCAAACTATGGTTACACGATGCAAGGTTCCACATTAGGAACCACCACCCAGGAAAAAGATTTAGGCGTCATTGTGGATACCATGTTAAAACCCTCGGCCCAGTGTGCAGCGGCGGCCAAGAGAGCAAATAGAATGCTAGATATGATAAGGAAAGGAATGGAAAATAAAACAAAAGATATTATAATGCCTCTATATTGTTCCATGGTGAGACCGCACCTTGAATATTGTGTGCAATTCTGGTCGCCGTATCTTAAAAAGGATATAGAGTTATTAGAAAAGGTTCAGAGAAGAGCCACCAAAATGGTAAAGGGGATGGAAGGATACTCCTATGAAGAAAGGCTAAAAAGGTTGGGGCTCTTTAACCTGGAAAAGAGACGGCTGAGGGGAGATATGATAGAAGTCTATAAATTAATGAACGGAGTGGAACGGGTAAACGTAGATCGATTGTTTACCTTATCAGAATATAGAAAGACTAGGGGACATGCAATGAAGCTACAGGGTAAACTATTTAAGACTAATAAAAGAAAATATTTTTTCACTCAACGTGTAATCAAACTCTGGAATTTGTTATCGGAGGATGTAGTAAAGGCTGTTAGTGTAGCTGGGTTTAAAAAAGGTTTGGAAAAGTTCCTGGAGGAAAGGTCCATAAACCATTATTAAGAAGGGACCCAGGATATCAATGCTTGAACCAATACAAGCATTGTGGAACCTTTGTCCCTTGGGGAAACTGCTAGGTACGTATGACCTAGATTGGCCACTGTTGGAAACAGAATACTGGGCTTGATGGACCTTGGTCTGACCCAGTATGGCATATCTTATGATCTTATGTTCTTATGTTATGTTCTTATGAACTTCGTGCCATTAACGATTTACTGGCCTTTAAAAGAAAACTTAAGACATTCTTATTTAATGAACACTTCTCAAATGCTTCAATTTAATTCTCAGAATAGATTTTTCTATTATGTCTTTACTGTCACTTTTGCTTTGTTTTTTCCTTTCTGTCAATTTTTCTTCCATGTGAGTCTTTTGGCATGTTGTTTACTGTGAACCGCTTAGACTCTTAGGGGTATGTTTACTAAACCGCGCACACTTGCGCGGCGCACAGTAGCATATGCTAATGATGCACTTAAGTGCTCTTAAGTGCCCCGCACGTGTGCGCGTCACACTAACGGGCCCCCACACACGTGCCCCTCACACTGACGGGCCCGCGCAAGTGTGCGGTGCGCTGATGTGTGATAGAGGCGTGGAAAGGCATTTTGAGGGTGGAGGAAGGCTCCCGAGGGGCGGGGGGACGGGGTCAAAGGGGGAAGAGTGGGAGGGGAGAGGCTCCACGCACAGGAGCGGGGCTGAATTTCGGCCAAAAAAATACCGCGAGTGAAACCCTCGCGTTAGAGACGATTTAAAGAAAAGAGAAAACATTTCCGTCAGCAATGTACAGCAAAACCGGGGAAACCTGCAAAACGTGAGCAGTGTGATACATGTGCACAGAACAAAATAGCAAATATAAATTGAAAATGACCACAACAAATTCCAATAAAATTATAATCCAGCTGGGTAACAGTGATATTAATGGGCAACCATAAAAAACACTCCCAGGACAGCTCCAAAAAAAAGAAATGATTTTTGGAAGGGTCTACGCTCCGTAAACTCTTTCAAAAATCACTGCATTTTATTGGAGCTTTCCTGGGAGTGTTTTTTATGGTTGCCCATTGATATCACTGTTGCCCAGCTTGGTTTTGGTTTTCTTCCCCTTTTTTGGAGGTCATTTTTTAGGTTTATTTGCACCTTTGTCCCCATACAAGGTAAACGAGCCCACAGTAAAATTGTGCAGAGCAGGGTGTCTGACTTGTGCAGCCAGGTTTCCTATCTCCATAGACTGCCCTGTCTCTGTGGCCACAGTGTGGTGCAGCGGACACAGCCAGTGCCTGTAGGACCAGAGAGTCACAGGTTCAAATCTCAGCTGGGGCACCTTCCAACCCAGTCTCCATAGTTTTACCCACCACTAAACAGTGATAGTAAAGACACTTCTTTATTGCTGAGAACATAAGCATGGTTCAAACACCCATATTTTACCCTACACCGCACACAAACCATAACAATGGGCATTACCTACAGCCGAGTCCCCCAAATTCAGTCCTGGAGTGCCACAACTCAATCAGGTCATATGCTTTTTCCCAGATAAGGACATGTCTGCATGTTGGCGGAGGGTACAGGTGGTGTAGGGGGCAGTGGCTGCAAGCCACAGCAGACAGTGGTCTAGGCGTGTGCAGGCTGGCACCGTCCACCGCAACAGACAGGCTCTGTTGGATGTACAGTCATGGACTCCCCAGGGAAGGCAGCATATCTGTGGCAACACAGTGGTGCAGTGCACACCGACATTGGGTGCAGGAACAGAAGGTCACAGGTTCAAAGACCAGCTGGGGCTACCTCCAATTCTGTCCACATGTTTTTCCCACAACTAAACCGTGATAGTAAGGACAAACCTTTATTGCTGAGAACATACGCATGGTTAATACGCCTATATTTTACTACACCAAACACAGACACCATAAACAGCCGCATTACCTAGAGCAGAGTCTCCCAAATGCAGTCCTGGAGGGCCCCACACCATTCAGGTTTCATGCTGCCTCTAATAAAGATGCCTGTGCTGCATATCTATGCACCACCCCCATGGTATGCAGATGTAGCTCATGAATATTTATGAGGGACAGCATGAAAACCCGAACAGTGTTTGGAACAACAGGACTGGAGTTGGGAAACTCTGCCGTAAAGCAGCAGCCAACAGGGCCAGACACACCCACACACACACCCACAGGCCCATTGGCCAATGCCTCCTGGAGAGGCAGGACATTGGGCCCTGCCTGTATCTCCCAATACTAGCAGTTGCATGCCTTAGCAATGCCACCCTACACCTGGGTATATGGTACACAGCTATCAAATGTTTCCCATGATAACTGGCAGATATCAATTCCTACGTTAAGCACATTTTGCTCCTTGGGCTCCATCATAACAATCATTCTGATGTCTGCGGTGTGTGCTGCAGGTCTGGTCTCTGACAGTGTTTACTGCCCTGGGGAGTGACCCCCAACAGTATTGCGTACCATATCCATGCCTGTACTGTGCCCAGGACTGGTGTGGTGGGTATGGCTGCTGAACCCCTCTATAGTAGCACAATGCTGGCATAGGTGTGGGGGTGGCTGTCTGTCTATCCAGTGTGTGGTGGCTGCAAACACCTTCCACAGCCCACACTGCCAGCAATGTTGCCAGTACTGGGCTGCCAATGTGCATAATGAGGAGCAAGGTACCATGGGTATAGGCCGGACAGGGTGGCCTGGCCAGGGTTCATCTGCACAGGGCATAGGACACTGACTGGGACATTTTAGTGCCTGGCCACCACTTACACGGACAGGGTAACCTCAGAATGTCTTGCTGAGAGATCACTCTCACCCTGACTGTGCAGTGACCACAGCATGGCTAGGCACCCCCATAGTGCCCTATAGTATTTCTTTCATGTGATAGATATGGGTTTCCTTTTGGGGCCCAGTCACTAATCTATCTGTTTGCTGTGTATGCTAGCATCCCAGTTCTGGGTGCATGTATCTCCACTGGGAACATGCACTGTGGACTAACTAGCACACTGTTTACAGCTGGTATGTGTTGTGATGGAGTAGGGTGCAGTGGATGATGAATTGCTGCAGGAGAATATCAGATGGTGGTGGGGTGCAGCTCACCCTATCCAGGCCTAATGTCTGTCTGCTATTGTGATTGTGTTATGGATGTGTATAGAGCTGCATTGACTGCCCTGTGAGGTGTCTGTTCTCTCAGCAGGACTGGGGTTGACAGACCCCTCTACTGCCACCTTTGCAGGGTGGTAGAATGTGGATCTATTGATGGGAGACCCTGTTTGCCACGGGGGGGGGGGGGGGTGGTGTGCGCGCGCATGGCCCACCTGGGGGGGGTCCATACCTGACTGAGTCAGACAGAGATATCCAAGATGTTTGTGCAGAAACTACCTATCTCACACATTAACACTGCTTTGGAGCTCTGGCATGGCCTTTTTCAGCCATGGAAGGTGTTGTGGACCTGGTCCTGCGTGCCTCATTGCACCCTCAGGGTGAGCACAGTACCCGCACAATGTGACGGTGTGTAGGTACTCTGTGCCAGTAAAACACACGGTCAGTACCCCCTACCAGACCGAGGTGGTGTGTGGGTGCACATGGTCACTTCCCTCTACCGGGCCGAGGTGCTGTGGAGGTGCATTGCCCATCTTGTGTTAATCTGTGGACAGCTGATTTGCATGTGCAGTGCATCATGGGTATGGGTGGGCTAACCCTATCCTGGTGACCACAGCAGACTGTCTGCATGGTGACGTGCATGCTCTCTGCAGCCAGCACTGTGCTTGCTAGCAGCTGTAGCCCAATGGTTACTGCACTGCCTCTGAAGCCAGGAGCCATGGGTTCAAACCCACAGTGGGGTTATTTGATAGGGTTGTCCAATGCATTTTTTTTTATGTACATATTTTGATGCCAGCAAAAACACCCTCAGCGTACTGTACCCATAATGTGCTTCTGAGAGTGCTTTATAGGGCGCCCTATAGGGCACCTTATGGTTCCCATCCATATAAGGTGCACTATACAATATCCTGTGACACAACCTATAGGGTGCCCTATAGGGGACATTTTAGGGTGCTGTGGCGGACAGTGCAATTTATAATGTGCCCTATGGAGTGCCTTATAGGGTGCCTTATACGGCACCTTCAATTACGGCACGTGAGGGCGTGTTTGCTGGCAGCAATTAATAACATAAAAATAAGTGCTGCAGGACAAAATATGTACAATGCAAAGCTGATGCCACAGCCAGCCTTACGTATTAGGCACACTGGGGAGCAAACTCATGACCCCTGTATCAGCAGTCAGTGCCTTAACCATTGTGCTCCACTGCTGCTCCTCCTTGCCTGTCAGTGCACCTACTTATGCTTTTCATTCCTTAAACTGCACAGTGCTGCCATAAAAAACAGTACACTGACCTTGCGGTACCTCATACGGCACCCTCTAAAGCGCCCTATAAGCAACATTCTTGGGTGCCTTGGCTGACAGTGCACTTTAAAATGTGCCTTATAGGGCGCCTTATGTTAACACGCTTTGAGAGTGCGTTTGCTAGTAGTGATAATTAAAATATGAATAAAATGCCTCCTAAAGCATTCTTCCCCATAATATGTTATGCCTCAGCCAGCCTTGTTCATTGGGCACTTTGGGGGATTGAACCCCTGATCCCTGCACCATTTGTCAGTGTCTTAACTATTGTGCTGTGGCTCTGCTCCTTTTTTTTGCACTTCAGCGCGCCACTTATGCCTCCCACGCAGCTATCTCATGCGCTAAGGTGCGGGGCGCACATGGGCGCCGCGCACCTTAGCGCATATGTAAATTCCGGCTTTTCTTTTTCAGGACGGAACGCCCACTCCTTATATGGCACCCGCACACTACCGGGGCCCGCACTCTACCGGGGTTTTAGTAAACATACCCCTTAGGGTTATGTTTACTAAACCACGGTAAAGGAGCAAGTGTGCCGTTAGCATGGGCTAACTGTGCATCTGCGACCTTAGCGCATCCAAAATGCCACTTTAGCATGCGCTAACAGTACCAGCCACTTTAGCGTGCGCTAACAGTACCCGTGGGCAGAGAGAAGGCATGTATGGGACGGAGAGTGGGGATCAATGGACAGGGAGTGGGCGGGAACAAGGCTTGCTCCCTTAACGCAAGCATCTTAACGGCAGGAACCCTAACGCAACTCAAAACCTCGCAGAAAGGGTGTTTTTTGAGGAGAGAGAGAGCCTATTTTAATGTCTGCAATGTGATGCACAGTCAGGGGAGCCCAAGTGAGTAATAGTAGTGCTCTGTTAGTAGCAACAACATAGTGCCCAAGTATGAAAGGGCACTATATTGATGGTGCAAATGGGGACAAAGGAAGTGGCACATGGATCATGCAGTGGGGGCTGCTGGTGCACAGGGGGGGACCAGGCAGCTGTCTACATGGCACATAGAAAACATAAGACTATAAAATATGCCAAACTGTGTCAGTCCAATGTCCATCATGCCCTGTAACCTATGTCCAACAGTGGACAATCTAGGTCACAAGTACCTAGCAGTTTCTCCAAAAGACACACAGGATCCACAATAACTGTAATGGGACAAGCAGTGCATAGCCTAGGTCCCCCTTATCAATGGTTTATTGGTTTATGGACCGTTACCAAGGAACCCGTCCAAAGTTTTTTAAACCCAGCTACACTGACAGCTTTTACCACATCCTCCGGTAATGGATTGCAGAGTTTGAATACGCATTGACTGAAAGAATATTTTCACCTAGAAGACCCAAATGGGTTACACTGTAGCTGCATTGCAGGTCCCTTAGTCTGCCCACAGTCTGATGGCATAAAAAAGCAACCTGTTTACCTGTTCCATTCCAGTCAATAATCTATAGACCTCTATCATATCTCCCCTCAACCGTCCCTGCCCCAAGTTGATGAGTCCCAACCTTATTAGCCTCTCCACAAAGGGATATACTGCCATCCACAGTACCATCTGTGATGTTCATCATGAACCCACAGTGACAGTGTCAGCACACAGTCTTGCTACTGCTGCAAAAAAGCAATGGAGGAGAAGTGGCCTAGTGATTGGGGCAAGGTACCCCAGGCTAGAAGGTCAGTGGTTCAAATCCCACTAGAGGACAGCAACCTTGGGCCAGAAGGACTGGGGTTTCTAGTCCCACAGGTGCTCCCTGTGGTCAACTTTAGCCCACAGTACAGTGTACAGCACCAACATGTGCAACCCCCAATGAATCAGCCAGCAAGGATACAAACATACATCAGCCACTCAGACAGGCTCCACTATTCATAGCTGCATGAAGAGTCAGGCTAATAGTACCAGCACACTGAGTAGGCATTAACATCAGAGCACACAACTAGCTCCTGCACAAGGAGCACACACTAACAATGTTCAAGCTGATATTGACACCAAGATGGCAGACAGGAATGTCAACCATCCCCATTTTTGTACAATGCGTCATTATGAGTGTGTGTATGAGTGAGTGTGTGTGTGTGCGTATGTCTATCAATTTAGTCATGGTTTTCTACCCCTCACTGAGCCTCACAGTGCCTAAGCAGTTTCCAGGGTTAGTCTGCAAATGTCCATGATGAGGAGCAAAGTATTGTGGGTATGGGCTGAAACAGGACAGATTGGCCAGGATGGGTCTGCACTGGAGGTAGGGTGAATGGCTGAGACATCGTAGTGCCCATCTGCCACATGCATGGCCTGGAGGGCACTCTCACTCCGACTGAGCAGTGACCATGGCACAGCTATATATCCACATAGTGCTGTATAGTGTCTGGTTCTAATGATGCGGGTGTATCTCCTGTCCTGGGAGTCTGATTACTGAACTAACTGATGGGTGCACATGGTTGCTCAGTGAATGTGCAATGTGTACTGACCAGCAGTCTGCAGTTGGTATGTACCTGACTGGAAAATCCAGTGGTGGGCAGCAGGAGCGGTCTGACTGCTTTTTGTGGGTGAATGATAGACCTAGGTGGTTGGGATGAAAGGTGTTCCAGGCCTACTCCCAGTGGTGCTGGTAAGGCCAGAAGGACACTATTAAAAACCCAGTGCAAATCTAGAGGCGCTGTCCCCCCCCAGATAGTTGGCCACCATGGCATCAGCATTGCAACACTGGCTATTGACATGCACTATTCTAGGTGGGTCCCTATCTGACAGGGCTAGAGCCAGATGCGACTAACACATTCACACAACAGACAATATCTGCCACACACTAGCAATGATGGGGATCTGCATCAGATACCATCTCTTGCACTGCAGGTACTGGGGACCTGGTGCTGGGTGCCCATCCTCACCCTCAGTGTGACCACAGAAACTGCTCAGTAGCACGGTTTGTAGCTACTCTGCACTTGTATCACACACTGTCAGTGCATCTTACTGAGTTGAGGTGATGGATAAGTGCATTCTCCATTTGGTGATCAGCAAACAATTTAGACAGTGATCTACAGTCTCTTTGCATCCAAATATTGCTATGCAGAGAGGGGAGGAGGTGTAGCCTACAGGTTAGTGCAATGTCTCCATACACAGAGGGCAGGGTTTGATTCCTACTTGTTCTTTTTATGACTGTGCTACTCAGATCATTTTTATGCCTGTAACAGTTAGGGCTCTGCAGATTGGTGCTGCCAGCCCATACCACCCTCTCCTCAGCTGCCATCCATCCTTCAGCCCATCAATCTGCCTCTGCTGGCTGTGTACAGTCCTGTCTTCTTGTGCAGGCTGCTACTCCATGACCTACACTAGTACTCTTTTTAGCATTACGGCTCTTCATGTTCCCCTCTCCTGTGCTTGATCTGTACGTAATTACTACTACTCTGTCCTCCTGTCGCTGCAAACATCCTGCTGCTTCTGCTTCTGCTGGGGGACAACCTATGCCACCCACTGTCATTGCAGCACTTAACATTGGTACCACCCTGTGCATTGTGCCCCCCACATGCTTGTCAGCTTTACTGGCTGCCGCATAGGGTGCCCACCGACATGGCAGGTCCATCAACTCCCACCTGTCCTTCCTTCATCACCTTTACATTGACATTCCTTGGTGCTCTATCCTGAGTTTGGGTTACAGCTATTTTCCTGCCTTTAGGTGCATGCTTTCCACCTTAGGGCACCTTGTCTCTCCTTAGGATGCCTTATCTCATGTTCAGACGCTGTATCTCCTGTTTAGATGCCTTATCTCCTGTTAGGGCACCTTATCACCTCTTAAGTCACCATGTCTCTCCTTAAGGCATCTTGTCACCTTACCGCACTTGATCCTGTTAGCTCATGTTAAATGGCCCAAGGCACCCTAATGCTGGCAAGCCCCTACCAGCCCACTGCCTTGTATGGCTTCAAGAACCTTAACGCTTCCCTTAAGAACATAAGAACATAAGATATGCCATACTGGGTCAGACCAAGGTCCATCAAGCCCAGTATCCTGTTTCCAACAGTGGCCAATCTAGGTCATACGTACCTAGCAGTTTCCCCAAAAGACACAGGTTCTGCAATGCTTGTACTGGGTCAAGCATTGATATCCTGGGTCCCTTCTTAATAATGGTTTATGGACCTTTCCTCCAGGAACTTGTCCAAACCTTTTTTAAACCCAGCTACACTAACAGCCTTTACTACATCCTCCGGTAACAAATTCCAGAGTTTGATTACACGTTGAGTGAAAAAATATTTTCTCTTATTTGTCTTAAATAGTTTACCCTGTAGCTTCATTGCATGTCCCCTAGTCTTCCTATATTCTGATAACGTAAACAGTCGATCTACGTTTATCCGTTCCACTCCTTTCATTAATTTATAGACTTCTATCATATCTCCCCATATCTTACCGCCAGTGACTTGACCACAGTTTAGTAAACATACCCCTTAGATTTGCAGTATATAAAATTAGTTATATAAATAAAGACGTAAAGTGAACTGGGGAATCTATCTATCTTTGGACTCCTGCTGAGTACGTGGGACCTGGATTGGCTACTGTTGGAAACAGGAGATACTAGGCTTAATGTAGTGAAAAAAATCACTATAGGGAACAGCTGACGCTCACATCATCGGTCACAAAAGCCTACCATACCACCAGAAACATTCTCTACAAACATTCAAACAATCACACCAAAACAAATACCACTGGGAAAACACTCCTTATGCAATACCTCAAACAAACACTACCACATACATACACAAAGCGTCTTATTATATTTAATTGTACCAATCTGCACAATAATTAATTACACCAATTTGCACAAAACTCCAATTTGCACAAAACTCCACTGGGACTGCATACGGATCCCTAAAGAAGAAAAATCTAGAATAAATGTCTAAACATTTCACCAACTCATCCAGGTCTACAATTACTTAACTGCTCAAACCTCCATTATCCCCACCGTCTAACAAGACGGCGCGTGACGCACTACTTATCGCAAAAAACAACCAATCCACAACCTCACCCAGAAATGACATCACCATACACACAACGTAACTTTAAACTAGCCACTCATACAATCATACAAAAAATTCGTACAAAAAAGGCAGGTTGAAACTACATAGCCCCATCACGCAAAACTGCCCTGATAACAATCTCAAAAAAACAAGGTCCATTCGATTTTATCATTTAGACCACTTGGATGCAAAGTCTGTAGTGTGAAAATCCATCATTGTTCCTTCCGCAGTAGCAATTTATTTCGATCTCCTCCTCTAATGTTCTGAGGGACATGTTCCAAAACTGTGCAGCAGAGATCCTCAAACCGATGATTAAAATCAATACAATGTTGTACTAAAGGTGTATCAATTCATGCTGCATGAAGACTATATTTATGTTCAGCTAAATGCGTTCTCAATGGCCATGTAGTTTTACCAATATAGAGTTTAGGGCAAGAACACCATAGTCCATAAACCACATATGATGTGTTACACGTCGTAGCGCTATATAGCCGCCGGGCACTCTTTTGATATTCAGCACAAACTGTGCCCTTCATAAGACTGCAAAATGAACAATGATTACATGCTGAATGTCCTAGTGTAAGGGAAGCCCAGCTAACATCTTGTCGTGCCACCGCCGGGCATAATCTATCTTTCAAATTACGGCCACGACTATACGCCATCCTTAATGTATATCCTGTAAGTTTAGGGTGCGCATCAAAAAGACTCCAACGCTTCTGCATCACTGATGCTATCCGATGCGAAAGACTAGAATGTTGCAGAACACATATAATGGTAGACGGTGGCAATATTTTCTGTTTCGGCTGATCAGAACACAACAGCCACTCGCGATGATTGTACTTCGCTCTTTTATATGCCTTACACAAAACCTCAGGGGGTATCCTCGTTCAACAAACTTATACAGCATTAAGTTGGCTTGAACCTCAAATTCAGACAGTGTCGAACAAATGCGCCGACAGCGCAAAAGTTGTGAAAAAGGTAAACTGCGCTTCAAATGTTGTGGATGAAAACTATCAAAATGAAGCAAAGTATTTCTATCCGTTGGTTTTGAATAAATCGTAGTAAAGAACCCAGCTGGTCGTTTCAAAACCTTAACATCCAAAAAATGCAACTCATAAGCCTGAATATTAATATCAAATTTTATATGAAGATTACAAGCATTCAAATAAAGAAAAAACTCATTCAAAAAATCCCTGGAACCTTGCCACAAAAGAAAGATATCGTCAATATAACGATACCATTATATGTTATATGTTTATTCCTCAAGATTTGCGAAAAATATTGTTAAATCGTATTGTTATATTGACGATATCTTTCTTTTGTGGCAAGATTCCAGGGATTTTGAAACGACCAGCTTGTTCATTTTGCAGTCTTATGAGGGGCACAGTTTGTGCTGAATATCAAAAGAGTACCCGACGGCTATATAGCGCTACGATGTGTAACACATCATATGTGGTTTATGGACTATGGTGTTCTTGCCCTAAACTCTACACTGGTAAAACTACACGGCCATTGAGAATGTGTTTGGCTGAACATAAATATAGTCTTCATGCAGCATGAATTGATACACCTTTAGTACAACATTGTATTGATTTTAAAAATCGGTTTGCGGATCTCTGCTGTACAGTTTTGGAACATGTCCCTCAGAACATTAGAAGAGGAGATCGAAATAAATTGCTACTGCGGAAGGAACAATGGTGGATTTTCACGCTACAGACTTTGCATCCAAGTGGTCTAAATGATAAAATCGAATGGACCTTGTTTTTTTTAGATTGTTATCAGGGCAATTTTGCATGATGGGGCTATGTAGTTTCAACCTGCCTTTTTTGTATGAATTTTTTGTATGATTGTTTGTATGAGTGGCTAGTTTAAAGTTACGTTGTGTGTATGGTGATGTCATTTCTTGGTGAGGTTGTGGATTGGTTGTTTTTTGCGATAAGTAGTGCGTCACGCGCTGTCTTGTTAGATGGCGGGGATAATGGAGGTTTGAGCAGTTAAGCGGGTGTGCTTTCTAGTATTTTTCAACCCCTGATGAAACCTTAGATTGGCAAAACAGAAGCTTTTGTAGGGTTGAATCAGTTATGGAGTATAGAGGATAAGATTACTGATGATATTTTATTCCCCGCTAAAGATTTAGCTAGTGAGCTATGCAGATCGCATTCAACTATTGGATTCTGCTGGAGCTGCTGAAGGATTGAAAAGCCCTTGAAGATAAGTAATTGTAGACCTGGATGAGTTGGTGAAATGTTTAGACATTTATTCTAGATTTTTCTTCAATAGGGATCCGTATGCAGTCCCAATGGAGTTTTGTGCAAATTGGCGTAATTAATTATTGTGCAGATTGGTACAATTAAATATAATAAGACGCTTTGTGTATGTATGTGGTAGTGTTTGTTTGAGGTATTGCATAAGAAGTGTTTTCCCAGTGGTATTTGTTTTGATGTGATTGTTTGAATGTTTGTAGAGAATGTTTCTGGTGGTATGGTAGGCTTTTGTGACCGATGATGTGAGCGTCAGCTGTTCCCTATAGTGATTTTTTTCACTACATGTGGGGTATGAGCCATCCTGAGGTCACTTTGCCTGATGATATAGTTGTGATTTATTTTTTGTGATTTGTTGGAATTGTTTGTGTAGGACTTTGTTTAAGAGCCTATATTGGTTGGGATTCTATTCTGATGTCCCCATCAGCGTAGTTACTCACCTGCAACAGGTGTTCTCCAGGGACAGCAGGAATCAGTCCTCACATATGGGTGACGTCGGCACCGACGGAGCTCTCATGTGGAGCAATTCCCCAGATTTCAAAGAAAGCCTTTGGGATTGCCATGCGCATGCGCAGTCCCCTTCTCGCTCAAGGGTGCCATCTTGCTCAGTCAGAAGATGGGAAAAAGAGAAAAATAAAATAAGTGACTGCAACTCCAGGGGAGGAGGGAGGGTTGTGAGGCCTGATTCCTGCTGTCCCTGGAGAACACCTGTTACAGGTGAGTAACTACGCTTTCTCCAGGAACAAGCAGGAAGTCAGTCCTCACATATGGGACTCCCTAGCTATAGGCTACCGAGAACCCATAGCTGAAAAATGGCTCCCTCTAGAAGAGCTGCAGCAGCTGTGAAAGAACTTTCTCCGAGGACGCAACCTCCACGGTAGCCTGACACCAAAGGGCCGGAGGGTAGGAGTTGCCTAAACCTCGAATAGGTTACGGAGTACCGCCTGGCCGAAAACACTGTCCTGCCGGGACTCTCTCTCCAGGCAGTAATGGGCTGCAAAAGTCTGACTTGAAGACCAAATTGCGGCCCGACAGATGCCTGCCAATGGTACAGAGCAGTGGTTAGCCACTGATGCGGCCTTAGCCCTGACACGGTGGGCCGTGACTTGACCCTGCAGCTGGAGGTCAGCTGCCCTGTATGCCCAGGTGATGCAGTCTGACACCCAGGTGGATAAGATACACTTGGTGACAGGTAGACCCAGCCTACTGAGGTTATAATACAGGAAGAGCTGGGAAGCTCTCCGATGTCCCTGCGTACGTTCTAAGTACAAAGCAAGTGCCCTCTTACAATCCAGGGTATGCAGGACCGCCTCTGCCCAGCTGGCATGCGGCCTGGGAAAGAAAGCTGGAAGAACCACCTCTTGATTGAGGTGGAAAGAAGAGACCACTTTCGGAAAGAACTTGGGGTGAGTGCAAAGGACCACCCTATTTCTGTAAAACTGTGTGCACGGTTACCCGTTCCCTTTCGCTCTCAATATAAACAGCTCACCCTGGTTCATAAGGCCCTACACACCAGTACCCCACAATATTTAGCTGATCTTATTCATTTTCACACCCCCAGACATACCCCCCGCTCATTCCATTTAAACCGTCTCACCCTTCCCCCCCCTTCTGCCGCCCATCTTCAATCCACCCGCTCTTCAGCTTTCTTCTTCATAGGTCCTGCACTTTGGAACTCCCTTCCCACTTCTCTCCGCCTAGAACCCTGTCACGCAGTATTCAAGCAACAGCTAAAAACCCACCTTTTTTCCCTAGCCTTTAACCTCCCCACCTCCCCTCCTTCCTTATAACTCTACTCTCTTCCCTCTACTGTTCCTCAGCCTACTCTGTTTTTATGAATTGTAACTTCTTTTCCTTTTCTGGCCTTGTGCCTTACTTTTACTGGTTTTTATTTATTGTAAACCGCTCTGATCCTATTTTGAAGAGCGGTCAATCAAGTTTTAATAAACATAAACAAACATAAACATAAACACGGTCTATCAGATAGCACAGCTTGCAGCTCACTCACACGTCTGGCAGATGTGAGTGCCACCAGGAAAAGGACCTTCCAGGAAAGGAAGCGCAGATGGCAAGTGGACATCGGCTCAAAAGGTGGGCGAGTAAGCTGCTGCAAGACTACATTCAAATCCCACTCAGTCGCCGGAGGGCGAACAGGGGGCTTCTGCTTTTAATTATTGTAATTTCCTTTCTTTTTAACCACTGTTTTTTTTTATTTGTAAACCGCCTCGGTGTAATGGGAGGCGGTATAGTAAATGTGAAATAAACAATAAACAAGGGGTGAGCAGAAAGAGGTTGACCTTCCACCTGAGATTGGTTCACTGATAAAGCATTCAGGTGAACCCTGACAGAGTTAGACTTGAGGCCTAATTCTGAGAGGTGAAGCAAGTACTGCAACACCACTGGTATTAGGCTAGAGAAAGGATTTTCACTGTGCTGCTTACACCACACCTCAAACCTGCGCCACTAGAAGGCGTAGGACTTCCTAGTGGATTGCCTCCTGGAGGCCAGCAACACTTTTTCCACATCCTTACATAGGAGTAGAGGAGCCAGCACTACCCTTTCAGCAGCCATGCCATCAGGTTGAGGGACCTGAGGTTGTGGTGTAAGATAGAGCCCTGCTCCTTGGACAGGAGGTCAGGCTGTGTCCCCAAAGGAAGTGGGGTTTCCACTGCCAGCTGGAGGAGAATCAGAAACCAAGGTTGTCTTGGCCATCTGGGGGCTATCAAAATGATCAAGGCCTTGTCTTGAAGGATTTTGAATAGAGTTTGGGCCACCAGAGGCGTGGGAGGAAACGCATACAGGAGGCCCACTGACCAAGAGATTAGAAAAGCATCTGTAGCCATCCTTTGCGGCTGTGGCTGTCTGGAGCAAACGTTGGGCAACTGATGATTCTGCGGACTGGCAAAGAGATCTATGGTCGGATGCCCCCAGCAATGGAAGATCTTCTGGGTTACTTCCTGATTCAGTTGCCACTCATGAGGTTGGAGAATTCTGCTTAGCTTGTCTGCTAGACAGTTCTCCTGATCTGGCAGATAAACTGCTTTGAGAGACATACCCTATCGGATTGCACAGGAACAGAGGTCCAGTGTCTCCTGACATAGGATGCGGAACCCCGTCCCTCCCTGTTTGTTCACGTAGAACATAGCCACCTGGTTGTCTGTTTGTACTAAGACAGAATGATGTGAGAGAACATGAGAGAAGGTTTGAAGAGCTAGGCGTATCACCCGGAGTTCTAAGAGGTTGCGTCTTCTCTTGAGGAGACCACAACCCTTGAGTGCATAAGTCCTGGCAATGGGCTCCCCAGCCCAGCAGAGATGCATCTATCATCAGCACTCTTGTGTATGAGGGAAGCTAGAAAGGCACTCCCTGAGCAGATTGGATGGCTGAAGCCACCAGGTCAAGGACCACAGTAGTCATTTGGACACTCTGATCCTGTCTCGGAGTCTTCCTGTGGCTTGTGTCCAATGATCTCTGAGGCACCACTGAGCTGTCCTCATGTGGAGATGGGCATTTGGGGTCACATGAACCATGGAGGCCATGTGTCCTAGGAGGTGTAGAAAGAGCCTTGCTGATATTTGAGACTTGTGGCTGATTTGGTGTACTAACTCCAGAAGCCTCTGTGCTCTGCCCTCTGGCAGGTAAGCCTTCGCTTGAAGGGTGTCTAGCCTTGCCCCTATGAACGCTAAGTTTTTAGTGGGGAGCAAAGTGGACTTTGCTTGATTTATAACAAAGCCTAGATGCTGCAGTAGGTTGATAGTGTGAGCTGTGGCCTGTTGAGCTTCTTGAGGCGACTGGGCCCTGATGAGCCAGTCATCTAGGTACAGGAAGACAAAAATTCCCTGGTTCCTGAGGAAGGCTGCCACTACTGCCAGACATTTGGTAAACACTCTGGGGGCAGAGGCTAGGCTGAATGGAAGTACTCTGTACTGAAAATAGTTTCCTCCCACTACAAATCTGAGATATTGTCGGTGGTCTGGATGTATGAGGATGTGTGTATAAGCATCCTTCAGATCTAAGGAGCATAGCCTGTCTCCCTGGTGGAGGTAAGGCAGCAGTATTCCAAGGGAAAGCATCTTGAAATTTTCCCTCAACAGGAACTTGTTCAGATTCCGCAAGTTGAGGATGGGCCGAAGGCCTCCAGTTCTCTTTGGTATGAGGAAATACCTGGAGTAGAAGCCTTGCCCTTGCAGGTGGTGGGGCACCGGTTCCGCCGCCTGATCCTTTAAGAGACCTGCCAACTCCTGCAAGAGGAGGTTCCTGTGCAGAGGGGGCCTGAGAGGCTCTCCTGGAAAGAAGGAGGGGGGTACCTGTCTGAAATGGAGCAAATAGCCTTTCTGAACTATTTGCAGGACCCAGGTATCCGTTGTGATGGCTGGCCATCTGTAGGCGTACAGGGTCAGCCTTCCTCCTGTGCATCGACAAACCACCAGCGGGAGAGGAGCTATGCAGTGAGAGTCAAAAAAACCCTCCCGGCTGGGTAGGAGCTGGAGCTGGAGGCTTGGGGGCCTTCTGCTTACGCAGGCCATGCCCCTGTCCCCTGGCCTGCTGCCCCTGTTGGGGAGCAGGGGTGGCCTGATAGGTGGGGTAGTTGCAGTAAGCAGTACCCTTCCTTGGGAAAAAGGCCTTTTTGCCCAAGCTCTTCTTCTTGTGAGAAAGGGCAGAGGTCTTCTGCGAGAGCCTTGTCCGGGTCAAGTACTCGGACTCGAACTCCGCAGCCTTTTCAGTCATGGATTTGCCGAATAGGTTGTCACCTCGGCACGGGACATCGACCAACTTGTCCTGAACCCATGACTCCAGATCCGATAACATAAGCCAGGCCTGATGGCATGCACCGATGCCGGCCGCGGCTACTCGAGCCGAAGCCTCAAAGCCATCGTAGGCTGCTCGAAACATAAACTTTGAGCACTCCCGAATCCCTGTTGACAAGGCCTTGAAGCGCTGCAAGGGTTTCTTAGAGAGGCCAGCTGAGAACCCAGCAATCTCCTTTGCCAGGTCCTGCAAGTACATGCCCATGTACAGCTGGTAGGTTTGGACACGGCATGAGAGCATCGAGCGCTGGAAGCACTTTCTGCCGAGGGTGTCCAGGTTCCGGGCCTCCCGGCCGGGAGGCACCAAGGAGTACGTTTTTTGGCTCTTGAGCCATTGCATGGCCGATTCCACAACCATGGAGATGTGCAGCAGCTGCGCTTTCTGGAACCCAGGGCTCTTACAGACTCAATATATGAAATCGACCCATTTGCTGAGAACCGGCATCGAGGCCGAGGACTCCCACATGCAGAGCATCAGCCGTTCCAACATCGGAGGAACCCACAGACCACTGGGTCATGGTCGGGTCCGAGGCATTGAAGGCAGCAGTCGTGTGTGTCGGTGAGGGACATTAGTTTTTTACACCGATCACACTCCTTGAACCTGCTGGCAGCCATCGGGGAAAAAGGACCCCTGCAAGGTCAAATGACCGGGCTGCCAGTGAAAAATAAAAAGAGCACAAACACTAGTCTCAAAGGACAAAAAAAGAAAAACTTTAACCAGGCTCGATACCAGTGTACTGAGCTGAGCGGGAAGGGGAACCGGCATCGAACCGGACTGAAACGAAACAAAAACTTTGCAGTTTTGACACACTTTTTCCGAGGAAAGCAGGACCACGTCCGAAGGGCTCTGCGGAAAAAGGAAGACTGAGCAAGATGGCATCCTTGGGTGGGAAGGGGACTGCGCATGCGCATGGCAATCCCAAAGGCTTTCTTTGAAAGCTGGGGAATTGCTCCGTACGAGGGCTCCGTCGGCGCCAGCGTCACCCATATGTGAGGACTTACTTCTTGCTTGTTCCTGGAGAACATATTTATAAGTGTATTGAATTATTTTTTAAAACCAAGCACAACTAAAGAAATAACTCTTCCACAGTATAGTAGATCTCCCTTTCTCCCCTTTTCCCCTCTTCTGCCTCCCCCTCCCCTCCCCTCCCTCCCCTTTTCCCCCTTCTCCCCTCCCTTTCTCCCCTCCCTTGCTCCCCTCCCCTTTTCCTCTTCCCCTCATTTCCTTTCCCCCTCTCTTCTTCCTTCCTACTTCTCTTCCCCTCCCTTTTCCTCCTTCCTCTTTCTTCCCCTCTCCCTCTTTCCCCTTCCTCCTGCTTTCTTATGTGATGTGTTTTTTGTATGATCTTTTGAACGTGCCTATCTTTGAACTTAGATCCTGGATTCTCTACAAGGAGAACTATTCAGGCAACTGGTAACAGAACCCACACATGAAGGGGTCATACTGGACTTGGTGCTTACCAATGGTGAAAGTGTTTCTGATGTTATAGTGGGAAATCATTTTGCATCCAGTGATCACCAGATGGTATAGTTTAGTATTAGGACTAGGGCTGTTAAAATCCATTCATAAGCGAGGGTCTTAGACTTTATGAGGACAGACTTAAGGATCTTAATATGTATACTTTAGAGGAAAGGCGGGATAGATGTCATGTGACTGAGATGTTTAAATACCTCTGTGGTATAAATGCACAGGGGATCCTCTACAGCAGCCCCCTTTTTTCCTTTAGAGATCCTCTGTGTTTGTCCCATGCTTCTTAGAATTCAGATACTGTCCTCATTGCTACCACCTCCACTGGGAGACAATTCAATGGATCCACCACTCTTTCCATAAAGAAATATTTCCACATTTCACTCCTGAATTTATCCCTTTCACCCTCATCCCATGTCGCCTCATAGCAAAGCTTGCTTTAAATTTAAAGAGGCTCTTCATCTATGCCACGGAGGTATTTAAACGTCTCAATCATATCACCTCTATCCTGCCTTTCCTCTAAGGTATACATATTAAGATCCTTAAGTCTGTCCTCATATGCTTTATAATGAAGACCACTAACCATTTTAGTAGCCACCCTCTGTACTGACTCCAGCCTCTTTATATCCTTTTGAAAGTGTGGTCTCCAGAATTGCACACAATACTCCAAATGAGGTTGCTCCAAAGATTTATACAGAGGAACTATCACCTCCTTTCTTCTGCTGGCCATTCCTCTCCCTATGCACCCAAGCATTCTTCTAGCTTTTGCTGTCACTTTTCCTACCTGTTTAGCTACTTTAAGACTATCAGACATAATCACGCCTAGGTCCTGCTCTTCTTTAGTGGACAAAAGTACTTCACCCCCTATACTATATTGCTCCCTTGGATTGCTGCAGTCCAAATTGCATGACCTTGCATTTTTTAACATTAAATCTCAGCTGCCAAATTCTAGACCATTCTTCAAGCTTAGCTAGATCTCTCTCATATTATCTACACCTTCCTGGGTGTCTACTCTATTGCAGATTTTGGTATGATCCGCAAAGAGGCAAACCTTACCCTACAGCCCTTCTGCTATATCACTAACAAAGATGTTAAAAAGAATCAGACCAAAGTCAGATCCCTGGGGCCCACCACTGGTAACCACCTTCTCCTCAGAGTGAGCTTCATTTACCTGTATCCTTTGTCGCCTCCCACTCAACATATTGCTAACCCAAGCAGTAACTTTAAGGTCCATCCCTAGGGTGCTCAGTTTGTTTATAAGTCGCCTGTGAAGAACGGTATCAAAGACCCTTTTCTTCTTCTTGCAGAAGGTTTAGCAATTGCACCATCTGTCTGATATTCATTTAACTGAGATGACTGGAGCTTTATTGGTATCCTGGTTTGATCATTGCAACACTTTGCTACTTGACCTCCCTCAAGGCGAGTTACAGCAGATCTAGTTGGTACAAAACACAGCAGCAAAACTTATAAAGGGACTTTGAAGTATGACAATATTACTCCAGTATTGTATCAACTTCATTGGCTCCCAATAAAGTTTTGGATTGACGTTAGGGTACTTGTATTGTTTTTTATGGTGTCACATGGTATGGCCCTAGCTTACGTCTGTTTGAAATTTCAATTATGAGCCAATTCAGAAAACCTTAGTGAGGCATTTTTCTGGTGCTTTTCCCACCCTAGGATTGCTCTCTGATGCAGAAAGCAAGTTAGCACTGGAAAAACACCAGAAAAACTATTACGCTAAATTGCAGCAAAGTGCTAATCGCATGCAAAGTGTTGCATATTTAATTGTGTCTGATATAAAAAACTGTGCTGAAACTTAGCACACTTTTTTACATTATTTTTAATGCTAGATCTGTATGCCAATTCTGGGCAGACGCAAAGATCCTGCAGGAAGCAAAACGATCATCCGAGGTGAAGCCTTAACTTCCCCTCAGAAGATCCAGGCAATGGGGAAAGCCCTCAAAGCCACTGACACAATACTGGGGGGGGGGGCTGGTGTCCCCCCCCCCCCCGAGAGAAGTAAGATCATTGGTGGCCCAGTGGGCCCTGATCCTCTCTCCCAACCTTTAAAACCCATTGATGGTCCAGTTGCCCCCAATCCCCATCCCCCCAAAGCAGAAATGACCCCGGTAGTCCAGTGGGCCCTAAACCTTCTCCCCCCAATCCTCCCCTGTACCTTAAAAGTTGTGGGGTGGAAGAGTTGCCCACATATTTAAATGCGTTTGATTTAACTTTTGAATTTCTCTTTTTTAAAATGTACTAAAGATTTGCCTAACCCAACAACCAGTCTGCTGTGCTGTGATAATAATGTTGGCTGCGTACAGCCCAGGACTGTGTTACACTTGCAAGAGCAAAATAGTGCATAGTTCTGATTTTTACCATGTGATAAACAGTTATTATGTGGTAACTATGATACTGCATAGTAATGAGATAAACATTACCATGCAACATTTTTCCTTAAGTCATACTGAGATAAATCATCCATGGTAATCCCTCCAAAGGTTTTGTACTGCTAGCATACTGGCCCCTAAATCAGTAAAATAAATGTGGAAGTCTTATGAACTACAGTGGTTTATGTTCAAAGCATATGAATTTGAAATGTATAAGAAGATAGCCACATGAAATGAAAGTGTTCCAAGGAGCAGCAAAGGTCTGACGAGCAATGCATCATTCCTCCTGCCTGAAACAAATTGATTCTGTCATTGGCAAACCAAACGCAATCAGGATCTTGACCTGAATCGTAAATTTTACTTAGATCAGTTGGCAGTGAAGTGACCTGAAACAACAGATCAGAAGATCCAATCTTGAATGATAATACCTTAGCAAATGGCCTTCCTAAGTACAGAGAAATGTTCATATTCTCTCATCTGAAACCATCTCTCATCTGTAATAGTACAATAAACCTGTCTAACTTCTACCGATAACATTAAGATAGGAATTCTAAATGTAGCACAACAATGTTTCCATTAAACCAGAATGCCATATCCTTAATCCTAAATTGTTTAGGCCAAGTTAAACAAATACGCTTACAAGCTGCTGCTCTGCACACAGAGCCAGTCAGGTTTCCAAGATAACTACAATGAATATGCATGAGAGAGATTTGCATGCACTGCCTCCACTGTATGCAAATCTATATTGTGCATATTCATTCCGGCTAACCTAAAGACCCGATTAGCTGTATGTGTCTGGAACACTAGGGGGTATGTTTACTAAACCATCTTAATGTGCGCCTGGCGATAGTGTGCAGGCTGCCATAAAAGGAGTGGGCGTTTCAGTCTTAAAGTAGCAAAACGGGATTATCGCGTGATAACGAGCGCTGCTGCACACATTAACAGGCTAAGCGCCGCTAAGCATGTTAACGCGCGGTAATCTTAAGTAGGCGCCCAGACATGCAAACACAGAAACAGAGGTGTAGTACAATGGTTAATACACTGAGTGATGATACAAGGGTCATGAGTTTGATCCCTCAGTGTGCCTAATGCATAAGGCTGGCAGAGGCATCAGCTTTGACATGTAAGTATTGTTTCTTGAGGCATTTTATTTGTATTTTAATTATTGCTGCCAGCAAACACACCCTCACGTGCCATAACCTAAGGTGCCACATAAGGCACCCTATAAGGCACTCCATAGGGCACATTATAAAGTGCACTGTCTGCCACGGCACCCTATAATGTCCCCTATAGGGCACTCTATAAGGCGCTCCATAGGACAATTTATAAGGCACCTTATATGGACTGTAACCATAAGGTGCCTCAGAAGGTGCTTTATAGGGCGCCCTATGGTTACAGTACTCTGAGGGTGGATTTGCTGGCAGCACTAATGTACATTAAAAATTGACAATGCTCCCGATAGCCCTATCAAATAACCACACTGTGGGTTTGAACTCATGACCTCTGGTGCCACAGGCAGTGAAGTAACCAGTGGGCTACAGCTATTAACAAGCCCCTGGTGGGCTACAGAAGGACTGCATGTCACCACACAAACAGTCTGCTGTGGTTAACTCATCCGTACCCATGATGCACTGCACATGCAAATCAGCAGTCTACAGATGATCACAAGATGGGGTATGCACCCCCACAGCACCTCGGCCTAGTAGGGGGAACTGACTGTGTGCACCCCCATAGCACCTCAGCCTGGTAGGGGGTACTGACCGTGTATGTTACTGGCACAGAGTAGCTACAGACCGTCACATTGTGCGGGTACTGTGCTCACCCTGAGGGTGAGGTGGGGCACCCAGCACCAGGTCCACAGCACCTTTCATGGCTGAAATAGGCTATGCTGTAGGTCCCCATCAGTGCTAGTGTGTGTGATAGGTAGTTCCTGCAGACACATCTGTATTTTTCAGTCATGTCCAGCCCTTATGGGCTATGATGCACCCAAAATAGTGCATATCCTGTGTTAGTACCATGGTCACATGATTGGGGGGGGTACTTGGACCCATAGGTGGATCATGTACCACCACCCAACCCACTCTAGGTGGCTCAGAGTGGGAAACAGGATCTCCCACCAAGAAAGCTCCAAAAAAAAGATATGAATTTTGGAAGGGTCTATGCTCTGTCCCCATACAAGGTGAATGAGCCCACAGTGAAATTGCGCTGATCAGGGTTTTCCTCTCCATTGGACAGGTTTCCTATGGTGTGCACATGTTCCACAACAGCAGGGCGGGCATGTCGGAATGGGCAACTGGACAGATGCTGGAAAAGGGGACACAGAGGGCTGCAGGCGGCACATGCTGTGGTGCAGCTGGGGCACAATGCAGACTAGGGTAATGCCTAGCTGGCCCATAGGAATGCTGAAACAGTAGAGCAGCCAGACAGCAACTGCTGAGGGCCCAACATGGGCAAGAGTGTGCTTCCCACGGTGTCACAGGGAATAGTACCCAGCAGGTACCCCCAATGGCACGGAACATTGGCAGGCAGTTCTGGGGGGAAGCGTGGACAGCTATGCAGGCACCCCTACCCCAGAACCCGCACCATAGGCAGTCGCCTACCCGCACACTGGATGGCCTGAGACTGCGCAGCACCAGCACCACCAGCAGAAGGGCATGTCAGCATGGTGGCAGAGGGGTACTGGTGGTGGAGGGGGCAGTGGCAGCTGCCCAGAGCAGACCATAGCCTAGCCCTATTTAGGTGGGTGCCATGCACTGCAACAGACAGGCTCTGTCTGACAAACAGTCATGGTATCTCCAGGGAATGCACTGTGTCTGTGGCAACAAGGTGGTGCAGTGAACACAGCCAGTGTGTTCAGGAGCAGAAGGTCACAGGTTCAAGTCCCAGCTGTGGTTCCTGGCAACCCAGTCCCCATATTTTACCCACTACTAAAACGTGCTAATACAGACAAAACCTTTATTGCAGATAACAGAAACATGCCCAATAAACCTACATTTTACCCTACAGAGCACAGACACCATAAACATGCACATTACCTAGAGCAGAGTCTCCCAAATGCAGTCCTGGAGGGCCAAACACCATTCAGGTTCCATGCTGCCTCTAATAAACATGGCTGTGCTGCATGTCTATGCACCGCCCCCGTGGTATGCAGACGTATCTCATGCATATTCATTAGGGACAGCATGAAAACCCGAACAGTGTTTGGCCTACCAGGACTGGAGTTGGGAACCTCTGCCCTAGAGCAGCGGCCAACAGGGGCAGACACACCCTCACCCACAGGCTCCATTATCCAAAGCCTCCTGGAGAGGCAGGATGTTGGGCACTGCGTGCATCTCCCAATACTAGCACTTGCATACCTTAGCAATGCCACCCTAAACCTGGGAATATTGTACACACCTATCAAACGGTTGCTATGATTACTGGCAGATAGCAATTCCGAAGTTAAGCACAATTTGCTGATTGAGCTGCATCATAGCAACCTTTCTGCTGTCTGTGGAGTGTGCTTCAGGTCTGATGTCTGACAGTGTTTACCACCCTGGGGAGTGACCCCAACAGTATTGCGTACCATAGCCATGCCTGCACTGTGCTCTGGACTGGTGCGGTGGCCAGGGCTGCCAAGAGCCTCTATATTTGCACAATGCTGGCATAGGTGTGGGAGCGTGTGTTTGTCTATCCAGTGTGTGGTGTCTGCCAACACCTTCCTCAGCCCACACTTTTGCCAGTGTAAGCCTGCCAATGTGCATAATGAGGAGCAAGGTACCATGGGTATAGCCTGGACAGGGTGGTCTGGCCAGGATGCATCTGCACAGGGCATAGGGCAATGGCTCGGACATTGTAGTGCCTGACAACCACCTGCACCAACAGGGTGGCCACAGCATGTCCTGCTGGGAGGTCACTCTCACCCTGACTGAGCAGTGACCACGGCATGGCTAGGTTCCCCCATAGTGCTATATGGTGTTTCTCTCATGTAATGTTTATGGTTCCCTTTTGGGGCCCAATCACTGACTTATCTGCTTGGTGTGTATGCTGATATCCCAGTTCTGGGTACATGCATCTTCTCCAGAAACATGGACTAGCTAGCAGATTGTCTGCACTAGTATGTATCTGGATGGAACGTCTTGCAGGGTGCAGAAGCTGGAGGCTTGCTGCTGGAGAATGTCAGATAGTGGTGGGGGGCAGCTGAGCATTTCCAAGCCTTCTGTCTGCCTTGCCTGCTCTGTATGGTGTCTGTTCCACAGCAAGACTGGGGTTGATGGTACTCTCTCCTGCCACCATTGTTGCTGGGAGATCCTGTTGGTGGGGGTGTTTTTTGATGTTTCCCATTGATATCACTATTGCCCAGCTTGGTTATGTTTTTTTTACATTTTCTTCTGGTCATTTTCACTGTTTCTTTGCCCTTTTGTTCCGTGCACATGTATCACACTTGTCACTTTTTTGTAGGTTTCCCTGGTTTTGCTGTACATTGCTGACGGAAATGGTTTCTTTTCCCTTTAAATCAGCTCTAATGCCAGGGTTTCACTGGCGTTAGTTTTCAGCCTCGGATTTCACAGCGTTAGTGTGCAGGGAGCCTCTCCATTCCCACTCTCTGCCCATTGACCCTCTCTCTCCGCCCCTGGGGAGCCTTCCTCCGCCCTCCGGGAGCCTTTCTCCGCCTTCAGCGCTCGTTTGCGCCTTAGCGTGCGTTAACGCACGCTAAGGCGCCTTATCGCACGATAAGGCGCCATTATCGCACGATAAGGTGCCTTATCGTGCGATAAGGTGCCTTATCGTGCGATAACGTGGGAGAGCGCACGTTAAGACGGTTTAGTAAACATACCCCTAGGTTGAGAACTCCTTAATTAGAAGTAAAAATCCAACAATAGGAAGACTGCATAATTTTAAACCAGAGGCTCTCAACCTTATCCTTAGGGAATACTCAGACTTTGTTTTTAATATGCATGAGATAGATTTGCATAGGCTGAAAACTCTTCTGGCTGGATATATCCCAAGGACTGTGTTGAGAACCACTGTTCTAATAGCACAACAGAGTGTAAGCATATAAGTGGGGCTACTGAAAATCTACATGCAGCTTTAAATGAATTTCTTATCTGTATAAAGTTATACCTGGTTTTCATGCATTCAGAGTTGGACATGTGTTATCTCTTCAATGAATGAATTCCACCACTAAACAGATACCTTTTAACACTGCCTTCAGCCTACCCCTTTTTAAAGTGCAGAACTCTAGCCATTTAGCAATCTAAATGACCAAAGTTAAAGGTTCATCCAGCACCATTTTAAAAATAAAAATGGCTGCATAATAGGAATGTGCAGATTTTTTGGCATGTTTGGGTTCTTCAAAATATACCTGTTCCTTTAGTCTTTGAAAATGGATACATTAGCTTGTTCGTGTGATTCATCCCCATTAAAGTCTATGCAATGCAACAGTTGGCAGGCATCTCTAGCAGCAGTCTAAGTTATCAAGAGTAAATCAACCCTTATAGGGACATCACATGAGAGGCAGAGTGTGTATAATGCAGGATGAGTACCAGAAACCACCATCGGAAGGGTAAAGCAGTAAAAAGAAAGCTATGATAGTGGAAGAGGGCAAAACAGCATAATTGGTGGAAGCATGCCAAGCAGGGCCGGTGCTACCATTAGGTGAACTAGGTGTCCGCCTAGAGTGCCAGCCCTTCAGGGGTGCCCATTGCCGCTGCTGTTGCCCCTCTTGGGACCTACGGTGGCAACAATGGCCACAAACAGCCCCACAGTGCTTACCTTTAAACTTCGGTGCTGCAGAGCTGTTTGCTTCCACCCCCTCTGATGCCCAATGACAACTTCCTGTTTGCAACATAGAAACAGAGAAAAATGGCAGCAATAAAGAGCATACGGCCTATCCAATCTGCCCTTCCAAACGAACTACTGAACTTTACAGTCCCTTTTTTCACTTAAAGATTCTCTGTTTTTGTTCCAAGCTTTCTTGAATTCAGATACTGTCCTCATCTCTACCAGCTCCATTGCAAGACATTGCTATGCATCTACCACGCTTTTCATAAAGAAATATTTCCTCAAATCATTCATAATCTCCCTTTTGAAAATTAAGCACTGACACGGTAGATTTCCCTTGCGTAATCACTCCAGTTCTTAAGTCAAATGTAGTCATAGGATTATTGCTTTTCAGCCAGTTTTGGTGCTGAATTGGTCCTTTTGCAGTGTCCCTCTGCCTTACAGACAATGCTATTTCTACTTTAATCCACTCACACTGCCTAGGGGTTGTCTGGACTGTGTTGTTGTTGTTTTACCCCTTGCCTATGGCTTGGAGTCTTCTCGCCAATGCTGGTACTGTTTAACTCCTCTAAAATGCTTTGGTGTTCTTCTACCCATTTTGGTGCTACTTTGCCTTCTTCCACTTTCTTGAGGTGTTAATTCCACTCTTTGTATCACTTTTCCATGCTGATGGTAGCTTCTGGTAGTCTAACTGCTCTTCACCCCTCTTCTTGTCTATGGGGTGTATGACACTCTTGATGGCTTGTTATAGATGCAGGCCAGCAAGTTGCACTGAGGTCTGATTAAAAATAGATAGCAAGCCTCACTGTTACATTGTGAAATAGCTTTTCCTATAGACTTGGATTGGGACAAATGTGACAGATGTATGAATGATTCAGCATCTGAACACTAAGGGCCCAATTCTGTCCCACGAATAGCGGGGGTGGACGTCCCAATGGGACATCCATCCCCGCTATTCATGCCGTTTTCACTGGCATCTAACCTCCCCGCTGGTTGTATGTGGAGGTTAGACAGGGGCAGGGAAAGGGAGGATCGAGGGCAGAGACAGGGCCAGCGACATGTGCAGGGAAGTTATTCCACCTTCGAAGTGGAATAACTTCTCTGGTCATTTTGTTTTGCTGGGTCCAGGGTGCGGATGGGGCAGGGGGGCCCGAGGACATTTTCTGCGGCCCGACCCTGGCCTTAGGAAGCTGAATCAGGGGTCGGCTGCGGGGAAAGCCTTTGTTGAGCCGACGACCCGGATCACAGCTTTACAATGAAGCCACAGTGCCATGGCAACCAGACACCATGGTGCCGTTACTCCTTTGTAAAGCCCTGACTGAGTTAATCAGGCTTTTCCTGTTTGTGCAGGCTGGGCTGAAACGCAGTCCCAGCCTGCATGTACAGGGCTGTTCACGATTCTGGTCCCGCGGGGCTAGATGTGCTCCGCGGGATCAGAATCGCGACCCCCCTCTGTACGTCCGGGATGGAATGAGCCTGTAAATGGGGATGAATACTAACCAAACTCAAAATGTTGTCATGCATAGCCCTCATGTAAACTAGGAATGTATCTTTCCTCTAATCCCTAACCATTTTAACTGTCCTAGCAACATCCTATACTAACAGTAATGAAGGACATTGACAGGACCTAATAACATTAGATAATAATACCCTGGATGTCTGTCCATGACTTTCAGTAGATAATCCATTTTTGCCACCAAAATTGCCTCTGTACTGTACAATGCCTGCCTCTGAAACTCATCTTCCTATCACACAAAAGGTGATGTATCAACAACATTTTCCCCCCACTCATACACTACATATTTCAACGCTTTAGCCAATAAAAATAAAGTAGAGATAAGGCAGAATTATTGAAATCAGATTCATCCAGCTCAAGCTTTTTCAGAATAGGATATAACGCTACCTTTTTAAGAACATCAAGATATCTCGCTTCCACTAAAGAGGCCTTAATAATATGCTGTAGAAATTCCCCCAAATCTTCTTTAATTTACTGAAACAACTAAGAAGGTCCCTAATCTAATACACTGGAAGAGGATCTAATCTTTCCATCACACTTAATAATTCTTTGGTACTCACATCTGAAAGTCGTTTAAGCTAGGGACTTCCACCTCTACCTTCCAGAGCTGAGCATCACTCCCTAGAGTCACTGATCTCTGCTCAATGTATTCTCTATTGGCCAAAAAACAACTTCTCAAACTATAGTGCAAATGTCTGACATGTACCAAACTGAATCATTCAGTCACACTTTAAACTGAGTACTGCAGGTAGTATATTTCAAGTAGAAAACATTTCTATTTGATTAGTGCAAAAATGATCCCATAAGGCTCTGAGACTGAGGAAGGATGATAACGTCTGCAAGGAAATCTACTTTTGTCATATTTGATATTGAAAGTTGAGCTTCATACAATAAAAGAACATTAATCACCCAGACAACTGTTCATAGGTGCAGAACAATGCATTAAGAAGTTCTATCTATACCCAGGAAAAGAAGCCTGTATTGTTTGAGAATATAAAGAAGTCAAATCTATAGGCAATTCTGTGCCTTCAGTAACATTCTCATTATTAGGCAACATATTTTTAGAACGGTGTAAATTCACTTGGGTATGTTTAAAAACATGATTTTTGGCAAATACTCAAAGTATATCAGTTTAGATTTAATCCTAATTTGTTGGGTGTGTGTGTGTGAGTGTATGTGTGGGGTCTCTCACATTTTGCCGTTAATATAGCAGGTGCTCATGAACAAAAACCGATAATCTTGTTACATAGGAATTGAACGTCATCAAAATTTCTATAAAGCATAAACACAAAAGAGATTCTTCATCTGTTAAATGCTTTCTCTCACATGTTAGAAGTGACGTGGAAACTGGATATCGTTTTAGTTTTTTATAGTTATAATTGCTATAGTCAAAGATGGCGTCCAACTGAATGAATGATTACTTTAAGCTACATTAACACAGCCAGCTGGATGGTTCGGTAATAGTCTGCTGTACTGCCATCTAGTAGTTATATTTTTGATTCCCGAGTCTAACTTCAATACTTTGGTTTTTTTGACACTTGAGATAGTGTGGAAGCCTGAATAATTTTTAGGATTAGGAGTTCTCTATAAAAATAAACTAGAAAGTATCTCTGGTCTTGAATGTAGATTACTGTGAGTAGAATACTGCATTATTTCATTTAATCAGGCTTAAGTTTTTCTATTTAGCTATTGTTTTTCATGTGTTTTGCACAAGGCACAAGGATATTTTATCAAATTATGGAATTCAAGTTATTATAGGAAAACATAAGTAGGAGCCTCAATATTTTTCATGTCCTTGAAAAAGAGATGTTTCTAAGGTACACACTAAAGATTGTAGAAACCAAGGGCCTGATATTGGGTTGGACAGGCTAAGCCCCCTATGGCGCATAGCCCTGCCCGCCGACCCTTAACCCCGGATATTGAATGCTGGGGTCATATGAGAGGGGTTTCGTCGCCTATCTTTAAGGCACAGATCACTAACCGGGCAGCATGCAATATCGCCACCTCTGCTCCACCCTGGAACACCCCCGACACGCTCTGATGCTAACTGGATAACATCAGGGTGCGTACGGTAGTTAGAAGGGGATATTCAATGGCATTAACCATGTAAGTGCTGTTGAATATCCCCATTTAAGGCATTTACATGGTTTACTGGGCTGTAAACTGTGTAAATGCCTTTCGAATATGGGCCCCAAGTTTCTAAAAAATCTATAAAGTGCAAGGAAGTCCAATTTCTTATTATATTTTAGTGAATTTCAGATTTGGGGATAAGTTCTCTTTTTTGCAGAAACTGTTGAAAGAGTATAAGACCGATTTATGTTTTTTATCACTAAACCCTGAATTCAGGAAAGGTATCAAGCAATTCTTACTGATTTATTCCCAGCTGGTTATTCAACATTTCACTCTCCAAGACAAGAGAAAACAGGACGAGAAGGAGTAGGGTGTATTTCCAAGGATTCCTTGCTCTCCGATGATTCATGTCAGGTTTTATGAACTCCTTCATCCTAACACTGCCTCAGCAACAATATTTAATATTTTGTTAGTATATTGTGCCACCACAAAAAAAATGCATCTTTATTTTATTATTTTTGTATTTAGCTCATGCCTTTCCAACAGTAATTTAAGGCTAGTTACATTCAGATACAGTAGGCATTTCCCTGTCCTCGGAGGATTTACATTCTAACTTGTACCTTTTTGTCAAATAGTTTTAATCACTGAGCTCAATCTTGTATCTCCAAAATGTTTGCTAATAGAGTATTTTAATGAGTTAGAGTGGGATGTCTGCTGACTTTCTCAACACAACATATTCATAGAGTTTTAAGAGGTGGCATTAAGTTTAGCCATGCTACCATCAGTTCAGTAGCATGGTAGATGCCAGGCCTTAATCCAAGAGCACCCCCCCCCCCACCCAAAAAAAAAAAAAGATTCTCTGCAGACCCCCTAGCATGAAATTCCCCACCCAACTGAGCCCTGGGACTTACCTACAGGATTGCCTGGTATCTATTGGGGCCAAGGAAGTTCCCCTCCACTCCTACCTCAGCTGCTGCAGCTTTCAAAATGGTGTTCTTCACTGCTGTCAGGACAAGGGGATTGTTTATGGATGTTGGATTGGATAAGGAGTTTTGGGGGGCATACGATACCACAGCTACCACAGCTGGGCCATTTTTCAGATCTTTGATACTCAGAAGGGAACATGGGCCCGTGCGATAAATGCAGGGCTGATCCTTTTTTGCAATTGCACTTACAAGAATTCCACAAGCACCAGCATCTCGAGTGCCATATCCTGATTTACTAGACATTCTCTAACCTCTCTAGCAGTCTGACTTTAGGAAAGACTTTGCACAGAGTGATCATGGTTGAACTTGGTGTCTTGAAGGACTTAGGATCTGTATTGCCTGCATCATATGCAACCTATCCTGACATCCCAGGGACAATCCAAACATGACAATTCATGAAGGGATGTCTGCTGCTCCAGCTCCACTAAACTCTATACAGTATCATGAGACATATGAACAAACGATTTGCCATACTGAGTCAGCTCAATGATCCATCATGTCCAGTATCCTGTTTCCAACAGTGGCCAGCTAAGGTCACAAGAACCTGGCAGGATCCCAAATGTACACATACTGTATTCCATGCTGCTTATCCCAGGAATAAGCAGGGGATTTCCCCAGTCTACTTTATAATGGTTTATGGACTTTTCCTCTAGGAACTTGTCCAAACTTTTTAAACCCAACTACACTAACAGCTTTTACTACATCTTATGGCAACGAATTACCAAGCTTAATTCCGTGTTGAGAGAAGAAATATTTTATCTGATTTGTTGTATTTTGTTGCTTCACTGCATGTCCCCTAGTCTTTATACGTTTTGAAAGAGTAAAGTACTGATTCATGTTTACTCATTTATTTTATAGACCTCTATCGTATCTCCCCTCAGCTGTCTTCTCCAACTTGAAGAGCCCAAATCTTTTGAATCTTGACTCACCTGATGTCCTTTGTGTTTCCTTGATATTTCCCCTAGTAGTATCTCCGTCTACACCTACTGTGTTGTCTGTCTTGACTAGATTGTAAGCTCTAATGAACAGAGACTGTCTCTTACATGTCTGTAGAGCACTGTGAACGTCTTGTAGCGCTATACAAATTCTCAGTAGTAGTTGTAATAGTAGTAGTAACCTTTTAAGTCTTTCCTCATAGGACTATCCTTCCATGCCTTCTATCATTTTGGTTGCAGTTCTTTGTACCTTTTCTAATTAGGCTGCATCTGTTTTTAGATAAGGTATTTGGAATTCTATCTGGTTCTCACATCTTGAATATAGCGATTGACAGGCAGCCAGGAAAAAGGTCTCTTTATTTACGTACATGCATTCTTTTTTTTGAATAGTGAAAAATATTGGGGGAATGAGAGGGTTTTCTCCTCTTCTGTTGACAGCTGTTAGATTGCCGAACCAAACACTTTTTTGGTGGCTATTTGTGCCTCCGTATAGCCTTGGATGTGCTTGTCAGTAATTCCAGATGTACAGGGCCGTTCTAAAATCGAACACCCATGTTTATATTTTTAAGAATGCCCCGGGCATATGTCTGCACACCCCATGTGACCTGGATGAGATCATGCTAGGCATGTGTAAATTCAGGCTTACTAGAATGACTCCAGAGACATCCATTTGATTATCATTTATTTATTTATTTATTACAATCTCTTATATACCGCACTATTTATCATCAGCGCGGTTTACATAAAACAAAGTACCATAACAACAAACTGTTTGGTTTTACAGAGAACAGGAAAAACAACTTGGATAACATAGGGAAGTATGGATGCAACTATTTACATATGTACAGTAAGCTTGTGCTACAGATTAGGTACTATCTAAATGGTAGGCTAGTATGGAGGAGATGCAATTAGGTTGGAGTCTGGCTGTCCTGGTAGTAATGGAGGAATAAGTGGTATTTGAGTGCCTTCTTGAATTGCGCTAGATCAGTAACAGCACGAATATCTGGTGGTAATGTGTTCCAACATTTAGGGGCATAAAGGCTGAAGGCCCTGTTTGATGTTGCTAGTGTGCATTTTGTTGAGGCCCTTGGGATGACTAGAGTGTTAGTTGATGTAGGTCTTCTAATTCTGTTAGGCGGGGTGGACTGAATGAGGTCAATTAATGAAGAGGCAGTGATGCCATTGATGGCTTTGAATGTGAGTAACAAGGTTTTGAACAAAAGTCTTCCATGTGTGGGTAGCCAGTGGAGCTGTATTAGACGTTGATCCAAGGTGACCCCTAAATATCGAATTGTGGATTTAGTTTGAAGCTCGGCTTCTTTCACTTTTATATGAGGTGGCGGGGTGAAATTCTGGCCTCTCGTGATAAAGAGCACCTCTGTTTTCTTGTGTTGAATACGGAGGTTTTGAGACAGAAACCATTCGGACACTGCATCAAAACATTCAATCAGTGGGGAGAGGTCCATTTGTGTTGGGGAGAATGGCATGAAGAGTAGAATGTCATCAGTGTATATTAGACATTGAACCTTGAAAGACCTGATGATATTGCAGATGGGTTGTATGTAAATGTTAAACATGAGGGATGATAAGGATGACCCTTGAGGAACACCTTGTCTTTGGTGGAAAGGCTCAGATACTGCTGTTCCGGATTTTACATGCTGCCACCTTCCATCAAGGTAAGACCTGCACCAATCAAGAGCGATGTCGTTGATGCCCTTTTCTTTTAGTCGTTCTAAGAGAAGACCGTGGTGTACCGAGTCGAAAGTTGCAGCGATGTCTATGAAAATAAGTATGAAACCTTGGCGAATGTTATCGATACCTGTGATAATATTGTTGAAAAGGGTGATAAGGAGGGTTTCAACACCATGGTACTCCCTGAAGCCATGTTGACAATGGTCTAGTGGGGAGGTGGTGTCGATGTGGTCTTGTATTTGTCTTTGTGCTTCTTTCTCAATTATCTTAGCTAGGAGGGGTATACTAGCTATGGGTCTGTAAGATTCTACTTTACGAGGGTCGAGCTTAGGGTTTTTTAGAAGAGGTCTAATGGATGTTTGTTTGAGTGCTGAGGGAAAGGATCCAGTTGTGAAAGATAGGTTCATCATTCTTGTGATTAATGGGCTGAGTTCGCTGCATAAATCTTTTATCCAAAAGGCAGGGCAGAGGTCAGTTTGTGCAGTGGTGGTATTGAGTGCCACAATGGTATCTTCCACACATTTCTTGGATGGTGTGGAGAACATAGAAAGGTAGCTTAGACAGGTGGTGTCTTGTGCATTGACAGTAGTGATTTTGTTTGTTTGTAGTAGCTTAGATTGTAGATGGTCGGCGAAAGCTTGTGGGTGGATATCATCAGGCTGACATGGTGATGGTTCCTTCGATAAAGATTTGACTAAGTTGAAAAGATCACGTGTTTTATTTAGTGATCTTTTGAGTGTGTCAGAGTGGAATTGTTTCATTTTTGTCAGGACAGCTTCTCTGTGAGCAGAAAGATGTATGCTATAAGCTGTCTGATCTTCTGTGGATCGAGTTCAACGCCATCGTTTTTCGAGTTTCTGTAGGTGTGAGAGGGAGGTCCGCAATTCAGGGGAGAACCACGGTGAATGTTTTCTTTTTTTTGAGATATTATTATTATTATCGTTTGTTTTTTGCGCAATAGAGCTGAGGTTATTATTCCACGAGGAGATCAAGTTTTCCAGGTTGAGAGATGCATCGTTGTAGAGAGGAAGAGTTTCTGCAAGTATGAGCTCTTTATTGAAAGCTCTGAAGCTCTGAGATATTATCTTTGTTGGGTTGCTTGGCGTTCTGCTGTTGTGTGGTATGTTGTTGTTGATGGGAATAATAAAATTGATTAGCTTGTGGTCTGACCAAGGTACTGAGGTCAGGGATGTCACAAGTTCTTTGCTTGATTCCAACGATGTCAGAGGAGCAAAAATCAAGTCAAGGATGTTCCCTTTTATGTGTGTGGGTTGTTCGATTATTTTCCTGTAACCCAACTCGTCAATCGCTTCTAGGAGGGCCGAAGCATGGCTGGAGTGCAGAGATGGGAGATTAAAATCTCCTAGTATTCAGTTAGGTATGCTGAGTTTGCGAGTATTGGCTGCTAGGTCTAGTATGTTGGGAAGGTCATCAGTGGAGGGTGATGGTGCTCTATATAGCAGGTTGATAGAGCAATGATTATTGGCGATGGATAGGATATCTAGGTTGTTTGCACTTGTGGAGTCTATTGTATGGAACTGCAAGTCAGCCTTGGTCAGAATGAGAGCCCCTCCTCCTCTCTTGTTCTCTCTGTGTCGGGAGTGGATGGAGAAGTTAGTGGGTAAGAGTTGATTGATGATTACATTATCCACATCCGATAACCATGTTTCAGTTATCATGAGTATATCTAGATTATGGGATGATATTAAATCTGCGACAAGTGGCCATTTCTTACGGATTGACCGAGCGTTTATGAGGGCACAATTTAGTGCTTGTGGGGGATCCTTTTGTTTAGTTTTCTTGGCATACTGGAGAGCTATGTGTAATAAGTGAGAATGATGTGTGTGGTTATCTCCTTTTGGGTGAGGAAATGGAGCTTCTACCCATCTTTTAGTGTGACTCTGAAGTATCGGAATTTGGTGGGCTGCATGGGGTAGGGCGAGGGATTCACCGAGCCAACTTAGGAGGAGAAGGAGAAAGATGATTAAGGCAGTGATAGGAGGGGCCATTTGGAATTTGCTGCTGGACTTGAACTTGGAGGAGAGATGTCTTAGGGGCTGTCTATCTAGTTAAAGTTATTACAGTGGTCTATAAGAAGGACTGGCACGACAAACTGAGAGAGAGTGATGTTAATCTAAGTATTTGTGGGAGGTCATGGAAGCCTAGGTAGTATGGAGTTGTGTTGCTTTTTATGGATATGTGGTGCAAGAGCTTGATAAAATACCTTGGTATGTAAGCAACATGCAGAGAAGTCAAATTTGGAAGAATGGAAAAACAGGCAGAAATCAGACTATCACAACTTATGCAATACAACAGGCACTACTTCCAATTTGCTAAAGTTGAGAATCAGTGTGATTTTTATACTAAACGTTCTTAGTTAAGGCAGTAATCAGACTATCACAAATGATGTAATACAACAGGCAATGTTAAGAATTTGATACAGCTGAGAGTCAGTGTGACGGAGAATCTGGACCGAGGGTAATAATGTCCCAGGAGAATGAAGCTTGCTGCAGCATGTGGAGGTGCGTGTTGGGTACCTGATTTGATGAGACTTAGGCCAGACTTTCCAGGATAAGTTGAGGTTACGCTGATTAATTGCTTGTAAATGTCATTGATTGTGCGAAGGACGGCTGTTTCTAGTTCCCCTGTATACATCATTAACTTACTCCAACAAGTCTACAGAACCTTATTTTCCCAATGTTTCAATACTTTCCTGCTCGTATCATCAATTCTTTAAAGCAACAGGTCTCAGACTTTAAAGAGCTTTTGGTCTTCACTTGAGGTTAACCCATGCTCTATTTTGCATCAATGACCTATATGTTGCTCTTACTTGCAATTGGTAACTGGTAATTTATAATCATAATCTTATATCATTTCCAAAAAGAGAGAATGAGTGCTTATCTTAAAAATTGCCTGACGCCGACTTCAGCGCTGTTGCGTTTCAAAACGATGCTGTTTCTTCAGGGGCTAGGCTCTCTCTAACTTCCCCTTAGTAGGTATTCCAAAAGGCTATTTTATCTCATATTTTTCTCTTGTTCTTCATAATCGTGGCTCCTTTGTCAGTTGCTGCTAGCACTCTGAACCATGCTTTACTAACAACCTACTAAGGGGAAGTTAGAGAGAGCCTAGCCCCTGAAGAAACAGCATCGTTGTGAAACGCAACAGCGCTGAAGTCGGCGTCGAGCAATTTTTAAGATAAGCACTCATTCTCTCTTTTTGGAAATGATATAAGATTAAGATTATAAATTACCAGTTACCAATTGCAAGTAAGAGCAACATATAGGTCATTGATGCAAAATAGAGCATGGGTTAACCTCAAGTAAAGACCAAAAGCTCTTTAAAGTCTGAGACCTGTTGCTTTAAAGAATTGATGATACGAGCAGGAAAGTATTGAAACATTGGGAAAATAAGGTTCTGTAGACTTGTTGGAGTAAGTTAATGATGTATACAGCTTAACAGTTACTTTACTCTATAAGACTAGACCGCACACTAGTTTCTAATTCCCCGCCTAAGGGCCACGCCAAAGGGCCCTCAGGCGCGGGCCCTACAGGCGTGGGCCCGCCTGGCGGCGGCTGCTTTTGTAGCATCCTGAGTCCCCTCCCACAGCCCCGATTGGGCTGGAGGCCTGAGCGGGGATGCTGGCCGACCTGCTCAGGTGCTCGACCCCGATCGGGGGAGCAGATGATGGCCGCGGGTCTGAGAGGCTTTTCCCGCCGGCGGCGGCTGCTTTTGTAGCGTGCTGAGTCCCCTCCCACAGCCCCGATTGGGCTGGAGGCCTGAGCGGGGATGCTGGCCGGCCCGCTCAGGTGCTCGACCCCGATTGGGGGAGCAGATGATGGCCGCGGGTCTGAGAGGCTTTTCATCATGCCTGAACAGGTGTTTTTAAATATGAAAATCATGAATAGGGCTCCTAAAATTACCCCCAGTCAATATTAGGATAATTGGAATCGCTCATGATTACTATGTTACCAAATGGGTTAGCATTTCTAATTCTAGTTAGCATTTCACTTTCTATTTGCTAGTGTACCTATACTAAATCATTTTAATGCACATTAAACTATGAATTAACAAGCATTTGGTCAATTAATAGAAACAGAGAAAATGATGGCAGGTAAAGACCATACACTTATCAAGTGTGCTCATCCATGCCAACTACTAAGGTCTAGAATCCCATGTGTGTTTTAATCATTTTCCTCTAGAACTGCCCTGGTTCCCTGTTTGTTCTGCTTGTCTATCTTGAATAGATGGTAAACTCTGTGGAGCAAAGACTGTTTGTTACATGTTTGTGTACAGTGTTGCATAGGTCTTGTAGCTCTGCACAAATGATTAGTAGTAGTAATAATAGTCTGTCCCCTTTTATCTTCATCCTATGCCTTATTGTTCTAGAGCTTTGTTTTAATTGACAGAGATCCATTGCCTGTATATTTATGCCATAAAGATATTTAAATGTCTATATCATACCTCCCTTCTCCTACCTTTCTTCCAAAGTATTGCCACCCACCCACTACCTGGGCCTTGAGGGTTTCCAGGTAGGAGCGGCCTTTGATGCCCTTCAGGGGTGGAGTACTAACATTTGGCCCCCAGGGATTCTGGGAAATGTAGTTACTGGGCCTCCTGAAGGATTGAGATTGTAGTTGTAGCTCGAGCAGACAAAGGCAGGTAAAGAAAATTTCTTTTAAGAGGGTTTATTTCCAATGCATTGAAGCTCAGTGCTTTCAGACGCAAAAGAAGAGTAATGCACATTCAACAAAAGATGGGAAAAACCAAATATACAGAAGTTGCAGTGCTGAGACAGCTTTCATTCAGCTTATTCACAGTTCCTTCTCAGACTCACATTTAGGCAATCATGTGACTCTTCAATGAACAGAAAGCAATGTCCTTTCAACGGCACGGCTTCTCAGCTCCAGCATGTGATTACACTTATTACCTTCATAAGCTTTTCACAGAGAAACAGGTAAAGTAATCTTTCTACTATATTCTTTTCATATAGTTTCAAAGCTCTTTATCATGGCTATCTTCAATAATACATGTAGAACCATCCATGGCTAGGTCCTGTTCTGTTGAAGGCAAATAATTATCTAACTGCATTTCTTCCTCACAGCTATTGGCATGCTGTATAGGATTAATAGCAGAGGCTGCCTTTTTCCCTAGGAACTCCTTAAACTGTGCCAGAAGTAATTCAGCCTGCTTATGCTCTTCCATAAGCTGATAGCTTTTTTCCTCTTCAGGCAAACGTTTGTTTAAGGCTCCCAGCTCCTGGTAATTAGCTATGCTGTTCTTATCAAAGCAACAGTTCTCCGTGTGGGAAAACCCCCTCCCCCACTTATCCTTAAGAGCAAGTGTCGGGTTTGTCTTTAGAAGTTTAACACATTCTGGAGACTTTCTGAACAAGCAATCATAATAAGAAATGTCAGCTTTACCTTGGCTCAAGTCATCTGGATAAGCATTAGCACGTTTCCTTCTACTGGCTTTCATGATTTGTGCTCCAGCTGGCTTATCATTAGTCCTTGTGCTTTGCAAGTGAATATGAGGCTGAACAATTCCTCCGTACTTCTGTCTGTTGTTGCTTTGAGTTTTAGTACTGTGTTTCCAGCTCCCTTTGGTCCAGGTATCAAACCTGCTAGCTCCTTTAACCCCAGGATGTACCTTATAATGAGAGTGTCTCCAGGGTGGATCCTTGCACCACTGATTACTGCTCAAAGGTCCTGCTTGGTTCTCAGGTAGCTCTTCCTGTAGTTCCAGGTCTCTCTGTGCTTCTGAGTCTCTCCGTCCTTTGGAGTCTCTCTGTGCTTCTGAGTCTCCCAGTAACTCTCCAGTAACTCTCCAGGTTCTCTTCCTACTTCTCCTAAATCTGTGTTCTAACTGCTTGCGTATTTAACAAGCTCTCACTACGTTGCACTGCCCGCCTCCTGCTTGGGCGTGCCCAATCAGTGACCAGACCTGTCTCCTCCCCTAAGGTGAGGTGTGGTTTTAGATCAGCTGAGTGTTTTTTTCCCTTTTGAAGTGAAAATCCTGCTTCTCAGTGCAGTACTACCTTTCTCCACAGGATTTTCAGCTATCTCCATTGCTTCTTGAGGAGCTTCTTCATCATAGTATATATATAGAGATCTTCATGATGAAGACCACTGACCATTTTAATGGCATCCCCCCCCCCCCTCCCGGAATGATTCCATCCTGATGAGAACTGAGGTTCATTTACCGCACATGACTGCCCAAGAGAAGTGACTATGTCAGATCCAGAGACCGCAGCATAGTCCCAGAATATTTTCAGCTTGATGGCGATCGGGTTGCTTTGCAGAGGTCCTGTGCGGCTGCGATCTTACAGGTGTGTTTGGTGGCCGGCTAGCGGAGGAAGGAAAGGACCTGCTGAAATTCATTGGCAGCCTACTTCAAAGAGCCAGTGAATGTCTGCAGGGACAAAACTACTATGTCCACCTGACTACTTCTCTTGCCACTGCCCCCCCCCCCCCCCATCCTTTCTCTACTCTTAATGCTCTCCTCAAGGTGCCTTCCTTTCTGACCCCCCCCCCCCACCTTCTCTTTCTGCCCAAATCATGGCTGACTTTTTTAATAACAAAATCTACAAGATTACTCTCCAGTTTCCCACTAGAACAACTTCATCCCCTCGTCCTCTACCTCAATACCAACTTTGCCCATCAGTCTCTATTACCCTTTCATCCTTTCCCTTGATCTCTGAAGATGAAACCTCTCATCTTCTTTCCTCCTCCAAACTTATTACTTGTTCTTCTGGTCCTATCCCCTCCCATCTCTTTATCTCCATTTCATCCTCCGTCAACCCTTTCATTTCACATATTCTCAACTTCTCCCTATCCACTGCTACTGTTCTTGAAACCTTCAAGCATGCTGTGGTAACACCCCTACTCAAGAAATCTTCTCTTGATCCTAGCACTCCTAATTATCATCCCATCTACCTTCTTCCCTTTGTTTCCAAGCATCTTGAGTGCGAAGTCCTCCATCATTGTCTTGAATTTCTTTCCTCTCAAGCCATTCTGGATCCTTTTCAGTGTTCCGTTCCAACACAAACATATGTCAATTCTGTAGGAAAGATTTAGAAACAGTGACTCACCTCATAGCTTGCTGTGAAATTCTGATGACAGAAAATTTCTATACTGAAAGGCACAACAAAGTAGCATGCCTTATCCATTGGAACCTCTGTAAACACTACAGCATCACTGTGCCTGTAAAGCACTGGAATCATGACCCTAAGAGAATTACAGAGAATGAAGAGATTATGATCACCTGGGAAGTTCCCATTCTGACAGATAAGAAACCGAATGCGAGGAAACCAGACATAGGGGCATGTTTACTAAACATTCCTAACGTGCGGGGCCGCGGTAGTGTGCGTGTGCCATATAAGGAGTGGGCGGTTCAGGCAGAAAGAAGAAAAAACCCCGACCGTACATGTGCGCGTCGCGCTAATTTGCGGGGCCCACATTAGCACGTGGGAAGGCTAAGTGGGGCGCTGCTGAGCACATATCAGAATAGAGCTGTAGCACAACGGTGAACACACTAACCAATGGTGCAGGGGCTACAGGTTCAATCCCCCATTGTGCGCAACAAAAAGGCCAGCTGAGGCAACACCTTGAATGTGTAAAAGTGGTTCAGGAGGCAAAGTACTTTTGGACGGCATAAGGCGGCACACTGTTCGTTTTGTACGGCATAAGGCAGCGCACTGTACTATCTGGGCGGCACAAGGCGGCGCACTGTTCTTTTTGGGCGGCGCACTGTTCATTTTGGGCGGCACAAGGCGGCGCACTAATTGTGGGCAGCAGGAGGTGGCACGCTGATGGGCATAAGGTGGCGCGCTGATGCCAAAGCAAAGGAACACAGCCACAGCACAATGGTTAAGACACTGACCAATGGTGCAGGGACCAGGGGTTCGATCCCTCACAATGCCCAGTGAAAAAGGCTAGCTGAGGCAGTATGTTATATGTTGTGGAGTGCTGTAGGAGGCTTTCTAATTTTATTTTGTGATAACTACTAGCAAACGCACTCTCACAGCATATTAATATAAGGCGGCCCATAAGGCACATGTTACAGTGCACCGTCCGCCAAGGCACCCTAGAATGTCCCCTATAGGGCAGCATGTATGTTGCGACACAGGATAATGTATAGTGCACCCTATATGGCTGGCAACCGTAACGTGCCCTATAGGGCGCCCCATAAAGCACCCTCAGAGGCACCTTATGGGTACAGTACACTGAGGGTGGTATTGCTGGCAGCAACATATGTACAGTAAATTAAACTAAATCTGTGGACACCCCTATCACATAACCCCACTGTGGGTTTGAACCCATGATATCTGGCTGCATAGGCAGGGACGTAACCATTGGGCTACAGCTCTATAGCTGTAAGCAACCCCTGGCTGGCTGCAGATAGCCTGTACGTCACCTCACTGACAGTCTGCTGATGTGAACCACCCATACCCATGATGCACTGCACATGCAAATCAGCTGTCCACGATTGAACACAGGATGGGAAATGCACCCCTAAAGCTCCCTGGCCTGGTAGGGGGAAGTGTCCGTGTGCACCCACACAGCACCTCGGCCTGGTAGGGTGTCCTGAGTGGGTGGACAAACGGCAAAGAGTAGCTAAACACCATCACATTGTGCGGTTACTGTGCTCACCCTGAGTGTGAGATGTTGCGCCCAGGACCAGGTCCACAACACCAGGCATGGCTGAATGCGGACATGTCAGAGCTCCAAAGCAGCAATGACCTGTGGAATAGGTAGGTGCTGCATAAACATTTTGGAGATCTCTGTCTGGCTCAGTTAGTGGGGACCCCCACCCCATGGACCCGCAGATGGATAAAACAGGGCTTCCCCCACCCCGATGGCAGTAGAGTGGACCATCAACCCCAGTCCTGCTAGGGAACAGACACCCTACAGGGCAGTCCAAATAGCTCCACACACATCCATAACACAATATCAGACAGACATTAAGCCTGCATATTCAAAGATGCACCCCACCACTATCTGATATTCACCTGCAGCAAGCCATCAGCCACTGTACCCTGCAAGGCACTCCATCACAACACATATCAGCTGTGAACAGTCTGCTGGCTGGTCCTGATGGACATGCATGCACCCACAACTGGGGTGGCAGCACACACAGACAGATAAGTCCATGAAGAGGCCCCCACAGGACACCCATACATATCACATGGGAGAATCACAATATAGCACTATGGGGGTGCCTAGCCATGCTGCCGTCACTGCACACTCAGGGTGAGAGTGATCCCCCAGCAGCACATACAGAGGTCACCCTGTCTGTGTAGGTGGTGGCCGGGCACTACCATGCCCCTGCCAGTGCCCTATGCCCTGTGCAGCTGCATCCTGGTCAGTCCACTCTGTCTGAGATATACCCATGGTCCCTTGCTACTCATTATGCACATTGGCAGGCCAATACTGGCAACAGTGTTGGCAGTGTGGGCTGTGGAAGGGGCATGCAGCCAACACCCACTGTATAGACAGACACACAATTCCACACCTATGCCATCATGGTGCTACTATTGAGGAGGTAATTAGCCTTGCCCACCAAACCGGTGCTGGGCACGGCAAGGTCACTCCCCAGGGTGGTAAACACCATCAGAGGCAAGGGCTGGAGCACGCACCGCAAACACCAAACAGATTGTTCGGATGGGGTCAACTAGCAGTATGTGCGTAACGTATGGATATCTATCTGCCAGTACTCCTAGCAAGCGTCTCAGAGCTGTGTACCGTATACCTCAGGTGTAGGGTTCCATTGCTAGGGTATGCAGGTGCTAGTATTGGGAGATGCACGCAGGGTCCAATGTTCTGCCTCTCCAGGAGACATTGGCCAATGGGGCCTGTGGGTGTGGGTGTGGGTGTGTCTGCCCCTGTTGGCTGCTGCTTTACGGCAGAGATTCCCAACTCCAGTCCAGGTGTGCATCACACTGATCGGGTTTACCTGCTGTTCCTCATGAATATGCATGAGCTACATCTACATGCCATGGGGGTGGTGCATAGATATACAGCACAGGCATTTGTATGAGTGGCAGCATGGACCCTGACTGGTGTGTGGCCCACCAGGACTGCATTTGGGAGATTCTGCTCTAGGTACTGCCCCTGTACATGGTGTCTGTGCTCAGTGGGGTAAAAGATAGACGTAGTACCATTGCATATGGCCTCGCCATGAAAGGTTTGTCCTTACTATCACTGTGTAGCTGTGGGAAAAATATGTGGGAAGGATTGGTGGTAGCCCCAGCTGGGCTTTGAACCTGTGACCTTCTGTTCTTGTATGCACTGTCTGTGTGCACTGCACCACCTTGTAGCCACAGATTGGCTGGATTCCCTGGAACGTCCATGCCTGTGGATCCGGCAGGGCCTGTGTGTTGCAGTGGACTGTGCCAGCCTGCACATGGCTTGGCCTCTGTCCTCTGTGGCTAGCTGCCACTGCCCCCTGCACCACATGTACTCGTGCGCCAACATGCTGGCATGAGCTTCTCTCAGAAAAAGCAGATGACCTGATTGCAATGTGGCAGTACGGGACTGCATTTGGGGGACTTGGCTGTAGGTATGCCCATTGTTGTGGTGTGTGTGCGGTGTTGGGTAACATATGGGTGTTTCCCCCATGCTTATGTTCCCTGCAATACAGGGGTGTCTGCTCTATCTTTGTTTAGTGGTGGGTAAAATATATGGATGGGGCTGGCAAGTGCCGCAGCTGGGATTTGAACCTCTGGCCTTCTAGTCCTAGAGGTCATTGCTATGTCCTCTGCACCACACTATGGCCACAGAGACAATGCAGCCCCTGGAGGTAGTAAACCTGGCAGGATGGCGTCACAAACCCTGCTGTATGCATTTTTACTGTGGGCTCCTTCACCCTGTGTGGTGACAAACGTGCAAATAAAACCCGGGAATGACCACGGAACAAAGGGGGAAAACATATACCCAAGCTGGGCAACAGTGATATTAATGGACAACCCTAGATAACACTCCCAGGACAGCTCCAGAAAAAGGGAAATGTTTTTTGGACGAGTCTCTGCTCCGTACACCTTTCCATAAATCATTTCCTTTTCTTTGGAGCTTTCCTGGGTGTGTTATCTAATTTTGCCCATCACTATAACTGTTCCCCAACTGAATTACTATTTTTCATATTTTTGTGGTGGTCATTTTCTATTTATAATTGTACTTTTGTGCTGTGCACATGTATCACACTGCTCACGTTTTGCAGGTTTCCCCGGTTTTGCTGTACATTGCTGACGGAAATGGTTTCTCTTCCCTTTAAATGCATTCTAACGCGAGTGATTCACTCGCGCTATTTGTTTTTGGAAATTCAGCTCCGATAATGTGCGGGGCGCCTCTCCCCTCCCCTTCCCCGCCCATTAACCCCTTCTCTCCGCCCCTCCGGGGCCTTCCTCCGCCCTCCGTTAGCCTTTCCACGCCTCTATCGGACATTTGCGGGCACGTACTTGTGCGGCACCCGTTACTGTGACGCGCAAGTGTGCGGGGCTTCATCGCACGTTTGCGGGGCGTTTAAGCGCTCTTAAGTACCGCTTTTAGTGCGCTATTTTGCGGCGCGCTAATTAGCGGTTTTTAGTAAACATGCCCCATAGTAGTAAAGGAGAAAAACGCCAGAACGGCATTGATAATAGACGTGTCGGTTCCAAGTGATCATTCTGCGAATCGTGCAGAGAGGCAAAAGATCCTGAAGTACCAAGAAATGCAGTCAGAGACCAAGAAACTGTGGCAGAAAGATACAGGCTTGATAAAGAATAATTTCCAAGCACATCTTGACAAACTTTACCCATACATGTTACATCTTATGAACTCCAGCAGGATGCTCTCTTTGGTACAATGCAAGTACTATGCCAAGCCTTAGCAGTAAATTTGAGAAATTGAGATCATACTCTCCATGCCCTGGCTTAGAAGTGATGTTCATGACTGTCATAATATGTGCACAACTAACCCATTTGGAGAAACTGCCCTGATTATGTCTTTGTCTGTGCAGCCTGGCATCCTTCTAGCTCTGGTCACCACCTTATCACAATGCTTTACCTCCCTGAGATTCACAAGACCCTATTACCCCAAAGTCTCCCTTCTGGTCCATTCATATTAGCCTCTCACTCCTTATCGCAGTCTGCTCCTTTCAATTTCTGCACACCATGTATATCTCTGAAATTTTAAATAAGAACAGCAAGCATATTCAAAGGGATTACACAGATTGCAGACTTGCAAACTGTGTAAATCCCGCTCGCTAGGATTCAGCAACAGGGCCGGTGCTAGGGTTTCTAGTGCCCCCCTGCAACCTATAAATTGGCGCCCTTCCCTCATTATTATTAATGTTGGCTGCACCCTACCCTTCTTTTTCCCCAAAACTGTTTTGTGAACTCTTTTCAAACGATATTAGTATTTCTCCTTCAAATCCATTGTTGTAAGAAAATTGCAGCAAAAGAGCAAATGCATAACCAAAATAAAAATACTTAGCAGTATATACTTATCATACAAATAGGCTGTGATAGTCCAAAAAAAAAATCTGATTCTGGTCATCTCACCAACATCAACATTCTCCAGTGCCAGGCATATTGTGAACTAATATAAAACACTGCAAAAGTCACTGAAAATCTACAAAGTCAAATCTATCATACCATACCAGCATACACTTCCAAAACTCATACAATAATGGGCCTACCCAGAAAAAAGCAGCACTACAAATACTGCAATGGGCCCCAAAACCTCCATACACCTATTTGAAAAGCTGTACAAGTCAAATTACTACAGTACAGATCCCTACATACAAGCTCCATGCTAACAGAACACCTGGCCTTGGTCACACACTCAGAACAAAGACTCTCAGCAAGTAAAGAATAAGTGACCACAACCTAAAATAAAAATAAAAATATGTAGACAAAAATTAAAATGAAACCCCAAGAAGCCAGACTCCGCATGTGGTGCCACACCAGATAAAAGAGGCAGTTCCCCATGCTTTTTGAAATATAAAGATAGCGCAAAGTCCAATCATTAAATTGAAAATGAAATTATTTTTTTGACCTTTGTTGTCTGATGATTTTTGATCATGCTGGTCCCGATCTAAGATTTCTGTTTTCCTATGTCTTCTCTTAGCTCTTTTTCTATGGTCTATAGTCCATCTGCCATTTCTTGTCTCTCCTTTTGCTTTCTTCATTTTCTTCCATCAGCCTTTTTCCAGTCCCAGTAACTCTCCCCAGTATCAGCCCCCTTTACAACCTCCCCTCCCAGTACCTTCCAGTGTCAACCCCCTTGCATTCCCAGCACCACCACTGGTGTTTATTCCCTTTTAGTCCCCCTCCTTCTCCATCGTCCAGCCCCTTCTAGTCCAAATACCATCCTGGGTATCAGCAAATGTCCAGTCCCAGTGCCCCCTCCCATGTCAGTTCCCTTCCAGTCACCTTCTTCTCTGTCCATCTGCCTTCTAGTGCCATCCCTGGGTGTCAGCTTCCTTCAAGCCGCCACCTTCCCTCCAGCCTCCTCCTTCCCCTCTTTTCTGCTCTCTTCCAACCTCCCATGTGAGCTCTCTTCTAGCCCCCTCCTTCCCTCCATCAGTTCTCTTTCAACCCCCTCCTATTACCCAGCCACCTTCCAGCCCCATCCCCAGGTGTTTGCTCCCTTCCAGCTGCCCCCCGTGTCTTCTCCCTCCCAGCTCCCCCATGTCGGCTCCCTTCCAGCTCACCTCCCTGTGTCTGCTCCCTTGTACCTCCCCCTCGTGTCTGCTCTCTTCCAGCTCCCCTGTGTCTGCTCCCTTCTAGCTCCCCAGTGTTTGCTCCCATCCAGCTCCCCCCATGTCTGCTCCTTTTCAGCCCCCCTCACCCCCCCTCGTGTCTGCTTCGATTTGTCCCTTGAAAAAGAACATTTCACTGTTCCCGTGGCTCTGATCTATTTTATATTGCTTTCTTTTTCGAAGTGGTGGGTGGTGGGTGGCTAGCTACAGCACCCCCCCCCCCCCCCCGGCGCCCTCCTGCTGTGCTTCCCTGGCTTACCGGGTAGCGCCAGCCCTGTTCAGCAATACTAATACAGTTAGCTCCACTGAATATCTCCTCCTAATCCTGTTAAATGCCCAGATTGCCGATATAGCCTGACACTAAACATCCGGTTTTAAATTAATACAGCAATAGCCATCTGCTTCTTTATCTTTATTATCTTTTGATATACAACCCTAGACAGCGAGGCATCAGAGCGGTTTACAATAATCAATATCCAAAAAAAGTGAAAAGAAAGGAACGCCAGTTGTTGACAGGACAGTGAGGAGAAAAGAGACATATAGGAGAGGAAAGCTAATCAGAAGGGGGGAAGGAGGAAAACTGGCCTGAAGGAGACAGGCAGGAGCGGAGAGCTAAGCAGGGGGGGAGACAGACAGAAGGGGAGAGCTAATCGGGGGGGGGGGGGGGGGAGAGAGGGAGGTCATAAGCAAGCTGGAACAGGTGGATTTTGAACAGGGATATGAACTGGGTGTGTGAGGACTCTGCACGCAGGGCGGCAGGCAGGGAGTTCATAGAGTGGGAGCAAGGAAGAAGAAAGCAGAGTGACGTGTCTGTTCAAGGCATGTGCGTGAAACTGAGGGAAGGGCCAAGCGATGAGTGTGCAAAGACCTGAGAAAGTGGTGGGGGAGTGGAATTGGAGGAGATCAGCTTGGTATTGGGGAGTATCTCTGTGAACTGCCTGATGTGCGAAAATGAGGATTTTGTAGTCAATACGAAATTTTATGGGAAGCCAGTGAATTTTATGGAACCAGAGTAGGCATAATATGTTCACAGTGGGAGGAGTGTGTGAGGATTCGTGCTGCTATATTTTGAAGGATTTGGAGGTGGCAATGTTGGTAATGAGGGAGACCAGCAAGTGTGTCATTATAGTAATCGAGTCTGGAGAGCACCCAAGACAGAAGGAGGGTTGTGAGGAAATGTGGATTGAGGGAGGAACAGAGGGCACGAATTTGGCAGAGAAGAAAGAAAGACCGCTGAACTAGGGAGGATAGATGCTCATGAAATGTTAGGGATAAGTCCAAGATGACACCGAGATAGCGAAGAGATTGAACGAGAGGGGCTGGGGAGTGGGACATGAAAGGAGCTATGATGGGCCTGGGGATGTTGAAGGTAAACCAAATTGCAGAGCATTTAGAGGGGTTAAGAAATAGATGATTGGCAACAAGCCAATCGGAGACAGCAGATAGACAGGTGTCTAAGGAGGTTAGATTCGGGGAGTGCAAGTCCGTGTGATGGAGAAGGAGAATGTCATCTGCGTAGAGGTAGGTGGAGATGTTAAGTTGGATCAGTAGTGTGAGGGGAGCCAGAAAGATACTGAAGAGAAGCAGGGCCAGCACTGATCCTTGGGGGACACCTCAGGCAACGGGAACAGGAGGAGAGAAGGCTGTGCCACAGACCACAGCCACTGGATATCCCCCTCCCCCAATAATTTTATCAACAAACAGCTAGCCTGGTTCTACAAGATACAGTACATCCTGTGGCGTAAGAATAATAGAGAAAACCTTTGAGACCCTGCTCTGACTTTTTTTACACATGTATTTAATTTGACAGATTTTACTGTAAGTACCAAAGATGATGAGAGTTTTTCTTCAGAATGAATCACAAAATTTCATTTTCTTTTACTTTTCACCTTATAACAGAAAATAATGAGGCTAAATAAAGTGCTGGAGGAAAGCGGCTGACTTGCTAATAAATGTCAAGTAGCCTTTTCTCAGTAGGTCACCCATCTTAAATTTAGCAGGCTATATTTTTCCAACTATATTTTGTTAAATGTTTAGCCACAACTTAGCCAGGTATGGCTGAAAATTATTCCAATTAAACTTTTTTACTGTTTTTAATATAGCTGGCTTGATTTACGTTGTGCACTCTACTGAAAATGTATGTAGATCCCAAAGCCACAGTCTCTTCATTCTCTGCCCTGCCCTGGATCCATGGTCCTATCAATTAAACTCCCAATCACATAGCAATCCCCTCTCTCTCCCTCTCACCCAATGCCAAATAACATACCACCCCTTACTCCCCATTGATTCCCTTCATCCTCCTATTCAATGTCACATAGCCCCCCCCCCCCGGCCCCAAAGTCCCTTCCTTCCCACCCGATATCAAATAGAATACAATCCCTTAACACCCCTCTTCCAACCTGGACAGTAATTTTATGCACATTTCAAGCATGTTATTCATGCCTATTTTATAAAGTAAGACATGTGCATAGTCCAATTTCTAAAATGGCAAAAACACACGTTAAACTAGGCACGAGCATGTAAAACTGCTCAATGGCAGGTACAAATGCCTGCCCTAAATTTTTCAAAAATATGGGCCTGATTCTAGGATGCGGGTTGCAGGGAGAGCAGGACGGGGAGAGCCAGCGGAGGGGGGGGGGGGGGTCAGGATCTGGGCGGAGTGGGGTGGGGGGGGGGGCTTCCTGCCACCCAATCCAAGTTTCGGCAGGCCAGCCATGGGTCAGACAGCATGGAAGAGGATGGCCTAAGCCACGGGAGTCTGGGGCGCCTGTGGGGAGGACATCACCGCAGATGGCAGAGACATGCCGGGCCATCGACAGGCCCGATTCTGTGCTCTGGGGGAATGTTTTGTTCCCATGATCCAGAATTGGGTCCTAACAGGCCCATCTTACTCGGGACCGTCCAGATGGCCCAGACATGCCCCTTCATGAATTGGGTCTATGTATAAGTTATAATATTTTATGCATCTAAATGTGCATTCTATCTATGATTGGTCCAAGCACCTCCTGGACATGCCAACAGTGAAATTTGTGCCATTGGTCCAATGTGCATACTTTCAGCACAGCGACAGACTACATTATGCATTTACTTATGTGAATAAATCACCCAAATACCATCATTTACATGCATGCACACACACATAAATGTAGGCACACCTTATAAAATTATGAGTCCGATATTCAAAAGCATTTTCCCAGTTTGTAGACCTGCAAACCACGTAAATGCTGCTTAGCGGGATATTCAGCAGCACTAACACGGTCAGTGCCACTGAATATCCATGGGGACCACTGTACATGCCCCAATGCTAATGGTTAGCATCGGGGTGTTCTGGAGGCATTCCATGGGCGGTACCTGGGGATAGCCAGTCAGCGGCGATATTGAGCCGCTGCCTGGTTATCCCTTGGCAACAAAAGTCTGGTGCAACAAAGCAACTTTTGTTAACAAAGCTAACTGGGCAGCGGCTGAAAATCGCCACTGCCCAGTTAGCTTCCTGATTCGACGGTTGACCTGGACATTCAATGCCGGTGGCCAAATATGGCCCTAGCATTAAATATCCGGGTTCGGTGTTCAGCAGTGACGACTAGCTGATGTAATAGTGCCCTACCTCCCTAATGTCCAACAGACAACTTCTTAAATCCTCCTGTTCCCTGCTGTCAAACAGAGAATTCTTAGTATCCCCGCCCAGCTTACTCCATCCTAGTACCTTTTCCTTCCAAAGTTTCTAATGCCAAGTCAACAGGAGAAAACAGACTTACCTTCTCCTGGCTCTATTCCAAAGCCATTCTAGCGCTACCTAGTGCTGGAGGAATGCTACCAAGCAGCTTGGCGATTAAAATTCACTCTACACTCCCTGGGATCTTTAGACACCGGCGGGAAGGGACACAAATAGTGGGATGGACGTCCTGTTGGAATGTCCATCCCCGCTATTCGTGGCTCAGAATGAGCCTGTAAATACCCGTGCTTAGAATTCTAAAGAATGCACATCAGTTCTAAAATTTATGTGCATACTTTTTTGCTCTGCTTATGTTCCACCCAAATTCTCCCTGGTGCATGTCTACACTGAAAGTACGTGCCATTGAATCTATTCGTGTATTTATTGCACCCAGCACAAATGAGCTCACTTACACATGTAACTGGACACTTATGCATGGAAATGACTAAAATATCCCAATTCACACATGTTCTTGCCTTCTAAAACTAGGTGGCTCCTATAAAGTTACCTCCTAAAAGTCTTTCAAGGTCATACAGTAAGCTTGTGAAATGTTCTATTGCATCATGTGGCAAAATTAACATGTTGCCATACAATGAAACAGGGATATGTTTACTAAAGGGCGTTAAGGGAGCAAGTATGCTGTTAATTCCTGTTATCGGCACCCTTGCACCATTAACACTGCGAAAAAGCTGCATTAACAGGCATTAAAGTCTCCTGCAGTATTAAGAGCGCAGTAGGCAGAGAGTAGGCATTAATGGGGTGGACAGTGGAAGCTAACAACGGGTGTTACCTTAATATCTGTTGCACTAATGTGTGTTAAAGCCCTTTAACACTGGGAACCCTAACGCCAAGTAAAACCTTGTGGAAAGGGTGTATTTTGAGGGGAGAGAACCTATTTAAACGTCTGCAATGTGATGCACAGACAGGGGAGCACAAAGGGTGATAGTAGTGCTTCATTAGCAGCAACAGCATAGTGCCCAAGTATGAATGGGCACCATATTGATGGTGCAAATGGGGCAAAGGAGATGGCACATTGGTCATGCAGTGGGGTTTCTGGGGCACAAGGCAGATGAAGCATCTGCTCAGGTGCAAATCTGTGATGTCTGTCATGATCCCACATCGACATTGGTGGCACCCAGTCATGCTGCTGCCTTGCAAAGGTGATGCACTGCATGGGGCAAGCCAAGGTTTCCTGGAACTCTAGGAGAGACCCCAGCCAACCGCCCCCCCCTCCCCACTGCTACTGAAGCCAGCTCTGGAGGAAGAGGATGATAGCACCAACAGCTGTAGTGCAACAGGGAGCTGCAAAATGCAGGTGCTTGGGAAATACCTCAGCTGTGGCTACTGCCTCCCCCAAGACATATCAGAAGCAGGCAGTGATGGGGTCTGGCAGCAGACGTTGTTTGGGGGGACAGCGTGTGTGTCAATGTGAACCTCTGCCCCACCCTTCTGGACCTAGCACCCTAGGCATCTGCCAAAACCGCATGATGGTCCGGTTGATACTGTGCACCACCCCTACTGACAGCATGCTGGCATGGCAGCATGGTGTGGGGGTGTTGGCATCATGTGCAGCAGCAAAGACCCATGTCATGGTCCTATATGCCAATAGCATCGCAACATGTGCCCAGGTCTGCCTAATGAGAAACATGTCAGTCCCAGGACAAGTGCATTTTTATAGCAGTTCTGTGGCTCATCACATAATGCCATTGGGTATATGAGTGGTGGGTCATAGGTTCAAGACCTTGCTGTGGATTGCATGTCCCTGTGGATAAACTTTAGCCTACAGTGCAAGAGGAATAGCTTAATGGTTAGAGCACTGGCTTAGGAGCAAGAGAACAGTGTTTGGTTTCCACTAGCACTCCTTGGACAAGTCACTTAACTCTCTATTACCTCAGGAAAATCCAAGTTATTAATGGCCCTGTTTAATGTACATTAACAAGTTTAAGTTATGATGTAAATTGCTTTGACAAATGATAAAGCTGTATAAAAAACCTGTTAAATAAATAAAATTCAGGGATTAGGTTAATAAGGCACACTAATCACCTTATGTCCCCAGTGCTTTAGCAACACTGTCAAAAATAACATATTATGCTCTGGAAATCCTTCAGCCACTGTCCATATGGAACAGCCCATGCACTCCTCCCAGGAACTAGGATCCTCAGGACATACTTTAAACCCAGCCAGTTTGTAGATGTCACGCCACAAGTCAGCCTCAGTCTCAAAAAATGAGGAGTAACTATTTCTCCGCATGTAACTCTTTCTCCTTAGCTGGTAAAAGCTTGGCTGCCGTTGATCCAGTCCACAGTTTACTGCTGGCTTCCGCCAACTCCAGCTGGGCTCTATTACTGTGCAGGGAGAGACAACTCCTACTCTCCCTTTCACTCTGGACTTTTTCCTTTACTTCTCAACATGGGAGGAGAAGTTGACTCCTAAGGAACAGTCCATAGGTTCATTATCATCCAGCAAGGAGTCTGAGAAAATCTACTCCACCTCCACTCATTCCACTTCTGCTGTCTGTAGTCCACTTGCCAGTAGCTCTTCCCCAGCTACTCACTCTCCATGCACTCCTCACATTCTCTCTCTACTAGCCCAGGGGTAAATGGCCTCTTTGTACTCTGCTCTGGTAAACTACTCCCAGCTTCACCCTCTCCCAGTGTTCTCCTACTAATTGAATCCACCTGGGGCTTTATCTGTGGCAGGGGCCTTCCTATTCCAAGAGATTTTGGGGCTTGTAGTGTGTCTGACCCTGCCGCAATATGAAGTGGGAATTCCCTCTCAGAGGAGTCTCCTTCCAGTATAAAATGACTGGCAGCACAAACCTCCCCTGTTCTGGATCATGTCAGATCTTTCTCTGTTACTCTTTACAATATTTAGTAGGGACACTGGATGGTGCCACTGCTCTTAGAGCAGCATTCAAGTAAGTTTTGTGAGTACTTGTGTGCTCCACTCTTGCTCTGTTTAAACATCACCCACATGCATGCTGACAGTGAAAGTGTGCACCATTGGATCTCTACATGTACTTATGAAACAGCAACCAGCGTGAAAGAGGTCATTTTTGTGAGCAATGACTGAAATACTCAGATTTCCATATGGCCTAAGTTGCCTGGATAAGTGCCTCCTGAAAATCCTGCTAACTGAATAAAGTCAGCACGTATCCATATAGTACCGACACCATTCTTGCTCCATCCATGGACCACCCCTGCACTAACCGGATAGTGCTGGGGTGTTCTGTGGAGATATTCAGCAGCACTATTCGGATAGTGCTGCTGAATATCATGGTCAGCACCCTTATCCAGACAGCCTCCTGCTGGCCATCCAGCTAACAGTTCTGAAAACTGGTCCCATAGGGCCCAATTATTAGGAGCCACGGCCACTAGACTAAGTAAAGCACAGTGGCAATGCCTTACTTTATTTGTGCATTCAGCAAGTGCCACTGATGATACATAAAGCAGCAGCTGCACCACTACTCCTACACATGAATTAGACATCACTTACATCTAGAAAGTTACATATACGCAGAACAATTTCCCTGTTGCATACGTAGCTACTCCAGACCCACCCCAAGTCCCCAACCCTGCCTTTCAGTACAGGTATATATATATATATATATATATATATATATATATATATATATATATATATCTATGGCATGTTTTCCTTAACAAAAATATGCATAGAACGTAGACTTCTATGTTTGATATAAGCGCTGTCCACATAAGTATTTTTAAATATCAGACCTGTATATTTTTGGTTTATCACAGAACCCTTCCAAACAATTGCAATTAGTTCTATCAAAGGTGCTACTGGTGGCAGCTCTGATAACTAAGTGCTGTATTATTTATTCTCAGTTGCATAAACATGACATGCTTGTGCTTTTCCAGCCCACTGTTCTCCAAACTGGTACTTTCATTCACTTACAGTTCTCATTCAGATTTCAAGTCACTAGAACTATGCATTCCAAGGATGTCTGAAAAGTAAATCAGTGTGATTTATCAAGAAGCTGGCCAGCTTTTTAGAAGAAATTGATTGCCCAGTGTGTGTGTCCCGTTGCTTCACAAAACAAGATAATCACCATGCTGTCATGGCTGTTTTAGAAGGAAAAAGGCTTATGAGATCACAATATCTGTATGTGTATCTCAGTAGGTTTTGGGCTCAATATTCGAAAGGCATTAACATGGTTTACAGATCTATAAACCATGTAAAGGCTGTTGAACGGGATATTCAATGGGATTTCCCCAATTATCTCCTCTACACGCCCTGATGCTAACTGCTTAGCATTGGGGATGTCATGGGCATTAAGGAGCAGAGCAGAGACAGTGACATTCGCTAACTGGGTAGTGGCGATATTGCACCTCTACGTGGTTAGCGACCTAGTTTTACCGCAGGAGCTAACCGGGTGATGGTGCAATATCGCTGCTCCCCGGTTAGCTTCTGCGGCTCTGGGGCATATATGGAGATATTCAATGCCGGGGCCGCATATGACCCCCAGCATTGTATATCTGGAGTTAGAGGTTGGCGGGGACAGCTATGCGCTGTAGCGGCGGCATAGCCGGCTCAATTCAATATCGGGCCCTTTGTGTTTAGTATCCTCTCCACACCAGATTTTCAATATATGTCAGAAGGTCTACGGCAATCATGACAGGGGATTTCTTTAAAACCCTCTAGGCATGTGGACATGTGTGTGAACATCTTTAGCTCTGCAGGGAACTTTTTGTTTTTATTTGAAACTAAGATTGCTAGTGAATTTGAATTTCGAACACAGCTGAGAATCTGGCTCACTCACCTCAGGTCTGATATTCAGTGGCCGAGGCTAGCGCTGCTGCCTCTGAAATTTAGGCCCATATCTGGGCCCCAGCATTGAATATCCAGGTTGCCATGAAGCTAACAGGGACGTTGTGATATTCCACCACTCCCCAGTTAGCTTCAGCAGCAAACGTTAGGCCAGTGGTTACTGCACCTGACTTTCACCACATTGCATTAACCGAGAAGGAGCTCAATATTGCCATTGCCCAGTTATCACTGGGTGCCAATCCCAGAATGCCCCAATGCTAACCGGTTAGCACTAGGGCATACAGTGGCAGCAGCCACAGATATTGACTAGTATTAACTGTGTTAGCGTCACTGAATATCCCCTCCAAGGAAGTTAACATGGTTAGCAGATGCATTCATCCCTTTCAATATCGGGCTCCTCTGTTTTAAGTGACTGAAAGGTGAATTTTTAGCCAAATGCCAGTTTTTGGTTGAAAGTTTCCTTAATCTGAGGATCCTTTATTTTCCTGCATGCCCACACTTAAATTAGGTGCCTAGCACTGGAATCACTCCAAGCCATCTAACATATTTCCTCAAGCTAGACCCCCCTCCTTGCCTACTTTTTAGGTTCCTAAATTGAGCCACCTAGGGGTTGATGATATTCAGCAGCTGGCCATCACCACTTGAAATTAAAACTGGACATTCAATGCTGAGGTCATATCTGGCCACCGATATTGAATATCTGGATTGGCCAGACAGCGATTTAGCTAAGCAGTCAGTGGCGATATTCAGCTGCTGGCTGGTTACCTAAACTGGCTAAAGTTGCGCCAGCCTTTGAAGTGCCTAAGTCGAATCACTTTAGAATAACCAGTTAGCGACTAGATATCACTGCTGACCAGTTATCCTCGGCTGTATCCCCCAACCGCTTTGACCCAGTGAAAAGCAGGATATAAATGCAGCTAAATAAATGCAGCTAAATAAATAAAATTCAACAGTGGTGGCTAGCCAACCCAGATGTTCAGTGCTAGGGTCATATCCAGCCCTGGCATTGAATATCTCAGTTGCCTGGATTGGCAGGAAGCTAACTGGGCAGCAGCAACATTCAGCCCCTGCCTGGTTAGCTTCCATGGTGAAAGCTAGGCCAGCCTTTGCTGCACCTTACTCTCACTGCTTGCCATAACCAGGCAGCAGCTCAATATCACTGCTGCCCGGTTATGTCCGAGTGCCACCCTCGGACCACCCCTGGAATGCCCAGACGCTAAGAGGTTACCATCGGGGCATGCAGCAGTAGCACCCGGGGATACTCAGTGGTACTAACCACGTCAGTGCCACTGAATATCCCAGATAGAGGGATGAATGTGATCAGCATTCATCCCCTTTAAAACTCTCCCAGTGATTTAATATGGGTTTGCATTCGTGAGCACGTAAACTGTTTGTTTGGGTATCTTAACAGTAAAAGTGCATGCAGACCACTTTTGTGCATGTATACCTGTAAATGGAAGCACGTCCAATCAATTTGCACATTTTTAACTTTGTGCATGCAAACAATGTGCATTCACAAGCATGAATAGCCCAATCACAAAAAAAAAAAACCTGAAAAATTGGAATAAAATGAGCACAAACCAAACTTTATTTTTGTCCATACTCGGCCCTATAATTTTTTAAAGCTGTCGCTTGCACATGTGAATCCCCGGGATATAGGGGGGCACATGTGGAGATCAGAACTGAGACATAATGATCGTGACATACATAATTCTATTAGTATTTTAGAAAAGACTCCATATAATGTGAATATGAAGGTGCAATAGTGCATGTGTATGTATATGTGCACGTGCGTGTATGTGTATGTGCACGTGTATCGAGGCAGAGGAGCTATTTTACCTACCAACATGCCAGAAAAATCATCGGAGGCAACTCAGCACCTTCCACATGTTAATGCCAGCGCTTACACAAGTAGTTCATTCATTTAGCTAGCGTACATGTTAAAATGCTTCCAATAAATTACAGAAACCGCTGTTTTTAAATAAGTTCAATTTGGAGGGACAAAGAAACAAGGGAGATTAAGGACCATAGCCTCATTAAATCCTTCTGTAAATAGCTGGCCAAAATAAGCATTTTTTCTAAATCTAAATGTGCCAGGAAGCTGGTGTAAATCCCAACATAGACAGTTTTAGCCAAGCACAGGTACTCCCTATCTGAAATGGGGAATACATGTAGAACGTTTAGCCCCACTCAGGCCACTTCCTAACCATACCCCTTGAAATTTTTACATAGTAAGGACATCCATGTTCAAATGTAGTCTTTCATAGAATCAGTATTTACACTTGGATGCCATTTCCACATGTAAATACTGTACTTGAATTTGTCCATGGAAATCACAAATACTGTTATCCTTCCAAAATAAACCCCGTAGTTTTCTAGGGGTCTTGGTTGAGGCATGGCTTGGGTCTAGTTTGGGCAATCTGCAAAAATAAAAGTGTATTTCCCATATTATAATGGGAAGCATGTCTATTTGAAAAAATTTCCAATTTGGCATTTCCACCTGCCTCGCAGCATGTATAAGTGCCAATAAAGGGGCAGGTGCAAAACAGCATGATCCCCCAATTCCCTCTTGACAGCATTGAACTCCTAGCCCCTAACCCCCATGAGAACAGAAACACCCATCCCATCTCCTAAACACTCACGCTGAGAGTGAGGTTCACCTCCCATCCCCCTGATACCAGCACTGTCACTGGGGTTTTCTCTGATGGATAGTGTAGGGACTGAAATGATTCCTGAATGCTCCTGCTCCAGGGTTTCTGAGGTTCAAAACTGCATCAGTCTAGTCCTAGTGTTGACTGATGGTACTACCATTGGGAGCAAACTACTTTATTTGGCAGCTTGACCCTTAGCCATATTATTACAAGTCAACCAGCATCATGTTGAACCATGGTGCCCATGGAGAAGGAATTTCCAGGGATCGCCCCTGCCCCCACCACTACCTATTGGATTTTCCTACTTCTATATAGCACCATAGCCAGGATATCCCAATCGCCTATCACTAGTACTTCCTCCTTAATAGCAATATTGTGAATGTTTCCAATTAAATCAGTATCTTTTTTTTAAATTTCTTTATTTATATTTTTCAACAAAATAGAAACAGTAGAGCAAAACAGAAAAGAAAAATAACCAGATTGCAATAAAATTAAAATACACAAATCTTCTCTGTGACATAAGATATTTAAAGACAGAGCACAGCCCACCCCACCCTGTCCCTCCCATTATCCTACGATCATCAGGAACCAAATGAAACTGCAAACCTACAAGGCCTGCAAGGGCTATAAAGGAGCCAGAACTCCATTAAGGAGAAACATAGATGTAACTGCATCATCATGAATGTCTACCAAGCTCAGTAGTATGTTTCCAATTAGAAATAACAGGAAAGGGCCACGCCCCAATATGGAGCCAATTCAAACTGGCAGTTCCTTTATAAGTACAAAATGCCGATTTACTGATTGAAAAATGACCCCAGATCAGGAGAGAATGGCCCCGAATCTCAGTACCACCCAGTATGATTCTGTGCTTAAGCGCAGTACAAATGAATGTTAAGTCAATCCTATGTCAATTATCCCAGTTTGTTGACATCTCTTTGATGAGACCAACATTTATTCTCATTTACATATTAAACGTGTATGTATGGCCCCCTCCACACATTGTGAACCTTGTATTGACAAAACCGTAATATGGGCCAGTTATTCAGTGAAACTCCTTCCCCCACTGTCTCATTCACACCCAAGTTTTCCACGAGCAAATCTAGGCGGTTATTTCTCTCTGAGAACTGAGCTAAAGTTCTATCCATATTAAGAACGTGTTTTACTTGAAGGAATACTAGTAGCATTCCCATTATATAATTCACTTTATGAGTGATAGACATATTTATATCTTCAAAACGACCCCACCAAGAATCAGACCGATGACCACATTACTGTATATAATTAGAGCTCATTAAGTCAAAGAGGGTGAATGAGATTGTAACATGGGCAGCAGAAATTCCTCTGAAATCAAGCTGGCGTGCCAAATTTCAATAACTCCATTACATTCAAATTTGTCTCTTGCAGTAATGGGATGTCAACAGTTTCTATCCTACCATATAGAAGAGAAAAACTCCTCTTATAAGCGAATGTTAATGCCCTTAACGTTTAGGTACCCAATCCCAGAAAGGAACATACTAGATATATCTCAGAGGAAGCACTCATTACTTACAGAAATAATTCGGTGTTGTAGCCTTTCACTTAACACTATAGGACAGCTTCTCAGGCACTTTTAAAGTATGGCTGCATCTATAGCCCAGAAAACAATATTCCGAATATCACATCTTAACCACCTCCCATCTTAAAAGTAGAAGTAATGTCTTATAGACAAAACAGCACAAATGTCTCAGGAAATAGCAGTGTAACACGCTCATGTGCCGCTTCTGCGTGGTTAATTCGCCTTCCCATGATCTCAGGTCAATCGACCGTTCAAAAGACAAGCGCCGTAAAACTGTGGCAAACAAAAGATACAATATGTCCTTCACTGCATCACCGCCAACTCCATATCTTCCAGAAATGCACATAAATCTCTAGAATCATCAAAAGTCTTGGTCTGGTTGTGCAGCATGACTTTCATGCGAGCAGGATATAGCAATCCAAAACGGGCCTTCAGTTATATCAAGTGTGGATGCAGCGCCAAGAGACTCCTTCTTCGATCCACCGTCGCCTTCGCAAAGTCCAGAAATAACAGGAGTTTATGCCCTTGATATTCCAAAGCTGTGAGTGCTCTGGTAGCTCCCATTATCTGCAACACTTGTTGAAAGCGTAAAACTTTCAGGATAATTGGGCGTGGACGCTTGTTTATGACCTTGGATTGCATAGTCACTCTATGGGCACGCTCAATCTCAAACGGCATAGTGAAATGCAACTTTAATACAACTGGAATCATAACCTGTAGAAAGGTTATCAAATCATGCCCCTCTGCTCCTTCAGACACTCCCATCACCCTGATGTTGTTTCGCCGCAAGCGATTATTGCCATCTTCCACCTCTTTTTGCAGTGAGCGAATTAACTTGGCCTGCTTCTTGACGGCCTCAAGTCTCTCGCCATGCAATGCCATCACCGCCTCTACCTTCTCCAAATGGGAGATCTCCTAATGAAGATCTCAAAGCATTGATATCTTCCTGCATTGCCCTTAGCGATTTTCCATTGGCTTTGACCATTTCTTTGACTGCCCGAATCTCAGTCAAGATCTCTTGCGAGGTCTCAGGGCCATCTAGGATGACTGCCATCTTGTGAAGTGAGAGAGGTTCTGTCTTGGATCTCTTTGCACTAGCATTTTGAGAAAGTTGGAAATCCAACCGCGTCTGCTTGGAACCTGACATATCCGGGATAGAATGGCAACCACGTAGGTAGGAACTATATGATCAAATATTGCAGAAAAACAGGATTCTTGTCTTTGCCCTCTGGAGCACCGCTCTTACACGTCCATCTTGACCAGATACCAGGCTCCACCCAAAATCAGTATCTTTCTTGCTGAGACAGAAGTCTGCATATCACATCAATATAAATAGATGTTTCATTCCCTCCTTCCAGATTAACCCACAGTGCATCCTCTCTACCTCATAAGCCCTGGAGCTCAGTTGCTTCCATATTTTTATATTTCACACTAATCCTCCTCTCTTTGTTCTTATCCTGTCCTTACTGAATAGATTAAAGCCTAGTATAAATATATACTACCCATGGTTCTTCATGTAAGATGTCTTCATGATAGTCACTAAATCAAAGTCAGTATCTTCCATTATAACCTTTAGATCTGGAATTTTATTTCCCTACTATGGGCATTGGTATACACAGCTTTCTAGATGTTCTTTTTTCACATTTTCAATATACATTTTGAATGCTTTATCTGACGGTTTTTACTTGACTCAGTAGGTTAGTCAGTCTGCTGTAGAAGACATTATGACCAATGGATTGCAGGATCTGAGGCAGCATGGGTTTATCAGAGGTAGGTCTTGTCAGAAAAAATCTGATTGATTTCTTTGACTGGGTGACCAGAGAGAGTTGGATTGAGGGAGAGCCCTAAATGCGGTGCACTTAGATTTCAGGAAGGCCTTTGACACTGTTCTGCACAGGCAACATATAAATAAATTGAACACCCTAGGGATAGACCCTAACATGGCAGACTGGGTTAAAAATTGGTTGAGTGGGAGGCAACAAAGTGTACAGGTAAATGGAGCTCAATTTGAGGAGAAGGATGTTTCCTGTGGTGTGTCACAGCAATCTGGCTTTGGTCCGATTCTTTTTAACATCTTTGTTAGTGATATTGCGGAAGGGCTGTTGGGTAAAGTTTGCTTCTTTGCAGATGATACCAAAATCTGCAAGAGTGGGCAACCAGGAAGGAGTAGATAACACGAGGAGGGTTCTAGCTCAGCTTGATGAATGGTCAAGTATATGGCAGCTGAAATTTAATGCTAAAAAATGCAGGGTCATGCATTTGGACTTCAAAAATCCAAGGGAGCAGTACAGTGTATGGGGTGAAGTACTTCTGTCCACGAAAGAAGAGCGGGACCTGAGTATGATTGTTTCTGATAATCTTTAAGTGGCTAAACAGGTAGAAAAGGCGACAGGGAGAGGAATAGCCAGCAGAAAAAAAGAAGGTGATAGTGCCTCTGCATAGGTCTCTGGTGTGACCTCATTTGGAGTATTGTGTGCAGTTCTGGATATAAACAGGATGCAATTGATGCAGAGGGTGGCTACTAAAATGGTTAGTGGTCTTCATTATAAAGCATATGAGGACAGACTTAAGGACCTTAATATGTATACTTTAGAGAAAAGGAAGGACTGATGTGATATGACTGAGACATTTAAATACCTCTGTGGCATAAATGCAAAGGAGGAGAGCCTCTTTCGATTGAAAGCAAGCTCTGCTACGAGGGGGCATAGGATGAGGGTGAAAGGGGATAGACTCAAGAGTAATCTGCAGAAAGATTTCTTTACTGAAAGAGTGGTAGATGCGTGGAATAGTCTCCCAGTGGAGGTAGTAGAGACGAGGATAGTATCTGAAGTCAAGAAAGCATGGGACAAACACGGAAGATCTCTCAATGAAAAAAGGGGACTATTGTAGTTGATATGGAAGGACAGACCAGATAGGCCATGTGTTTTTTTTCTTCCGTCATGTTTCCAAGTTTCTATGTTTCCATTATCCAGTTAGTGATATTCAGTCCACTAACTGGATAACAAACTGCATAAAGTTATGTCATAAATAAGGCAGGCCTAACATTATGCGGTTTGGTGTTGGGATAGTGACTGAATATTGGCGCAAACCAGATAGCTCTACCAGTCATCTCTGAAACCAGATATTCACTGCCAGAAGATATCCAGACACAGTGTCTTTCTGCCACATTTTCTTGGTCTCTGACTACATTTCCTGGTATGCAATTCATCAATGCTGTTCTGGTGTTCTCTTTTACTATATGTCTGGCTTCCTTGAATCCAACTTTTTATTGGTTGGAATGGTGTATTCCAAGTGATCATAACCTCTTCATTCTCTGTAATTCTATTAGATTCATGATTCTTGCACAGTGATGTTGTGGTGCTTACAGAGTTTCCTGTGGATGAGGCATCCTACTCTATTATGCCTTTCTGTATAGAATTTTTCTGCCATCAGAATTTTACAGCCAGCTATGAGGTGAGTCACTGTTTCCAGGTCTTTCTTACAGAATCAATATATATCTGTTTTGCCTGTCTGTTCAATGCTAACTGTAAACCATTTGGTGCGTAATCCGCTATCCTGGGCTGCAACTATCAATCTCTCAGCCTTCGGCTTCAGTTTGCCTCTCCTTAACAATTCATGTGTCCATTCTTGATCGACAAAGGGTTCTTGGAGTAACAGTCTGTGTTTCCCCACTGTATTTCTGTACCGTAGTTATATATAGCCTGCACACAAGTATATCCTGCACCCATGTATAGCTGCGGAAAATTAGCATTTTTGTAAGTAAAGTTTTGCATTACCTGCACTTTTGTATTCCCCGCGGACTATACTTAGGGGTATGTTTACTAAACTGCGTTAGTGTGATTCGCGTTAGGAGCCGCGTTAGTGGAAGAAATGCCAAAAAAGGACATGGGCGGTACATCGCAACCGATAACGCACAGGTGCGCGCGTTAGTACGCGCCGCACAGCAACGATCGCTACAGCGCGCGCGCTACTGCATGCAAGCTTAAGACAGCGTGCAGACACCCAAATACAGAAACAGAGCTGTAGCACAATGGTTACTACACAGACTGATGGTACAAGAGTCATGGGTTCAATTCCCCAGTGTGCCTAATGAATAAGGCTAGCTGAGGCATCCTGTGTAACCCTTTGAAAGCCAACTATAATATTTTAATCCACAGTCTGCAGCCGGGTTAAAGTTTGCATATGTCAGGAAAATTGTACCCGTCTTATGCAATATGTTCCAATAGTGACTTTCCCTCTGACATGGTCATGTATTACATACCATTTGATAGGAATATTTAGGCGCTCTCTGTAGGGTGAAGTGTAAGGCGTGCCCTATAGGGCGACTTGTAAGGCACGCTCTATAGGGCGATTAGTAAGGCACGCCCTATAGGGCGCCTTATGAGCCACCCTAAGGTGACAGTACCCTGAGGGTGGTTCTGCTGGCAGCACTAATATACAATAAAAATAGACAATGCCCAAGACAGCCCTATCGATGCACCCCACTGTGGGTTGTGAACCTATGACCTCTGGCTCCATGGGCAGTGAAGTAACCAGTGGGCTAGAGCTGCTAATAAACACCTGGCTGGTTACAGGAGGACTGCACGGCACCACACCCACATTATGCTGTGGTTACCAGGGAGATTACATACCACCACCCAATGCACCCTCTAGGGTTCAGGGTGGGGGACAGGATCTCCCGCCCACAGATCCACTTTCAACCCCCTGCAATGGTGGCAGTAGAGGGGACCATCACCCCAGTCCTACTAGGGATCAAACACCCTACAGGGCAGGCAATGCAGAGCAGTACACATCCATAACGCAATAGCAGACAGGCGTCAGGTCTGGAAATGCTCAGCTGCCCCCCACCATTATCTGACACTCTCCAGCAGCAAGCCTCCAGCCGCTGCACCCTGCATGGTGTGCCAGCAAGACACATACTAGCTGAAGACAGTCCACCAGCTAGTCCATAGTGCATGGTCCTGGAGGAGATGCATGTACCCAGAATGGGGATATCAGCATACACACCAAGCAGATAAGTCAGTGATTGGGCCCCAAAAGGAAACCCATAACTATCACATAAGAGAAATACTATATAGCACTATGGGGGAACCTAGCCATGCCATGGTCACTGCTCAGTCAGGGTGAGAGTGACCTCCCAGCAGGACATGCTATGGCCACCCTATTCGTGCAGGTGGTACCGGGAACTACAATGTCCGGCCATTGCCCTATGCCCTGTGCAGATGCGGCCAGGCCAGGCCACCCTATCCAGGCTATTCGCACGGTACCTTGCTCCTCATTATGCACATTGGCAGGCCAATACTGGCAACAGTGCTAGCAGTGTGGGCTGTGGAGGGTGTTGGCAGCCACCACACACTGGACAGACAGACACACACTCCCCACACCTATGCCAGCATTGTGCAACTATAGAGGTGTTGGGCAGCCCAGGCCACCACACCAGTCCTGGGCACAGTGCAGGCATGGCTATGGTACGCAATACTGTAGGAGTCACTCCCCAGATTGGTAAACACTGTCAGACACAAGACCAGTAGCACACTCCACAGACATCAGAAAGGTTGCTATGATGCAGCTCACTCTGAAAATTGTACTTAACCTAGGAATTGCTATCTGCCAGTACTCATAGCAACCTTTTGATAGCTGTGCACCATATTCCCAGGTTTAGGGTGGCATTACTAAGGTATGCAAGTGCTAGTATTGGGAGATGCACGCAGAGCCCAAAGTCCTGCCTCCCCAGGAGGCTTTGGATAATGGGGCCTGTGGGTGCGGGTGTGTCTGCCCCTGTTGGCTGCTGCTTTACGGCAGAGGTTCCCAACTCCAGTCCTGCGGTGCAAAACACTGTTCGGGTTTTCATGCTGTCCCTCATGAATATGCATGAGATACATCTGCATACCATGGGGGTGGCGCATAGAAATGCAGCACAGGCATCTTTATCAGAGGCAGCATGGAACCTGAATGGTGTTTGGCCCTCCAGGACTGCATTTGGGAGGCTCTGCTCTAGGTAATGTGCATGTTTATGGTGTCTGTGCTCTGTAGGGTAAAATGTAGGTGTTTTGGGCATGTTCACATCATCTGCAAGAAAGGTCCTGTCTGTATTAGCACGTTATAGTAGTGGGTAAAATATGAGGACTGGGTTGGCGGAAACCACAGCTGGGACTTGAATCTGTGACCTTCTACTTCTGAATACACTGGTTTTGTGCACTGCACCACCATTTTATCACAGAGATGGTGCATTCCCTGGTGATACTATGACTGTTGGTCAGACAGGGCCTGTCTGTTGCAGTGCATGGCACCCACCTACACAGGGCTAGGCCATAGTCTGCTCTGGGCAGCTGCCACTGCCCCCTCCACCACCAGTATCCCTCAGCCACCATGCTGACATGCCCTTCTGCTGGTGGAGCTGGTGGTGCGCAGTCTCAGGCCATCCAGTGTGCAGGTAGGCGGCTGCCTATGGTGCGGGTTCTGGGGTAGGGGTGCCTGCATAGACGTCCACGCTCCCCCCCAGCCCCGCCTGCAAATGCTCCGTGCCCTTGGGGGTAGCTGTTGGGTACTATCCCCTGTGACACTTTGGGAAACCCACTCGTGCACATGTTGGGCCTTCAGCAGTTGCTGTCTGGCTGTTCCGCTATTTCAGCATTCGTATGGGCCACCTAGGCATCACCTTAGTCCGCACTGTGGCCCAGCTCCACCACAGCATGTGCCGCCTGCAGCCCTCTGTATCCCCTTCTCCGGCATCTGTCCAGTTTCCATTCTGACATGCCCGCCCTGCTGTTGCGGGACATGTGCATGCCATAGGAACCCTATTTCACTGTGGGCCCATTCACTTTGTAGGGGGACGGAGTATAGACCCTTCCACGATTTATATCTGTTCTATGGTGCTTACTCGGGGGGGGAGGGGTTGATGTTTCTCATTGATACCACTATTGGCCAGCTTGGTTATTGTTTTTTTCCAGTTTGTTGGGGTCATTTTCAGTGTTTCTGTGCCCTTTTGTTCTGTGCACATGTATCACACTTATCACTTTTCTTTGGTTTCCCTGCCTGGGCTGTACATTGCTGACATTGAAACGGTTTCTCTTCCCTTTAATATGCCTTTAACGGCAGGTTTTCATTCGCGTTGGATTTCAGCTCTGAAAATCAGCGCGTTAGTGTGAAGGGAGTCTCTCCCCGCCCACTCTCCGCCCATTGACCCCTTCTTTCCGCCCTCTCTCCACCTTCTGCGGTGTTTTAACGTGCCGCGGGGCATTACGATCGTTAGCACGTCATAGCGTGCGCTATGACGCGCTAACGATCGTTAACGCTACATAACGCACGTTATTCACGATTACCGCAGTTTAGTAAACATACCCCTTAGTGAAAATTACGAGGAAAAGTTAAATATAAGATCTAATGTTTGGAAACGTAATGAACACATGTATAGGCCTAAGTGTGTCCAGTTATGGTGAGCTAAATCAAAGGAAATTTGGAAGTGCAATTGATGGCTAAATATGGCAGAGAAATCACTACCTATTGCTATCACTACCTAACTTTGTTCATCTTTAGATTTACGGATGCACATACTTGCTTAAATACATGACATCATCTTATTTATATTTAGCGCCAATCCTATGTAGAGGCTTACTGGTATATTTCTTCTGAATCTGCTATAGCTAAACCGAAACATAAATCTTTTGTTAAATCAGTTGTTTATACCAGGTACTTCTTTGTTAAATAACCCCAGTTAACAATGCTAAAGTGAAAGTAATACACAGCTGATTTAAAATTATCAGCAATGGAATACGCAAAAGTCCATTGAAACTGGGAAGCTAGACACAAATTTTCCATTGATGAGAAGTCGATTTGCGAATGGTGCAAAGACCAAAATGCTTTGAAGGAAATTAATTCTAGGAAGCATGCATGATGTGATAAGCAAGCCACATGGTTAAATCTTGAGTAAATTTGAAGCAGTGGGTAAATGAGCTACAGAAAAGCAATAGGGCTGTTTCCACTATCAGAATCAAAAATAAGGCTAGAGAATTAGCCACTGAGATGCAAATCCCTGATTTTTCTGGGTGTGTGAAGTCAGTGTATAAGTTTATGTGTAGGAATGACTTACATATACAAAGAACTACAGTGAGTCAAAAGCTGCCAGATGACTGGGAGAAGAAAATGGTGAAATTCATAGATTTTGTTAATGAAGAGTACATGAAAAGTAACCGCCAGATGTGGCTAAAGTTATACAGGGACGTCGTAAGGCCTTCTTAGTATTTCGTCCACGCGTGTTAGCCATAGGTGCATTGTTTTATCTTAAATTTCCTTGTAAATGTCAGATAACCTTTCAGGGTAAACATTTGTTTTTTGAAGTGGATCAATTGGTGAAATTTCTGGAAGAGAGGGAATAATTATGTTATGTTTTTTATAATATTGTTGTTCTCTTGACTATATATTTGAGCTTCAAGTATATTTCAGTCTATTTGTTTATTGTTAGTATGAAGCTGCTCCTTGATGTAGACTTGTGATTATGCTATTTGTGTTAGTGTAATTTTTCTTTTTGTATCTGTGCTTATTATCACAGAATAAACTTAAAAAAAAATCAACTGGGCATAAAAGAACCAGTTTCACTTTTGTGTCTGCATGTACTGCAAATGGCAAGAATCTTAAGCCCCTCATAATCTTCAAGCGTTTAACTATGCCACGTGAAAACCTTCCAAGGTCCGTTATTGTCTTGTGCAACAAAAAGGGTTGGATGAACAAGGATATCATGAAAGACTGGGTCAGAAAATGCTTCCACACTCAATCAGGTGGATTTTGGGCTAAGAAATCTTTATTAATTTGTGATTCTATGGCAACCCACAAGCAGGACTCAGTTAAGAAATTGTTAAATGCCGCTGGAGTCCACATAGCAGTTATTCCTGGTGGACTCACATGCAAGCTACAGCCTTTAGATACAGCTGTGAACCATACATTGAAATGTCTTGTTAGAAAAGAATGGGATACGTGGATGTGCGAGGCTACATATACGTTCATGCCTTCAGGGAAACAGAGGTGAGCTACATATGCAGAGGTTGCAGATGGGTCGAAACTGCATGTGAAGCTGTGACTCCCAATTCCATCATAAACGCATTCATAAAAGCAGGCATACTAGGAGAGACGTTTGATGACTCATCCGATGAGGAGGACTATGAATTTGACAACGATGAAGCGGAAACATTCGCTGCTGAAATTTCACCAGCCCAAATGAGGATATGGACTTTGAAGGCTTCCAAGAATGAACAAGGCAATGTTTGAGGAGTCCAACAAGGGCACTTGCACTTCCAAGCTACTACGAAGAAGCAACAATGTTTAAAACATTTATCAATACTGATGCTTTATTTTTAAATAAAAAGTACTGTACTTTAATCAAACCACTTACAGAAAAGTTTAAACTCAGTTCTGAATTGTATTATTAGCTTTCAGTGTGCCTGTTAAAGACATAGAAACTGTTTAGTGTTGAAAAATATAGAAATACAAAATACATACCATTAGTACTGACATCAAACATGTTCTCTACTGCTTTTTTATAACATGTACCATTTGTGGAAATGTAACTACGAGTACAACCCGCACCCTTGTTTTTTTCCATTTGATCATTTTATTAAGTATTTAGTAGATCATTTACACTACAATCACTACTATCATTGCAAACTTCACTTTATATGTAGCATGTATAATGTACATATATTAACAATTATATATTCTATTTATTCCTATAATATTTCTCTAAACTCTCTTTATATCATTCCCTTTCTCACCTCCCTCTCCCCATCCCTCCCCCGCTCATCTAATCTCATCCATTACTGAATTAATATCCTCTCTCCTTTCACCCAATCACCATTTATCCTTCCTGTTAAATTTTATTTAAAATCCCTCTCATATTTTACTCTATCACACCCTCTCTTTCTTCCTTCCATTTTTCCAACCACTTATACACACTCTTCCATTGTTCCTCAGCTTTCCTCCTAACCCGCACCCTTGTTTAACTTGCATCACCCCTCAGCAGAATGTAAAAACGTATATACCCCACAGGTTATATATGGGAAAATATGGTATTTTACACTTATTTTTCCTTGTTTTCTGATCTAATTTTTTAAGAGTCTTTTCTCTTGTTTTGCATATTCTTTGTGGATATTCGCATGATCTTCCAGTCTGCTCACCCAAAAGCTGGCAGTCAACTTTGACTTGTTCCCCAGCACAAAAAAAGTTAAAACATTTTGGGGTCAATAATTAACCACGTAAGTCAGTATTTATTTTAAATGATGGCTGCCATGGTGAAATAAAATCTGTTCTCACTTAAGGAAGAGCTAACCAGATAAAGTTAGGACAACTTTTTGTTGTCCTAACCTTATCTAGATAATTAATCCAGTTGGCAGGCTGAATGTAACCACTAACCAGATAACCCAGAGTTCTGCCCATGGACTACCCTGTAGAAAGAGGAAATACAGTATTCAATAGCATTATCCAGATAGTACTTCTGAACATCTAGCTGGATGGCATTCATGTGGTTTAGCAGGTGCTGTTAACCAGGTAAGTACTTTTCAATATTGGCCCTGTCATCTTTTTCTATGTAATGACCCCAAAACTCAAAGCTTCCTCTCTGAATTCACTGCTAAAGCTTGAATCCACTATTTCTTTACTATCTGCTTGCACCTCACAGATCTCCACCTTAATCTTTTCTTTCTCCAATAGTTTTTTGGCAACTCTTGTGATTAGATGCTATGGGATATCATTCAGTAGAGAGAATAGCGGGGATGGATGTCCGGATTGGACATCCATCCCCGCTATTCGCTCCCTTGCCGTCCTGTCTACTGTCTCTCCATATGAACAGCTCATTTGTACAGAGAGGGTTAGATGGGGGAGGGAAGGAGCATTACTGAGGCGGATCAAGGTTTAGGCTGCAACCCTGGAGGTACAGGGCCGATTCTGATTTTGGCCCTGTACCTCCAGGGCTGTGAACATGGACAAGGGACTTATTCCACCACAGAGGTAGAATAAGACCCCCTAGACATCGAGGGATCATGCCGCCAGACTGGGAAAAAAGGTAGGGGGGTGCAGGAGGATCTCCACAGCTCGACCCTGGCCATGGGACTCTAGCCCCAGTGGGATCACAACCGGGTCTACCTTTGGGTGTTCTGCTTCTGATTGGCCACACAAGGGACTGATCGGCCAGGTCGGAATGTGCCTCCACGCATTTTAAGCAAGAAAAAGTGGTGCTTATCTAAAGAGTAGCCTGTAGATAAAATAGGGGCAGACAATGAAACATATATGAATAACTAATTGGTAAGTTAGTTCAAGCATTTAAAAATATACTTAAAAAATTAAAGTAGCTGAAAAAGTGAAGAAAGTAAAAAAGTGAAGAAAGTGAAGAAAAAGAGGGAGGCCTTCATGAAATACAAGAGATCACAGAGAGAGGAAGACAGGCATCTATATTTGGAAAAACTTAGAGAAGCTAGCAAAGTAGTCAGGAAAGCAAAATTTCAAAAAGAGGAGGAAATAGCCAATGCAATAAAATGGGGGGATAAGATATTTTTCAGATGTTACTGAGAAGAGGAAGGGCAAAAGTGATATTGTCAGACTCAAGGGTGAAAGGGAGGAATATGTAGAAGCTGATGAGGATAAAGCAGAATTGCTTAACAAATATTTCTGTTCTGTGTTCACAGATGAAGAACCAGGAGCAGGGCCTCAGAAAACACCTACAAACGGGAAGAGAAGTGAGGGACATCTTGAACAATTTTCAGAAGACTGTGTTTGTGAGAAACTAGCTCAACTTAAAGTAGACAAAGCGATGGGACAGGATGGGATACACCCTACAATAATTAGGGAACTTGGGGACATTATAGCAGTTTCACTGACTGACCTTTTCAATGCCTCACTGGAGTCGGGAGTGGTGCCAAAGGACTGGAGAGAGGCTCATGTGGTGCCTTTACACAAAAGTGGAAGTAAAGATGTGGTTGAAAACTACAGGCCAGTTAGTTTAACTTCAGTGGTGAGTAAATTATTGGAAACGCCGCTGAAAGAGAAAACAGTGAGGTTTCTGGAGTCCAGCGGATTACAGGATCCGAGGTAGCATGGATTCACCAGAGGCAGGTCTTGTCAGACAAATCTGATTGATTTCTTTGACTGGGTGACTAGAGAGTTGGACTGAGGGAGAGCCCTAGATATGGTGTATTTGGATTTCAGTAAAGCCTTTGACACTGTTCCTCACAGGCGACTTATAAACAAACTGAGCACCCTAGGGATGGACCCTAAAGTTACTGCTTGGGTTAGAAATTGGTTGGGTGGGAGGTGACAAAGAGTACAGGTAAATGGAGCTCACTCTGAGGAGAAGGATGTTACCAGTGGTGTGCCCCAGGGATCTGTCCTTGGTCCGATTCTTTTTAACATCTTTGTTAGTGATATAGCGGAAGGGCTGTCGGGTAAGGTTTGCCATTTTGCAGATGATACCAAAATCTGCAATAGAGTAGACACCCAGGAAGGTGTAGATACTCGTAACATGAGGAGGGATCTAGCTAAGCTTGAAGAATGGTCTAGAATTTGGCAGCTGGGATTTAATGTTAAAAAATGTAAGGTCATGCATTTGGGCTACAGCAATCCAAGGGAGCAATATAGTATAGGGGGTGAAGTACTTTTGTCCACTAAAGAAGAGCGGGACCTAGGCGTGGTTGTGTCTGATGATCTTAAAGTAGCTAAACAGGTAGAAAAGGTGACGGCAAAAGCTAGAAGGATGCTTGGGTGCATACGGAGAGGAATGGCTAGCAGAAAACGGAGGTGATAGTGCCTCTGTATAAGTCTTTGTTGCAACCTCATTTGGAGTATGGTGTGCAATTCTGGAGACCGCACCTTCAAAAGGATGTGAACAGGATGGAGTCGGTGCAGAGGATGGCTACTAAGATGATTAGTGTTCTTCACTATAAAGCATATGAGGACAGACTTAGGGATCTTAATATGTACACCTTAGAGGAAAGGCGGGATAGAGGTGATATGATTGAGATGTTTAAATACCTCAGTGGCATAAATGTTCAGGGGGAGAGCCTCTTTCAATTGAAAGCAAGTTCTGCTACGAGGGGACATGGGATGAGGATGAAGGGGGATAGATTCAGGAGTGATATACGAAAATATTTCTTTACGGAAAGAGTGGTGGATCCATGGAATAGTCTCCCAGTGGCGGTGGTAGAGATGAGGACAGTAACTGAATTCAAAAAAACATGGGACAAACACAGAGGATCTCTAAAGGTAAAAGGGGGACTGTTGTAGTTGTTGATATGGAAGGACAGACTAGATAGGCCATGTGGTCTTTTTCTGTCGTCATGTTTCTCTGTTTCTAAAATTCACTGCTAGTAAATGAAATGTTTATATTTATATTCAAATAATGACTGTATTTTTATTCTGTGATGGGGGGGGCTGCAAATATAAAGAACAGTATGTCAGCAGTTAAAGTGCTATCATAAAAAGCACAAAAGCGGAAGAACCACTAACATCTTTTTTTAGTTTGGGAAAGAGATTAGTGGTTCATTAGGACAGATATGAGTTAAACAAAAACCTTACTAAAATGCAGCACAATGACTCACTCAATGGTGATTTAGCAGAACAAAGAATCTGCAGGATGAATAATTCTATGGGTAGGACCCAATAGTTACAATGCAGGGAAGCATCTGTCCTCTATACACTGAACATGCTATTTTTATAGCCCTAAAACATTTGTGATTTATGTTACATTTGATGCTATTTTTATGAGAAATCTCAGGTAGTAAGAGGCAGGAAAAGAAAAAGCAAATGGGAAATGCAAGACTGCTGGTGCCATTTTCTTGATCCCTCAAAATCCCTAGACCAATAGGATAAACTGGTGGGGATGGGGGGTGGGTGTAGGGGGTAATGGATTCTAGGAGTGGTGAGATTTCCTAAGGTGCAGTTAATTTTTTTGGAAGAGGGTACAGGGGCGGCTCAAGGCAATCTGCTGTCTGAGGCGAAGAATGAGATGGCGCCCCCCCCCCCCCCCCACCTTAGAGGGGGGCAGGGCTTTTTCAGAAATCCAATCAGAGCCTGAACTAAAACAAAAAGCTGATTAGATTATATGGAGGAAATGCAAGATGTTTGCACACAGGGCCGTAACAAGCTGCAATCGTGCCCTGTGCGACTTGCAGCTCGGGCGCACACCCCCCTCTCCCCCCATACCTCCGTCCAGCGCTGCCTGCTCTTTCCCTGCTGTTGCCGTCCTCTGTTTTTTTTCAAGGTGGCGCCTGCAGCAGGGAAAAAGCAGGCAATGCTGGACAGAGGTATGGGGAGGAGGAGGGGGGCGTGCACCCGATTTGAAAGGCATTGGCATTTCAAGCAAATCTGTCCCTCCCTACTCTGACATTGTGTCGGAGGAGGGAAGGACCAGACTTGCTTAAAGTGCTGTGAAAAGTCTTGGGGGCGCATTTTGGCTGCCTGCTATTGTCCTGCCAGCGGCGGCAGGGCAACAGCAGACAGCCAAAATGCGGCCCCCAAGCCTTTGCGCCCTGTGTGGCTGTACCGCTTGCACAGGGCTAGGTACGGTCCTGTTTGCACACCAAGGAACTAAAAGAGAGCAAGAACCAACAGCACAGTTTATAAAACTAAATTATAACTCATTTTTATTTTGTTATTATAAATTGCGTTATGGTTCTTGCCTTTTCTTTTTCAACATATATTTTGCATCCATAGTAGGTGCAGAGCAGAACCAGGACATTCACCCACAGAACTCAATATTTAAAAAAAAAAATCTGATTCTGATCATCTCACTAACAACAACAACAACAACAACCACTATTCTCCAGTACCAGGCATATTGTGAACTAATACAAAACCCTACAACAAAGAGCAAACTTACCATACCATACCATATCAGCACAAACTTCCAAAACTCACATAAGGAGCCCATCCAAAAAAAGTGTCCCTGTAAATACTACAGTGGGCCTTGGAACATCCATACAACCACTGTTCCCTCTAAGCTGTGCGCGTGTGCACGCGCACACACCTCGCCGAGCGAGCGCACATACTTTACAACAGAGCGCACAAAAATTACGGCTCTGATTCTGACAGAAAACAACACAGACATCTTAAAAGTTAAAAGTTATGATTGTAATTACTAGAAATTTCCCGCTTCATTTAGTAATCGTCTATTTTCATTTAATTTGATTAAAATCAATGTGGTGTACATACTGTATTCTGACGTGTAGTCAAATTTTAAAGTATATAACTCCGAGTGTCGTTATGTGGCGCACAAAAATTTAACCTTTCTTCAAAAGCTGCACACAGCTGATATTTTATGCGCACACAGCCTACAGAAAATTAGAGGGAACATTGCATACAACTATTTGAAAAGCTGAACAAGTCAAATTACCAGAGTACAGTATAGATCTTTTGTTCCCTGTAAATAGTTATCTCCAAGTTATAATGCCCTGTTCAATGTAATTTCAGTTTGTTCAATGTAAACCGCCTTGATATCATGAAAGGCGGTATATAAGAAATGTTAAATAAATAAATGTACAAACTCTATGTTAACAGAACACCTGACCTCAGTCACACACTCACCAAGTACAGATTAAGTAACCACAATCTAAAGTAAAAATAAAAATATGTAGACAAAATTTAAACTGAAACACCAAGAAGCCAGACTCCGCATGCTGTGCAACACCAGATAAATAAGATATGCAGTTCCCCAATACTGTGTAAAATATAAAAATAGCATATAGTCCAATCACTAAAATTAAATAAAATTATTTTTTCTACCTTTGTTGTCTGACCATTTTATTCTCTGATCATGCTGGTCCCAATCTGAGGCTTCTGCTTCCCTGTCTTCCCTTAGCTCTCTTTCTGCGGTCTATGGTCCATAGTCCATCTTAACTCTTCTTTAGTTTTCTTCACTTCCTTCCATCAGCCCATTTCCAGTTCCAGTAACCCTCCCCAGTATCAGCCCCCTTTCCAGTCATCCCCTCCCAGTACCTTCCAATGTCAACCACCTTGCATTCCCACGACTGCCACTGGTGTCCATTCCCTTCCAGTCCTCCTAACCTCTATCCATTCCCCTTCCAGTGCCATTCAAATGTCAGCTCCCTTCCAGCCTCCTCCCCATTACCCAGACACCTACCACTCCCATCCCCAAGTGTCAGCTCCTTTCCAGTCCCCCTTCAGTACATCCCAGGTGTCAGCTCCTTTCCAGCCCCCTCCTTCCCCGTGTCAGCTCCCTTCCTGCCCCCTCCTTCCCCTGGCAGACCCTCTCAGTATCCACTCCCTTCCAGTCCTATTCTACCACCCCCCTGCACCAGCCCTTTTGTAGCCCTAGCTCCTAGTTTTCTTCCAGGGCCAGCAGCACTCTCCTCCCCTCCCCCATTAGCCCATTTCATCCCAGCCCATTTCCAGTCCGATCCTCCTTATATTCCACTCCAGTCCTATCCCCCCAATCAGCTCATTACCAGTCCTAGTCCCTCCAGATAGCCCATTAGCAGTCCTAGCCCCCCTCCTGATCAGCCCATTTCCAGTTCTAACACCCCTCCCAATCAGCCTATTTCCATTCTTAACCCCCCATCAGCCCATTTCCAGTTCTAACCACCCCATCAGCCCATTTCCAGTCCTAGAACCCCTCCCCCTGATAGCCCATTAGCAGTCCTAGCCACCCTCCGATCAGCCCATTTCCAGTCCTAGCCCTCCCCCCATCTTCCCATTACTATTTCCTGTGCTCCCCCCTCCCCCCCCCCCCCCACCAGCGCAGTCCAGCCCAGCCCCAGATCTTTTTTAGGAACTAAAAAAAAACCCGGCTGCAAAAGCTGCTGTTGCTGCTGCTGCAGCGGTGGCAGTGGCAGCATGAAGTGCCCCATGGTGGCCACCTCCCCGGAAGAGCTCTCACACTGCACCCTCCCCCCCCCGCGCCGGCTCAGCTTTGCAGAGCCGTGCAAAGGGAGAGTGTTTCCTGAGCTGAGCCCGCATTTCCTGTTTCTCATCAGCGCCGGTGGGCTCAGCTTTAACAGAGCCGCAGGAAAGGGAAGCACTCTCCCTTTGCGCGCCTCTGCAAAGCTGAGCCGGCGCAGGGGGGTGCTGTGTGAGGGCTCTTCCAGGGAGGCGGCCGCTGCGGGGCACTTCATGCTGCTACTGCTGCCGCTGCAGCAGCAGTGGAAGCAGCTTTTGCAGCCGGGGTTTTTTTTATTATTATTATTATTTTGAAGGCCGAGTGAGGAGGTCTTTTTGAGGGCAATTTTTGCCGCCCCCAAAAAGTTGCCATCTGAAGCTACCACCTTACTCGGCCTCATTCTAGAGCCGCCCCTGAGGGAGTATGTCTTCATAGCCATAGACAAGACTTAAATGCATTCATTTTTTAGGGGTATGTTTGATAAAGTATGATAAGTTTTTGCACTTACTATATATTGATTGGGATACCCCTGCTACCGTGTCATCTAAAAGTTGGGAGATCCTGGATTTTGTACAGGGAGAACTGTTCCAGTAATTGGTAATGGAAATCACATAGGAAGGGTCGATACTGAACTTGGTGCTTACAAATGGGGAAAATCTTTCTGATGTTATAGTGGGTAATCTGGCATATAGTTATCACTGGATGGTGAGCTTCACTATTAGGACATGGGTGGAGATGGATCATTCAAAAGCAAGGGTCCTAGTCATCAGGAAAATGAACTTTGCAAAGATGAGGGAATAATTCAAGGAGTCATTAGCTGGATGGGAACATCTGGGGAAAGCAGAACAACACCTTTGTTAGCAAAAGCAAAAGGAGGCGGCTTTGGTATTCTAAAGCAGAAGCTTAAAAAGAAAGTCAAAACTATAAGAGATTGCAGAAAGAGGAAGACAAAAAACAATATCTGGAAAAGCTAATGGAAGCTAGTAAAATAGACAGAAAAGCAAAAATGCTAATGGAAGAAGAAATAGCCGGTAAAGTAAAACATGGCAAGAGACTTTTTTTAGATTTAAGTGACAGGGGGAAGTGCAAAGGTGGAATTGTGAGAATCAAGGATGAAGGGGACAAATATGTAGAGGCTGATGAGGATAAAGCAGAACTGCTTAACAAATATTTCTGTTCTGTGTTCATAGATGAAAAGCCAGGAATGGGATCTCATAAAATAAACAAAATTAGGAATAGAACTGAAGTAGAACTCAAGCTATTTTCAGAAATCTGTTTTTTTGAGGAACTAGCAAAACTAAAAGTGGACAAAGCGATGGGGCCAGATGGGATTCATCTGAAGGTACTGCGTGAACTTATGGAAGAATTGGCTGACCTTTTCAATGCTTCTTAAGAGTCAGGAGTGATCCCAGAAGACTGGAGATGTGTGACTGTGGTTTCTGTCCACAAAAGTGGAAGTAAAGAAAAGGTTAGTGTGACCTCTGTGGTGAGTAAATTAATGGACATGTTGCTAGAGTAGAGAATGGCGCATCAGGGCATGTCGCAGGAGTTCTTGGGCGGAGCCAATCACAAACTAGTCAGCTGCAATACTGAGCCACTGCTTGGTTTGTGGTCTGCGGTGAAAGCCAGGCACAGGAAACCCTGTCCTAACTTTCATTGTATTTTGCTAACTGGACAGCAGCTCAATATTGCCACTGGTCGCTTAGCGATCGGCCTCCATGGCGACCCCAGATATTCAATGTTGGGCTTGGATAATTGCTATAATCATGCTGTAATCACGTAGCTGCTGGTGCTGAGTATTGGACCCTATGCCTTTTATGTACCTAACATTAGCCAGTTTAAGTTAACCGGCCAGCGGAGGAATATCACTGCTGCCCAGTTAAATGGAGTTATGCCCTGGAACACACTGATACTACACATTTAGCATCAGGGTGTGCATAAGAACATAAGAACATAAGATATGCCATACTGGGTCAGACCAGGGTCCATCAAGTCCAGTATTCTGTTTCCAACAGTGGCCAAACTAGGTCATATGTACCTAGCAGTTTCCCCAAGAGACACAAGTTCCACAATGCTTGTACTGGGTCAAGCATTGATATCTTCGGTCACTTTTTAATAATGGTTTATGGACCTTTCCTCCAGGAACTTGTCCAAACCTTTTTTAAATCCAGCTACACTAACAGCCTTTACTACATCCTCCGGTAACAAATTCCAGAGTTTGATTACACGTTGAGTGAAAAAATATTTTATTTTATTAGTCTTAAATAGTTTACCCTACAGCTTCATTGCATGTCCCCTAGTCTTTCTATATTCTGATAAGGTAAACAATCGATCTACTTTTACCCGTTCCACTCCGTTCATTAATTTATAGACTTCTATCATATCTCCATTCAGCCGTCTCTTTTCCAGGTTAAAGAAACCTAACCTTTTTAGCCTTTCTTCATAGGAGTATCCTTCCATCCCCTTTAACATTTTGGTGGCTCTTCTCTGAACCTTTTCTAAAATTGCTATATCCTTTTTAAGATACGGTGGCCAGAATTGCACACAATATTCAAGGTGCGGTCTCACCATGGAACGATATAGAGGCATTATAATATCTTTTGTTTTATTTTCCATTCCTTTCCTTATCATACCTAGCATTCTATTTGCTCTCTTGGCCGCCGCTGCACACTGGGCCGAGGGTTTTAACATGGTATCCACAATGACGCCTAAATCTTTTTCCTGGGTGGTGGTTCCTAATGTGGAACCTTGCATCATGTAACCATAGCTTGGGTTGTTCTTCCCTAGGTGCATAACCTTGCACTTGTCCACATTAAATTTCATCTGCCATTTTGATGCCCAGTCTTCCAATTTATCAAGACCCTCTTGCAATTTTTCACAATCCTCTTGGGTTTTAACAACTTTAAATAGTTTTGTGTCATCTGCAAATTTGATAACCTCACTCGTTATCCCACTTTCCAGGTCATTTATGAATATGTCAAAAAGCAGCGGACCCAGCACAGATCCCTGGGGTACACCACTATTCACCTTTCTCCATTGGGAAAATTGGCCATTTAGCCCTACCCTCTGCTTTCTATCTTTTAACCAGTTCCTGATCCACAATAGTACACTGCCTCCTATCCCATGACTCTTTAGTTTTGCCAAAAGTCTCTGATGAGGGACCTTGTCAAAGGCTTTCTGAAAGTCCAGATACACAATATCAACCGACTCACCTTTGTCCACCTGTTTATTCACTCCTTCAAAAAAACATAACAGATTAGTAAGACAAGATCTTCCTTGTCTAAAGCCATGTTGGCTGTCTCCCATTAGGTTGTGACTATCTACATGCTGAGTAATTTTATTCTTTATGATGGTTTCTACCATTTTTCCTGGTACTGACGTCAAGCTCACCGATCTGTAGTTTCCCGGATCACCCCTGGAACCCTTTTTAAAAATTGGTGTTACATTGGCGATCCTCCAATCTTCAGGTATTAGAGATGATTTTAATGATAGTTCACAGATTACTGATAGCAGGTCTGCAATCTCATATTTCAGTTCTTTCAACACCCTTGGATGTATACCATCCGGCCCAGGTGATTTGCTACTCTTCAGTTTATTTAATAGTTGTAAGACATCTTCCCGATGTATCGATATTTCCTTCAATTCTTCCGCACCTTTAAATACCACTTCAGTCATGGGTAACATCCCTACATCTTCCTCAGTAAAGACCGAAGCAAAGAATTCATTCAGTCTCTCCGCTATCGCCTTGTCGCCTCTTAGTGCTCCTTTAACCCCTTTATCATCTAATGGACCAACTGACTCTCTCACAGGTTTTTTGCTACGAATGTACTTGAAAAGGTCTTTATTTCGCATTTTTGCTTCCGCAGCAAGCTTCTTCTCAAATTCTCTCTTTGCCTATGCTTGTGCTGTTCCCAGATTTCGTCGTTTGGCTCTTTTTTCCATTTCCTGAAAGATGCTTTTTTGGCAACAACAGCCTCTCTGACCTCATCTTTAAACCATGCTGGCAGTTTTTTGGACTTCCTTCCAATTTTCTTAAAGCGTGGAATACAGCTGGTCTGGGCTTCCAAGATAGTATTTTACAACAACACCCAAGCTTGATGTACGTCTTTAACCTTTGCAACTGCTCCTTTTAGTTTTTTCTTAACTGTTTTCCTCATTTTATCATAGTCTCCCTTTCGAAAGTTAAAAGGTAGTACTGTGGATTTCCTCACTATCCCTCCTCCACTAATTAAATCAAAGGCGATCATGCTATGATCACTATGGCCCCAACACCCTTATCTCTTGCACTAGATCTGGTGTTCCACTAAGGACTAGGTCTAATATGGCTTCCCCTCTGGTCAGTTCATGAACCAGCTGCTCCAAGAAGCAGTCATTTATTTCATCTAGGAACTTTATCTCCCTAGCATGTCCTGACGTGACACTGACCCAGTCGATACCGGGGTAATTGAAATCACCCATTATCATTACTGCACTGTAACATTTGTTAGCTTCCTTGATTTCTTTGAGCATTTCATCATCCATTTGGTCATTCTGGCCAGGTGCTCGATAGTACACCCCCACTGCCATTGCCTTCCCCCTTTTATATGGAATTTCAATCCATATAGATTCTACAGCAGATTTTGTTTCCTGCAAAACTTTAATCCTTTCTGAGTCAATGCCCTCTCTAGCATAGAGCGCAACCCCTCCACCAATTTGATCAGCTCTATCATTACGATATAGTTTGTACCCAGGTATCACAGTGTCCCACTGGTTGTCCTCCTTCCACCATTTCTCTGATATTCCAATCATATCTAACCTTTCATTTAGTGCTATATATTCTAACTCTCCCATCTTATTCTTTAGACTTCTAGCATTTGCATACAAGCATTTTAGAGAATGTATTTTATTCATGTTAATTTGGCTATTGTTAGACATGGGTAAATTGGGATCTTTAAGCTCTGTCTGCTCCATACTTGAGGGCATTTGGGCTACTTTACTCTTTTGTGGAACCTCTCTGCTTTTGGTAGTATCCTTCCAGGATACATTCTTCCGAACCATCCGCTCTTGGGCGACTGTCGGCTTTCCCCTAATATCTAGTTTAAAAGCCGCTCTATCTCCTTTTTAAAGGTTAATGCCAGCAGCCTGGTTCCATCCCGGTTAAAGTGAAGTCCATCCCTTCGGAAGAGCCCCTCCTTTCCCCAGAATGTTCCCCAGTTCCTAACAAATCCAAAACCCTCATCTCTGCACCATTGTCTCATCCACGCATTGAGACTCCGGAGCTCTGCCTGCCTTTTGGGTCCTGCGCGTGGAACAGGAAGCATTTCGGAGGATTCTACCCTGGAAGTTCTGGATTTCAACTTCCTACCTAAAAGCCTAAATTTTGCCTCCAGAACCTCCCTACCACATTTTCCTACGTCATTGGTACCAACATGTACCAAGACAGCAGACTCCTCCCCAGCACTATCTAAGACCTTATCTAGGTGGCGCGTGAGGTCTGCTACCTTTGCACCATGCAGGCATGTTACCAGGCGATCCTCACGTCCACCAGCCACCCAGCTATCTGCATGCCTAATGATCGAATCACCAACTATAACGGCTATCCTAACCCTTCCCTCATAGGAACATGGCCCTGTAGAAACTTCCTCGGTGAAAGAGGGTTTTACATCACCTGGAGGACAGGTCCTAGTTACAGGATCACTTCCTGCCACACCAGGGTGATGCTCTCCTGTCACGTGACCTCTCTCCTCCATGGCAACAGGGGTGCTGCCAGACTGGAGGTGGGACTTCAGGACTATATCCCTGTACGTCTCGCCTATGTACCTCTCTGTCTGTCTTATGTTTTCCAAGTCTGCTACTTTAGCCTCAAGAGAACGGACTTGTTCCCTGAGAGCAAAGAGCTCCTTGCACCTAGTGCACACGTAAGACCTCTCACCAACTGGGAGAAAATCATACATGTGACACTCAATGCAAAAGACTGGAAAGCCCCCATCCCGCTGCTGGACTGCTGTCTGCATCTTAGTTTTAAGTTTGTGTCTAGATCTTTAAGTTCTTACTTACTAGGGGTTGCTATGGGTATTTATACCAATAAAACTGTACCTAATACGTATAATATACCTTGTTCACCTGAAGCTTAATTAATCTCAGGTCCTTAGTGTATGACTGATTTGGGTAATGAGCTTCACCTGAAAGCACCTCCTGTCTTTTAAGATGTGTAAGTACCTATAAAGCTATGATTATCCCAGGGGAGGGAGGGAAATAACACTTATTAAAAGAGGGCTGCTACACAGTACCCTGTCTTGTGCTGCTGAAGTAAGCTAAATTCTGATTTGATTTAAATTATAGCTCTTAGCTGCTGCTAGGCTCTAACTTCTTATGAAATTTGAACTACAAGCTCTCTGCTGGGTTTTAAATTTAACCAGAAAGCTCTCTTCTGTGTTTTAAAACTAAAAGTACTTTTCTGATGCTAGGCCCTGAGTGACTATTAAATGTACACTACAAGCTCTCTGCTGGGTTCCAAATGTAACCAGAAAGCTCTCTTCTGTGTGTTAAATTTAAACTAAAAGTACTTTGCTGTTACTTGGCCCTGAGTGACTATTAAATTTAAACTACAAACTCTCTGCTGGGTATGAAATGTAACCAGAAAGTTCTCCTCTGTGTTTTAAATTCAAACTTTAATTGCTGCTACTAGGCCCTAACTGATCCAACAAAAAACAGTGGGTTCACAGATTAAGTAGATTTAATACAAAGAATTCCTTTTAGAAAATTACCAGAAGTATATACTCACAGTTGCAGACTTCTCTCCAGAAGTAACAGTCCCCCTTTCTAGTCCTTCAGAGTTTTGAGGAGATATTCAGTAGTACAAAAAGGCTTGGATATGCTGCTCTTTGGGATTAACACTGTTAGCAAGTCTGCTAACCACATAGAGTAGTTACTCACCTGTAACAGGTGTTCTCCAGGAGCAGCAGGAATCAGTCCTCACATATGGGTGTCATCGGCGCCGATGAATCCCCAGCGGAGCATTTTCCCAGCTTTCTAAGAAAGCCTTTGGGAATGCAGGCACGCATGCACGGTTCCCTGCCCGCCTAAAGGTGCCATCTTACCTCAGTCTCTTTTTTTCCGAGAAGTCCACCGGACGTGTGTTCTGTCATCCCAGATAAAAGTTGATTTTTTTTGGCGATTCTTGCTGTTTTTTCTCCCGGTTCGACGCCAGTGCCCCTCCCGCCGGGTTCGGTACACCGGTATCGAGCCTGATTCTTCTTTTTCGGTTTTTGCCCTTCATGGCTGGCGTTCGCGCCCTTTTTTGCTTTTTCCCTGGAAGGCCGGTCCTTTGACCTCGCGGGGACTCTTTTTTCCCCGATGGCTTCCAGCGGCTTCAAGAAGTGTGATCGGTGTAAGAAATTAATGTCTCTCACCGACACACACGACTGCTGCCTTCGGTGCCTCGGTCCTGATCATGACCGTAAGTCATGTGGACCATGTGGGAAGATGTCTTCCAAGGCACTCCGAAGTTGCCAGCAGCAGAAAGAAAGGCTTTTCTCGGACTCAGCCTCCGGCCGGGCCCAGACTTCGTCTAAGGCCTCGACATCTTGGGATTCGGATCCCGAGCACCGTCGGAGCTCCTCGGACAGGGGGTCCCCCGACCAGGAACGCAAGAGGAAGAAGCGGCTCGCGAGGGCGTCGTTAGAGGAGGTCCCTGGCTCCTTGAGGGCCAGGTCTAAGACCCCCGACCGTCGCCCCGGGCCCGTGGAACAAAAGAAGCCTACCAAAGTTCCTTGTGCGGAGCTGGAGTCTGCTGGACACGTAAGCCCCGTAGTCCTCGAGGACTATCCTCCCAGAGAGCCGATGTCGGGCCCGGCGCCGCAGGGGCCCAAGTCGGTGGCTGCTGCATCTCCCGAGCTGAGTCTCAGGATGACAGCCTTGGAGAGCAGATTGTCTGCCTTCATTGAGCAGCAGCGGGCACTGATGGCCAGCCTGTCGCATCTGCCCCGACCACCGGGACATCGACTTCAAAGTCGACCCCGGAGACCGAACCGATACTCGAGTCCATCATGGCTCGATGTCGACCTCGGTCGCGGTCTCCCTCGACCTCCCGCTCGGGACCGAGGGCATCGACGCCGGTGCCTTCGGCGTCGGGGCGGGTGCTCCAGGGCCCCACGGGGTCGGACCCTGACTCCTCGTCGGATGAGGCCGCCTGGGAGACGGAGGATGAGGAGTCCCCCGATACGTTCAAGACTCGGTGTGTCCCGTCGGACTCACCGTAGTCTCAGCTCCGGAGTAGATCCCCTCCGGAGGATACTCGGTTCTCAGAGTTCATCCAGGATATGGCCATTGCCTTGGCTATTCCGGCGGACCCTGAGGAAGAGCCTCGAGTTGAGGAGCTCGAGGCCCTGCAGTATGACTCTCCTCCGAAGGAGGCCTTTACTGTCCCGGTTCCTCCGATGCTGGAACGGCTCCTCTTCAGGATGTGGGAGGCACCGGCCTCGGCACCGGTTTTAAGCAAGCGAGTCGACTCGATCTATCGACTCAGGAAGAGTGCTGGCTTTCAGAAGGCACAGCTACCATACCATTCCATGGTTGTGGAATCGGCCATGCATCGTCTGAAGAGCCAGAAGATGCACTCCGTGGTGCCCCCCGGCAGGGAGGCCCGGAACCTCGATGGCGTCGGTAGAAATTGCTTCTAGGGCTCGATGCTTGCTTGCCGTGTCCAGTCTTACCAGCTGTACATGGGCATGTACTTGCGGGACCTGTCCAAGGAGTTGGCCGGGTTCTCTTCTGGAATCTCCGGGGAACCCTTGCAGAGATTCAAGACCTTGTCCTCGGGGATTCGGGACTGCTCAAAGTTCATGTCCCACGCCGCCTACGATGGCTTCGAGGCTTCAGCCCGAGTTGCGGCAGCAGGCATCGTGGCTCGACGCCAGGCATGGCTGCAGTCATCGGTCCTCGTGCCATGGGTTCAGGACAAGTTGGTCGATGTCCCTTGCCGAGGTGAAAACCTTTTTGGAAAGCCCATGACTGAGAAGGCCGCCCAGCTCGAAACAGAGCACCTTACATGGACAAGGCTGTCTAAGAAGACCTCTTCCCTTCTCATAAAAAGAAGGGCTCGGGTAAAAAGCCCTTTTACCCGAGGAAGGGCACTGCCTACAAAAAGTACCCTCAATATCAGGCTGCCCAAGCTGCACCCCAGGGTCAGCAAGCCAAGGGGCAGGGTAATGGGGCCCCGTAGGCAGAGGACCCCCAAGCCTCCGGCCCCTGCTCCCACTCAGCAGGGTGGGGTTTTTTGACTCCTTGAGCATAGCCTCTCCATCCCTGCTCTCCCAACCCTGCACAGGAGGTCGCCTCGCCCTCTTTACCCACCAGTGGCCCCTCATCACCTGGGACAGTTGGGTGTTGGACATAGTCCACAGGGGCTATGCACTGCATTTTCACCAACTGCCTCCTCTTTACTTTCCAGGGGAGCCTCCAAGGCCTCCCCTGCACACAGACCTTCTCCTTCAAGAGCTTCAAGGTATGTTGGTGGACAGGGCGGTGGAGCCTGTGCCTCCCCACTTGCAAGGTCAAGGATTCTACTCCAGGTATTTCCTGGTGCCCAAAAGAACCGGTGGCCTTCGACCCATTCTGGACCTCAGGAATCTCAACAAGTTCCTAGAGAAAAAAAAGTTCAAGATGCTTACTCTTGGAACACTTCTGCCCTACCTCCAGCAGGGAGATTGGCTATGCTCCTTAGATCTAAAGGATGCGTACACTCACATCCTCATTCATCCAGACCACAGAAAGTGCCTCAGGTTCATTGTGGGAGGAAACCATTATCAGTACAGAGTGCTGCCTTTTGGCCTCACCTCCGCTCCCAGGGTCTTTACCAAATGCCTAAAATGGGGTCTCCCTTTGGTAGATCTCTTTGCCAGTCCAATGAACAAGCAATTGCCAAAGTTCTGCTCCAGGTAACCGCATCCTCTGAGAATAGCAGCAGATGCTTTTCTGATTCCATGGTCTCAGGGCCTCCTGTATGCGTTTCCTCCCACGCCCTTGGTGGCCCGAACTCTCTTCAAAATTCTTCAGGACAAGGCCTCGGTCCTGCTGGTGGCTCCAAGGTGGCCAAGGAATAGGGTGGTCCTCAGGACTCATCCAAAGTTCCTCCCAAAGGTTGTCTCCTCTTTCCACCTCAATCAGGAGGTGGTTCTTCCAACATTCTTCCCTAGGCCTCATGCAAGCCAGGCAGAAGCAGTCCTGCATGCCCTGGACAGTAGGAGGGCCTTATCCTTCTACCTTGACCGTACGCAGGGGCATAGAAGGGCTACTCAGCTCTTCGTTTCTTTTGACCCTAATAAGTTGGGGTTGGCTGTGTCCAAGCATACATTGTCCATCTGGGTGTCTGACTGTATCACCTGGGCTTACAAGGCGGCTGACCTTCCTTTGCAGGGTCGGGTTACGGCCCACTGTGTCAGGGCAATGGCTGCCTCAGTGGCTCATCTCTGCTCTGTGCCCTTGGTAGACATCTGCAGGGCTGCAACTTGGTCTTCAAGCCAGACGTTTGCAGCCCATTACTGTCTGGAGAGGGAGTCCCATAGGGACAGTGCTTTTGGCCAAGCAGTACTCAGGAATCTCTTTGAGGTTTAGGCAACTCCTGCCCTCCTGCCCTCTGTTGGGCTACTGGTGGAGGTTGTGTCCTTGAAAAGCCTTTCTTTGCTGCTGAGACTAGAGGGAGTTCTCTTGTTCAGCCTGGGTTCCTCGGTAGCCCAGAACTTGGGAGGCACCCATATGTGAGGACTGACTTCCTGCTTGGTCTTGGAGAAAGAGTAGTTACTCACCTGTAACAGGTGTTCTCCAGGAGCAGCAGGAATCAGTCCTCACAACCCTAGGACCACCCTATTCCTATAAATCCTGGTGTAAGGCCTATCACAGACCAGGGCCTGAAGCTCACTCACTTGCCTAGCCGAAGTAAGGGCTATCAGGAAGAGTGTCTTCCAGGAGAGGAGGCGTAGTGGGCAAGTAGCCATGGGCTCAAAAGGTGGGCGAGTCAGTTGCTGCAAGACCACATTCAACTCCCACTCAGGGGCAGGAGGACAGATTGGAGGCTTGAGTAAAAGTAAGCCCCTGAGAAAGCGGGACACCAAGTGGTGACCCGACAGAGAATGTCCCTCCACCAGTGAGTGGTGAGCTGCTAGAGCTGAGAGGTGGACCCGAACAGAATTGGACTTAAGCCCCTGATTTGATAAGTGCAGTAAGTACTGAAGCACTACTGCCACAGTACAGGAGAAAGGATCCTCTGTATGTAGCTGACACCACACAGAAAACCTTTTCCATTTCAGAGCATAGCTTTTCCTAGTGTACTGTTTCCTAGAGGATAGGACAACCTCCTCAACTTCCTGAGGTAGGCCCCAGGGAGCCAAAACTACCCTTGCAGCCTCCAGGCCATCAAATTGAGAGCTTTGAGATTGGGGTGCAGAAGGGAACCCTGCTCCTGTGAGAGAAGGTCGGGTTGCAACCCCAGAGGCAGTGGAGGATCCACCGCCAGTTGAAGCAGAAGTGGAAAACAAGGCTGTCTCGGCCACCTGGGAGCCACCAGCAGGACCGAGGCCTTGTCCTGAAGAATTTTGAAGAGAGTTCGGGCCACCAAGGGCGTGGGAGGAAACACATACAGGAGGCCCTGAGACCATGGAATCAGAAAAGCATCTGCTGCTGTTCTCAGAGGATGCGGTTGCCTGGAGCAGAACTTTGGCAGTTGCTTGTTCATTGGACTGGCAAAGAGATCTACCAAAGGGAGACCCCATTTTAGGAAGATCTTCTGAACTACTGAAGGATGCAGCTGCCACTCGTGGGGCTGCAGAATTCTGCTTAATCTGTCAGCCAGGTAGTTTTCCTGGCCTGGAAGGTACACAGCCTTGAGGAGCATGTTGTGCTTGAGGGCAAATGAACAAAGGTCTTGAGCCTCCCGACAAAGGATTCTGGACCCAGTCCCACCCTGTTTGTTCACATAAAACATGGCTACTTGGTTGTCCGTCTGAACCAGGACAGATTGATGAGCCAGGGTAGGAGAGAAAGCTTTGAGTGCTAATCGAATAGCTCTGAGTTCGAGGAGATTGATCTGCTGTGCAGCTTGTGATAAGGAAGCTTATCATAGCTCAGGAAGAGCTATAGAAAAGGTGAAGTGACTCTGAACAAGCAACCTGTCAGTTCTGGTAGAAATAAGAAAACAGAATTTTCCCATAAAAGACTACCAGTCCCAGAATGCACCAGGTTTCCAACAGCCATTAGAGGAGCTGAAGTGGGGAAGCGTGTGTTCAATCAGGAGGGCTATGAGGTAATCCCTAAGCACTCATCTCAAAGGGCAGGGCCTGATTCAGCACAGCTGCGCTGTATTAGGGGGGAGCACTCATCTAGGCAGAATAAAGGTAGAGTTTATTCTACAGAGAATCAGCTTGAGCTTGATCATCTTCATCATCAGGAGGATCATCAGAAGCAGAAGCCAAACCGGACGGACAGAGAGGGAAAGAAACCCTTTGGAAGAAAGAGGAGAAAAGCCTTTGAGAGGTCTAGAAGAGTCCAGAGCAGTACGTATACTGGGAGGCATTCCAAGGGCCAGCATAAACCATTGGACTGGGGAAAGCCAGAGGAATGGTGCTGCAGAGCTAGGAATCTCCAGACGGTACCTGTGAGGGAGACGGCTGCACGTGGAAGGGACCCTAAGACCCGTGCCAGAAGGTATGTGAAGAGAGATCCAGTGTCCAGGGATCTGGATTGGAAGGCTGGACATAAGAACTGGACTACATACTGGTCAGGCTATATAGAGAGGAACTCTAACAGCAATGGAAGCTCAGGTATGAACACTGATCTATGCCCTAGCTATAACCTTGAAAGACAGCAGGGAAACAAGTATTCTCCTGAAAGTGCTCCATTGGGAGATTCATCTGTGCCAATCCATGATATTGAACCCATGCTTGTTGAAGAAGAGGGGGTGATAGCAGATGAAGAATCTGTTTACATGGACTGCTCTCTGTCTAAACTCCTTTGGTGATTTTCTGTTACAAAGTACAGCAACCATCACAAAGAAATAAAAACTTGTTCTTTAATCTACTCAGAAAAGCTCCTGAGTAAGATTTTTAGCCACGCAGTAGAAAGCAAGCCAGCTAAGGGGTTTCAGCTGGATAACTGCTAGCAATTGAGCCTTACCTAATTGCTTGTGAGCTCTAAGAGAATCACTTCTGAATCTATGTGGGAAGATATAAGAAGTTTACCTGAAAAGAACAGTTTTTTTCCTTCTTTGTGGCTTTTGGTTTGTTGTTTGATACATGCTAAGAAAATATTAGCTAAGCCTACAGAAAAGACCAGTTTGTTATCAACCAGATCTTATTTCTTTTGCTTTGATTGCCTGATAAGTTAAAATGTTGTTTTCCTGATTTTGTTTTTCCAAGTTTAACACTGAAAGCAAGTAACCTGATTTATGTGCTACCAAGCATATCTGTGTTGGGAGAAATAACCCCATAAATAAATATCTTATTGGCTTTACCCAAAAGCACAACTAATTATTGTGAGCAGCTGTGTCTGGTGTGAATGAACTGCATTGCCCACAATCCCTTGCAAATCATATAGATATATGCACTTGCCAAGACTGTGAAGATTCTCACCCAGGCAGCCGTCTGACAAGCTTCCCAAGGAGACCATAGGCTCTGGGTGCACTTGCCTAGACAATGAGCTCCCCAGCCCTGCAGGGAGGCGTCGGTGGTCAGTACCACCATGTACCCAGAAATCTGAAAAGGCACCCCCTTGAGTAGATTGGGTGGGTGCAGCCACCAGTTGAGGGAGTTCAGAAATGGTCAAGGTCTGGAATCTCTGCAAGGGTTCCCCGGAGAGTCCAGCAGAGAACCCGGACAACTCCTTGGACAGGTCCCGCAAGTACATGCCCATGTACAGCTGGTAAGACTGGACACGGCAAGCAAGCATCGAGCCCTGGAAGCACTTTCTACCGACGCCATAGAGGTTCCGGGCCTCCCTGCCGGGAGGCACCATGGAGTGTATTTTCTGGCTCTTCAGACGAAGCATAGCCGATTCCACAACCATGGAATGGTGTGGTAGCTGTGCCTTCTGAAAGCCAGGGCTCTTCCTGAGTCGATAGATGGAGTCGACTCGCTTGCTTAAAACCGGCGTCGAGGCCGGTGCCTCCCACATCCTGAAGAAGAGCCGTACCAGCATCGGAGGAACCGGGACAGTAAAGGCCTCCTTCGGAAGAGAGTCATACTGCAGGGCCTCGAGCTCCTCAGCTCGAGGCTCTTCCTCAGGGTCCACCGGAATAGCCAAGGCAGTGGCCATATCCCGGTCGAACTCCGAGAACCGAGTATCCTCCAGAGGGGATCTACTCCGGGGCTCAGACTGCGGTGAGTCCGACAGGACGCACTGAGTCTTGAACGTATCGGGGGACTCCTCATCCTCCGTCTCCCAGGCGGACTCGTCCGACGAGGAGTCAGGGTCCGACCCCGCGGGGCCCTGGAGCACCCGCCCCGACGCCGAAGGCACCGGCGTCAACACCTTCGGTCCCGAGCGGGAGGTCGAGGGAGACCGCGACCGAGGTCGACTTCGAGCCATGATGGACTCGAGTAGCGGCTCGGTCTCCGGGGTCGTCTTCGAAGTCGATGTCCCGGTGGTCGGGGCAGATGCGCCAGACAGGCTGGCTACCAGTGCCCGCTGCTGCTCCATGAAGGCAGACAATCTGCTCTCCAAGGCTGTCATCCTGAGACTCAGCTCGGGAGACGCAGCAGCCACCGACTCAGGCCCCGGCAGCGCCGGGCCCAATGTCGGCTCTCTGGGAGGAGAGTCCTCGAGGTCTACGGGGCTTACGTGTCCAGCAGACTCCGGCTCCACACGAGGAACTTTGGCAGGCTTCTCTTGTTCCACGGCCCGGGGCAACGGTCGAGGAGCCAGGGACCTCCTCCGACGACGCCCTCGCGAGCCGCTTCTTCTTCTTGCGTTCCCGGTCGGGGGACCACCTGTCCGAGGAGCTCCGACAGCACTCGGGATCCGAATCCCGAGATGTCGAGGCCTCAGACGAGGTCCGGGCCCGGCCGGAGGCTGAGTCCAAGAAAAGCCTTTCTTTCTGCTGCTAGCAACTTCGGAGTGCCTTGGAAGACATCTTCCCACATGGTCCACACGACTTAGGGTCGTGATCAGGACCGAGGCACCGAAGGCAGCAGTCGTGTGTGTCGGTGAGAGACATTAATTTCTTACACCGATCACACTTCTTGAAGCCGCTGGAAGCCATCGAGGAAAAAAGAGTCCCCGCGAGGTCAAAGGACCAGCCTTCCAGGGAAAAAGCAAAAAAGGGCGCGAACGCCAGCCACGAAGGGCAAAAACCAAAAATGACGAATCGGGCTCGATACCGGTGTACTGAACCCGGCGGGAGGGGAACTGGCGTCGAACCGGGAGAAAAAACAGCGAGAATCGCCGAAAAAAATCAACTTTTATTCGGGATGACAGGACACACATCCGGTGGGCTTCTCGGAAAAAAAGAGACTGAGGTAAGATGGCACCTTTAGGCGGGAAGGGAACCGGGCATGCGTGCCTGCATTCCCAAAGGCTTTCTTAGAAAGCTGGGGAAATGCTCCGCTGGGGCTTCATCAGCGTCGATGACACCCATATGTGAGGACTGACTTCCTGCTTGGTTCTGGAGAATAATCCTTTCCCCCCCCCCCCCCCATATTTCTAGGCTAGTTGCAAAAAAAATAACTTGCTATAAGTGGAAAGCCTATGGGCTAGCTGTTGGGGGCATGCCCAGCATCTGCCCTACAGTTTGCACAAGGGCAGTCACTTACCGCACAGGCCCACATTCCATGCCTAGACAGATAACATGGATGCAACTGCACTATCTCCCTAGGGATGGAATGTGAGTTCTGTGCTAAAATAGAAAAAAAAACAGCAGTCATAACAATACTACATGACCCAGCCCCTAATGCAATCCCCTCTGGGCATTTCCCTCCCCAATCTGCACCCAGTGTTCCCATTCTCTCCATGATCATTTCTCTGACAGTACTCCTTGATCCAATACCCCCTCAATCAACCATTCCACCCCATCCAGACCTACCCCCCCGCCACGGTGGATCAAGAATTCCTCCACAAACAAGGCTGCTGCAGGACATTCGCCCCCCCCCCCCCCGCCCCAAGATCAGCCACCCACAGGAAAACCCCAAACAGAAGTTTCTCCAGCACCATACCCTAACACTCTCCCTCCCCCCTCACCCCCCTGGGCCTCATCCAGGGGTTTTATTGGTTGTCTAGTGGACTAGGCAGAAATGGTCCCTCTCTGCTCCCACCCTAGTAGCCACCAGGTAGCAAAATGATGACAATGACTCCTAGCAATTGAAAGAAGCTCTGGAACAAGGGAGCATAGGATGAAGGTGAAAAGGTATAGACTCAGGAGTAATCTGAAAAACTATTTTTTTTATGGAAAAGGTGGTGATGCATTGAACAGCCTTCCACTAGAAGTGCTGAAAATAAGGACTGTATATTTAGGAAAGTATGGGACAAGCACATAGGATTTCTAAGGCAGAGAAAGGGATTGTAGATCTTAGTAGTTGGTATTGTTGGGCAGAATGGATACATAGAATAACAGCAGAAAATGACCATATGGCCTATCCAGTCTGCCCTTCCATATCAACTATTATAGTCCCCCTTTTTCCTTTAGAAATCTTCTGTGCTGGTCTCATGTTTTCTTGAATTCAGATATTGTCCTGGTCTCCACTACCTCCACTGGGAAACTGTTTCACACATCTACCACTCTTTCCGTAAAGAAATATTTTCACATATTACTCCTGAGTCTATCCCCTTTTGCCCTCATCCCTTTGTTGCAGAGCTTTCTTTCAACTGAAAGGCTCTCCTCCTGTGCATTTATGTCACAGAGATATTTAAATGTTTCTATCATATCTCCTCTATCCTGCCTTTCCTCCAAAATATTTATTTTGAGATCTTTATGTCTGTCTCTATACACCTTATGACGAAGTCCTCTGAGTATTTTAGTAGCCACCCTTTACAGAGACTCCATCCTTTTTATATGTTTTTGAAGGTTTGGTGTCCAGAATTTCACACAATACTCCAAATGAGGTCTAAACAAAGACTTATACAGAGGCACTATCACCTCCTTCTTCTTGCTGGCCATTCCTCTCCCTGTGCACCCGAGTATCCTTCTGGCTTTTGCCATCGCCTTTTCTACCTGTTTAGCTACCTCAAGATCATCAGAAACAATCATCCCCAGGTCCCGCTCTTCTATTGTGGACAGAAGTACTTCACCTCTGTGCTGTACCGCTCTCTTGGAGTTTTGCAGACCAAATGCATGACTCTGCATTTTTTAGCATTAAATCTCACCTGCCAAATTCTTGACCATTCTTAATGCTTAGTGAGATCCCGCCTCATGTTATCTGTTCCTTCCTGGGTGTTTATTTTATTGCAGATTTTGGCATCATATGCAAAGAGGCAAACCTTACTGACAGTTGGGTTATCAACTGGCTCCTGATGCACCATGGGTAAAGTCTGGGACCCTCACTTTTTAATGGACTTTGTCAGTCATAGTTCTAATAGTGAACCACACCATCTGGTGATCACTGGATGCAAAGGTATCCTATATTATAACATCAGAAACACTTTCCTCATTGATAAGCATCAGGTCCAGTATGGCCCTTTCACATGTGGGTTCTGTTATTAGTTGTTGGAATAATTCTCCCTGTAGAGAATCCAAGCTCTTCTTATTTCTAGATCAGGGGTCTCAAACTCAAATTGCTTTGAGGGCCAAATGAGGACTTGTAAAGTAACCCGGGGGCCGCATAAGACGCGGGGCCTCATTTGCATAAGGGGCCTCATTTGCATAAATATTTGCATAATGTTACCATACACTAACTTTTAGTAAACATGCCTCTTTAATGAGTATGGATAAAGAAAGACAAAGATTTAGAAACAAGAAGACAATAATTAAACTGGGAACCCCAAAAGCCAAACTTGGAATGTACAACAACACTGTAGAAATAAAACTATAAATTAATTTCCTCTTGTACTAAACAAAGCGCAAACATTAATGATGCACATTTCCCAGAGCTGACATATTCCAGTTAATAAATTCAAAATAAAGAGATATTTTTCTACCTTTTGTGCATTTTTTTCAGTTGCAATTGTTCCAGCCACTTTCTTCTGGTTTCTTCATGTCTTCTGCTAACTCTCCATCGTCTGCTGTCCATTTGCCCTTTCTTCTCTCCTAGTTTTTTTTCCATTCTCTCTCTACATCTGCTTTAACATACTAATCTTTCTCCTTTTTCTCTTTCCTCATTCCTATTTCATCCACTCAAATTTTACCCCTCCATCCTCAATCCCCACTTACTCTCCCAATACCTGGCCAATTGTAGATTTGTCTTCTCTCCCAGACAAAATATTTTTCCCCTCTCCATTTCACTTTCCCAGCTCCATCCCATTCTAATCCTCCCCCAACATCAGCTCCCTTCTAGTTCCAGCCCCACCCAGCATCCGCTCCCTTCTAGTCCCCCCATTAGTCCATTTCCAGTCCTATCCTAGCCTCACCATCAGCCCATTTCCAATCCTACCCCCCCATCAGCCCATTTCCAATCCTAGCTCCCTCCCCTCACAGCCCATTTCCATTCCAAGCCCCCCTCCCCATCAGCCATTTGCAGTTCAAGCCCCCCTTCCACTCAGCCCATTTCCAGTCCTAGCAACCCCCCCCAGCCCATTACCAGTCCTAGACCCCCCATAGCCCATTACCAGTCCTAACCTCCCCATAGCGCACTTCCAGTTTTACCCCCCATCACCCCATTTTCAGTCTTACCCCCCCATAGCCCATTACCAGTCATAACCCTCCTGCCAATAGCCCACTTCCAGCCCTAACCCCCATTACCCCATTTCAGTCAGCCCTTCCATAGCTCATTACCAGTCCTAACTCCCCCCATCAGCCCACCTCCAGTCCTTCCTCACCCCCACCTGCCCCTTTCCAGTCCTAGCCCCCACCATAGCCCATTACCAGTCATAACCCCCCTGCCAATAGCCCCTCTCCAGTCATAACCCCCCCCCCTGCCAATAGCCCATTTCCAGTCATACCCCCCCCTGCCAATAGCCCATTTCCAGTCATAACCCCCCCCCTGCCAATAGCCCATTTCCAGTCATACCCCCCCCTGCCAATAGCCCATCTCCAGTCATAGCCCCCCCTGCCAATAGCCCATTTCCAGTCATACCCCCCCCCTGCCAATAGCCCATCTCCAGTCATAACCCCCCCTGCCAATAGCCCATTTCCAGTCATACCCCCCCTGCCAAAACCCCATTTCCAGAAATCCCCCCCCCCCCGCCAAAATCCCATTTACAGTCATACCCCCCCCCCCCTGCCAATAGCCCATTTCCAGTCCTACACCCCCCCCCCCCCGGTAAATTAAAAAAAACCCTGGCTTCTGCTGCTCAAGCAGCAAAATCAGCTGTCCTGCGGCCCCTTCCCCTGTGCCCGGAGATCCGAGTCTGCTCTATCAGCGGCGTGCTTTTCAAGCCGCGAGGAGAGTATTCCCCTCTCGCGCGGCTTGAAACCGCGCGAGAGGGGAATACTCTCTTCGCGGCTTGAAAAGCACGCCGCTGATAGAGCAGACTCGGATCTCCGGGCACAGGGGAAGGGGCCGCAGGACAGCTGATTTTGCTGCTTGAGCAGCAGAAGTCAGTTTTTTTTTAAATTTGACAATTGATTCTGCCGCTGCCACGGCGGCAACGGCAGAAGCCAGGGTTTTGGGGTTTTTTTGTTTTCCTCCATCGCGGGCCGCACAAAGTTGTCTCGCGGGCCGCATGCGGCCCGCGGGCCGTGTGTTTGAGACCCCTGTTCTAGATGACACTACAGCAGGGATGTGCCAACCAGCTTCTAACATATTGAAATCACCTATGAGTAGTACTTCTCCTTTCATGGCAATACTGTGAATATCTTCAATTAAATCTTTCTCTACATCTTCTACCTGTGAAAGAGATCTGTATATCACACCAATGGAAATGGATTCTCCATTCCCTCTTTCTAGTCTAACACACAGTGCCTCCTCCTTCCCTTGTAAGTCCTGTAATTCTGTAGTTTTAATATGATTTTTTACATATAGTGTCACTCCATGTCCCCTTTTTTCTAGTCTGTCCTTCCTGAATAAAGTATAGCCCAATATAATTACATCCCAGTCATGGCTGTCCATGAACCATGTCTCTGTAACCACCACTAAATCCAAATCAGCCTCTTCCATTAAAGTCTCAACATCTGGGATCTTATTTCCCATACTACGGGCATTAATGCAAACTGCTTTCCAGACATTGCCCCTTTTACCCATTTCTACAGAGAGATTCAATGTTTCACTTACCTGAGGGCTTCTACTTACCTGTAGGCTTTCTTTACCCATCCCCAACTAAACCAGTTTAAAGCCCTCTTTAGTAAGTTAGCAAGTCTGCTGCGGAAGATACTTTGACCCTTCTTGGATAGGTGGATACCATTTCTGCTCTGCAGCCCTTGGAAAATCACCCCATAGTCCAGGAAACCAAATGCTATCTGTTGCAGCACCCATGTGGACATGGTGACAGATATCACACACTAATGTTTAGCAAACATGGTCATTCCTGTGATCTCTTTAGCAGTGTGGTAGAAACTAGGCTCTTGCTGTAAAACTCTTCTGGGAAAATCTGTCTATAAAGACACTCAGATATTCCTTCATGCACCCGTGAAATGGGATCATTTTTCTGACAAAACCTCAGTTCTGACCTTATCCTCTTGGTGCTTTTTTGCAGTATGCATGAGAATGTGAGCTCTCCATGCCCATGTCGGTGCAAATATATCCCTTTCCAGGTATCTCGGGGTCTTCCTACTACTGTAAGCCTTTTTCTATTCCTTAAGGTCTATATTCTATTGTTTATTGTGTTTTGCTTCTCTCTATATGGCTTATAGTCTTTATGGTATTGCTCGTTCTCTTCATCCCCCCTTTCGGTGCCTGGGGTCCTCATGTGGCTCCCAATGCCTTAGAGTGCCTCAGACTTATTATTAGCAATCTTTTGAACTATCATTAAAATAATCTGTAATACCTAAAGATTGGAGAATGCCCAATGTAATACCAATTTTTAAAAAGGGTTCCAGGAGTGATCTAGGAAATTACAAACCGGCAAGCCTAACGTCAGTACCAAGCAAAATGGTAGAAACCATTATAAAGAAAGAAATTAATGAACATGTAGATAGTCATGGTTTAATGGGAGAAAGCCAACATGGATTTAGTCAAGGAAAGTCTTGTTTTACTAATCTGCTAGTTTTTTGAAGATGTGAGTAAACAAGTAGACAAGTCCAGGTAATGTATCTGTATTTTCAGAAATCCTTTGACAAGGTTCCTAATGAGAGACACTTGGTGAAATTAAAAAGTCATAGGATAGGAGGCAGTGTCCTATTGTGGATCAGGAACTGGTTAAAAGACAGAGAGCAGAGAGTAGGGCTAAATGGTCAGTTTTCTCAGTGGAGAAAGGTGAATAGTACAATTCCCCTGGGATCTGTGCTGGGCCTGCTGATTTTTAACATATTCATAAATGACCTGGAAATGGGAATAATGAGTGAGATGATCAAATTTGCAGTTGACACATAATTATTCAAAGTTGTTAAAACACAAGAGGATTGTGAAAAATTGTAAGAGGACCTTGATAAACTGGAAGACTGGGCATCCACTTGGCAGATAAAATTTAATGTGGACAAGTGCAATGTTATGCACTTAGGGAAGAACAACCCAAATTATGGTTACACAATGCAAGGTTCCACCTTAGGAACCACCATTCAAGAAAAACATCTAGGCATCTTCATGGACAATGCATTGAAACCCTCTGCCCAATGTGCAGCAGCAGTCAAGAAAGCAGTCAAGAAAGCAGTCAAGAAAGCAACTAGAATGCTAGGAATCATAAGGAAAAGAACGGAGAACAAAACCAAGGATATTACAGTATAATGCCTCTGTGTTGTTCCATGGTGCGACGGCACCTTGAATAATGTGTGAAATTCTGGTCACCATATCTTAAAAAGGATATAGCAGAATTACAAAAATAAACAGAGAAGAGCAACTAAAATTGTAACGGGGATGGAAGGATACCCCTATGAGGAGATACTTAGAATGTTAGGGCTCTTCATCTTGGAAAAGAAATGGCTAAGGGAGATATGATAGAGGTCTATAAATTAATGAATGGTGTGGAACGGATAAACACAGATCGGTTGTTTACTGCTTCAAAAAGTAGAAAGACTAGGGGACACTCAATGAAGCTGTAATGTAGCCCACTCAGGACTAATAAGAGAAAATATTTTTCCACTCAACAAGTAATCAAACTCTGGAATTCGGCGGTGGGATCACCCTTAAAACAAAGTCATGGGGAGGGGTGGCCTGCACGGGGCGGCAGGTGCACCTACTCGTCCACTCTTACTGGGCAAAATAGATGGACCATACTGGTCTTTATCTGCCGTCATTTACTATGTTACTATGTTACTAGAGGATGTAGTAACAGCTGTTAGTGTAGCTGGGTTTAAAAAAAGGTTTGTCCAAGTTCTTGGGAAAAAAGTCCATAAACCTAATGAGGACCAGGGAAATCTACTGCTTACCCTGGGATAAGCATTGTGGAATCTGTGTACCTTTTTGGGACCCTGCCAGGTACTGATAATCTGGATTGGTTACTGCTGGAAACAGGATACTGGACTTGATGGATCTTGGTCTGGCCCGGTATGGATTTCTTACGTTCTTATGTTTTTCTGCTGTTGTTTCTGTGTCCAATGCCTGTTTGATTAGAAATGAGTGGAAACTCTACTATTAGAGTTCAGAATTGCTTGTTCCATTGAGCTGATGGACCTGAACGATCCAAATAATTCATTTCGGGTAATTGAATCGAACATAAGCAAATGAAAATTTTTGCCTTGGGTGAGGCATTTAACCCTTAGGTGCAAACTTAATTTGCAAGCCCTCTGGGGACATGGAAATACCTACTGTACCTGAATATAACTTACCTTAAACTACCAGTGGAAAGACATGAACTAAGTTTTAGGAAAGGAGTTAAAGCTTGATTCCATAGGCAACCATTTAGTAGTTAGAATACTGCCTGTGTCTTTTGTTTATTTGTTTTTGTAATTGATTTCATATTATCTGGATTTAAAAATATTTATAGTTGTTTTTATTGATTTGGTGTGTTTGTAATCTCCTTTGATGTCTTAAGAAAAAAGTGGTTGATCAAGCAAAATTTATGAAACTAAATTAAACTCTTTGGAATGAAAGTCAGAATGCAAAAACTCGGGAGTCTCTTCATATAGGTAAAGAGACTTCTGCAGTGCTGTGTAGATCCAGCAGATCTCTTAAGGGGTCTGGCACGTGCTAAAGATGCTAAAGATGCATATCGGACACGCATTGACAGCTAGCAATGGGACATGACAGTGCTGCCAGATTTTGGCGCATTAGGGTTGCAAGTGGGAGGGTTGAGGCAGAGAGTGGGCGGAATGAGCACCACACAGGCAGTGCACATGCACTACCTGCACGGTGGGCTAGTAGCAGGGGTGCACTCACTGCCACCTCGACAGGTGGCATTAAGCGAGTACACCCACTCTATTGTTGTGCCTCCACATTTCTGCATGCACCATAACAACTGCCGGGAACATATTTTCCATGTTTCTGGCAGTTAACACTATGGGGTTGCCATAACGCACCATGTATTTGTGTGTTTTGGCGCATTTGTTGTAACACCACAGCACTCTTTAGTAAGAGGGCCCCTTAGTTTGTCCTCTGAATAGAGGCTCTGACAGGATAAACCTCACATGCAGCGAGCTCTTAAACTATGCAGACCACATTTTTAAGCTACCTGACCCCTCTCTACTTAGGAAACAGGGCCAGCCCATCCACTAGGAAATCCAAGCCATGAACTTGGAAGGCACAATTTTAGGGGCAGCAGTCACAGCATGCAGCAGCTCCACCAACTCATCAGGTGCAGTGCAGCAGAGAAGGAAGAGCAGCAACAGGAGCAGCCAATTTTGGTTTGACTACGGTAGGGAGAGTGAGCTGTTTGGATGGGCCTACAGTATCAATCCATTTTACAAAGAGAATACATGTTGACATTAAAAACTCTTGACATGGGCATTTACAGCAGCCCTGAGGCACAAATAAATGCCTGCTTGATGCAACTAGTGTAAATGCCGAGCTCAGGCCCTTCCAGTCATTTCCCCTGACATTGTTCCCCCCCCCCCTTTACATCCCCCAACATCTGACTCTCTCCTTGATGCCCTTCTCCTGACATCCAATCCCCTTGAGCTTCTCCTTGCCATCTGATCCCCCTACCACATCAAATTCAATCCCCATCAAGCCCCCACCCAACTTCCACCTGACATCTAATCCCTTCCAACCCCCTGACATTCACCCACCCTTATTTGGTAGCCTGACCCTTAACAAGATTACCACTATGGTTCATGGCACCATTTGAAACCCAGAGCTGACTGAGTGGGACAGATTAGAGATCACTCCTGCTCCTACTAGACACCAATGACCCTGTAAATGTCAGGGATGTGATGGGGATTGGGGCTATTGGGGGATCTCCTAATACCAGGAGGACATTGTGTGGACACGCATTGACAGCTAGCACTGGGACATGACAGCGCTGCCAGATTTTGACGCATTAGGGGGGGATCTCGATGCCACAGGAGGGATCTTGATGTGGGGGTTGATCGGAGGTTGGGTAGGGCGTAGATTGAATGTCAGGAATGGGTCAGGGAGATGATCAGATAGCAGTGAAGGTTATTAGGGGGGAATCGATGTCAGGAGGGATGAGGAAAACTTGTGCATTCAAATCAGGAGCAGTGATTGCAAAAAGATGCTCCCATGCACATGTGGGGTAAAGTGGCATGTTGTTTCCTCCACATGCAGCTTTTTAAAACCACTGGTCCTGAAGGACATTGGGGAATAGCCACATGCTGTTCTAACACATACTTTACAAGAGGCTCTTGCAAAATACAGTGGGAAAATACATTCCCTATTATCTTTTCCTGACACATTGCCAATTAATAAAGAAGAATTTAAATACATCTTTGCAGTTTGTTGTTCCATAATAAGCCTACCTTGTTCTTAATGTGTATTATGATAACACGTGTTAATGTCAGTGCTGCCCTAGACATCCTGCACTTGTCTATTACTTCATGTCCCACATTTACTTAAAATTCTGCATCAGTAGGGTTATTTTATAAGGAGCTGTGTAAAGTTGCATGCCATCCATGCAGGTAAATCATGTAGTGGGTTGTGAAGGTGTGTACCGAAGCCCAGGTGGCTGCTCGACAAATGTCATCGATAGACACAGAGTGGAGATTAGCCATGGAAGTTGCCATGGCTCTCATGTTATGAGCTGTGACAGGGTCCTGAAGAGGAAGACCCTTACTCTCATGAGTAAAGGATATGCATTGGGCAATCCATTTAGATAAAGTTCTTTTGGAGACCGGTTGTCCCAAATGACTAGGGTCAAAAGCTATAAAAAGTTGCAAGGACTTTCTATGTTGCTGTGTTCTCTGTAGGTAAAAGGCTAAGGCTCTTTTACAGTCCAAAGTATGAAGGTTTCTTTCTGCATTAGAGGCGTGAGGCCTCAGAAAAAATACAGGAAGATAAATTGATTGATTTAAATGAAAAGGTGAAACCACCTTTGGCATAAAGTGTGGATGAGTTCTAAGAACAACCTTATCATGGTGAAACCAAGTATAAGGAGGATTAGCCACTAAAGCTTGCAGTTCACTAATGTGATGTCCAGAGGTGATTGCAATTAGGAAGATGACCTTCCAGGTCAAAAACTTAAGAGTTGTAGTGGCTAAAGGCTCAAAAGGCAGCTTCATGAGCTGCCCGAGAACTAGATTTAGATCCTATGCCACCGGTGGTGGCTTAATGGGAGGTTTGGTTAATAGAAGACCTCTCATAAATCTGGATATGAGTGGATGAGAGGAAATTGGTTTTCCATTCAGAGGCTTATAAGAAGCTGCAATTGCATTAAGATGGACTCTTACCGAATTGGTCTTTAGACCAGAATTCGATAAGTGAAGGAGATACTCTAGTATCAATTCTAAGGGTATGCCAAGGGGGTTTAATCCCTTCTTGGAGCACCATATAGTAAAACGTTTCCACTTGAAGGCATAAGATCTTCTTGTGGAAAGTTTCCTAGAAGCCTGAAGGATATCCTTTACCTGTTGGGACAGGTTGAAATCCTGGAGGTCTAAGCCTTCAGCAACCAGGCTGTGAGATGCAGGGACTGGGGATTCAGGTGCCATAGTGTCCCGTTCTCTTGGGAAAGGAGATCTGGAGCATGCCCTAACTCCAGAGGTGCAGCTTGAGAGAGATGTAGAAGCAGGGGATACCACGCTTGGCATGGCCATCGTGGCGGTATGAGAATCATGCGACCCCTGTCTCTCTGAAGCTTGAAGAGTGTTTTGGGGATGAGGGGAACGGGTGGGAAGGCATAAAGGAAGTCCTGACGCCAGTGAAGGAGGAAGGCATCCCTTGCCTGACAATTGTGAGCCGGAATCCTGGAACAGAACCGGGGAAGTTTGGCATTCAATGGACTTGCAAAGAGGTCTATGTCTGGAGTGCCCCAGAGATGAAATATCTTTGTCACCTGGTCCAGGTGGAGGGACCACTCGTGAGGCAGCAGTACTCAACTGAGTTTGTCTGCCCAAAGGTTTTCAATGCCTGGAAGATATACCACTAGAAGGTGAATTTGATACTCTCTGGCGAGGGCCCACAGTCGTAAAGCTTCGTTGCATAACGACAGAGAGCCTGTCCCGCCTTGCTTGTTCACATAGAACATTGCTACTTGATTGTCCGTCTGGACTAGGACTGTCTTGCAGCTGAACTGGGTGTGGAATACTCGAAGAGCTAAATAGATTGCTCTTAATTCCAGGAGGTTTATGTGCAGACCAGCCTCCTGGGGAGTCCAGGTTCCCTGGGTAGAGAGATGATTCAGGTGTACTCCCCAACCCACCTGTGATGCATCTGTTGTTAGGGTGGCCTGAAAAAGGGGTTGATGGAAAGGATACCCCATTGTCAGATTTTCTAGGGATTGCCACCATTGGAGGGACAAAATTAGTCGTTGAGAGTTTATTATTTTGTCCGATAAATGACCTGTGGCCTGTGTCCACTGTGTGGAAAGGGTCCACTGAGCTGCTCGCATGTGGAGTCGAACATATGGGACTACATGAACCGTGGATGCCATATGTCCCAGCAACTGTAGTAGCTCTCGAGCAGTTAGGGAGGATTTCCCTGCTGCTTGAGAAGCTAGTTGCATTATGCAAAGACATTGGGCCTGTGGAAGGAAAGCCCTTGCCTGTCTGGTATCTAGACAGGCTCCTATGAATTCCAGGCATTGGGAAGGAACAAGTTGGGATTTTGGGAAGTTTATTACCAACTCCAAGTATTGGAGGATTCGCATTGTGCGAGACAGTGCAGTGCTGGCCTCTGCAACTCTAGGGGCTCGAATTAGTCAGTCATCTAAGTAAGGGAAGACAAATATCCCCAGGGTTCGTAGAAATGCAGCTACTACTGCCATGCATTTCGTGAATACCCTTGGTGCTGAAGCTAGACCAAAGGGAAGAACCCTGCACTGGAAATGTTTTCCCCTGAAAAGGAATCGTAAGAATTTCCTGTGTTCTGGATGGATCAGAATGTGAGTATATGCATCCTTTAAGTCCAGAGAGCAAAGCCAATCCTGGCTTTGAAGGTATGGCAGAAGAGTTCCTAGAGAAATCATTTTGAACTTCTCTCAAAACAGGTATTTGTTCAATTCTCTGAGGTCTAAAATGGGTCTGTGTCCTCCTGTTTTCTTTGGAATAACAAAATAGGGGGAGTAGAACCCTGCACTCCATTGAAGAATGGGTACCTCCTCTATTGCCCCTTGGGCAAGAAGTGTTGAGACCTCGTGATCTAACAGATTGTTTGCGGAGGTTTGAGAATTGAATTGCTTTAGAATTGTAGGAGGGGGCATGCTGTGAAAATGAAGCTTGTACCCTTCTCCTACAATGGACAAAGTCCAATCTTCTGCTGTTATCTGATGCCATCTGTTGGCAAAGTGGCATAACCTGCCTGGGATATTGGGGAGGTTGGGGACCTCTCAGAGGCAGGAAGGCTAAGCTCTCTAGGAAGGAGTCAAAGCCCTTGAGGGGGCTGAACCTGCAGAGCTGGTTGGGCTCTTGGGCCTTTTGGCTTCTTTTGCTGTCTAGTTTGTCCCTTTTGGGCAACCTGACTCTGAGATTGACTTTGCTGAGTATGGGAAGGATAACATTTCCTCTTTTTGCTGAAAGAGGGTTTTTTATAAGACTTCTTTTTGGCTGTAGATTTCAACAATCTATCAATAGTAGTATTGTCAGCATCTAACTCATTAGCCTTTTCCTGCCAGTTCTTGCCGAAGAGATTCTCTCCCGTGCAAGGAATGTTGCCTAACTTGTCCTGTACCCAAGTCTCCAAGTCTGATGCCTGAAGCCAGGCAATCCGTCGTGCGCCAATGGCAATAGTAGAGGTTCTGCTGATGCATTCAAAGCAGTCAAAGGCTGCACGATTTACAAACTTGGAGACATCTTGAGCATGCTTAACTAGAGCAAGAAAGTCTTGTCTCTTGTCATCTGGGAGAAATGGGCTCATAAGCTCCAAATCTCCTGTAACTTCCTTGAGGAACATTTCCATTTACAGTATATATGAACTGATCCTAGCTGAAAGCATGGAAGCCTGAAAAGTTTGGTGCCCAAAAGCATCCAGAGTCCTGCATTCACGACCTGGAGGATTGGATGCTTGCCTCTTTGCACTTTTCATCCTACGCATGGCTGACTCCACCACCATTGAATGGTGTGGCAGCTGAGTCTTTTGAAATCCAGGACATGGCGGAACTCGATACATAGTATCAAGTCTCCTAGAGTGAGGAGATGTAGTCAAAGGTGTCTCCCACATTCTGAGCATCAAGTTATGCAGAATTTCATGGATGGGCAGAGTGGCTGCCTCCTTTGGAGCTTTAGCATATTGGAGAATTTCCAATTCCTTTGCTCTGGGCTCCTCCTCAGGAGCCACCGTGATTGAAAGGCCCTTGGCCATATCACAAATAAAATCCTGAAAAGACATGTCCTCTGGAGGTGACATTCTGTGTTGGGGAGAAGAGGTATCCTCTGGGAGAAACCCTCTAGTACCAGCAGAATTGTCAGAGTCTTCGGAATCGGAAGATTCAAAGTATTCCTGAGCACGATGCTCATGCAAAGCATTGTCCTGGTATCGATTAAAGTCAGTACCGAGTTGATCTGGTACCGATCTATCGATTCCACCCAAAGATGGCATGGGAAGAATTCCCACCAGGGCCGGTATCACCGGTACCGGTATCGTCGGTACCGGTGTCTGTACCAGTGTAGGTACCGGCATCGGTGTCGATGTCGGTACCAGTGCCCATTGGACCAACGGTACCACAGCTGAGAGATGAGCTCCGATGCTGCGTTCGATAGCGAGGAACCTCTGGTCTATCGACCCTGCCAATGCCTGAGTATCGGTACCGGTGAAAACGGCAAGAACCCCTGAACATGGCACAGGTAATTCTTGCGAGGTCGGGGCCTTGAGAACATCCTGGAGCCCCATTGATGCTTTGGAAGCCGAAGCTTCCCGCCGGGGCTGCTTTGCCGGTGTGGTTCCCTCAAGGGCAATGTCAATGGCCTCTCGATGCTTAGCAGGAGAGTTACCCTTTAAGGACTGGCTTTTATGTTTAGTTACCGGAGATCCATGGGAGGAAGAGGAGGCGCTTGAAGATGTCGATGCAATGGATCTGGCATCCGAAGAAAAGAGAGTACGAGCTTTGTAGCCAGGTTCTGTCATTCTCTTTTAGTCATCCCCATACAGGAGAGACATTCAGATGGAGAATGTTCAGGCCCTAAACATTTAAGACACCAATCATGGATGTCAGTGACAGAAATAGTACCGCCACACTTAGTACATTTTTTAAAACCACTAGTTGGTTTTTCCATGTTTTAGGAATATGGGGCCTACTGCCCAAAATGGCGCCTAGCACCAAAAAAGAAAAGTTACTGAAGAGAAACAGCTTAAAGTATAAGTTTTTTTTTGGGGGGGGGGGGTTTCGAAAAGAAAAGAAAAGAACCGGTGGTACCGGTAAGCGTCGTGCGGCAGGCAAACGCGACCACAAGAAAGCAATTTTAAAGACGGAATTTTCTGCGGTGACAGGGAATGGATCCTGTCGGCTCCGCGGAAAACGAAGAACTGAGGAAGGACAGTTGGAAAGGCAGGAAGGCAGTGCGCATGTGCTGAGGAATGCTCCCAAAAGCGTTCCTATTGGGCGCTGGGGAGCGTTCCCGCGCAGGCTCCGTCATTACCGACGATACCCATATGTGAAGACTACATTCCTGCTTTTTCCTGGAGATTGTACATTAAACAGAGACATTGATTTTTCTGAGGCAATGGAGGGTTAAGTGATTTGCCCAAGGCTACAAGGAGTGCTAATCATCCACTTAAAGACAGCATATGAGAAAAGACTTGAAGACCGACATATGTATACCCTAGAGGGGAGGCGGGACAGGGGAGATACAATAGACATTTAAATATGTAAAGGATATTAATGAACAAACTATCCCTTTTCCAAAGACAAGGAAGCTGTAGAACTAGAAATCATGAAATGAAGCTGCAAGGAGGTAAACTTAAAAGCAACATCAAGAAATACTTTTTCACCGAAAGGGTGGTGAATGCCTGGGATGTCCTTTCAAAGGAACTAGTGAAAACAAAAATAGTAATGGAATTCAAAAAGGCATTGGACAGACACTGAAGATCACTACATAGCAAGTAGCACCGGGCATAAATCTTTTCATAAGCTATGCTACCTCATTGTCATAGCAATGACTTTTACTAAAGTGCCTTAGGTTTTTGCACTTAACTTGCACTTAGGGCTACAACTAATGAGCATTAAGTGCAAAGCCTATGTAGTAACTATCGGGAGCATGGTCAACATGTTTCCAGCAGCTAATGCACAGATGCATACCCTAATTGAGTTGATATTAGTTGTGCCTGCGTTACTTGCAACATTGATAGCATGCAATATGTCTCCCCATGCTCACTGCAATTTGCTCTCCATGCCAATTCTCTGAACCTGCCCATTCACACCTCAATGTGTGATCAGCAGTTAGCACAAGAATTAGCGCACAGTAACTGTCATGCCCCACAGTAGCAGCTACCGCAGGCCTTTGTGCATAGTTACCATGCACGAAAACACAGGTTATCTGTTTAGTACACGTCAGTAAATGAGCATCTTTGTATACATTGGCATGCTATGGAGTCCATTACTTTTAAGTCACATTATGCTTGATTTCTTGTAGTGCTAAGCTGCAAAATAATAATGCATGTCATGAACAAATGGGCTCAGATTAATTGAAAATAATGCTTGTTATTGGCTGACAGTGCAAGTTAAGATTTTACAGTTCAGTATGCTATCTTAAGTTGAAAGATTTGGCCTCAGGAATTCCAATAACAATAAATAAACTGTTAATCAGCATATAATGAGGCAAATAGGATCTAGCCAACTCTAAGCTGCAGAATACTATTTCAGCCTAATTAACATCTGCATAATGCTTTATTGTTCTTCTTTGAGCAGACAAAGGGATCTCAAATGGATGAGCGCAGAGAAGAATATCTGGCTAGACTGAAAGAGGTGGCAAAAATAGTCAGGATGTCAAAAGTACAAGTGGAAGAAAAGATAGCTAAAGAGAAAGCAAATTAGCAAGACTTTTTTCAGGTATGTCAGTGAAAGCTGGAAGGGGGAAGTTGACTTTGTAAGACTAAGAAGAAAACTGAGAACTGTGTGGAAAGGAACAAGAAAAGAACAGTATTGTTAAAAAACACTTTGGTCTGATATTCACTAAAGAATTGGGATAGAAATGGGACTGAAAATATTAGTCTTTTTAGCAATCTGTGCAGTAATGTGCGAACCATGCATTGTCTTGCATTATTAGTGAATAGGCTGTAATACTAATAAAGGGAGCTGTGATAAATAACATGTGTGTGTAATCTGTGCACCATAGGGGGGAGGGGGAGGGGGGGTGTTTGGACCCATAGACAGATTATGTACCACCACCCAACCCACCCCACCCTACCCTCTGGGGCTCAGGGTGGGAAACAGGATCTCCCACCAACAGATCCACATTCTATCTCCCTGCAATGGTGGCAGTAAGAGGGGACCATCAACCCCAGTCCTGCTGGGGAACAGACACTCTACAGGGCAGTCAATGCAGATCCGTACATATCCATAAAGCAATAGCAGACAGACAGAAGGCCTGGAAATGCTCAGCTGCCCCCCACCACTATCTGACATTCTCCAGCAGCAAGCCTCCAGCCGCTGCACCCTGCAAGGTGTTCCAGCAAGACACACACTAGCTGCAGACAGTTTGCTAGTTAGTCCATAGTGCATGTTCCTGGAGGAGATGCATGTACCCAGAACTGGGATGTCAGCATACACACCAAACAGACAAGTCAGTGATTGGACCCCAAAAGAAAACCCATAAATATCACATGAGAGAAATACTATGGGGGAACCTGGCCATGCCGTGGTCACTGCTCAGTCAGGGTGAGAGTGACCTCCCAGAAGGACATGCTGTGGCCACCCTGTCCGTGCAGGTGGTGGCCGGGCACTACAATGTCCGAGCCATTGCCCTATGCACTGTGCAGATACATCCGGGCCAGTCCACCCTATCCAGGCTATTCCCAAAGTACCTTGCTCCTCATTATGCACATTGGCAGGCCAATACTGGCAACAGTGCTAGCAATGTGGGCTGTGGAGGGTGTTGGCAGCCACCACAAAACGGATAGACAGACACACACTCCCCACACCTATGCCAGCATTGTGCAACTATAGAGGTGTTTGGCAGCCCTGGCCACCGCACCAGTCCTGGACACAGTGCAGGCATGGCTATGGTACGCAATACTGTTGGGGTCACTCCCTGGGGTGGTAAACACTGTCAGAAACCAGAACTGAAACACACTCCACAGATATCAGAAAGGTTGCTATGATGCAGCTCAATCAGAAAATTGTACTTAACTTCAGAATTGCTATCTGCCAGTATTCATAGCAACCTTTTGATAGATGTATACCGTATTCCCAGGTATAGGGTGGCATTGCTAAGGTTTGCAAGTGCTAGTATTGGGAGATGCACGCAGGGCCCAACATCCTGCCTCTCCAGGAGGCATTGGATAATGGAGCCTGTAGGTGCGGGTGTGTCTGCCCCTGTTGGCCACTGCTTTAGGGCAGAGATTCCCAACTCCACTCCTGGTGGGCCAGACACTGTTTGGGTTTTCATGCTGTCCCTCATGAATATGCATGAAATACATCTGCATACCATAGGGGCGGCACATAGAAATGCAGCACAGGCATCTTTATTAGAGGCAGCATGGAACCTGAATGGTGTTTGGCCCTCCAGGACTGCATTTGGGAGACTCTGCTCTAGGCAATGCGCATGTTTATGGTGTCTGTGCTCTGTAGGGTAAAATGTGGGTATTTTGGGCATGTTTACGTCATTGTCAATAAAGGTTCTGTCTGTATTAGCACATTTTAGTAGTGGGTAAAATATGGGGACTGGGTTGGCAGGAACCACAGCTGGGACTTGAACATGTGACTTTCTGCTTCTGAACACACTGGTTGTGTGCACTGCACTACCGTGTTGCCACGGAGACAGTGCATTCCCTGGTGATACCATGACTGTTCGTCAGACAGGGCCAGTCTGTTGCAGTGCATGGCACCCACCTACACAGGGCTAGGCCACGGTCTGCTCTGGGCAGCTGCCACTGCCCCCTCCACCACCAGTATCCCTCTGCCACCATGCTGACATGTCCTTCTGCTGGTGGTGCTGGTGGAACGCTGTCTCAGGCCATCCAGTGTGCGGGTAGGCAGCTGCCTGTGGTGTGGGTTCTGGGGTAGGGGTGCCTGCATAGCTGTCCACGCTTCCCCCCAGCACCCCATGCCAGTGTTCCATGCCCTTGGGGATACCTGCTGGGCAATGTTCCCTCTAATTTTCTGTAGGCTGTGTGCGCATAAAATATCAGCTGTGTGCAGCTTTTGAAGGAAAGTTAAATTTTTGTGCGCCACATAACGACACTCGGAGTTATATACCTTAAAATTTGACTACACGTCAGAATACAGTATGTACACCACATTGATTTTAATCAAATTAAACGAAAATAGACGATTACTAAATGAAGTGGGAAATTTCTAGTAATTACAATCATAACTTTTAAATTTTAAGACGTCTGTGTTGTTTTCTATCAGAATCAGAGCCGTAATTTTGGTGCGCTCTGTTGTAAAGTATGTGCGCTTGCTCGGCGAGGTGTGTGCGCGCGCACACGCGCACAGCTTAGAGGGAACAGTGCTGCTGGGTACTATCCCCTCTGACACTGTGGGAAGCACACTCGTGCCCATGTTGGGCCCTCAGCAGTTGCTGTCTGGCTGCTCTACTGTTTCAGCATTCCTATGGGCCAGCTAGGCATCACCCTAGTCCGCACTGTGGCCCAGCTGCACCACAGCATGTGCCGCCTGCAGCCTTCTGTGTCCCCTTTTCCAGCATCTGTCCAGTTGCCCATTCTGACATGCCCGCCCTGCTGTTGCGGAACATGTGCATGCCATAGGAAACCTGACCAATGGAGTCAGAAACCCTGATCAGTGCAATTTCACTGTGGGCTCATTCACCTTGTATGGGGACGGAGCATAGACCCTTCCAAAATTCATATCTTTTTTTTGGAGCTTTCTTGGGAGTGTTTTTTGATGTTTCCCATTGATATCACTATTGCCCAGCGTGGTTATGTTTTTTTTACATTTTCTTCTGTTCATTTTCACTGTTTATTTGCCCTTTTGTTCCGTGAACATGTATCACACTTATCACTTTTTCTAGGTTTCCCTGGTTTTGCTGTACATTGCTGACGGAAATGGTTTCTTTTCCCTTTAAATCGGCTCTAACGCCAGGGTTTCACTGGCGTTAGTTTTGAGCCTCGGATTTCACAGCGTTAGTGTGCGGGGAGCCTCTCCCCTCCCACTCTCTGCCCACTGACCCTCTCTCTCTGCCTCTGGGGAGCCTTCCTCCGCCCCTGGGGAGCCTTCCTCCGCCCTCCGGGAGCCTTTCTCTGCCTTCAGCACTCGTTTGCGCCGCTGCGCGCGTTATCGCACACTACAGTACCTTATCGCCTGGTAACATGCCTTCATCGGGCGATAAGGTACCTTATCGCGCGATAACGTGGCAGCATGCACATTAAGACGGTTTAGTAAATATACCCCTATGTCCAATGAATCTGAACTATTTCTTTGGGTGACCAAAGAAATGGATATGATGTACTTGGATTTCAGTGCAGTTTTGGATACTGTCCCACAGTAGAGACAAAAATAAACTAAGCAAGCTAAGGATGGAACCTAAGGTGGTAGAACAGATTATAAACTGATTAAAGTATAGACAGCAGAGTATGATTGCAAATGGACTTAATTCTGAAGAATGAAAGACGATTGGTGGAGTTTTGTCCAGGGGGTGGGTTTTCTTTAATATTCTGTGGCCAATGTTGCAGAAAGGCCAGCAGGAAAAAGTTTACCCTTTTGTGCATGATGCCAACATCTGCAACAGAGTGGACCCAAGTAGATGGCATGTGGAGTTATGTGAGAAAGCTCAAGGTCCAGCTACTTGGCAGCTCCCTTTTAATATTAAAAAATGCAAAATTATGAATTTGGAGTTAATTTCATAAGGGATTCACAAGGGTAGAATAGCTTTCTACATGCATAAGTAGGCTTTTCTAAAATTGTCCCAGGGTATGTATGCCCAAAAATATACACTACCACCAAGTGCATATCCTTGGGGGCAGAGAGTAGGTGGAGTTGGGGCAGAATCAGCACTTAGGAATGTATTTTATGAAAGACAAGCATATGCACCAATTCTTACCTGCACCGTACACGTACAAATTTACACCTGTCTTGGAACAGGTATAAATTCTTGTGAAAATATTTGTGAACTACTTGGGTATGAATCTAGGTGTGTGTTTTATTAAAGCACACATGCACATATGTGATCTTTATAAAATAAGCATTCAATTGGTTCATTTTTTCACTTTTTCCATAGATGACTGTTATAAAATTACACCCTTTGAATGTAGAACTCTGAGGGAGCAGCATATATGTGGGAAGGGGGGGGGGGGGGGGTTGCGTAGAGTTGTTGATGTCCACCAGGGCTGCTTTTACCTATGAGAAAAAGGGACATTAGCCCTACGTCCTACATGGCAGGGGTCCCATTGATTGAACACAGGTGCTTTGTCCTGATAACTATTAGCCTGTACCTGAATTTCAAAAAGCAGAGAACAGCCCTTTGTTTCTGCTTCAGTCAGCTGTAGGGAACAGGCAGCTACGGGGAACAAGACAGGAGGGGGATGAGACTAGAATGAACATAGCACAATGCAGATCAAAGGCAGATTTAATCTGCTCCCTAAACCAATCTCCTTCCTGCCTCTTTCCCCTTCACAAAGTACTTGGTAATGAAGATCATTTGTAGCCTTGTTAATAAAGTGAGGGCAGAATTAGATTTTTTTTTCTTATGATGAGTAATAAAGGGAAACATCCTAGTTCAGCCGAGCCAGGCATTTCAGGGATTACTTTCAACCCTGTATGGATTTATTTCAATTTATACATGTATGCATTGAATTTATTTTTTTTACAGTTTACCCTGAAAAATCATTCATCAGATATTGTGATGTGATTTCTGAAATATATTTGTATTATATATCTGTACAAGGTTTAATGTTTAAATGTATGGGATTAGGTATTGAGCCACCCTATGAATTTAAAATGTGTGATTATTCTAGCATAACTTTAAATGAATAACTTAAACATTTAAAATTAGGCCAACTATTTCAGCAGGCAAACTACATATTAATCCATTCAGTGGGCTGCATATCCTCACGCAGGGCAAAATGCCACCTCTTTCATTTATATGGCCAGAATTTGGTCATAAATCCACCAGGATATAACAAGTCCTTATGTGGCGAGCACCATTGCTGATCATATAAGAGCATCAGAATATTGAGCTAATGATAACAAATTATATATTTTTACAGGATTGCTCCAAGAGCATTGGTGGTAGAATCGTGATGATCTGCCCCCCAAAAGGAGTTTATGGTGGGGGGGGGGGGGGCAGAGAGGGTAAGGGCTTGAAATTTGTTTTTTTAAGTTCAATATTATTTTATTCAGTAGCAAATGAACAACATACAAGCACATTGGAGGGATGCAAGACTCAAAGTACTTGGTCCTTTTGCAGGTTCACACCAGCCTACACAGACAAGAAGGAAGAAAATACCTCGCGCAATACTTCCATTAGCTTGCACTGACCAGAAGGAGGAAGATACCACCTGCATATCTGCATTGCTATGCACAGGTCATGAGAAGGTAAAGGGATGATTGCATCAGCTCCCATGGGTCCTGAAGGAGGACAGAGTATGCAGCCATCCTCCCATCAGCTGGAAATGAGGAGGGAAGCTACAGCACTGGACAAGCAGCATCAGATTAACAGGGGCTGGGGGGGGGGGGAGGGGGTGACGTTCAGTAAGGAAAAAGGAGGCCCAGGCACACAAGTTAGCCCAAGGTCCCTTAAATGGTTAAAGTGCCCCTGATGTCCACAGAACAGAAATATGACCACGGAGTGGCTGTATCTGGTGATTTTGAAACAGCAAAACAGTCTGACAAGGTGTTGGCCGGAGTCAGAGGGATGTTAAGGTGCACAGAGAGAAACATGGCTAGTAACAAAAGGGAAGTCATTATTATATTACTCATCTTTCCAAAACATAGCTCAAGGCACTGACATTTATACAGGAGATAGAGTAGATCTGAAACTGTTCTATGGGGGGAAAGCTGACAGTCACTCAAGAGTACATGATTTTGTATGAGGTACCTGCAAAGTCTACTGGCAAAACAGGGAAATCAGAATGTCAGTATAGGATGGCTGCATCAAAGACTGAAATAAATCCAGGTGGAGTTAAAGAAAAAGACATCAAATATAAATTATGCCCCTAGCAAAAGCAAAGAAGATGTGAATATAAATAAAAATCATTGCCTTCATGCAAATGCCAGAAGTCTAAAAATGTAAGATGAGGGAGTTAGAGTGCATGGCACTGAACCACTATTTATGAAACCATGTTAGGTGCTTAATACAAGCTTTGCCAAGTTAATTGTTAACACAGAGTTCAAAACGTAGCTTAGAGCCTATCTTCTGATAATATTCAAACGATTAATGCTCCTAACTGACTTCAACCAGGAGAGAAAACCTGCCTAAACTGGAGACAGTGTGGCAAGCCACTCATCTTGAAGGTATGTTTGCCGTGCTGCCTCCAAAGTGTGGGCCAAAGGGCTGCATACTATGCCATGGGGGGGGGGGGGGGGGGGGGAGGCACCAACCGCAAGGAGGGGCATTCACTTTGGGTAGAAAAGGGGCTAGGAATGCTACTGCTCTTAACTTTGAGAGTTATGCACGTAAATTGGCCTCTTTGAAAATTTATGATGCCTGCCTAAATTTATACACAAAATTTCACTACATTTCTAAATTTAGGGACATAAAAAGTTGGTGGCAAAAGGATAGATTTAGGGTGAGGAAAAAAGTTAGGCGTTTGGCACTGATTTTGAACACTAAGGGGTATGTTTACTAAACTGCGCTAATGTGCGCGGCGCACATTAGCGTGCGCTAAGGTACCTTAGCGCATGCTAATGATGTGTTACGGGGCACAAATGTGCCCCGCACAGGTGTGCGGCGCACTAAAGTGCACGCTCATGTGCGCGGCGCGCTAATGTGCGATAAAGGGGTGGAAAGGCTCCCGGAGGGCGGAGGAAGGCTCCCCAGGGGCGGAGAGAAGGGGTCATTGGGTGGAGAGTGGGAGGGGAGAGGCTCCCCGCACACGAGCGGGGCTGAAATTCAAGGCAAAAAATACCGCGAGTGAAAACCTCGCGGTAGAGCCGATTTAAAGGGAAGAGAAACCAGTTCTGTTAGCAATGTACAGCAATACCAGGGAAACCTACAAAACAGTGATAAGTGTGATACATGTGCACGGAACAAAAGTGAAAATAAACATTGCAAATGACCCCAACAAAATAAAATAAAATTATAATCAAGCTGGGCAATAGCGATAGCAATGGGAAACAGCAAAAAACACTCCCAAGAAAGCCGCAAAAAATAAATATGAATTTTAGAAGGGTCTACGCTCCGTCCCCATACAAGGTGAATGATCCCACAGTGAAATAGCACTGATCAGGGTTTCCCTCTCCATTGGACAGGTTACCTATGGCATGCACATGTTCCACAACAGCAGGGCGGGCATGTCGGAATGGGCAACTGGACAGATGCTGGGAAAGGGGATACAGAGGGCTGCAGGCGGCACATGCTGTGGTGCAGCTGGGACACAGTGCGGACTAGGCAGATGCCTAGATGGCACTTAGGAATGCTGAAACTGAACAGCAGCCAGACAGCAACTGATGAGGGCCCAACATGGGCATGAGAGTGTTTAGCACAGTGTCACAGGGGATAGTACTCAGCAGGTACCCCCAAGGGCACAGAACATTGGCAGGCGGTGAGTGGGGGACGTGCAGACAGATATGCAGGCACCCCTACCCCAGAACCCGCACCATAGGCAGCCGCCTACCCGCACACAGGATGGCCTGAGACTCCGTACCACCAGCACCACCGGCAGAAGGGCATGTCAGCAGGGTGGCACAGGGGTACTGGAGATGGAGGAGGGCAGTGGCAGCTGCCCAGAGAAGACCATGGCCTAGCCCTGTATAGGTAGGTGCAATGCACTGCAACAGACAGGCCCTGCCGGACAAACAGTCATGGTATCATCAGGGAATGCACTGTCTCTGTAGCAACACGGTGGTGCGGTGCACACAACCAGCATGTTTGGAGACAGAAGGTCACAAGTTCAAGCCCCAGCTGGGGCTCCTGCCAATCCAGTCCCCATATTTTACCCACAACTAAATCGTGATAGTAAAGACGAACCTTTATTGCAGAGAACATAAGCATGGCTCAAACACCTCTACTTTACCCTACAGAGCACAGACACCAGAAACATGCTCATTACCTAGAGCAGATTCCCCCAAATGTAGTCCTGGAGGGCCACAAATCCTTCAGGGTTTATGCTGTCTCCAATCTAAGGATGGAGCGGTACTGGTGGTGGAGGTGGCAGCAGCTGGTGGCCACAGCAGACCATGGCCTAGCCCTGTCCAGGTGGGTGCCGTGCACTGCAACAAACAGGCCCTGTCGGATGTACAGTCATGGACTCCCCAGGGAATGCAGCATATCTGTGGCAACACGGTGGTGCTGTGCACACAGACAGTGTGTGTGCAAGAACAGAAGGTCACAGGTTCAAAGCCCAGCTGGGACTACTGCCAATCCAGTTCACATATTTTTCCCACAACTAAACCGTGATAGTAAGGACAAACCTTTATTGCAGAGAACATACGCATGGTTAATACGCCTATATTTTACCCCACCGAGCACAGACACCATGAACAGGCGCATTACCTAGAGCAGAGTCTCCCAAATGCAGTCCTGGAGGGCCAAACACCATTCAGGTTCCATGCTGCCTCTAATAAAGATGCCTGTGCTGCATATCTATGCACCATCCCCATGGTATGCAGATGTATCTCATGCATATTCATGAGGGACAGCATGAAAACCCGAACAGTGTTTGGCACACCAGGACTGGAGTTGGGAACCTCTGCCGTAAAGCAGCAGCCAACAGGGGCAGACACACCCACACCCACACCCACAGGCCCCATTAGCCAATGCCTCCTGGAGAGGCAGGACATTGGGCCCTGCGTGCATCTCCCAATACTAGCACTTGCATACCTTAGCAATGCCACCCTACACCTGGGTATACAGTACACAGCTATCAAACGTTTGCTATGATTACTGGCAGATAGCAATTCCTACGTTAAGTACAGTTTTCTGATTGAGCTCCATCATAACAATCTTTCTGATGTCTGTGGTGTGTGCTTCAGGTCTGGTCTCTGACAGTGTTTACCACCCTGGGGAGTGACCCCAAACAGTATTGCGTACCATATCCATGCCTGTACTGTGCCCAGGACTGGTGTGGTGGCCAGGGCTGCTAGACTCCTCTATAGTAGCACAATGCTGGCATAGGTGTGGGAGTGTGTGTCTGTCTATCCAGTGTATGGTGGCTGCAAACACCCTCCACAGCCCACACTGCCAGCACTGTTGCCAGTATTGGCCTGCCAGTGTGCATAATGAGGAGCAAGGTACCATGGGTATAGACCGGACAGGGTGGCCTGGCCAGGATGCATCTGCACAGGGCATAGGGCAATGGCTGGGACATTGTAGTGCCCGGCCACCACCTACACCATAGGTGTCAAACCTGTCCTGGAGGGCCACAATCCTGCCAGGTTTTGGGATAGCCCTAATGAATATGCATGAGATATATATGCATTAGAGATAGCCTGCCAACCTGACTGGTTTGTGGCCCTCCAGGACTGGATTTGGAGACCCCTGCTTTACACCTCTGTCATTTAAGATTGTGAGTGGGCAAGGTGCAGATGTCCAAGAGATCAAAAAGGTTAGATAGAATTTGTCACATTCCTCCTCACTTCTCACCACCACCAAAATATTGTCCATTAGACATCTTTTTGGTGGTGGTGAGAATCGAGGATGAATGTGACACATTCTAGCTACCCTTTTGATGTCTAGGACATCTGTACCTTGCCCACTCACCATCTTAAATGACAGAGGTGTAAAGCAGTGGTCTCCAAATCCAGTCCTGGAGGGCCACAAACCAGTCAGGTTGGCAGGCTATCTCTAATGCATATATATCTCATGCATATTCATTAGGGCTATCCCAAAACCTGGCAGGATTGTGGCCCTCCAGGACAGGTTTGACACCTATGACCTACACAGACAGGGTGGCCACAGCATGTCCTGCTGGGAGATCACTCTCACCCTGACTGTCCAGTGACCACGGCATGGCTAGGCACCCCCATAGTGCTATATAGTATTTCTCTCATGTGATATTTATGGGTTTCCTTTTGGGGCCCAGTCACTGACTTATTTGCTTGTTGTGTATGCTGACATCCCAGTTCTGGGTGCACGCATTTCTACCAGGAACATGCACTATGGACTCGCTAGCAGACTGTTTGCAGCTGGTATGTGTCTTGATGGAGTGCCTTGCAGGGTGCAGTGGCTGAGGGCTTGTTGCAGGAGACTATCAGATAGTGGTGGGGTGCAGCTTAGCATATCCAGGCCTAATGTCTTTCTGCTATTGTGCTATGGATGTGTACAGAGCTGCATTGACTGCCTCGTAGGTGTCTGTTCCCCAGCAGGACCGGGGTTGATGGACCCCTCTACTGCCACCATTGCAGGGAGGTAGAAGGTGGATCTGTTGTTGGGATACCCTGTTTACCACCCTCAGCCCTGGAGGAGGAGGGTGGTGGTACATAATCCTCCTAGGGGCTACACCTGACTGTGACATACAGATATATCCAAGGTGTGTCTGCAGAAACTACCTATCTCACACATTAGCACTGCTGGGGACCTGCAGCATGGCCTATTTCTGTCATGGAAGGTGCTATGGACCTGGTGCTGGGCGCCCCACCGCACACTCAGGGTGAGCACAGTACCCGCACAATGTGATGGTGTGTAGCTACTCTGTGCCAGTAACACACATGGTCAGTTCCCCCTACCAGGCCGAGGTGCTGTGGGGGTGCATACCCCATCTTGTGTTCATCTGTAGACAGCTGATTTTCATGTGCAGTGCATCATGGGTACGGGTGGGCTAACCCTATCCTGGTGACCACAGCAGACTGTCTGTGTGGTGACATGCAGTCCCTCTGCAGCCAGCCAGGGACTTGTTAGCAGCTATAGAGCTGTAGCCCCCTGGTTACTTCACTGCCTGTGGAGCCAGAGGTCATGGGTTCAAACCCACAGTGGGGTTGTTTGTTAGGGCTGCCCAAAGCATTATCTCTTTTTAATGTACATTATTGCTGCCAGCAAAAACACCCTCAGCGTACTGTACCCATAAGGTGCCTCAGAGGGAGCTTTATAGGGCGCCCTATAGGGCACCTTATGGTTACCGTCCATATAAGGTGCACTCTACGTTATCCTGTGTAGCGACTTATAGGGTGCCCTATAGGGGACATTATAGGGTGCCGTGGCGGACAGTGCACTTTATAATGTGCCCTCTGGGGTACCTTATGAGATGCCTTATGCAGCACCATATGTTACAATACTTTGAGGATGTGTTTGCTGGCAGCACTAATTAAGATAAAAATAAAATGCCTCCTAAAGCAAAATTACCTATGACAGGTAATGCCTCAGCCAGACTTCTTCATTAGACACAGTGGGGGATTGAACCCATTACTCCTGCATCATTGGTTAGTGTCTTAACCATTGTGCTACACTGCTGCTCCTCCTTGCATGTCATCGCACCTACTTATGATTTTCATTCGTTACACTGCACAGTGCTACCATCAAAAACAGTGCTGTGACCTTGCGGTGCCTCATACGGCACCCTTTAAAGCGCCCTATAAGCAACATTCTAGGGTGCCTTGGTGGACAGTGCACTTTAAAATGTGCCCTCTGGGGTACCTTATGGAGCGCCTTATGTTACAGTGCTTTCAGAGTGTGTTTGCTTGTAGCAGTACTTAAAAATAAAACTAACATGCCTCAGACTGCAATATTACCTATAACAGGTAATGCCTCAGCCAGCCTTCTTCATTGGGCACAGTGGGGGATTGAACCCATCATCCCAGCACCATCGGTCAGTGTCTTAACCATTGTACTGTGGCTCTATTCCTGTGTGTGCACATCAGCGCGCCACTTATGCTTCCCGCACAAATTTCTCATGCGCTAATGTGCGCAGCGCACATTAGCACATGATTAATCCCAGTTTTCTTTTTTCAGACTGAAACGCCCACTCCTTATATGGCATCCTGCACACTAGCGCGGCGCGCACCTAACGGGGTTTAGTAAACATACCCCTAAGCTCAAAGGTTAGGGTCATAAATCTAAGTAAATGAATGGCAGGCCTAAATTTATAAGCATGAAGTAGTATTTTAGAAGGGACATCTAGGAAGAATCTGGGATGCCCAAAGCAGAATGTCCAAACATCTGGGGGAGTGACAGCACTTCACGTTTATGTTTATTACAACTTGATATTACATCCTTCACAGTAGCAGTAGGGTGTTTTATAATAACACTCAATTAAAAGAAACAAATAATGTCAGTGTATTAACCATTGTGCTACACCTCTGCTCCTCTGTTTGCACATCAGCGCGCCTAATTATGATTACCGCACATTAACGTGCTTAGCGGCTTCTCGCACGATAATGCGATATTATATATTTCTTTAGATATATTATTTGAGAATGTAATTTCTTTATTTGTGGTTCACTGTTTGGTGAAATTCATATTGAAAAAATTTCATAAATATAAAATAGAAAAAAAAAGGGATATCAGTATTACTAACCAGAAATCATAAAATAAAAACAAACCATCAAATCTTCAGGACTAGCAATATGACATAAATACACATGATAGATAAGCTACATTCCCAGACTCTTCCACAAGACCAGCATCCAGACTGAGTCCACTGTAGACAATCATGTTGGTTGTTTCACCTTTTTTTTTGTTCTTTTCTTATGATTTTTACTCTTTTACTCTTTTTTTTACAATTCCCTTTAATCAAATAAATTTGCTTTGACTTTGACAAGCAATTCAATTTTCAGCGAAGATGCTAACTTGTATCTTTTCCTTTAAACACCTTCATAATTTTCCATTTCTTAGCATTTTCTTTATAGTCTTTGTTATATCGTACAAATTCATGCAACATTTAAGATGTCTTAGTACCAAAGACAACCATGAAAGATATTTCCATTCATTCACTCATGCACAACTACAAATTAATCATAGATAAAACAGGAGAATATATGCTTAACCATTCTCCAGGGGGTTATTCTGAGCCACGGTGGGACCTCCATCCCCGCTATTCGTGGCTTCTCCTGTCCCTGAATAACTTCCCCACCAGTTGTGTGGGGAAGTTAGATGGGGCTGGGGAATGGGAGGCCTGGGGGGCAGAGTCTGGGTGGGCAGACATGTTCAGGGGACATCCAGGGCCAGAGACATGTTCGGGAAAGTTATTCCGTCTCCAAGGTAGAATAACTTCCCTGGACATTTTGGTTTGCAGCTGCTGGGACATGGGCGGGACAGGAGGGACCAACCCTGGCCTTAGAAGGCCAGATCGGGGTTTGGGCTGTGGAGAATTAGCATTAGTTGCAGGCAGTTGCATCATGGCTTTTAAATGGAGCTGCAGTGCCATGGCAACGGGACGCCATAGCGCCGCGGCTCCATTTAAAAATCCTGACTGAGTTATCTGGGCTTTTCATGTACATGCAGGCTGGACTGAATTGCAGTCCTGGCCTGCATGTACATAACTGTTCATGATTCTGATCCCAAGGGGCTAGACATGCCCCGCAGGATCAGAATCGCGAACCCCTCTGTGCGTCCGGTTCAGACCGGACACCCAGAGGGAATCTACGTGCGGGACGGAATCGGGCCCCAGAGGTTCTTATATTTTTATACATGGAATGAAATTAGCAGACAATTAACTGGAATAAGCCTGGACCCATAAAACCTAGAAAATAAAACTTGCACATCATGGATTAAACTTATTTATAAACACAAGTAAAGAAATGGTTAATTGTTTTGAATGTTTTTCCCTCCTTCCATCACAATTGTCAAATCCAGGATCCTTGTAAAATAAACTTAAATATAATCTCACAATCATATGGATTTATCTCTCAATAATGCTGCTGACAATTAGAGCTAAAGGTTGCTCTTTTTATTTATCTATGGTAAAAAGAATTAGCAACATTCATGCTATACTTTATTTATTTAGCTTTATTTATATACCACCTTGTATATACCACCTGGTATATACCACCTATATACCAGGTGGTTTACATGGAACAAATGTAAGTACATTGTAACAATGGCGTGAAACTATATACAACATGCGATCAAGACCCAGAGGGCTCTTAATTATATACATTTCAGACTCTGTACAGCAGTATTGATATTTATCATGTTGTGTTCTTTATGAGGAAGGAGGTTATGTGGTTGTGTTGAAATATTCCATGAAGAGATGTGTTTTTAAGTGTTTTCAGAAAGTCTTGATGTCAGTGATGAGTCTGAGCTTGTCCGCTATTTTTTTCCCTATGGAGGGTGCGTATAACTGGAATGCTCTTTTACATGTTTGTTGGTTAGATTTGGTCCTGGTGTAAGGAATGATCAAGGTGTTTATTGTGGAGGTTCATCTAGTTCTTTGTGGTTGGGAGGGTTGAAGAAGTGAGTTGAGGTGCATGGGAGGGTCTGAGTGTATAGCTTTATGGGTTAACAATATAGTTTTATATCTTATATGGCTCTGCAGTGGGAACCATTGGAGCTGTTTGAGTATTGGGGTAATGTTATCCTGCCTTATTGCTGCTAAATGGAGAACTATTTGGAGTGGTAGAAGTGCGGACCGTGGTAGTCCTTGGTATATGGTGCTGCAATAATCTAGGTGGGGTATTACTGAGGCTTGTCGTACAGTCCGGAAGTCTTCTGGTTCAAGTAGTGGACAGAGTTATTGGAGTGTCTTTGTTTTGTGGTAAATTGTTTGGGTGGTTTTGTTTATATGGGTTTTGAATGTTAGGTGTTGATCTAGAGTGACTCCAAGGTATCTGACCTTAGTTTTGGTTTTGATTCTGGTGTCGTTCAGTGTTATCATAGGGGAGACGGGCAAACGTGGTATCTCTTATTCTGCAGATGGCTTCGGTCTTATTGTAATTAATTTGCAAGTTGTTGTCTCTTAGCCAGTCGGAAACTTCAGTGGTGGGCAGAGGGGGTGGGTTTCATTTTGATATTAAATTACTTTAGTTTTAACTGTCTGGTTGAATGTAAAGAAAGTACAATCCATTTGCGCTTTGCTAATTAATACATGGCAGCAGCTAAGACATCTTCCCTGAAAACATTAGAAGTAACTTCTTTCCCCAAGGAATAACTGCTTGTCCCAAGGGTATGTAGTGTATATTTCCAGTCCTCTTTAATAATGGTAAGAACATAAGATATGCCATACTGGGTCAGACCAAGGTCCATCAAGCCCTGTATCCTGTTTCCAACAGTGGCCAATCTAGGTCACAAGTACCTAGCAGTTTCCCCAAAAGACATACAGTAGGTTCCACAATGCTTGTATTGGGGCATGTATTGGCTTATGCTTGTATTGGTTTATGGACTTTTCCTCCAGGAACGCATCCAAACCTGTTTTGAACCCAGTTACACTAAGAGCTTTTCTTACATACTACAGTAATGAATTCCAGAGTTTGATTATGTGCTGAGATGTTAGTCTTAAATGTGTCACATTGTAGCTTCATTGCATGTCCCCTAGTCTTTCTACTTTTTGAAGGAGTAAACAACAGATCTATTTGTAACCGTTCCACTCCATTCATTAATTTATAGACCTCTATCATATCTTCCCTCAGCCGTCTCATTTCCAAGTTGAAGAGCCTTAACTTTTTAAGCCTTTCCGCATAGGGATATCCTTCCATCCCCTTTACCATTTTGGTGGCTCTTCTCTGTACGTTTTCCAGTTCTGCTATATCCTTTTAGGGTATGGTGACCAGAATTGTACACAATATTCAAGGTGCAGTTGCACCATGGAGTGATATAGAGGCATTTTAATATCCTAGTTTTTATTTTATTTTCCTTTCCTTATGATTCCTAGCATTCTATTTCCTTTCTTGGCTGCAGCTGCACATGGGGCAGAGGGTTTCAATCTACAATCCATGATGATGCTCAGATGTGCAACCTTGTATCGTGTAACTGTAGTTTGGGTTGTTCTTCCCTAAGTGCATAAATTTGCACTTGCCACATTGAATTTCATCTGCCATTTGGACATTCAGTGGCATTCTTCACATTATTGCTGCAACTAGCGCCGGTAACATTAGGATGGTTTAGTAAACATACCCCTATGTGTAGCAAATGCAGTACAACTTTGAAAAAAGACTCTAAAAACCATTGAGACAGCATAGAGATACAAAAAGCTCTCATAGGATTAGGAGATATGTAAGAAACAACGTGACATTGTATTAGAAATCTGTAGTGAACAGTTTCATAAGAAAGAAAAAAGAATTGCGATCGGAGGCAAAACGATAAGGTAGCTCGATCGTAATAAAGAAAATTGGCAGCCCTATAAAATATAATGTTAGGAACAACAATTGCTGAAAAGAACAAGGAATAGAGAAAACAAACGTAACCAACAGCACTGCCGAGGCGGGAAAACGCCGTGCAAGTGCAGAGGAGAAACTTAAAAGCACAAAATAAGAACCTCCCATTTTGGACGTCATTTTGATTGAAGAGCCTGAAAAAACAATGAAAGGTATCGCAACCTAAAACGGAGTATATGGGCATTAGATAAAACTGAACATACTTGCCGAAAAATCTAAAAAAGGGAAAACATAAATGATAAGTGAAAACGAGACCAGATATAAAAACTATCTTTCTATCTTTTGTCATAGAATAGAGGTACAATATGTCACTTGTGTGTAGTGAGGAATGAAACAAAGAACCCAGTGTTTGTTGCAAACCTGCCAAAAGGAGAACAAGTAAAAACAACAGTGGATGTTGGATGTGGATGTTGAAGACAAGAAGCAAGTAGCTAAAACTTTCACAGCTTAATAAAATCTACTTTGAGTATGTATGTTAGTATTTATTTATCTGACTCAAGAGGCTACCATAAGCTTTTGTTAACCTCTTGAATTAATGAATGCCACTTGCACTGCTTCTGATTAAATACTTCCCTGACAAGGCAGGACCCTGGCCTTTGGCAGCCCATTTTTGTCCTGTTCCGGTATACCTGATACGACCTACCAAATGCAGATAGCCTCTGTTGTAGTGTGTGTGAAAAATAGTTGCAATGCCACAGGAAATGTCTAATACCGTCTATTTGGGTTTCACAGCTATCTCAGCTGCTCTAATCACCATACAATCATCCTGACAGATATGCATATAACAACCGGACAAGTAAGTAGGCTATGATCCAAGGACATAACAGCCACACATCTGTACAAATTGCATGCAAACACAAACTGCTCCTGTATAGATGAAGCTATGGCCACATCAGGGATATTCTTCTGACAAGTCTACACTCATACTGTCTGGTGGAACAAGGCCACTCACATGATGTAACACACTTGTCATCCACTCATGTCTCTGAACTGATGTGTGTCTCGGCCATATGGAGCAAGTAAGAACATGTAATGATCTGTGCAGGTGGCCATCCCAGGAGTGTGACATGGCTGCATATACTGCATATAATATGTGATGGAGCAACATATGTGCATTCACAGTTATCATGGAAGTTTCCACTCATGTAAAACTCATCTGTCATGCATCTACAAGGTAAAATTGTACTTTCCTTTGCAATGTGCTGCAGCATAACCAATAAAGTCATGCTGTCAGATGGCTATGATTGCAATGTGCATGCTTGCAGACCCAATGTCCTATCATAAAACATTATGTCAATTCATATGTGTCACTGTGTGTTGCATATCAGAGTTGCCACAATGGTACACAGATGCTGTCCTGTCAATATGAGTGCTACAGATCATTCGTAACCCCACAGATAGCCCCCTGTGGTCCTCATGTCCATGTCATGTGCCTCTCAGAAATGCCACAGAGAGATCTGCAGTGTTGCAGCATGCCTCTCTCCCCCATCCCCCCCACACATGTAAATACAGTGCATGCCTGTCTCAGATTGACATTTCAGCTGCTGTAATCACAAATGTTGCTGTTTTCTAGGACATGCCCTAAAATGCACTGTGAGCATGTCAGTCAAACACATGCAGAATGCATATGGGACAGACAAGAGACATGTATTTTCTTTACATGTTGATTGTTTGTGGGATACCCCTGCTACGCAATACCATGTATATGACACATGGAATTGCTATTTGCAGTTGCCATGTAATGGTTATCATCAGCCCTGTGAAACACTGAAGTTTATCTACGACCAATAAGGGATACAATGACATGGGGCTAGGTGCATGAGGTTGCCTCATCACAACCCCTGGCCTAGGAAACATGTGTACATAGCACCACATTAGGAGTATGAGAAGGGTATGTCATGTCAACCTGCTGTCAGGGTTTGGAGTTCTGAATCATGTGGGCCAGAATCTTCTGGTGGGGTGAGCACACCTGTCCACATGGTATGTCTTACAGGAGGGGGAGATTTTATTTATTTATTTATTTATTTAACAGGTTTTTTTATACTGCTTTATCATTTCAATCAAAGCGGTTTACATTGTAACTTAAACTTGGTAAACGTACATTAAACAGGAACATTGATAACTTGGATTTTTCTGAGCAATGGAGGGTTAAGTGTCTTTCCCAAGGTCACAAGGAGTGCTAGCGGGAATCGAATCCTGGTCTTTTGGTTCCCAAGTCAGTTCCCAAGCCAGTATCTGTCTCTTCCACAAACAAATCTGCTATCTCATGTCTGGTGGGTTTCTAGGTCAGATCAGCACCCTAAAGGCAATGGACATCTAACCACATAGCAGCACAGTGGAGCATGAGACCTGCAACATCTCTCTAGTGTGGGATGGCAACCACAGGTCTGCACGCAAACCAGTCTCTATGAAGTGAAAAAAGACAGTAGGTTATATCCACAAATAAAAGGTGCAATATGACCAGGTGCTGTTTAAATACTGCATGAACATATGTTCCGTCACTGCCATATGAAAGCTGTCTTAGAAAATAAAGGGTCCATGGCAAATCAAGCCACAGCATAACTATAACAATACAAAACCGGTACAAAAAGTATGTACATATACAAGGACTGGGCAATAGAAAGATATATACACCAAAATATATGACACCACGTCAAGGCATCCCATGATACCAATCCACTTGATGGTTTATATAATGAAGCATTGCAATTGCAAGCATATATCTCAGTAACTGTTTTCCTTAAAATGCTAAAAACCTATCTACCTTATGGCATCACAATTCCAAGTTTGACTCTATCCACCTCACAGTTCGAAGTTAATCTTGCTCTGACTTTATGGTGGGTTTCCAACATAGGGTGATAACCTGGTTCAGCTTCAGCAACAAAACTTTTCTTCCTGCCTTAAACTTTCAATTAAGAGATGTTGAGACAAGGAATTTCAATGCAGCATCAAATGTCATCTACCTGAAGCAAAAAATGGTTATTATTTGATGTTCCAAACCCTGCACTGAGTGGGAGCCAGTTAAACCTGGAACTATGAAGTGAAGACAGTCTAACACGGAACTGTGAAGTCATTAGCCAGATAAGTGTCTTGTCATTTTGAAGACAACAATGTTTGGCCTGTATGATTGTAAGTGTTATGCTTCATGAAATGGACCAGCAAGTGTATTAGTGTTGTGGATTCTTTTTACATTGTATCATGTATGTGGTCCCACATATATTTCTATTGGACAGTTCTAGTATAAATAAAGATGATTGGTACTGGTTTCCCTGTTGAAGCATATCAATGCTGTTGGTAAGCCATGCACCTTGCGGATGTCACATATCCCCACCTCATATACACTCCCATAGTTTGCCACCACCTCCAGCTGCACCTCTGGCCTGAGATTCCACTGGACATCTATGTTGGGGATGTTCATGATCCCCTCATTGAATGGTGTGTCAAACATCACATCTTCCCATGTATAGTTACACAGACCATAAACCTGTGCTAAATCCAGGTGACGCTACAAGCACAGGCTATCTTCAACGAATACAATCCCACAGCATTGCTGATGGGTGATAGAAATCACACCTTCCAACATACACGAGCTATCTTGCTATTTGCAGTGATAAATGCTATATCTCAGTGAGTTGTGGGTAAATATGCTCATATAGCTGTGAGCAAAATATCTTCTTGGGGAGGGCTGGTGTCTACATGCCTCATGAATGCTGCCCTGAGAGTCAATAGAAGGGCATATGCTACAGTATAATGTAGCAGGTTACCATACAGCATCTCATATCTTTTATTTATAACATCCTGCTTTGTGTTCATCATTACTAATGCATCGGCCAAAATGGTGCTGTGTGGGTAAGGGTCAAGCTCATGGACCAATGTGCAAGGGACCCCCAGCTGAAGACACACATTGTGACAGCCTTGTGCAGATGACAGATATTTCTTGCAGAAAGGTCATGTGCTGCCCATGTGCTCACATGCAGGATAGGCATCACATATGGCTGTGGGCCAAATATTTGTAATGCACATAATAATGCACTATCATGGGAAAAGTGGCCTGCTCTGTGCTTAGGTAACGGTTCTCCACATGGTGACTAAATGTCATCTGCAGGACTCAATATTGGCACAACATGTGCAGGGCTGGTCTGATAGAGGTCACTCACTCTCACCGGAGTGTGTCACCATGTCGGTACTTGGATCACCGAGTCTGCTGCAACTGGCAATATGCAGGCAGCTACTGAGAGGCATGTTGACAGGACATCTTAAGGTGTGTGTGAAGTGAGTGCACATGTGCCTACCATACATTTGCTGCCATGCTACTGACCCATTTCCTAGACCTGTACACAAATAAACGCATGTGTGAAGCAGAATAACCAAAGAACGCATATATATTTAAGAAATTTTTATGTGGCAAACAAGTCTCTATGAGCATGTGGGTGAGGGAGGAAAAGGAGGGAGCAGGCATATGTCTCAGGACCCTGCATGCAGAGGAGCCAACATGGAGACTGGGTCAAATGCCCTCAGATATGTGGCTCATCCCTCCTGGATTGGGATGGCTGATGTCCTGGAGCATACCACATCTCCAGTCTCCAGCCTCTCCAGGCCATCAGTCACCCTTGCCACATAGGCAGTCAACTGATCCACAGTCTCCTCGAGTTTCTGCAACTCATGTGCCAGTGCATCTATTACACCACCCAGGGCACAGTCAGGGCTGCCCATCTATAAATGCCACCAACATAGTGTCTATATGGCAGCCTCAGAATGTGATATGGGTGGTGCAATAGATGCTGGCAACTGGGGGAAGGAGACTGATGGTGAGAGACTATGGAGGAGCAGACTGGCCACTCTGGGGTCCTCTGCAGCCAGGGGTCCTGGGAAATAGGGGGGAGCAGGGAGGGTGCTGGAACCAGCAAGTGGTGATGTGGTGGGGGTACCATCCCTGGCCAAGCTGGCCATGTCCTCTTCACCTCTGCTGCTCTTTCCAAGGGGGCCATCATTTCCTCTGTCAGCTTTGGAATTACTTTGGGAGGGGGAGGTGCCTTTGCTGCTGCCTTCTCTGCAGCAACTGATATCTCCCTGACCTTTGATGAAGGCCCAGAATCTTCAAGAAAGAAAGACTGTTCAGCACGATCTAGATCCGCAAAGGCCCTGATTATGTATCCTGAGAGTGGATTATGGGCACTGTTCCTATATGTCAATCACAGTAACACTTGCTTTCCACACAACAACTTTAGGGGCTTGTTTACAAAGCCGCGGTAGCGGTTTCTGTTCGGTATCGGAGCCGCGGCCCATTGAAATCAATAGGGCCGCGGCTCCAATACCGAACGGAAACCACTACCGCGGCTTTGTAAACAAGGCCCTTAGGGTAATCCCATGGCAATCAGCTGGTCACTGAAAAATGTAATGCAATCCAAGCACATAATACGCTCAGCTGCCTATGCACAGCTTCAGTGACCCCAGAAACCATACACGTGTCCTCTTTGTGCATGTGTGCCACATTGTCTCAGATGTTGCCAAATGCCTGATGTTTATACCACAACAATGGCAGCTGCACAATAGAAATACAGTCAATGAGTCAAGCCTCTGTTTGTCTGCCTTGTACTGCAGTCATAAACTTGCAGCCAGCCAAGGCAGCATCGGGAAAGTGTCCTGCAAGTCGAATGATTTTTTTAGGACAGTCCTTTTCAACCTTTTTTATTTTGTGACACACTTTTGAGTTTGTTCCATCCTCGAGGCACATAAACATATTTTTGCCTGCAGGGCTCATGCAAGAGTAGTAGGTGCCCTAGGTAAACCTTCAGATTTGTATCACCTTGCTATTATCCTTTAGACACCTAGAAACCTCTAAGATTTTGAATAGCAAATTCAATTGTTACCAACTCAACACCATCCCTCTCAGAACAATCCAAGAAAAACATCTATGTGTCCATCACACTTTTAAATATTAAACCAGTTTTGTCTATATATTTACAATGAAGGAGATATGACTGGTTCCTCCCATGAAAGAGCCAGAAAGAGCCGAGATTGTAACCTGTGACTGCCTCATTTTGCTGGATTCAATCTTGCTTCTGAACATATGAGGCCAGCAGGTCATGTAAGATACATGTATTTAGACACCAGACTGAAGCCAGCAGAGGATGCACAAAGGTAATTCTCCCCCATAAGTGAGATTCATTACTGTTATAGTATGTGCAAAATGATGCATTTGGAGAAATTGCCCCCATAAGATACTGATGTCTTGCCAATGTGAGGGGAGAGTGCTATTAGTAAGTGATCCGTGGTGGAGAGGAGGAAGGGAGTCCAGTGGACTCTCACCCTGAAAAATTATTGTAATCTACTCTCTAACTATATCTTAAATTGCATTCTTGCAGTTCTGCTACTACAAATCAGTTTCTGGGTTCAAAACAAAATCCTCAGAGCTGGTGGGTATGTCCTGCATACAAAACAATTATTTATACACTAGAGAACAATCAGATTAGCTAAGACAATCAAACTATTCCCAATATATTAATTCTGTGTAGGAGATAGGTTCCAGTTTAATCCAGGAAGCATGCAGCTACTAGATCACACATTGCAATTGCAACATCTAGGATAGAAAAGAAAGAGGCTGGAGCAGCATGCAGATGCTTTATTCAGGGGCACTGTCCAAATGAGATAGTGAAAGCACCTCATAAACCATTGCCTAGACACATCTTTGGTTGGCGGCACCCAGGCACACCAAGGACTTTACCAAGGCACACCAGTGTGCTCTGGCACACTGGCTGATAGTCTTATGGTGCAGAAAACATAGGCGCATGCATGGTTGTGCATGCAGCACAACCTGATCATTGTGTCTGTCATCAGCCCCTGCTGGCAATGGCAACTGTGCTGACTCAATGAGACTGTCAACACAGCTCCATGATCATGACAGAATGTGTAGGAATAGTTTCTCCAATGACATGTTCAGAGGATGCAAATAGTGGCAGTGCTGCCAGAGGGTAATGCTACATGCACTGATGCCTGCATCCATGGTCATGTGCCCTAGCTCTCCTATGCATAGTCCTAAGTAAAGGAAATGATCTGCAAGTTTGTATTGTAACTACCATCTTTCCCTCCAGATTTATGTCATCCAGCCTCAGACATCTCATCTATAGTGATGGCTCCAAAGTTCTATATGTGTGTCATGGGTTTGGGATGTGAGGTGCTTTGTTCCGCTCACATGTGGTTATGGTCTGTCTATTGTCAACCTCTTTACATATCAGATGACAAGCCCTACTATACAGTTCACCATGAAACGTAGCAGGCAGCCCGCTTAGATTGCACACTATGAGGACGCATGTAACACTATGTCCTATGTGTATGCCTATGTCTCACTGTAAACTCTGATGGCACAGATATTGTAACTGCAAATGTGCACCCAGCCATGCTCTCTGTATATGCCATCTTCAGTGCAGTCTCTGTGTGGAATCACAAGGCACTGTACTGTGATGTTGGGAAGTGAGCCATGTATGGCACAGGATAAAATATGTAGGTTGAGGCAGCAATATATTACTCACAGACAGATCTGTGATTACACTTATACTGTGTGTAGGTGTCCCTTTTCCACATCTCTTGGTTTGAATTGGCTGTAAAGGCTTGTATGCTGCCTCATGGCAGCCATAGATGAGGTTTATTGGGTGTATGTGGCCTCTATTTTGTGGGTTCTGAGAGGTACCAGTGGGAATGTTGTTCAATGCATGTTTTACCAGTGAGTAGCCATCAGAGAAAACATGGGCTCTCAACATAGGGGTGAGGGTTAATGGGCAGTGCTATGTGGCTAAAATCATTACCTGTTGTGCTGGCATAAGTAGGAAGCATCAAAGAGAGTTGCTGTATGCACACATCTGGGTCCTGCTGTTGGGGTCTGTGGGTATGGCTGCTGTGCCATCATGACATATACCTATTCTCAGACATGGTCTACCACTGCATGTTGTGACATGGTGGATTCGTCCAGCCCTGTAAAAAGAGCCAAAGAGGAGGAATCTGAGGCAGTGCTGGAGTATAAACAAAAGCACATGGCTGGTAGTTACCAGGGTAACCGAGCACAGGAGAAAGAAACACGCCCTTGTTACCGGTTAGCTCAGAACTCAAGAGCTGATTCAGAGCACCTGCTAGGGGGAGGAGTCAGGCACTACCCTAAAGGGCAGATACAAAAAGAGGCCTCAGGGAGAAAAAGAACAGATCCGTTAGAAGCTGGAAGGAAAGGTTCAGTAGAAGCCGGAAGAGATCCATTAGAAGCTGGAAGGGAGTGTCCATTGGAAGTTCCAGAGAACGTTCCAGCACAGGCTCAGCTAGGAGGTTACTTACAAGGCCAGCTGAGGGTTCCGGTGAGAGGCCAGCTAACAACCCAGGAGGAAGACCAGGGAAGAGTCCAGGTTCCAACCCCAGGGCCAGAGCTGAGTCCAAAGGTAAAAGGAGAACCTTTTACAAAGCTTTATTCAAGAAAAGGATACGGCAGAAGCAAGCCAGGCTGTCTGCAATATCCTGGGGATTACCAAGAGGAGAGAAAGCCAGGAAGGCCGTTTCAGCATTCATTGCACAAAGTAGGTGGAGATTCCACTACCAGGTCCAAAACCCAGAGAAAACCCTTGCAGCCAAGCACAGAGGTAAGCCCAAAGGCTGGGATTTTTATAATCAAGGTGATTCTACTTACCCAGAAGGTTGGGGCATTGATTATAATGACTGTAATGAAAAGGACTGTTTTAAGCAATACATGATTCAAGAATATAGTACAAAGCTTAAAGCAGGGAGGAAGGGCGGAGCCCAAGAAACCACGATACAAACATTTCCTACCTCTCAGGAGGACTTAATGGAAATAGAGCCAGGTTTTGAAAGTGTCTCTGAAGATATGATGGACTGTACGTTTACAATATCTGATGAAGTATTATCTCTGCGCTGAATGTATGCCTTGCAGAGAAGTACAGAGGTATTGAGATAAAAAGTACAGAGCTGGGAAAACAGAGCTGTTTCATTCTGTTTGCTGAGAAGCAATTGTTTTGTGCTGAAGGAAGCTGTTTATGTTGGAAACTTTACTTTGTCCTTTTTGCCAGAGGTATCTGGTTTGTTACCTTTATTTCCTTGTTGAAAATCCGCCCCGGGAGGGGAAATAAATCCTTGTTGCTTTAACCACTTTTTGAAGTCACACTACTCTTCCTTGGACAGTGAAAGAAAACTACATATCCCAAGAGGCTTTGCTTTAGGAACTTGTAGAGTAGCTGTTCAGGAAGAAAACAACCCGCTTAAACCCTACCTGCTCTTGCTGGAGGGCACTAAAAGAAGCGGGGTCACAAAGTATGCAGACAGCATGGAAGTTCTTCACTGTACCTGTTAGGAGCAAGGCAAGATTGGACTACTTGCAGATATAGAAATTTATGTACCTTGTGCTGTACCATCAAAGACTAAGAGCTGAGCATCAGATAGGTTCCCATCGGTATGCCACCATGTCTGTGACAATATCATGCATTCACCGTGGTTCCTGGACCATGACCAGGCAAGATTGAAGGTGCATACCAAACCTATGGGTCACAGGTGGGGGAAGGTAGAACAAGACCCGCTCAGGGGGTTTTATCTATGGGAAAGGCTGATAGGAGCAGGAATGGAGATGCTGCAAGCTCTGGAAGTGCTGGAAAATGCCCATATACACAGATGTTTCAATACTAGGCTGCTAATGAACTCGCCACGGTAACAGAGCTGTAGCATGACTATTATCACCTGGGCTCAAGATATAATCATGTGTCTCTCTACCCTCCAAATGATACTGTTGGCTACTGTGTGGGCAATATTGTTACCAAATTCATGTCATCCACAAGGTACTGACAAGATCTCACCTACATCAGTTGGGACTCTTCTGATCTGTTCACGCATCTGTGAGCAAGGATTGCAATGGGGCTCTGTCCCCTGCCAGTGACAGTATGGAGAGCAGGTACTGATTAGATGCCTACTTACATGGTTGATGATGTGAGGCCTGATGTCATGACTGATATGCTTGGCACATCACTAGAGTGGCTCATGGATCTTGACCGCAAAACATATTCTCAGAGAGAACCTACATTCAAGAAATGCTGTGACTGGCTCCCATCCCCATAGATCACACATAGTATCTTCCAGGATTGTGAAGCTAAATAAAGTTCAGAGGCACACACCATTTTTGCAGGTTATACAATGGCCCTCAGAACATGTTTAAGACACAGGTGACCAGTTTCTGACTGCCACAGTCGGATGTGCATGCGCTCATTTATGAGATATATGTGGAAGGTCATAGTTTACATACCTCTAACATTGTGAACCACATACATGCAATGTGCAGTGCTGCTGTGTCACATGTGTGTGATGATTGCCACATGGATGTTGACATCACCCAGTAGGTAGCATCAAAAGATGTTCATTGCCTACATGCTCAGCATGGGCTGACATGTGGAGTTGGAGTCATCAATAGCTGGTATGTGTCACAATAACATGCATAAAAGCCATGCCTCTGTCTGTATGGAAGTGATGGAGTGCCATCTGTACTGGCTCCACACAATCCCCATGGCTAGCAACTCCATGAGTCCTGACAGGCTCCTGGGTAATCGTGCTAGGGATGGGCTGAAATGCTACATGAGGTTTGAAAGTGGGGTTGCTGGTCTAATACTTGTGTCCTGCGCCCAGCACCATGCTGGGTGGTTTGCCATAAAGAATAGAAATGAGCAGCGTTAAGAGGTTGCTGCACTCACATATAATGGCTTTAGATGGGCCATGAGGTTGCATGTACTAGTTGTTGTGCATGGATGACTGTATAGTATGACTTGCAGTCAACTCATCTTTGCACCGCACTGTGTCATGTGTGTATCTGTTGCACCACCCCACATCTGTGCACCTAGTGCCACAAACAGCATAGGGCCAGCCATTATTAGCATTTGATATAGATCCTGTAGCGACCAGCAGGTTTATCTAGTGGTGTTGGAGGCAAATCCAGTTATCAGCAACATCCACACAAATCAGAGTATACTGCAGTGATTATGAGTGTGGTGCTGACGGAAGTGATTTGTTGGAGTCAGTGTTGTCTGTGACAGTCAATGTCTGCTGCCATTCATGCAATGGGGATCTAGTGAGAATGTTGCTTCTGGGTTGTTACCTTCTTTAGGATTCAGGCTAAATCCGTATCCCAAAGCGATGATGAGAGTACTCATTGGATGAAGTGCCACACAAAACAGAAGGGGCAACAGGGAATCTCCCTGAAATATTTTTCGCTGGCTCTTAATGTTAGAAATGATGTATCTTTATCTTTATTCTTACATTTGACTGACCTCCCAGGCAGGACCATCAGGGTGGTTTACAATTAATGGGCTGCAACAAGTAGGAAAGGAATGCCAATTCATATACAGGAAAGTGGAGAAGACAGGGCACACAGAGACAGTGTACAAAAACATGCATATAAGAGCAAACAGACAAATCAAGAGGGACAAATGATCTGGTCCGGGGTTGAAGAGAGGTCAAAAGCAAGGCCGAAGAAGTGGGTCTTCAACATTGCCTTGAACCTCGGGAAGGACTGTTCTGTGTACCTTCTAATCTGTGTGAAATGCAGAAGTTTACAATTTAAACTGCACCCAGCCCCATGTTTCTTTTTCTACTTTTTGTATAACATTGGTGTTACTCGCCTCTCTTTGGGATATGACTAGGTCCCTTGTTCATTGTAAACTGTCTCTAGTTTTAATGCTACGGATTGTTTTATTGTTTCTGCTTTTAGCCTGTCTAATACTGCTCTATACTGTTCTTCAACTACAGGGAAGTTTCTATGTATCTTTCTTTGGGGTGGTCTCAAAGGACTGCTTATTGCCCTATTGAGCGGTTTTATAATTCTTGTTATTTTTTGTTGTATATTTTCATTTGTTCTTGACTGTTGTTGAAAGGCCCTACAAAGCTCTACCACTTTTATGTATTCCTATGCTCCTGCTTTTATGGTGGCTGATGTACTTGAGCTGCCACATACAGATGTTCCATTAATAATGCCTGTTTAGTTATTTTGTAGTAGATTGTTAGGCTGTTCTTATAGTGGGCCTATGCAGGCCCAAAGGGGGGATTGTTAGGGAAATCAGAATCCTATATATGTGCCCTTTGTAATAATAATGCTTAGTTTAAGTGCATATACAGGAGGCCTGCACAAGAGAAATTAGAATCCTATAGAAATCAGAATTCTATGTGTGTGCCCTTTGTACATTCTGGTGGGTATGGAAAAAGGAATGTGCTGTGTAAGCTAGACTGATTGTTCTACTCAAGCATGACTTGTATTTGCATTAGTTACTGATAAACTATAGTGGGCCCCCAGAAGATGGTTGAATGACGTATGACTATGTTTCTGATGATGTATAAAATACGATCAATCCCTCCACCCTTTGGAATAAACTGCATGCCACTTATGTGCAGGTGTGTGTGTGTGTTTGTTCCCCTGGATTCCAGACAAAGAAGGTAAGGTGATTCCTCGACCCAGACGGACGTCCCAAGGGTTAGTGATAAGAAGTGCTGGGAAAGCAATAATGTACCCTTTACATTCTGCATGGAGTGAAGCTGGGAGTGAGTTCCAAAGTGCCGGACCAAGAAAAAAAGAACGCGGAGTGAAGGGTGATCTTCAAATGTGCACAGGCAAGGGATGGAAGGGACAGGCAGTCATTATGAATTGAGCATAGAGCACGGGGAGGGGTCTGCATGTGCAGGAAGTCAGCAAGATAGTGTGAAAAACTCTGTGCACGGCGATAAGCATCTTGTATTGAAAATGGAATCTAAGGGGGAGCCAGTGCAAACGAATAAGGAAAGGGGACATATGATCCATGTGTGAGGAGTGAGTGGAGTCAGGCAGCCGTCTTTTGAAGTAACTGTAGACAGTGGAGCTGATAGTGGGTTAGACCTGCTAGGACAACATTACAGTAGTCAAGAAGGGACAGAAACAGGGACACTACAAGTGTTGTCAGGGAGGACAAAGGGAGAATAGAACGCAGTGCCCATAGCTGACAAAGTGTGGTAAAGGAATAGTGCACAAGTGAAGTAATATGGTGACAAAAAGAGAGAGAGGAATTGAGAGTCTCACATCATGATATCAAATGGATGAAGTGAGAGGTATATGACTGTTGAGCAGAATGAGAGCTACTAAAGGGCAAGGGGCACTGAAGATGAATCAAACAGCAGCCGATTTAGCAGGGTTGAGGTGTAAGTAATTGGAGGACAGCCACATGGAGATCTGTGTGAGGCAGGAATTCAGGGGAGCAACATCGGGGAAAAAAGGACTAGTGTGGAATAAGAGAATGATGATGTCAGCATAGTAGTATGCTGACAATCCCGATTGCTATATAATCAAAGTGAGTGGGGCCAAAAAAGTTTGAAGAGGAAGGGTGCCAATACAGAGTCCTGGGAAGACCCCACAGAGGAAGGGAGCAGCAGGAGAGGAGGAGGTGCCAATGTGAACAGAGAACGAAGGGGAAGAGAGAAATGACCAAAACTACTGATGAACCGTCACACAAACCCCATAGCCGTGTAGGCAAGACAGAAGTGTAGAATGGTCCACAAGGTCAAATGCTGATGACAGGTCCAGGAATACTGCAAGGGAAAAGTCACCTTGTTCATGTGCTAAGTGAAATTCATTCAGAAAGGCAAGGAGGATAGTTTCTATACTGTGGCCTGTTCAAAACTCAGATTGACGGGGGTGGAGGGTAGAGGTGGAGTCAAGATGTGTGGATAATTGTGAAAAAAATACCTTCTCCAAAATCTTAGACAGGAAGGGGAGGTTGAAGATGGGGCACCAGTGTGTAGGGACATAGGAATCCAGGGAGGATTTCTTCAAAATGGGGTGAACGATTGGATGTTTCCAAACTGTAATGACAGAGCCAGAGGAGAGACAGGAATTTACTGGAATGGAATGTACTGACCATCTTCATATTACTAAAAGAGTGTGATTTGCCACATTGTCATGGTGAACTTAATGTACTCTATCAAACCAGGATTTATTTTGTACATTTCAAGGCAATTTATTATTCAAGTGTGTGGGCCACTGTCAAAAGCTTTCATATAATCAATCCATGCTAAACTGAGATTTTTGCTTTTTTTAGCATGATGGTCTTATTCAACATTAACTGGTCTTTGGATCCATATGCTCCCCTCTTATTGTCTTTTTGCTCTATTACCATGATGGACTAGGAGTTCGATCTTGAATTCCTCCACCTCTGGGTCCTCCTCCTCCCTTTCTTCTTCCTTTAGTGTTGATTTGCTAGCCTGTCCTGTATTCATCTGTCTCCTGCAGTTCCAGATCTCTGTGTTCCATCTCCCCCTCAGCTGATCTTTCTTTTTCTGTGTATTCCTTTCTGCCAGTCTTGTTTTAAGCGAACGAGTAGTTTTGCCAACACAGATCTTCAAACATGGGCACCTTAAAACATATATCACATATGATAATGTACAATCTGTATTGACTTTCATATAATATTTAATATCTTGATGCTGAAAGCAGCAATCTTCTATCATCAGAGGGCAAAATAGGCTATGTTCACATTTAGCATGTCCATTAATGCTATGTATACAGATTGTACATCATCATATCTGATATGTGTTTTAAGGTGCCAATGTTTGAAGATCTATGTTGGCAAAACTACTCGTTCACTTAAAACAAGACTGGCAGAGCATAAATATAGAATTTAAAAAAATGAAAGTAGAAACAGCACTGATAGCACATTGTTCACTGCTGTTACATGCCTTTCAAGATTTGTCTTGTTTAGTATTAGAACATGTTCCAGTGTGTATTCGTGGTGGGGACAGAGGGTGTCTTCTGTTGCAAAAAGAACAACAGTGGATTTATATGTTGAAAGCCTTAGCCCCTTGTGGCTTGAATGACAGGATTGAATGGGCACTGTTCTTTTGAATGCCTAGTCTGCTGTAGTGGGCTGACAGCTCTAACTATATCTATTATGTGTTTTAAGTATGTATAAAGTTTTGTTATTTGAGTGAAGGGTTCCTATTGGCTGATAGTTCCTTTTTTGTCAGCTGCGTCAGACGCTGAACCTTGTAGAGATCTGGTAGTAGTAAGAAATGGTGAATTGAATATCTTCGACGTAGATAATGACTTTTGAACCCCTGAAGAAGCCTTTTTGGTGAAACGAAGATCTTTGTCAGGTTTACCAGAGAATGGGGTGCTGACTGTTTGGCAAATATAGCGTTGGTGATCATCTCCATTAATTTTCTATGTGAAAAGGAGAACAACCCATGCAGCTTTAGTCTGAAACTTAAAATATATAAGATAAGTAATTAATTGCTTATACCTTATGCTGCTTGATTGTTGGTGAAGTGTGCTTTCCTTTATTTATAGGAGACATCACCTTACTGCTTCAAGAACGTTTTCGTTCTGAAATTTAAAGACGCATAGGCAAGCCATTCTACATTTATATATATGCCTTTAATGCTGAAAGGTACTTTTCAGGATTGAATCCCAATGGGAATTGGATATTGGATGAATAAGATATACTTTATTTATTTGAATTTTGAAAATTTGAGAAAAAATTAGAAATTAATAAACTGAGGGATGTCTGAGATGTGTGATGTGAGCGAACTAGTCCCTATGGTGATGTGAGCGAGCAAGTCCCTATGGTGGATTTTTTCACCATATGTAGGGCATATAGCCATCCTGAGATCTCTTTTACCCTTTAATACATTGTTAACTTAGATGTTGTGTAGTTTTGCTAGAAACCTTTGTGCGCCAATATTGATTTACTAAGAGAGTGTGTTGGTGTGTTATATTAGGCTCTTAGGTAGTCTTTTTGTGTAATTAGTTTTCAACATACCATGACAGTCGTGAACCTCACTTCTAAGCCAGGGCATGTGGAGTATGATCTCAGTCTCTCAAATGTACTGCTAAGGCTCAGTGTAGTACTTGCATCATGCCAAAGAGAGCATCCTGCTGGAGTTGGTAAGATGAAACATGTTTGGGTAGTTTGTCAAGATGGGCTTGGAAATTTTTATTTATCAAGCCTGTGGCACCCAACACAATGGGAAATATTTCTGCATCTTTCTGCCACATTTTCTTGATTTCTGACTGTATTTCCTGGTATTTCAGGATCTTCTGCCTCTCCACGTGATTCATAGAGTAGTCGCTTGAAACTGACATCTCTATTATCAATGCCATTCTGGTGTTTTTCTCCTTAACCACTGTATCTGGCTTTCTCACATCCAGCTTTTTATCGGTTGGAATGGGAGTATCTCATTCTCTGTAATTCTCTTAGTGGTATGTTTACTAAACAGTGATAACATTGCAGTGGCGCAGTTAGCACACGATACGTAACGTTACCACATGATACATAACGTTATTGGGCGATAAAATAACATTATCGCGCGATAGCGTGAGGTTTCGCGCGATAACGTCTCCAGCGGTGTTAAGGCACACAGAGGGTGGAGTAAGACTCCCCAGAGGGTGGAGAGAAGGGGTCAATGGGCGGAGAGTGGACGGGGAGAGGCTCCAGGCACACTAACGCTGTGAAATGAAAGTCTAAAAATTAACGCCAGTGAAAACCTCATGTTAGAGGCACATTTGCAGGAGAGAGAAACCATTTCAGTCAGCAATGTACAGCAAAGGCAGGGAAACCAAGAAAAGTGATAGTAGTGATACATGTGCAGCAACAGCATAGTGCCCAAGTACGAAAGGGCACTACGGTGAGGCTGCAAATGGGGTACAGGGGGCTGCAGTCGGGACATGCAGTGGGGAAGCTGGGGCACAGGGTGGACTAGGCAGATGCCTAGGTGGCACACAGGAAAGCAGAAACTGCAAGCCAGCAACTGACCAAGGTCAAACATGCCCACGAGTGTGTGTTCCACAATGTCCCAGGGGACATTACCCAGCAGGTACCCCAAAGGTCACATAACATTGAGAGGTGGTGCCGGGGGGAAGCGCAGATGTCTATGTAGGCACCCCTACCCCAGATTCCACACCATAGGCAGCCGCCTACAGGCACACTGGATGGCCTGGGACTGCGCAACACCAGCACCACCGGCATAAGGGCATGTCAGCTTGGTGGCAGAGGGGTGTTGGTGGTGAGGGGGCAGTGTTATCTGCTCACAGCACACCAAGGCCAAGCCCTGTTCAAGTGGTCAGTCTGATGAACAGTAATGGTATCCCCAGGGAATGACCTGCCTCTGTAACAACAGTTTGGTACAGTACACACTGCCAGGGTGTTGAGGGGCAGAAGGTCACAGGTTCAAGTCCCATCTGTGGCCCCTGCAGATCATGTCCCAATATTTTACCCTACAGCACACATACACCATAAACACGTGCAGTCCCTAGAGCAGAGGTTCCCAACTGCAGTCCTGGAGGGCCAAACACCCTTCAGGATTTCATGCTGTCCCTAATAAATATGCATGAGATGCATTGGTATGCAGTGCACCCAGTGTATGCAAATGTATCTCATGCATATTCAATAGGGACAGCCTGAAAACCTGGATCGTGTTTGGCCCACCAGGACCGGAGTTGGGAACCTCTGCCCTAGAGCATCAGCCAACAGGGGCACAAACACCTACACCCACAGGCTCCACTATCCAAAGCCTCATGGAGAGTCAGGCTGTTGGGCCATGTGTGGAGCAGCAGCTACCAATACTAGCACCTGCATACCTTAGCAGTGCCTGCACTGTGCCCAGGACTGGTGTGGCGGCCAGGGTTGCCAACCACCTCTATCTTTGCACAATGCTGAAATAGGTGTGGGAGTGTGTGTATGTCTATCCAGTGTTTTGTGGCTGCCTACACCTTACTGAGCCCCCAATGCTTGCACTGTCTCCAGTGTTAGCCTGCCAATATGCATAATGTGGAGCAAGGTATTGTGGGTATGGCACGGACACGGCAGTCTGGACAGGATGCATCTGCACAGGGCATAGGGCAATGGCTGGGACATTGTAGTGCCCGACCACCACCTGCACGGACAGGATGGCCACAGCATGTCATGCTAGGAGGTCACTCTCACCCTGACTGAGCAGTGACCATGGCATGGCTAGGTTCCCACATAATGCTACACAGTGTTTCTCTCAAGTGATATCTATGAGTTCCCTTTTATGGGACCCAATCACTGACATACTTGCTTGATGTGTGTGTGCTTATATCCCACTTTTGGGTGCACACAGTTCCTCCAGGAAGATACACTGTGTACTAGCCAGCAGACTGTCTGCAATTAGCATGTGTATGGCTGGAACAGCGTGCATGGTGTAGTGGGTGGTGAATGTCAGAGTGTGGTTGGGGGCAGCTGAGCTTTTCCAGTCTACTGCCTGTCTACCAGTGCCCTATGTGGTAAGTACAGATCTGCATTGACTGCCCTGGAGGGTGTCTATTCCCCAGCAGGGCTGGGGTTGAAGGTCCCTTCTACTGCCTCCATTGCAGAGATGCAGAATGTGGATCTGTTGGTGGGAGATCCTGTCCCCCACACTGACCCCAGAGGCACATATGACCATGGCAACCATACAGTATATGCACTATTCTGGGTGCATCATAGTCCACATGGGCTAGACGTGACTGGGAAATACAGATGGATACAGGTGTGTCTGAAAGGACTACCTGTCACACACTGGCACTGACAGGGACCTGCAGCCCAGCCTATCTCAGCCAAGCCAGGTGCTGCGGACCTGGTGCTGGGCGCCCACCTCACTCTCAGGGTGAGCACAGGCACTGCACAATGTCACAGTCTGTAGCTACTCTGTGCCAGTAACACACACAGTCAGTTCCCCCTATCAGGCCGGGGTGCCGTAGAGGCGCATACCCCATCTTGTGATCAGAAGTAGACTGCTGATCTGCATGTGCAGTGCATCATGGATACGGGTGGATTTGCCCTATCCTGGTAACCACAGCAGACAGTTTGTGCGTTGACCTACAGTCTTTCTGTAGCCAGCCAGCGCTATGTTAGAAGCTATAGAGATGTAGCCCACTGGTTGCTGCAGTGACTGTGGAGGCAGAGATTATGGGTTTTATCCCACAGTGGTGTGATTTAATAAGGCTGTCTGAGGCTTTTCCTTTTAATTGAAATCTGTGCTGCCAGCAAAAACACCCTCACAGTGCCGCAACCTACGATGCCTCATAAGGCGCCTTATAGGGCGGCCTATAAAGCGCCCTATAGGGCACATTATAAGGTGCCTTGGCGGACAGGGCATTTTATAATGTGCCCTATGGAGCGCCTTATAGGGCGCCTTATGAAGCACCTTAGGTTACAGCACTGTGAGGGCATTTTTGCTGGCAGCACAGATTTAAATTAAAAGGAAACGCCTCAGACAGCCTTATTAGATAACACCACTGTAGGGTCAAACCCATGACCTCTGCCTCCGCGGTCACTGCAGTAACCAGTGGGCTACATCTTTACAGCTTCTAACACAGTGCTGGCATGAACTTAAGGTTAACGCGAGTTAACGAGCCAAGGTGCCTTCTATTGCGCGATACAGATTCCTTGCTACCTTCCCTCCGGAACGCCCACTACCTTATATGGCATTCCTCACATTAATGCTGCAACTAGCGCCGGTAACATTAGGACGTTTTAGTAAACATACCCCTTAGGGTGATGATCCCAGTGCTTTTCGGGCACAGTGATGTTGTAATGCTTACATTGTTTCCAATGGATGAGGCGCGCTACTTTATTATGTTTTTCTGTATAGAAATTTTTTATCATCAGAACTTCACAGCCAGCTATGAGGTAAGTCACCATTTCCAGGTCTTTCTTACAGAATCGACATATGTTTGTGTTGCCAGTTTTTTCATTGCTTGCTGTAAACCATCCCATCCTTAAGCCACTGTCCTGGGCTGCAACTATCAACCTCTCATCCTTTGTTTTCAGTTCACCCTTCCTTAACCATTCATGTATCCGTTCTTGATCAACAAAGTGCTCCTGGAATAACACTCCATATTTCCCATGGTATTTGTGCATCTACCACTTATTTTTCCTTGGCATTCCTTCCTTAAATTGGAAGACTGGGCATCCAAATGGCAGATGAAATTTAATGTGGACAAGTGCACAGTTATGCACCTAGGAAAGAAAAACCAAAACTATGGTTACACGATGCAAGGTTCCACATTAGGAACCACAACCCAGGAAAAAGATTTAGGTGTCATCGTGGATAACATGCTAAAACCCTACGCCCAGTGTGCAGCAGTGGCCAAGAGAGCAAATAGAATGCTAGGAATCATAAGGAAAGGAATGGAAAATAAAAGAAAGGATATTATAATGCCTCTGTATTGTTCCATGGTGTGACCACTCCTTGAGTATTGTGTGCAATTCTGGTCACCATATCTTAAAAAGGATATAGTGTTATTAGAAAAGGTACAGAGAACGGCCACCAAAATGGTAGAAGGGATGAAGTTACCTCAGGCCGGAAGGTTGGGGTTTCAAATCCCACTAGAAGCCAGCAACCTTGGGCCAAAAGGACTGAGGTTTCTAGTCCTACAGGTGCTCCTTATGGTCTTGGGCAAGCCACTTAATCCTCCATTGCCCATGTTCCCTGTAAAATAGTTATCTCCAAGTTATAATGCCCCATTCAATGTAATTTCAGTTTGATCAATGTAAACCACCTTGATATCATGAAAGGTGGTATATAAGAAATGTTAAATAAATAAAATGAAAGGATACCCCTATGAAGAGAGCTAAAAAGGTTAGAGCTCTTCAACCTGGAAAAGAGATGGCTGAGGGGATCTATGATAGAGGTCTATAAATTAATGAATGTACTGGAACAGGTAAATGTAGATCGATTGTTTATGTCATCTGAATAGAGAAAGGCTAGGGGACATGCAATGAAGCTACAGGGTAAACTATTTAAGACTAATAAGAGAAAATATTTTTTCACTCAACGTGTATTCAAACTCTAGAATTTGTTACCGGAGGATGTAGTAAAAGCTGTTAGTATAGCTGGGTTTAAAAAAGGTTTAGACAAGTTCCTGGAGGAAAGGTCCATAAACCATTATTAAAAGGGACCCAGGATATCACTGCTTGACCCGGTACAAGCATTGTGGAACCTGTGTCTTTTGGGGAAATTGCTAGGTATTTATGACCTAGATTGGCCACTGTTGGAAACAGGATACTGGGCTTGATGGTCCTTGGTCTGACCCAGTATGGCATATCTTATGTTCTTGTTTGTTGATCTAATTTCTTAAAGAGTTTTTTCTCTTGTTTTGCAAATTCTGTTACTTCCTTCCCTGTGCATGCTTGTGGATTTTCACTCATCCCTTGTAGTGGTGGGAACACTTGTCCAAGTTTGATAATTGAGACAGATTCTGCATGTTTGCTGTCATATTTCAGCACTTTTTGCATTTTTGGATCAGAGGATGCAGTTAAGTAGGACTGGAGGCCAGTGATAGTAGCTCTGTATGTGTAATCAATCTCTATGAATCCTACCCCTCTTTAAGCTTTAGGGATGTACAGTTCTAGCATGTTTCTTGTAAATCATTTCATGGGAATGGAAGTTTTCTTATTCACACATCCAGTTTTTCAAATCTTTAAGAGGCCAGTCCACAACCCCAAAGCTGTATGAAAGTACAGGAATTGCCAGCTGATTGATGGCTTCTATCTTATTCTGTGATGTTAAAGCACTTTTTAATAATGATTTTAATCTCCTGTAGTATTCTTTACTGATTTTTTCTCTTAGTAATTTCTGCTTGAGTGTGATTTCTTCTTCTACTATGAGATACTTATATACACCTTCCTGTTCAAGGTCCTTGATGTCACAGCCTTCAGCCAGGGAGATATTTTCTGTTTTTCTCAATTTTCCTCTAAAGCAAGTTGCCTTAGTATGTCAAGGCCAAAGGTCATTCTGATATCATCAGAAAAGCTTTTCACCACACAGAGTTGCTCTGCTAATTGTTGGTCGGTAGAACTACAGAGCTTCAGATCGTCTACAAATAATAAATGAGATGTTGTTTCTGGGTTGTTACCTTCTTTAGGATTCATGCTAAATCCATATCCCAAAGATTTGATGGATTAAGAGCCATACAAAACAGAAGGGGTGATAGGGAATCACCCTGAAATTTTCCTCACTGGATCCTGATGTTAGGAATGATATATGACCATCTTCATATTTCAAAAGGAGTTTGGTTTGCCACATTGTCATGGTGAACTTAATGTACTCTATCAAACCAGGATTTATTTTATACATTTCAAGGCAATTTATTATCCATGAGTGTGGATCGCTGTCCAAAGCTTTCTTAATCCATGCTATACTGAGATTTCTGATTTTCTTAGTGCTGGCCATGATGGCTTTATTTAACATTGACTGGTGTTTGGAGCCATATGCTCCTCTCTTGTTGCCCGTTTGCTCTAATGCCATGATGTTATTGGACTCGATATGACCATATATTCTGACTGCGTCTATTGCAGTGAGCAGCTTGTAGATTGTAGGTAGACCAGTTATTGATCTATAATTGTTGGAAGTGTTGCTGGGGCCTCCTTTTGGAAGGAGAAGTGTTCTTCCTGTAGTAAACCATTGTGGTGTTAAGTCTGGCTGCGTAAACAATCATTTTTCCAATTCACCAGGTCTGGGTGGAGTGATGTTAACTGTTCTTCATCTTTATAATCATGTTTTTGACCTTAAGTGTTAAATTTAACTTGGGTAATCTTTCTCTTGCCTGAAACCCAGAATATTCATCTTTTTCCATATGGACTATGAGCTTGATCTTGAATTCCTCTACTTCTGGGTTTTCCTCCTTCCTTTCTTCCTCGCATTGTGGAACCTGTGTCTTTTGGGGACACTGCTAGGTACTTGTGACCTGGATTGGCCACTGTTGGAAACAGGATACTGGGCTTGATGGACCTTGGTCTGACCCAGTATGGCATATCTTATGTCTTATGTCTTCAGTTGATTGGTTGACCTGTCCTGTAGTCGCCTCACTCCCCTGCAGTTCCAGATCTCCAAGCTCCATCTCCCCCTCAACTGCTCTTTCTGTTTCTGCATATTCCTTTCTTCTAGTACCCTCACCAAGGTCACTTCCTCCTCCCGGTAGTTCTCTTTCCACAGAAGTCCTTGGTTGCTTCAAGATGTTGTCATTCACATACTTCTTTGCTTTGATCTATGAAATTAAAAATCTTAAATTTGCATCTGTTGCTTTTTGCAGTTTTTCTTGTGGCGATTTTCCTCTTTCTTCCAGTATTTGGTGGATTCTTCTTGTATATCGCTTGATTTAAAAATAGGGTTTGTAGCATAAAATTAGCACTATATTATCTCCTCCTTATCTGCAGAAGTCTACTTAATCCTCTTAACTTTTTTCTTAATTTCTGTGGTTTATCTCCTGCCACAGTGGGTCCATGAACACGCTCACTATGGCCTTTATCTGTAGCAGAGATGTTATCTACATCTGCAGTGCTTGCACTATTGCAACCACCATCATTAGGCCTAGTGCGTAATCTACAGGTGAGCACCTTTTGTATCCTGGGCAACATGTGGCCAGTATGTATTTTTTCTTTTTCGTTCCTAACATACTTCAATCATGGTGTTGCCTTGCTGTGATTCAGTATAGATTTTGTACAAGGGGATCACCACATGAAGGTACCCAGCAGGACTTGGGAAAGGAACTATAATTCCCTCCTCCCAAAAAAAGCACAGAGGTCCACCAACCACAGCTTATGAAAATCATGTTGTACTTCCCCTTGCCCTAAGGAGAATGCAGTGATCCATCACATCAGCTCTGGAATGTACAGGGACATTCTGTACTTCATCCACATAACAGTTGCCACATGTGCAAGTGTCCTTTGTCACCAGCCACTCTGAATGTGAGGAAGGGCATACATCATCTGGTCCTCAGACCAAACACCACAATGGATATTCTCTCCAGGTTCTGGAGCAGATCTATTTCAATGCAAGAATGCTGCAGATGTTGGGTGTACTATGTCATACTAGCCATTTGGTAGTCTGTACAACTGCAGTGTGTTAGAGTGGCATGTCCCATCTAGTCCTTGTGACCTGCATCTGTTGGCCAGAGACTCTTGTGTAACATCTTATATCATGCTCTAAGGCTCTGTCAGCAGTTTTCAAGGTACTAGAATACAGTTAGTGGTGCTTAGCCAGAAAAGAGGGTGCCAACACTATCCAGTACAGCCTGCCAAAAATGTATTCCCCAGCAGGTTACAGGCATCCCATGACAAGCTGCTCTCCTCTCTTTCATAGACATCTATTCAGCTAGATCCATCACAGTCAGCCTGCATATGTTGTGAGATATTTGGCTGTGTCCCTCATTCACATGCCATCTGTGCTCACCACCCACTGCATGTACACATGGCCACCATGTTAGTAACTGGACTGCCATAGAAAAACAGTGCCTGTGTCACTACAGCTTGATCCTAGATAGCACTATGTGGATAAATAGCCCTGACATGGTCACACCTCAGTTAGAGTGATTGTAGCCTCTCAGCATGGACAGCTTTATGCAGTCAGGCCATGCTCATGCCAGACCTATGTTAATATGGCTCAGCTGTTTACCTCACCTCTGACTCATGTACATCCTGTGCAAACTGCTCTGTTTTAGACAATACCCCAATCCCCTATGCTTAGTTTGATCTTGGGGACAGCTAATCCTATGTGAAGAGCACTAGAAACTGGCCCAGAGACAAGCTGCACATGCACATTGGCCCACAGTGCCATACATCTGGCACATACCAGAATACACAGTTTTTATCAATGAGCACTAAACATAGTGCCATTCTCATACTGCCATATTATGTCATGTCCCTGGCCATTGACACTGTGAAAATGTCCAGTGCAGCACATGTGCCCTCCCATCTTTTGGATGCAGCCCCCCCCAAACAGCAGATGGAATCATGGCAGGTTAGACATGAGGTTAGATGTTGGTACAGTTGCTAGCTGCACATATGCCACCATCCCCAGCTCTCTGTACTCTAACATCCTTATGGCTGTCCCACTTGGCACCCACAGAGAGGGATGAGGCTGTCATGCAGGGCCTCTGATGTGACACATGCAGAGACTTAGAAGGCCCTCATAGCTTCTGTGCATCCAAACATAGCCTCTGGAAGGCCACATCATCTACCAAGGGCCCACTCACAACATCTATGAGACTGTTCTCCTACCCCCAACCCAATATTCACCTCCAGGCACTGCCTTTCCACATGGTGGCAGGCAATGCAGAGACAAAGATGACATCCTGTGGCACATTCCTCCTGCTGGAATTGTGCACACACCATTCAGAGGTCAGTGTACCACTGTTAGAATCAGGCAAACAACTGCATGTCATCTCTGTAAACATAAGACAGGTTGTTGTTTTGGAGTAATATGTAATGTATTGCTGAATTCTGTAGTAAACTATCAGTAGAGAGTGTTCAGATAGTGTATATTGTGTGCAGATGTGCATAATGTGCATGGAGCTGAGAGACCCCTAGATTGCACTCTGTGACTGCAACCTAGGACAAGAACAAACTGCATGCAGCTACATTGCATATTCTTTCCTGTCTCACCAACTAAGTGACAATATTGGATATTCACAGAAACCAGCCCTCCATGTGACCTTAGCTCCCAATAGGCTGCAGCTGTACCAAGGGGACTGATAGTGTTGCCCCGGATACAGCTATTAAGACAGTTGGCTTTAATCAGGCAGCACACCTGCAAAGACAGATGAGTTGTAAACCACCCCTGATCAATGGAAGAAGTGGTATAGAAAAACTGTTTAAATAAAAATAAATAAAATAAATAAATTCTGAGGCATGGAGGGTCAGTCAGAGATGAGGGTTGCTGCATTCAGGGCCGGCCCGTCCATTGAGCAAGAATGTTTTTTGCACAGGGCCCCGCGTTTCAGGGGGCCCCGCGCAAAAAACATCTTGCATCAGCGATCAGCCCAGCTAGATTTAAAAAAAACACAAACCGGCTGCTGCTGCCACTGCCGCCGTGGCAGCAGCAGAATCAAGCACCCCGTGGGGGTCCCCTGCCCTGCAGAATCCTCCTTTCAGCATCAACTCCCTCAGCGTCGGCTGCCAGAGCCGCGAAGGGAGAGCTTCTCCTCTCGCGGCTCTGTTAATCCTGCCGCGGGGCTGATGTACCATATTGTGAGGTAAGTGAAGGAGCATGCTGTGGGTATGGGGTTTACCGATGGAGTTACTGGGAATGCATTTGAGACTCACAGCTTTGGGGACAATATGTGTATAGCCACATCTAGTCAGCAAGTGACTCCAACAGGTTGTGACTACTTACTGAAAAGTAACCTTCTACCCCAAATGGTGTCTCACACAATATGTGGAGTTGCAGAATAGCTGACTGTGCAGCATGTTGCATGTACAGCCAGAATGCCAAGGTATCACACGCATACACAGAGCATTGCTGCAACTCACAGTCTTCTTGACATATAGAGACATGACCCCATATTGCCTATTCTTCCTGCCTGACTGGCATATCCCCCCCCCCCCCCCACATGTGCATATCCAGTAAAGCTGAGATTACTTATTTTATTTATTTATTTATTTATTTAGCTGTATTTATATCCCGCTTTTCACCGGGTCAAAGCGGTCAATTGGGGGATACATTTAACACGAGGGGATATGAGACACATACACTAATACTTACAGGGAACATGGGCAATGGAGGGTTAAGTGGCTTGCCCAAGACCACAAGGAGTGCCTATAGGACTAGAAATCCCAGTCCCTCCAGCCTGAGATTGCTGTCCCCAGGTGGGACTTGAACCCCCGGCCCTCCGGCTGAAGTACCTTGTCCTAACTCCTAGACCACGCCTCCCACTTACCCAGCCGGCATCCTGATCCAACCCTCCCATGCCAAACTGCTGTAACACTGCTGTCATGGGTGGACACATCCAATCTGGCCACCACTTTAGGAATGATAATTTAGCCATAATGCACCACATGCACATCCAGGGCATGAAGGTGATTGTAATTGCCATACACCACTTCCCAGTCTCTGAGTGTGATAGGTGCCATACGTGTTAAGTGTATAGGTGCCATCAGTTTTGATTGCCCATGCATTCTCTCACACTGTAAGTTAAGGTCATGCACCATTGCCTCTTATTAGGACATGCACAGTCATTCCTAATGCAGCTGCTCAAGGCAAAGTTGATACGGCCCATTCCTCCTACTTCAGCCACTGATATTTGGAGGAAGCCAGAGACAAAGATATGTAGAGCTCCCAGGTGCTTGATCAGTCCTGGTACAGCATGTGACGGGGCAGTCAGAGGGTCGAGATGAGGCCTCTGATGCTCGTACAGCTCATATGTAGCCACAAAGCTAGGCCTATGAAGGGTGAGCACTTGGTCCTGAGGATGGCCAGGTAGGGTAGCTCTGTCTCGTAAGATACACTGTCTTCTTCTCTGGACTTGTTTTCTCCAAGGATGCAAGCACGGCCACTCTGCAGACAGCTGTCCCTGAATATTCTCACCCACAGATGGGAGGAGAGGCTGCTCCTGCTGCCCTTCTGCCTCTGCAGACAGTTCATTGTCTCACTCCCATGAAATAGCTTGTGCCATTGGCATTACTATGTACATTGCCATAGGGGCTGTTGCACTACAGGACTTTCACTGAGAACACGTATTCTGGCATACGCTGACTGTGCATTAGGACATGCATTGACAGCTAGAGTGGGGCCATGACAATTAGTGCAGGACATTTCCAAACAAACTGTATATCTCAAGTTGAGGTTGCAAGCGGGCAGGGTGGGGCACAGTATGGGCATAGTGTGCTTTGCGCAATTGATGCACTAACTGCCTTAGCATAGGATTACCTACTGACACTTCATTAGGTGACATTACATGCACCCACATTAACACAACACACACTATGGGCTCTGTTTTACCTGCTAGTGACATGCTTGCCATGCCCCTGACAGTTAACACAGCAGCACTGCACCTGACATGCAGGGCCAGCCCAAAGGTTTATTCTGCCCCAGGCCAAAGCTGCCACCATTGCCTCCTTCTCCCTGTCGCCGCCCCCCCCCCCTACGATTCCATCTTCTCATCTTGAGGGGGGGGGGCAGTCCTGATATCATGACCCTATTTTAAAAACATAGAGTCATGTCACTGCTGCCACCCCCCCCCCCATCACCACAAGATGTGACGATGAATTGGAGAAGTGGAGGTGTGGGATGACTGTTTTTTTTTAAAGCGGCAGCAGGTATGTGTGACACTGCTTTCACAACATAGTCATGCCACCCATCAGAATTGGCCACCCTAAACAACTGCATAGCCACCACAGTGGATGTGCCGGCCATGTTGACATGCCATCATAGCACCACCTCTGCCATGTTGGCACCAACACCGTAGTGCCCTTTATTCAAAGGGCCTTATGTAGTGACAGGAAGTGGACCACACCTAGCACTCATTTATGCGCTGGGGTCTGGGTGTGATTCATGTGTAGTCTGTAATCTGAAAAAAATAGCTTGCTTCCTGCAAGGGAGCACTTAAAGCTTGCTCTTAGCTGGTGTTAAGGTTTCTGGTGGCGTCCCATGTAATACGTGCTAATCTCCTCACATGTTAAGGGACTGCTTGTTCTCCACCCATGGCATAAAGCGAGTATGAGTCCTAAGGACTACCTTATCATGATGGAACCTTGTATAAGGAGGATCAGCCACCAATGCTTGCAATTCACTGATGCGATGTGCTGATGTGATTGCAATAAGAAAAATAACCTTCCAGGAAAGGAATTTCAAAGAGGTAGTAGCTAATGGTTCAAAAGGCGGCTTCATGAGCTGGCCAAGAACCAGATTTAAATCCCATGCAGCCGGTGGTGGCTTAACGGGAGGCTTAGTTACATAAGAACATAAGAACATAAGATATGCCATACTGGGTCAGACCAAGGTCCATCAAGCCCAGTATTCTGTTTCCAACAGTGGCCAATCTAGGTCATATGTACCTAGCAGTTTCCCCAAGGGACTCAGGTTCCACAATGCTTGTATTGGTTCAAGCATTGATATCCTGGGTCCCTTCTTAATAATGGCTTATGGACCTTTCCTCCAGGAACTTGTCCAAACCTTTTTTAAACCCAGCTACACTAACAGCCTTTACTACATCCTCCGGTAACAAATTCCAGAGTTTGATTACACGTTGAGTGAAAAAATATTTTCTTGTATTAGTCTTAAATAGTTTACCCTGTAGCTTCATTGCATGTCCCCTAGTCTTTCTATATTCTGATAAGGTAAACAATCGATCTACGTTTACCCGTTCCACTCCGCTCATTAATTTATAGACTTCTATCATATCTCCCCTTAGCCGTCTCTTTTGCAGGTTAAAGAGCCCTAACCTTTTTAGCCTTTCTTCATAGGAGTATCCTTCCATCCCCTTTACCATTTTGGTGGCTCTTCTCTGAACCTTTTCTAAAATCGCTATATCCTTTTTAAGATACGGCGACCAGAATTGCACACAATATTCAAGGTGCGGTCTCACCATGGAACGATATAGAGGCATTATAATATCCTTTGTTTTATTTTCCATTCCTTTCCTTATCATACCTAGCATTCTATTTGCTCTCTTGGCCGCCGCTGCACACTGGGCCGAGGGTTTTAACATGGAATCCACAATGACGCCTAAATCTTTTTCCTGGGTGCTGGTTCCTAATGTGGAACCTTGCATCGTGTAACCATAGTTTGGGTTGTTCTTCCCTAGGTGCATAACCTTGCACTTGTCCACATTAAATTTCATCTGCCATTTTGATGCCCAGTCTTCCAATTTATCAAGATCCTCTTGCAATTTTCCACAATCCTCTAGGGTTTTAACAACTTTAAATAGTTTTGTGTCATCTGCAAATTTGATAAGCTCACTCGTTATTCCACTTTCCAGGTCATTTATGAATATGTCAAAAAGCAGCGGACCCAGCACAGATCCCTGGGGTACACCACTATTCACCTTTCTCCATTGGGAAAATTGGACATTTAGCCCTACCCTCTGCTTTCTATCTTTTAACCAGTTCCTGATCCACAGTAGTACACTGCCTCCTATCCCATGACTCTTTAGTTAGAAGAAGGCCTCTCATAAATCTCACTATGATAGGATGAGAGGAAATAGGTTGCCCATTTAAAGGCTTGCGAGAAGCTGCAATAGCACTCAAATGAACTCTCACTGAATTGGTCTTATGCCCTGCATTAGACAAATGAAGGAGATATTCCAGTAATGATTCCAGAGGTATTGCAAGAGGGTTAAGACCCTTCTGTGAACACCATATGGTAAACCTTTTCCACTTGAAAGCATAAGAGCGTCGTGTGGATGGTTTCCTGGAAGCATAAAGGATATCCTTTACTTGCTGAGAAAGGGTAAGACCATGAAGTTCTAGGCTTTCAGCAACCAGGCCCTGAGATGTAGAGACTGGGGATTGGGATGCCACAGCATCCCGTCCTCCTGGGATAGGAGATCTGGAGCAGATCCCAACTCCAGAGATGGAGCTTGAGAGAGATGTAAGAGCAGAGGGTACCACACTTGTCGTGGCCAATGTGGGGCTATGAGAATCATATGGCCTCTGTCTCTCTGAAGCTTGAATAAAGTTCTGGGAATTAGGGGAATGGGTGGGAAGGCATACAGAAAGTCCCGACTCCAATGGAGGAGGAAGGCATCCCTGGCCTGACAACCCTGAGCCGGAATTCTGGAACAGAACCGGGGAAGTCTGGCATTCAGCGGACTTGCAAAGAGGTCTATGTCCGGGGTTCCCCAAAATTGGAAAGTTTTGGCCACCTGGTCTGCATGGAGAGACCATTTGTGTGGAAGCAGAACTCAACTGAATCTGTCTGCCCAAGTGTTTTGAATGCCTGGAAGATACACTGCAAGGAGATGAATCTGATGCTCACTGGAGAGGGCCCAAAGACGCAAAGCTTCATTGCAGAGCGACAGAGAGCCTGTTCCACCCTGCTTGTTCACATAGAACATGGCTACCTGGTTGTCCGTTTGAATTAGGACAGTTTTGTAACTGAGTTGGGTGTGAAACACTCGAAGAGCAAGAAAGATTGCTCTGAGCTCTAGGAGATTGATGTGTAGATCGGTCTCCTATGGAATCCAGGAAACCTGGGTAGAGAGGCCTTGCAAATGGGCTCCCCAACCCACCTGTGAGGCATCTGTTGTTAGAGTTACTTGGGGTAGGGGTTGCTGAAAAGGGGACCCCACCAACAGATTCTGGGGTGACTGCCACCATTGGAGAGACAAAGTAAGACGATCTGAGGTTGCTATTTTGTCTGACAGGCAACCTGACGCCTGAGTCCACTGAGTGGATAGAGGCCACTGGGCTGCCCTCATATGGAGGCGGGCATAAGGGACCACATGCATGGTGGATGCCATGTGGCCTAGCAATTGTAACATTTCCCGAGCAGTGAGGTGAGATTTTAGCATTGCTTGGGAAGCTAACTGCACAATGCGAAGGCAGCGGGACTGTGGAAGATACACCCTTGTCTGTCTGGTATCCAGCAGGGCTCCTATGAACTCTAGAGACTGAGTGGGAGCTCGGTTGGATTTTGGGAAGTTTATGACAAGTCCCAAATATTGAAGGATACGCATTGTGCGAGATAGAGAAAACCTGGCCTCTGGCTCTAATGGGGCACGAATGAGCCAATCGTCCAAGTAAGGGAAGACGAATATTTTTAGGGTGCGGAGAAATGCTGCCACCACAGCCATGCATTTTGTGAACACCCTTGGTGCCGAGGCCAGGCCAAAAGGAAGAACTCTGTATTGGTAGTGCTTCCCTTGAAAAGAAAGCGAAGAAACCTTCGGTGAGTTGGATGGATGAGAACATGAGTGTATGCATTCTTGAGATCTAGAGAACAAAGCCAGTCCTGACTCTGAAGGTATGGCAGTAGAGTTCCCAGTAAAATCATTTTGAATTTCTCTTTGAACAGGAATTTGTTCAATTTTCTGAGGTCCAAAATGGGTCTGTGCCCTCCTGTTTTCTTTGGAATAAGGAAAAAGGGGGAATAGAACCCTGCACCTTGTTGATGAATAGGTACTTCTTCTCTTGCCCCTTGGGCAAGAAGCAGACTGATCTCGTGATCTAACTGGGAGTTGAGAGAGGTCTGAGAATTGAACTGTTTTATCTTTGTAGGAGGGGGCATGCTGAGGAAGTGAAGCTTGTATCCCTCTCTTATAATGGACAGAGTCCAACTTTCTGCTGTTATCTGCCCCCATCTGGGGGCAAAATAACATAACCTTCCTGGAATGGTGGAACGCTCTGGCCCATTCAGGGCCAGGAAGACAAAGTTCTCTAGATGGGAGTCAAAGCTCCTGTGGAGGCTGAGTCTGCTGAGCCGGTTGAGGCTTAGCAGCCTTTGTTTTTCTTTGTTTAGGTTGTTGCTGACCCTTTTGGGCAGACTGACCTGAATGATGCCCTTGCTGGGTATAGGATGGGTAGAACTTCTTCTTTCTAGTAAAGAATGTTTTTTGTAGGACTTTTTCCTTGCAAGATCAGCTGTAGATTTTGATAATCTATCCAAGATGAGATTATCAGCATCTAGCTCATTAGCTTTCTCTTGCCAATTTTTGCCAAAGAGATTCTCTCCTGTGCAAGGAATATTCCCCAGTTTGTCCTGTACCCATAGTTCCAAGTCAGATGCCTGGAGCCAGGCAATCCTACGTGCGCCTATGGCAATAGCAGAAGTTCTGCTTATGCACTCAAAACAATCAAAAGCTGCACGATTTACGAATTTGGAAACATCCTGAGCATGTTTGATAAGTGCAAGATAATCTTGTCTCTTATCATCAGGAAGGATGGGGCTCATAAGCTCTAGATCTCCTGTAACTTCCTTAAGGAACATTCCCATATATAAAATGTGGGAACTAATCCTGGCAGAAAGCATAGAGGCCTGGAAGGTTTGACGCCCAAAGGCATCAAGAGTTCTACATTCACGTCCTGGAGGATTAGATGCATGTCTTTTTGCACTCTTGATCCTTCTCATAGCTGATTCCACCACCATGGAATGGTGGGGCAGCTGAGTTTTTTGAAATCAAGGACAGGGAGGAACTCGATACATGGTATCGAGCCTACGAGAATGAGGAGAAGTGGTGAGAGATGTTTCCCACATCCTTAGCATGAGATCATGCAAGATCTCATGAATAGGCAAAGTAGCTGCCCCTTTGGGAGCTTTAGGATACTGTAAAATCGCCAATTCCTTTGCCCTAGGCTCTGTTTCAGGAGCCACTGTGATGGAAAGATCTCGAGCCACATCCCAGATAAAATCCTGGAAGGATATATCCTCTGGAGGAGACATTCTACGTTTAGGAGAGGAAGAATCCTCAGGAAGAAGTACTCTGGTATCGACAGAGCTGTCAGAGTCTTCAGACTCATCAGAGGATTCAAAGTATCTCCTGTCTGGGTAATCGTGCAACGCACGATACCAGTACCGATCGAAGTCAGTATTGACAGGGTCCGGTACCGACTTGTCAGTACTGGAGGGCACAGCATGCGTTGGTACCGGTATTCCACCTGCTGACATCAATGCAATTGGCTCCGGTACCGATGTAGGTGCCGGTACTGGTACCGGTTGAATTGTCTGAAGCGGTTTCGGGGGCATCAATGCCGAAAGAAGAGCCGCCAGACTATGTTCAATAGCCAAGAATCTCTGGTCTATCGACGCCGCCGATGCCTGGGTATCAGTACCGGACAAAGCGGCCGGTACCCCAGAGCATGGCACCAGTAGTTCTGCCGAGGTTGGGGCCTCGAGAACATCCTGAAGCCCCGATGATGCTTTGGAAGCCGAAGTCTCCCGCCGGGGCAATTTTGCCAGTGTGAGTCCCTCAAGGGCAACTCCAGAGGCATCTCGATACTTAGAAGATCTACCCTTTGACGACCGGCTAGACTTATGTTTAGTTACCTGAGATCCATGGGAGGAAGACGAAGCCCTGGAAGATGTTGATGCCACACATGCTGCATTGGAGGGAAAAAGGGTGCTAAGTTTAGCAGCTCGGTTTTGTCGACCCCTCTTCGACATCATCCCACAGGCAACACACTTGGAGATAGAGTGGTCAGGACCTAAACATTTGAGGCACCACTCATGGGTGTCGGCAACGGAGATGGTACCGCCACACTTGGAACACTTTTTAAAACCCGAAGCGGGTTTTTCCATTGTAGAGGAAAGTTGGGTCTAGTGCCCAAAATGGCACGTGGCACCAGAGGAGAAAAAAGCTGGGAGACTCCAGAAAAAGATGTTTTTTTTACAAGGAAAAGAAAGAAAGAACTGGCGGTACCGATGTAGCGTCGAAGGAAGGCAGATGCGACCACAAAAAAGAACAATAAATGGGATATTTTCTGCGGTGACAGGAAGTGCGACCTGCCGGCTCCGCGGAAAACGAAAAACTGGAGAGAGACAGTTGGGAAAGGCGGGAAGGCAGCATGCAGGTGCTGTGGGATGCTCCCAAAAGCTTTCTAATTGGAAGATGGGGAGCGTTCCCGCGCAGGCTCTGTCGGTACCGACGATACCCATATGTGAAGACTACATTCATGCTTGTTCCTGGAGATAGGGAGCAACTATGTCTGAGACTAGCATAGGAACATAGTAACGTAGTAAATGACTGCAAATAAAGACCAGTATGGTCCATCTAATCTGCCCAGCAAGGTGGTAAGAGTAGGTGCATCTGCCGCTCCGTGAAGGTCACCCCTCCTCATGCCTTTGTTTGGGCGTGTTCCCACTGCTCTTTGTAGGTCACCCCTATTTGTTGAGATAATGCACATCCCAGCCTGCCATTTCAGATACTCAGATGTGCGGCAGCAGGCCTATGATATGTTTGGTGCATGTATTTACATGCAGGATTTTTCAGCCAAGAAATATTAACTGTGGCAATGAAAGCATATTTTGTACTTCCCCCTGCAAGCGTTGCGGCTATGAAGCAAGCACTTTTTTGTACCTTATTTGTGGTCAGGAGCAGGTATAGGCAGGGACATCTCAACAAACTGAACCAGACATGCTTGTGCCATTCTGCAACTGAACCACATCGTGCATCTCCCTTGCTCCACCCAAGCCCCGCCTTCATCACAGCCCCATGCTATATAGACGCTCTTGCACTGGGGACATCTATATATCTGGCTTTCTAAAATGGTGCTGCAGATGTTTCGCTGATTTGCACATCTAGGTGCCTATTTTTGGATGTCTAACTCATGAATAGGTTTTCTAAAATGATCCCTATAGTTTTTAAGCTCCTAAATTTACATTAATTTTTAGTTAAAAAAGCTCCTTGGTTTGTGGGAAAATAGACATAAATTTAATAGTTCAACTCAGGAGCTTAAATTTAGGAACTCAAGGCCTGCTATTCTAAAAAGGATGATATTAAAATGCTATGGCAGTCAGCTGTAGCATTTAAATATCAGCGGGATATTTAGCGGCAGTATCTGCTGGGAGCAGCTGCTGAATATCTGGACTGAATGATGCCAGCACTTATCCTGTTAGCATGATATTGAGCCAGCCATATTCAGAATGCAACTTAAGCCTGCTTTTCTTACGGCCTAAGTTGTACAGCTAAGTTCTGGCTTAGTATCAGTTTTGGCACCCAATAGAATTGGGAATATTTCTGCATCTTTTTGCCAAATGTACTTGGTTTCTGATTGCATTTATTGATATTTGAGGATCTTTTATTTCTCCACACACAGCACAGAAGGGGCACAGCAACCCCCCCATACCAGCTGCCACCTCACAAATGAACAAAATGGGCATGGTGACTCCACCATATGATATAATACCACACACATAAGGGGCATGATGACCCCGCCATGCCAGTTACCACCTCCCAAAAGAACGGAGCATGGCAACCTGCCATACCACCTTCCACCCACCCCCTAAAAAAAAATTGAACAAAGAATCTCTTCCTCATCTTCTTTCCCCCTGAAAGGTTGCCCAACAGCCTTTCCACTCTCTCTTGGGAGGCAGAGAGCAAGGGGAAAAGCAGGGGGCAAGAGGGAGCAGGAAAGCTCTTGGGCAAGGCCTCAGTGAGAAAAGCGTACCAGCCCAAAGTGTGTTGCCCCTCACCCCTGTCCTGTTCTCCACCGCTTACTCCTTTAGGCTTTAATCCCTTTCTCTCTCTCTCTCTCTGCCCCTATACCTACCCCCTGCATTGTTATTTGCCTTCCAATATGGGAGGAGGTGAGGGCATAGAGATAGGAGTACAGAATGAAAGAGTTAGGCTGACCCTCACCCACTGCTCTACTCTCTCTGTCATCCACCCTTTCAACCTACATTACCCTCCCTATCCCCACACCCTTCGTAAATGTTTCTGGTACCAGGCTAATGTTGCTGCCTATCTCCCTAGCCCCCATCCCTCTATGGTCCAGTATCTTTTCCCTTGCTCCTCCCTGCCCAGTCCTGCATCTTCTAATTTCTCCACAATCACAGCACCAATTTACAGATAAAAAGAAGATGCAGGACTGCAGGAGCAGGGGAGAGAAGAGAGAGAGAGATACAAGATCCATAGGGGGAGGGGGAGAGGGAGGGGGGGAGAGAGAGAGAGAGAGAGATGGTGGATGATGGATCACAGGGGGGTTGGATCAGGGGAGAGAAGCAGTGGCAGTAGTGCAGGCTATAAATAAAAAGCATAATACCCCAGCAGGAGGGAGGTAGCCCTCAAGAGGAGGGGGGGGGGGGACGAGGGTTTCAGTCCACAACAGATGGTTAAAATTTTTAAAAAATTACTTTTGTAGTTCAGAGCAGTCTGTCTGGGTGTGTGGGCTGCAGTGAGGAGTGCTGCTCTGGGGTTGTCTTTTTATATTTCTTATCGTGCTGGTTAGGCTGCCATGCAGTGTTCAGGGCTGTGCTAGTCTGGCGGGGTCCATGATTAGTGAGGCACAGTAAGCAGCTAGGTGCTCCTTGATGTAGCGACAGTAAGATGAGGAGCAGCAAGAGGCAAGCAGCGGGCCCTCCTTGATGCAGCGGCAGCGTGGGAAGCATCGGGCAGCTGGTAGTGGTAGCTGTGGAGAATGATAGAGCAGAGCACAGGCAGTGTGAGAGAAAGCAGGAAGACAAAATGTAAATGATCCTGCATTAGCCCAGACTGGCTGTTAGGGTCAGTCCTAGAGTTGCTCCAAGGCGAACCTCAAATCCCCTCTGGCTGTCAAAATGAGAAGTTGGATGGAACCAGAAACAAAACTCAGTTTTATCATTGCAAGAATATCAATATGCAGGCCTAGGAGAGAATATTTAATGAACTGAGCAGGCAGAGGAACTCTGGGAAAAGTGAAAATGCATAACACTTGCAAGGTGCTTGTGGCATCAGAAAAAAGCAGGTCATTTAATATTTGCCTGACAGCAAGACTATTTGGAAAACGGTGATCTAGGAGGAACAAGCAAGCAATTCTGTTCTGATGTCCACTTTGAAATTAAACAGTGAAGTCATCAGGCAAGTGTGGAAGGGGCAGAATGGATTTCAATTGTGGTTCAGGGTCTGAGAGCTTAGTGATAATTCTGAAGAATTGCTTAGAATGATCTCATGTGGGAAGATGAGTTTTGAATAGTAGGCTTTTTATTCTGCTATCTGCTATTGATACAAAAAGAAATTCCATACCTCCTAGTTTTACTGTTGTTAAATGCCATCAAGTCAGTGTCAACTCTGTGAATAGTTTTCCATATTGTAATTACCCCCTGGGTTTTCTTGGCAAGGTGCAACTGGAAGTAGATTGCCAGGCCTTTCTTCTGCACAGCACCTGGTATTCCAAGGTGGTCTCCCATCCAAGTACTAGCTAGGCCCAGAGCTGGTGCGACCACTAGGTGAACTAGGTGGTCACCTAACACACCAGCCATCCCAGGGTGTCCATTGTCACTGCTGCCGCCCCTCTCTGGGACTGGCAGTAATAGGCCCTCAAACCACAACCCAGAGCTTACTAACACTCCAACAACACTTTATTTTTTCTCTTCTGTTTCTACTGCAATTCCTTTTCTTCTTCCTCTCTTTCTCTTCCTGATACTTTCGCTTCTCCTCTAATTGAAAGCAGAGGTGGTGGTGGTGTTCATGAGGATCAGAAGGTGGCAGGGTAGTTCATGGTACAATCCACTATGATCTTCAGCCCAGGCATGTAGAAAGAGGAGAATTATCTTCACCAGACAATATTTATTGCTAATATTTCTGCCCAAGGGAAAGGAGGTTATCAAGATAAGTTTTAGGAAAAATGTATCTCTCTAGAAAAATTTGATAGGTAATAAAGAGCATGCTGTTTCTGTCAAGGATACTTACCCTCACCCTAGTTATATTACCGTTCAATGTAATCATACTATATAAGAGTTCAATGTACAATGTGTTCCTTATAAAAATCTAACGACCCGATATTCAAATGGTTTTTACACAGTTAGCAGACCTGCTGTGTTAATCCCCTTGTCGGAGATATTCAGCAGCACTAACATGATTAGTGTTTATGTTTATGTTTATTACATTTGATATACCGCTCAAGCCAAAGCATCAGAGCGGTTTACAATATTACATAAAAGTTACAGAAAATATGAAAAGTTCTGTGGAATATCCGTGGTGCTGCCGCTGAAACGCCTTGATGCCAACTGTTTAGCATCGGGACATTCTGGGGGCATTCCAGGGGCAATACCCAGTAATAACTGGGCAGAAATGATATTTAGCCACTGTCTGGTTATCACAATGTGACAAAAGTCAGTTGCAGTAAAGGCTGGCCTAACCTTTGCTGCAGAAGCGAACCAGATGAATCTTGCTGCTGCCTGGTTAGATTCATGGTCCTAGCAGTGAATATCTGGGTCCAATGTTGAGCGGCAGCAGCTAGCCGCCTTAGCATGGTAGACGCTTCCACTGAATATCGGGCCCTTAGTGCTGGAAGATGAGATCCCCAAGTCTGAAGGCACTCAACTGGCTACTGGGGAGGAGCTGAAGACTTTTCAAAGTAAAGCCAGCATTTATGATGTGAACATAAGAACATAAGATATGCCATACTGGGTCAGACCAAGGTCCATCAAGCCCAGTATCCTGTTTCCAACAGTAGCCAATCTAGGTCATAAGTACCTAGCAGTTTTCCCAAAAAACACAGGTTCCTCAATATTTGTACTGGTTCAAGCAATGATTAGTGCTAGGTCCCTTTTAATAATGGTTTAAGAACATAAGAACATAAGATATGCCATACTGGGTCAGACCAAGGTCCATCAAGCCCAGTATCCTGCTTCCAACAGTGGCCAATCTAGGTCATACGTACCTAGCAGTTTCCCCAAAAGACACAGACCCCTTTCCTCCAGGAACTTGTCCAAACCTTTTTTAAACCCAGCTACACTAACAGCTTTTACTACATCCTCCGGTAACAAATTCTAGAGTTTAATTACACGTTGAGTGAAAAAATATTTTCTCTTAGTCTTAAATAGGTTACCCTGTAGCTTCATTGCATTTCCCCTATTTCTATATTTTGATGGCGTAAACAATCGATCTATGTTTATCTGTTCCACTCCATTCATTAATTTATAGACCTCTATCATATCTCCCCTCAGCTGTCTCTTTTCCAGGTTGAACAGCCCTAACCTTTTTTAGGCTCTCTTCATAGGAGTATCCTTCCATCCCCTTTACCATTTTGGTGGCTCTTCTCTGTACCTTTTCTAATTATGCTATATCCTTTTTAAGACAGTGAGCTCCATGTACCATCACCTTCTGTCGTCTGTCAGTCAACCAATTTCTGATCCAGTTTACCACCTTGGGACCCATCCCCAAGCTACTGAGTTTATTGACAAGCCTCCTATGAGGAACAGTATCAAAGGCTTTGCTGAAATCCAGATAGATGACAACTTTCTCTCTCTTCTATTTGTGACTCTCTCATATATTTTAAGAAGTACATGTCTACCTCACAATTCTGCCCCTGCTCGGCCCAGACTCTTCCTCTAGCAATGTCTATTTAGAAGCATGCATTTCCTGACAGTAGGTATGCTTGTGCATGCATCTTTGCATGTGGAAAATGCTTTCTAGCATTCCCCGTGCTGTGACCAATCGACCATTCTGTGAATCGCATTGAGAGGCAGAAGATCTTCGTTCCAATAAATGCAATCAGAGACCAAGAAAATGTGGCAGAAAGATACCAAGTTATTTCCCATCATGTTGGGTGCCAAAGGCTCGATTAAGAATAATTTCCATGCACACCTTGATAAACTACCCATGCATGTTACATCTTATGAACTCCAGAAGGAGGCTCTCTTTGGCATAATGCAAGTACTGAGCTGAACATTAGCAGTGCATTTGAGAGACTGAGATTATACTCCACCTACCCAGGTTTAGGAATGAGTCTCATTACTGTCACTGTATGTGCAAAACTAAACAATTTGGAGAAACTGCTCCCGTGATCAATCTCTGTTGTGGGTTACTGGGGAATATAGGAAAGTGATTTTGAGCATGGAATTGGGGATGAAGAGGAAGCAGGGCTCTAGTATCGAAAACAGAAACAGTGTCTGAAATTCAGGAGACCTTATCCCCCTTCTCCTTCTCACCTCTTCTAAACATTGCTTTTTTTCCCCTTCTGCCAAGCTGTAGTTGCTCTCCTCCTGTGCTCCATATTCAGGTGAGGTAGATATTGGCTCCTCTTGTGTCTGCAGATGCCATGTACTCTTATCCCACAATAACTGCTGTACTTGCCACCACCATGGAGATCATTTTATAAGGAAACACAGAAAGATACAGGTAACCAACACATGTGAATCACCTATTTCCAGGGATTTACGCACGTGACTGGGTCTTTACTCCTGTATTTAGTTGGCTGCTATTCTGTTAAGTATGCACATCAGGTTGACAGCATGAACTTTCACTGTGGGTGTGCCAGGGGAAGAGCTTGGATGGCGTGTAGGCAGAGTACAAATCTACGCATTTAAATTATAAAATATTATAACTTAACCACACTCTTTGAAAATCTAGGCATTAACACCAGCTCTAGGATTGCTGTAATTGATCATGCCTAGATTTGCTGCACGCGTCCCACCACTTATGCCCTTATTTTATGAAGCAAGATCTGCACATGCTTTACTTTATAAAATAGTTAGGATAGGCAGAGCTGGTGCGCCTATCAGGCAAACTAGGCAGTTGCCTAGAGTGCTACCATTCCGGAGGCAGAGGCCAGACAGCAGCTCAGTCCCTGGCACTACATTTACAGGCTGATGCAGAAAACTAGCATGGCCTTTAAGCTCAGATAATGCCACTGTTAAATACACGTACTGCTACCGCCAAATGCAGAAAATAGACAGATGTGCACGCAAACAGCACAGGAAAATTTAGCGCACAATTAACACCAAGAGTATTTAAATGTATTTAAATCATAGTCAAAAGCCAGTCATTTAATACTAATAGATGCACCACTATTAAGTGGGTATCCTTGACCCTGTAAATAAATTCCCTTATACATATTATACATACTTATAAATAAGTTACATTGTTACATGCCACCGGACATTTGCTAATGTTTTCATACATACTCTTTGTTCCACGTTGAAACCTGTTAATATGTAATATTTCTTAACAGTTCTCTGTAAACCTCTTTAATTTATATGCAGAACAAATCATCAGAGAAGCAGGACTGTATGAAGACAACCGAGGTATGAAGATTGATGGAAGACTCATCAACAACCTTCGCTATGATACCACATTACTGGTTGAAAGTGAAGATGATTTGAAACATTTGCTTCTCAAGATCAAGGAACATAGTCTTAAAATGGGTCTGCACTTTAATTTTAAGACAACAAAGATCCTGACAACTGGCAAAATGAATAATTTCATCGTAGATTGAGAAGAAATTGAAATAGTGGACAGCTTTAACCTATTTGGATCAACTATCAATAAAGAAGCAACAAGCAGTCAAGAAATCCAACAATTCATTGCTCTTGGCAGAACGGCTATGAAGGTCATATGGATGTGAAAGTTGGACAGTGAAAAAGATAGATAGGAAAAAAATGGATGCCTTTGAATTATGGTGCTGGTGACAAATACTATGTATACCATCAACTGTCCGAAGAACAAACCAGTAAATAGTAGAAGAAATCAAACCTAAGCTTTCTTTAGAAGCTCAGATGACAAGACTTTGACTTTCTTACTTTGGACATATCGTGAAGAGAGAGATCATTAGAGAAAGACATCATACTTGGCAAGGTAGAAGGTCAACGCAAAAGAAGAAGGCCAGCAATGAGATTGATCGATATAATAACAGCAACTATGAGTGCCAGTCTGTCAGCAATGAGATGGATCGATAGAATAACAGCAACTATGGGTGCCAGTCTGACTAAAGACCGAACACAATTTAGGACAACTATCCAGAGGGTTGCCATGAATCGACACCAACTTGACGGAAGTAAACAACAACAACAACAAAACCAACCAATAAATAAATAAATGAGCTGCACTTAATGAAATGGTATGCACATATTGGCTGTGCCTGATGCAGAGAAATGCATAGAGGATTTCGCAAACAGCCTTAGCACCTATATCTTTATGCCTGGGTCTGAGGTGGCTTAAACATATAGTACGTGCCTCCGACAGCATTTTGATGGCATTTGGTGCTTTCTCCGATGCCTGGATCATCTGAGCAGAAATGTCAAAGATGATCCAGGCATCGGGGAAAGCTCTCAATGTCATCAAAATACTGTCAGTGACAAAGCGAATCCCTGGTGGCCCAGAGGCCCCAACCCCCCCACCCCCTCCCAACTAAAAATAAACATGGTGGCTCGGTGGCCCAGTGGTCCCGAACACCCCACCCATCCCTCCCTCCCTCCCAACTAAAAATAAATATGGTGGCCCAGTGGCCCTGAACTCCCCCACCCCTGCCCAACCAAAAATAATCCTGGTGGCCTAGCAACCCTGAACCCCTCCCCCCACCCTCCCTTCTGATACCTTTACAAATGAGCGGGAGCACTGCCCATATGCTCCCGCTCTTGTGCTGCCATTTTGAAAAATGGCGGCACCTGGCTCTGATTGGTACATTCTGGAATGCACCAGGTGGGGTCAGACTTATATGACAGTCTGACCCGGTATAATGCATCCCAGGTGCCACCATTTTTCAAGATGACGTGGCAAGAGCGGGAGCACATAGAAGTGGTCCTGCTCATTTCTAAAGATACTGGGAGGGGACTGGGGTGTTCAGGGTTGCTGGGCCACCAGATTTATTTTTAGTTGGGAGGGGTGGGGGTTTGGGGCCGCTGGGCCACCAGGGTAATTTTTAGGGGTGGGGTAGGGTGGGGGGTTGGGATCCACTGGACCACCAGGAATTAGCTTTCTGTTGGGGGCATTGGACCCCAACAGTATTTTAATGGCATCGGGGGGCTTTCCTGTCCCCCAATGCCATTAAAATACTGTTGGGCTCATATGCAAATTAGCCACAGGGTGTCCCTGTTTCTCTGGGAGAGCATGCCAAACTTGCGCTGACTTCTTTGCGCATGTGTTTGGCTTGCTCTCCCAGTTTAATGCTGCCATTTTTGTACAGCTTACCATATAGCTCATTTGCATATGAGCCCCTTTCTGTGCTATCGGTGCACTACAAATAGGCATAAAAAGTTGATAGAACGCAACTTCAGTGCCGGCTTTCTGCTTCGGCCTGTTAGCTTGACAAAGGGTGCTTTAGAGCAGCGTTTTTCAACCACTGTGCCGCGGCACACTAGTGTGCCGTGAGATATTGTCTGGTGTGCCGTGGGAAAAATTCCAATTTCATCCGTAACATGTGGCCTCGGCTCACAAATTAGGGTTGCCATCCGGCCGGTTTTCAGCCGGCCTGGCCGGTTTTTCCATGGCCAGGCCGGCTGCCGGCACAGTTGTAAAACCGGCCATTGAAAAGCCGTTTTTTTTGCTCTGGCCGCATGTTCGGGAGCGCCCAGAGAAAAAAACGGGCTTTTGTGCCGACGTCCGGGGCGCGACCGCGATGGTTTTTCCCTATAGCCGTGCAGCGGTTGTTTCTGATTTGTACAGAGCAGCGGCTGCACTACACTTACATTGAAAAGTAAAGAGAAACTGTGTCAGGAGCCCTCCGATCATGCAGAGCCCGAGGAAGTGATGTCATGGGCGCGGGCTCCTCACAGGCTGTCTTTCCTTTTCAAATTAACTTTAGCTGCAATAAAGTTAATTTGAAAAGGAAAGACAGCCTGTGAGGAGCCCGCCCCCATGACATCACTTCCTCGGGCTCTGCGATGACCGGAGGGCTCCTGACACAGTTTCTCTTTACTTTTCAATGTAAGTGTAGTGCAGCCGCTGCTCTGTACAAAGCAGAAGCAGCGGCTTGGGCAGAGGGGGGTGTGTGTGTGTGTAAGTGAACCAGCAAGGGGGGGGGGTAAGTGAACCAGCAAAGGGGGGGGGGGTAAGTGAACCAGCAAAGGGGGGGGGGGTAAGTGAACCAGCAAAGGGGGGGGGTAAAGTGAACCACCAAGGGGGGGGGGGTGGTAAGAGACTGACAGACCCAGCAGGAGGGGTGAGTAAGTGACAGGGGGGTGGGTGAGTGAACCAGCAGTGGAGGGGGGGGGGGTGTGAGTGAACCAGCAGTGGAGGGGGGGGGTGTGTGATTGAACCAGCAGGGGAGGGGGGGTGGTGAGAGTGAACCAGCAGTGGAGGGGGGGTGTGAGTGAACCAGCAGTGGAGGGGGGGGGGTGTGAGTGAACCAGCAGTGGAGGGGGGGGGTGTGAGTGAACCAGCAGTGGAGGAGGGGGGTGTGTGAGTGAACCAGCAGGGGAGGGAGGGAGGGAGGGAGGGGGGGTGTGAGTGAACCAGTAGGGGAGGGAGGGAGGGGGGGGTGTGTGTGAGTGAACCAGCAGTGGAGGGGGGGGGTGTGAGTGAACCAGCAGTGGAGGGGGGGGTGTGAGTGAACCAGCAAGGGGGGGGGGGTAAGTGAACCACCAAGGGGGGGGTAAGTGAACCAGCAAGGGGGGGGGGTAAGTGAACCACCAAGGGGGGGGGGGTAAGTGAGTGACAGACCCAGCAGGAGGGGTGAGTAAGTGACAGGGGGGTGGGTGAGTGAACCAGCAGTGGAGGGGGGGGGGGGGTGTGAGTGAACCAGCAGTGGAGGGGGTGTGTGAGTGAACCAGCAGTGGAGGAGGGGGGGGGGTGTGAGTGAACCAGCAGGGGAGGGGAGGGGAGGGGGGTGTGTGTGAGTGAACCAGCAGTGGAGGAGGGGGGGGGGGGGGTGTGTGAGTGAACCAGCAGGGGAGGGGAGGGGGTGTGTGTGAGTGAACCAGCAGTGGAGGAGGGGGGGGGGTGTGAGTGAACCAGCAGGGGAGAGGAGGGGGGGGGGTGTGAGTGAACCAGCAGGGGAGAGGAGGGGGGGGGGGTGTGAGTGAACCAGCAGGGGAGAGGAGGGGGGGGGTGTGAGTGAACCAGCAGGGGAGGGGAGGGGAGGGGAGGGGAGGGGGGGTGTGAGTGAACCGGGAGGGGAGGGGGGGGGGTGTGAGTGAACCAGCAGGGGAGGGGGGTTGGTGTGAGTGTTTGATTCCTATTCAAGAGAATTACTTTATATATAGTCAATATAGGCACAGAGGTAAATTTTTTTAACATTTTCTAATGGTGGTGCGCCTCGTGATTTTTTTCATGAAGAAAGTGTGCCTTTGCACAAAAAAGGTTGAAAAACACTGCTTTAGAGTGTGTCAGTTTCCTCTGTGGTGTCCGCTTAATCTTACAGATCATCTCGCGAGAGGAATCTGAGGTGCTCTTAATCGCCTTTTCTCATACATGTCAGCTGTGGAGAAATTGATGCAGAGCTGTTGCCATTAGGTAGATTTGCGACGGAAGGGGGTGGTGCTAGAACAAGGAACTTCTGTGCAGCAGCAGCAGCTAAAAAGCACCAGAAGAAAGTTTTGCCTAGGGTGCTTGATACCCCTGAATTAAGGATAGGGACAGACAAAAACGCAAATTATGTAAGCACAACTTAATAAAATCACTGTCCATGTGTCCACTTTGATTGAAGGATAAGGTGGTATACAAAACTGGCTAAATAAAATAAATAAATAAATGTGTACACTCCTGCACAAAATCCTGAAATCAAACACGATTTGTGTAGTAGAAAAATCCTTCATAGAGGCAGGATAGCATGGCCCCTCAAAGCAATATAAATAAGATGGTTAAAGTTGCATAACTCCTTAGTTTCTGTTTGTTTCCTAGCTATTAGGGAAGGCCCCGCAGATTCTATGCTGAGAAGCTGATCTTTGCAACTAGCTTCCTCTAGGACCATGAAAAGCGCCTCTCTTTCTCATTACTGTCAAGCGACCACAGGCTGCCCTCATATCCCACCTATACATCGTAGGCAGCTTCTCTCTCTCCTTCTCTTTTCCTCTGCTTTTCTCCCTCCTTCTTGAACGGATTACTGCTGAGCTACGTGAAGGACCACAGATCTACGAACTGCAAGCGAGCTGCACGGGGAAACTTGTCTACTCGCTGTCCTGCAGGGCTTTTAGCCAGTTCTTCAGCGCTACATTGCAGTCTGGCCCGAAGGCGTGCACAACGATCGTTTCAGACACCAATCCTGCCAGGACATATTCGAAAACAACATTCAGTCATTTTTGAGGGGGTTTGTTTTTGCTTTTACTCTGTATCTTTTGCTTTCTTTTTTTCCCCACTCTATTACTTACCTAAATGAGTTAGAGGAGCCGTCCCCCCCTTTGCTTGCTGTTAGTGTTCATTTGCAAGCAGCGCGGGTACAGTACTGTGTGCTGATGTGCGAGTGCCTGGGGGGATAATATGGACCGTCCAGTCCACTAATTAACGAAATTCGAAAAAGAAAGAGGGCGAGCAAGCAAAGGAAAGAGAAACCCCCCTTCTACCCTGATTTGGACGATCTTGGCACCTTGGAAAAGGTAAGTTTCCCTACACTATTGATAATCCAATCACGAGCTTCTGCTGCACTCTGCAAATATGCACCAGAGGGTATCCACAATGGCAAAAGAAATGGATTTACAGCTGCGGGGGATCTTTTCTATGCATAGGAACTGAGAGCAGTGGAATCTTCTTTACTCTTAATCTGTTTGCGTTGTTGAATTAGATGTGGATTGCACTGGAGAATATTGATCCTTGTTCTTTGGATGCAACCTGCTCTTTTGACTGTGTAGCAGCAAGACAGCTTTGGGGAATTTAACCGCAATCTGGCTGAGCTATCTCTATACGACAGGGATCCCTATAGCTAAGGAGCAGCAGGGTATCTTTGCTTTTGTTTTGTCACGTTTCATTCGGTGCACAAAAGTCATCTTCAGGGCATAGAGAGCTGTCATCTGTTAACGACGTGTTTTGGATCAGGTATTGCGTAGTGTATACAGCAGTGCTTGGGACCTTAAGGCAAAATGAGGATGTGGTTGGCACATGAGTGTCCTTGCCTAATGCAGAATGTGCAATTTTCTTAAAAGGGGATTGCTTTGGAAGGGAGAAAAGCAGCAGCCCACTGCACGGGCCCCTGCTCTGTTTGACCAGAACTGCTATGCAGCATGGGGTCCGGGCTTAAGTGCATGTTCTTGTTTCACAGCAAAGTTTGCCATTTTTCCCCATCATGGATTTTGACCCTGAGGGGAGCTTAAAAATAAGATGAATTCAAAGAACACTATAGGATAGTTCGGTGGGATCACGAGGCACCGTGGTTCATTTGGAACATAGAAGGCGATAGACCCAGGAGTGTAACTGAGACAGGCAGACTGAAGAGGGGCACGAGAAGAAAAGAGTATGAATGAAGGGGAAGAGAAGAGACCACTGTTCCCTCTAAGGTGTGTGCGTGTGCGCGCACACACACCTCGCCAAGCGAGCGCACATACTTTACAACAGAGCGCACAAAAATTATGGTTTCTGATTCTGATAGAAGACAACACAGATGTCTTAAAATTTTAAAGTTGTGATTGTAATTACTAGACATTTTCCGCTTCATTTAGTAATCGTCTATTTTCATTTAATTTGATTAAAATCAATGTGGTGTACATACTGTATTCTGACGTGTAGTCAAATTTTAAAGTATATAACTCCGAGTGTCGTTATGTGGCGCACAAAAATGTAACCTTCCTTCAAAAGCTGCACACAGCTGATATTTTATGCGCACACAGCCTACAGAAAATTAGAGGGAACATTGGAAGAGACTTGGTGATTGAGGATAACAGAGTGAGAAAAAATGATGAAACAGAGAAATGCACAAAAGAAAACCGAAAAGAAGAGGAAATTTGTGAGCCAACATAAACATCTTGGAAAACAGAAGGAAAAAGAAAAAAAAGGGTTGAAAAGAAGAGAGAGATCAAAGGAGGGAGAATGGAGTGAATGTAGGTGAGAGATGTAGGCTAGTCTGCCTGCTTACTTCAGCTGGGCAAAAGAAGTCCGTCACATTGACGGTGGGGGAGGGAGCAATTCAGCTTTAGCACCTGCAATATATGGGAAGAGGGATGCGGCTCCCCTATGCTGACTCCAAACCATGCCTGTGACAAGGCCAGATTTAAAGAACAGGCACAATTAGATCAAAAGTACAGCATTCCTGAAAGTCAGTCTGCCTGCATGACTCTGCAATAGCTGATCTTTCCACCAAGGCTTTAATTTTCTGAAACTTTTAGAAGGAAAAATGTCCACAAAAATAAAAAAAATGCAGGCAGCAATTGTAGTAAAAGCACTAAAACTACACTGATCCTAACATTTAGCCGTGAGGTGTGGAGGAAAGGAATCTAATGGGAAAGGGGGAGAGAAAAGAAGAAAAAAATAGGCAGATGAAAGATATGGGAAGTAATGTAGGGAGAATAGAGAAGTAGTGGTAGTGATGAAAGGAACAGAGGGAGGTAGAAAAAGAAAGAGATGGGAAGAAGTGACATTGAAGGGAGAGATCAGTGCTAAAGAGGTAGATTCATTTGGAGAGAAAAAGCATGTAGGAAAGAGACAGCAAAATATAATAGTAATGAGAAAAGGAAAAAACCCAAAATGAAAGCAAAGAGAGAATGAGCGCAGTCAAACAAGATTTTAAAAAAAGGATCAAAACAATAGGAAAAATATTTTTAATGGTATTACAAGTATTTATATTCGTCTAAAATTCCATAAGGGGACCAAATGATTTTTTCGAACACGCTAGGCCATATCACTAATATCTGAGACATCTTGATTGTTGAGGGTCTGATTGACTCAGCTTATGCACAGAATTAGAGAAAAGCCTTAGTGAATCCATCCATAGAATGTAATCTGAAGATGTAATTATTCTAACATTGTCTACTCCTACAGATGTCATTGTCAGAACATTGGACTCCTATGTGTAATTTAATATATATGCTTAATCCTACACCGGTATTAAAGAAACACACTAGAAAGGTGTTCTGCCTTGGAGATTTTCTATAGCTATAGATTTCTTGCTCCTGAGGATACACATTTTCGATTAAATATATTTGCACCGATTGTGAGGGTTTTTCAACATGTATTTAAATTATTCCATTTTTAGGAGGGATTTTTACTACAGGCGCATTTTCTTTGTATCATCTGCATAATCTACATTTTATCAAATGTACTGAAGAGTGTTCTGATTACTATGAAATGCATTGTTTGCAGTATTTCACATGTTCCTTTGAAGCTCCTGGAAAAGTTAGATGTCTGTGTCAGTGCTTCTCATCCAGTGTGCAATGAAAAGTGCCTATGGTGCGTTGGTGGTAAAAGCCAAAGATATGGCTAGGCATGGGTTCTTGAGGGGCTTGCCGCATCTCTATTGGACAGTGAGAAAAGCTATCTGCTTCCTGTTCCAGCCCTGGCTCCGCCCAAGCAGAACGCAGAGACCTGGAGGGGAAAGGGAAGCCTAAAGCAGATAGAGCAAGGATGAGCCACTCTGCTTTTTAATTCACTCCTCTCCTCCTGTTCTTCAAGGTGAGAGGAGGAGTTTGATTAAAACAGACACTTCAAAGAGATCACAAAAGAGCCCTTACTCTACCTGCTCTAGTCCCTCTCTCTTCTATCCCAATGAGAAAGACACATTTTTTTCTCAGGTTAGCAACTGTAATGTGTAATCTAGTATCTGAGCGTCCTGTAACCTGGATGCTCTGGACCCAGTGTAAAATCTTTGACATGAACGCATTTCCCATACAGAATTTACATGTCAGTGATTGTGTTGGTTAATTTTTCTCTGGTGCATAATACTCTCATATGCATGACACACCTGGCAGCCCTGAGGCTTTTGTATTGAGCCCAAGAATGTGCTTTTAGGTATAGTTTGAAAATAAATTACTACAATTTTTCATGGAGAGAGTCAACTGGATTCCCCTCATCCCCTCTACCAACTGAACTGATTGTTCACTACAGGGACACACCACCAGAAATATGATAGATTTAGCCTCCTCATTCCCTCCCATTGATTGGTAGGACAGAAACACTTTTTACCTGTGTGCCTCCTCTGCTGACTTCAGTCTGATGTCCGATGAATGAGTAGTGCTGGCCTCGTATGTTTGGATGTGAGATAGAATCCAGCAGAATGAGGCACCACAGGGAAAAAAAAAAAAAAGCTGCTCTCCTTCTGGGAGGGACTGAGCAGTGAGGATTATGCAACATTTTGTTTGTGTGCCACGAGAACTGAATAAATCTAAAATAAAAAGGTTGAGAAGCACCCGTCTATGTGTTTTGTAGTGCATTTTTGAAGCAATTTTCCTGCATAAATTAGCTGTTTGAAAATAACTATGTACTTACTGGGGTAAAGGATGCACGGAGATCAGCAACATGAATCCTTGACCATGAACAAAACATAGGTGGGCTTGGGGGTCTTGTTAGGCTAAGGGAGGGAAAAAGGATTAGATTTAGAACTTCTTGCAACAATATGACACTAGAAAAGTCTACAAGGTCAAATTTGCCTGTGACATTGGCCACCATGCGAGAGAAAGCACCGGCAGGCCTGCAAGTACTGCGAGGAGGCTGAAACGTGATCTCTAATAGGCCGGTATTTAAATACCGTAGCGAGCATTTATTTAAAGGGTGGGTATGGCATTTAAATATTTTACACATATTTGGATAGTGAGTGGTGCTGAATTTACATGGAGAGTGATGACTGTTGCCAACTCTAAGGATGGTGATGATACTTATCCACTATCCTTATAACTATGCAGCTTAATTTAGTTCAGCAAAAAGGCATTCCTAAATTAAGCCGCATAGCTATACAGATAATGGCTGAATATCGTCGGCTATCCATAGAGTTAGATGGAATATCTACACTCTGCCCTTGCCCCGCCTCGGCACTATCCACCAGTGCCAAACATGTAAGTGCTACTTACTCAAAAATTTGCCAGCACTGAAAGAAGAATTCTGAAAGTATAATATAATCCATTATATGCTTGGAATTGTATGTAGGAAAAAGCAGACGTGTTTTGGGCATTCTGGGGGCACGCTAATGTTACTGCACGGAGTTCTCTGGAAACCGTCTTGACTCGTACAAAGACGGTATAAATGAGATGTTAAATAAATAAATAAAATGTATAATCTGAACAAATTAGCAGCAATATTCAGACATGACCTATATAGATAGGGCTTCTGATTTTAGGCTTTAACCAATAAACCCCGATAAAATGCCCCGATACCAAAAAAGTTAAATAGGTGTTTATTTTTATTTTATTTATTAGAGTCTCTTTTATACCGCGCTATTCAGCATCAGTGCGGTTTACAATGAACAATAAACATATTGGATAAACACCAGAAAAAACCTCACTTCCTAGTACTCTTTCACTCCTTGCCTCCCTTGAAGCGTCAGTGCTGTTTTTGTGCTTTTTCTGTGATGATGACTCCTCAGCTGCACAAATGTATATTTTGGATTCCATTGGAAAAGATATCCAGAGATGGCACCCATACCGTGGAAACATCAATAAACACGGACTTTTGTAAACTCAGAGATCCCCTAATTAATGCATCTCTATCCCCTGAAATAAACACATAAATTTACAAGTTTGAGGATTGTTTTAGAAGCTTTATTTGCAATTTATACATATATATAATCAGGCATATGTTTATGTTTATTTTCCCTGTTCTATACCAACCTCCAAGAGGCATCAATGCAGTTTTCAAAGGTAATAATAAAATTAACTAAGAAGCACAATAGAGAAGCAGTCAGAAAAGAAGTGGATAGAAGCTAATACAAATACTGTAAGCCTAACCAGAAGAGGACAAGGAAAGGATGAATAGAGGATAGTATTGCAGCTAATGGGCTAATGACCACCCCTAAACCCCCTCTGTCTCCATCCTAAGGCCTAGTCCCATGGAAATTGCTGGCATGAATAAATAAAGTTGGGTAATGAGGTTTTTAGTTGAGTATATTTAAGTAATGAATTTCAGAGATGGGTGTCAAAAATAGAATTTTGTATGGTGCGTAGTCTCTAGTCTGGTCCTTCCTGATATGGGAAGGACTAAAAGAATCGCAGATTGCGATCTGAGTGATTGGGTAGGAACATGGGGTGCCACAAAATCTGAAAGATAAAATAGCAAGCTAGAGCAAAGGATTTTAAAAGTTAGCAACCACATTATAAATTCAACCTTATAAGCAACTGGCAACCAATGTTCTCTGATGAGCAGAGGAGTGATAACAGCTTAACACTTCAAACTAGAACAGGATATAGTAAACTAAGCTCAAGGATGGCATGCAGGGTACTTAACAGGATAGTAACCTATTTGCAGGCATGGAGGACCAGCCTAGTGGTTAGAGCAATTGCCTACTAATAAGAAAACCAAGTCTTTGATTCCTACTGGCACTCCTTGGGTAAATCACTTTATTCTCCACTGCCTGAAGTATGCCGCTCTAGGCAGATGCCTAATCTATCTAGTGGTAAGGCCAGTCCTGGGTGCAGACTAAAATTTAGTACTGTCGAATGTAGGTGTAATTGGAAACATCTAGATTAGACATTTCAAATTATATTTAAGTTGCCCTGCTCAGGGGTCCAGCCATGGGGGTCTTAGAGGCCTGCGCCCCTCCACTTTTATTTTATATATTTATTTATTTGACTGGGTTTATATACTGCTTTTCATGTAGTTCAAAGCTGTTTACAATAAACTGGAGGGAATACAAGGAATGTTTACATTAGAACATTATAACTTTGTACAAAAAACAAGGGTGGGGCAGTTGGGGGTTAACTGTGTACAGGCTGAGTTATACACACGTATAAACGAGGGCTGTTTGTTCTTATGGTCCTGATATGTTGTAGCTGAATGTATGTATGTATGTGTTTGTAACATAGTAAATGGCGGCAGATAAAGACCAGTATGGTTTATCTAGTCTGCCCAGCAATATGACAGGAGTAGGTGCGCCCCTTCCCATGTCTTTTAGGGAGTAGGTGCACCCCTACCCATGTCTTTGCTTAGTGGTGCACCCACCAGGAGCAGGTGCACCTCTCCCCATGTCTTCGCCCCTTCCCATATCTTTGTTTCTTTGTTTGTTTAGGGGTGAACATACCGCTCCTCTCCCCATCGCTCCATGTAGGACACCCCTATTTGTTGAGAAATTAGATGGTTCAGTTTATTTTGATTTAATCTTGTTGCTGTAAAGTGATCCACAGTGTCTGTCCCAGGCCACTTTGAATTCCGTCACTGTGTTTGTCCCCACCACCTCCATAGGGAGGGCATTCCAAGCATCCACCACCTTTTCAGTAAAAAAGTATTTCCTGACATTGCCTTTCAATTTACCACCTTGCAGCTTCATGTTATGCCCTCTAGTTTTACAGCTTCCACATCTCTGGAAGAGGTTTGTTTGTTCATTATTTCTCTTTAAGTATTTAAAGGTCTGAATCATATCTCCCCTGTCCCTCCTCTCCTCCAAAGTGTACATATTTAGGTCTTCAAGTCTCTCCTCATAAGGCTTCTGACGCAGGCTCCAAATCATTTTGGTTGCCTTCCTCTGAACAGCTTCTATTCTTTTTACATCCTTTGCAAGATACGGTCGCCAAAACTGAACAAGTGAGGCCTCACCAGAGACTTATACAGTGGTACTAGTACCCCTTCTTTTCTGCTGGTAATTCCTCTTCGAATGCAGCCCAACATCCTCCTGGCTTTTGCCACCGCCTTGTCGCACTGTTTTGCCACCTTGAGATCTACAGAAATAATCACACCAAGATCTTTCTCCTGCTCCGTGCACACCAACCTCTCGCCCCCTATCGTGTACATTTCCCTTGGATTTCTGCTACCCAAGTGCATGACACTGCACTTCTTCGCATTAAATCTTAATTGCCAAGCATCAGACCATTCCTCCAGCTTTTGCAGATCCCTCCTCATGTTAAGCACTCCCTCGGGGGAGTCCACTCTGTTGCAAATTTTCGTGTCATCTGCAAAAAGACAGACTTTTTTCCATTCAGTCCTTCAGCAATATCACTCACAAATACATTGAACAGTGCCCAGCCTAGGACGAACCCTGAGGCACCCCGTTAATCACCTTCCTTTCATCTGAGTGAGCTCAATTTATCATCACCTTCTGTCGTCTGTCAGTCAACCAATTTCTGATCCAGTTTACCACCTTGGGACCCATCCCCAAACTACTGAGTTTATTGATAAGCCTCCTATGAGGGACAGTATCAAAGGCTTTGCTGAAATCCAGGTAGATGACATCCATCGCGTGTCCTTGATCCAGTTCTCTGGTCACCCAGTCAAAGAACTCAATGAGATTTGTCTGGCAAGATCGTCCCTCGGTAAAACCATGTTGCCTCGGATCCTGTAACCCGCTGGTTTTGAAAAAGTTCACTATTCACTCTTTCAGGAGCGTCTCCATTACTTTTCCCGCCACCAAGGTAAGGCTCACCGGGCCTGCAGTTTGACACTTCTTCCCTGTCACCACTTTTGTGTAGAGGTATGACGTTAGCCATTCTCCAGTCCTGAGGAACCTCTCCTGTTTCCAAGGATCTGTTGAAAACATCCTTTAACGGTCCTCCAAGAACCTCTCTGAGCTCTTTCAGTATCTTGGGATGTATCCCATCCGGTCCCATGGCCTTGTCCACTTTCAGTTTTGCAATTTGTTCTAAAACCTCATCCTCTCTGAAAGGTGTGGTATCTACCTCATTCCCATTTTTATATTTGGGAGTCACAGGTGGTCCTTTTCCAGGATTTCTTTAGTAAAAACAGAGCAGAAGTATTTGTTTAGTAATTTTGCTTTATCAATGTCATTTTCCACGAATCCGTTTCCAGCACTTCTGAGTCCTGCAATTCCACCTCTGATCTTCTTCCTTTCCCGAATATACCTGAAGAAAGTTTTGTCGCCGCACTTAACATCTTTAGCCATCTTTTCCTCTGCCTTTGATTTTGCTATCCTTATTTCTCTTTTTGTCTCCTTGAGTTTGATCCTGTATTCATTTCTGTGTTCTTCTGTTTGCAAGCTTTTGAATTTTGCGAAAGCTGTGTCTTTTGCCCTTATTTGAGCAGCCACTTCTTTGGAAAACCAAATAGGTTTCCTTCTCCTCTTGTTTTTATTTACTTTTCTTACATATTTATCTGTTGCCCCTTTTAGTTTAGCCCATTGCAATTCCACTTCCCTTATCCCCTTCCACCCTGTCAGCTCCTCTTTTAGGTACTCGGCCATTTTATTGAAGTCAGTGTTTTTGAAGTTTAGGACTTTGAGCTTGCTATGACTTGATTGCACCTTGGCTTTTATCTCAAACCACACCGTGTGATGATCACTGTTTCTCAAAGGGGCACTCACCCAGACATTAGACACACTATCACTGTTGGTGAGCACCAAATCCAGCATTGAGCTTTCCCTGGTTGGTTCCATCACCATTTGTCTAAGTATTGCATCTTGGATAGCGTCCACAATTTTTTTGCTTCTTTCCAGTTTTGCAGAAGGAGTAATCCAGTCCACATTGGGTAGATTAAAGTCACCCAATATGATCGTTTCCCCCTTTGTTGCTATCTTGGCAATATCTATAATCAATTTGTTATCTATCTCTTCAATTTGAGTCGGAGGTCTGTAGATTACAGCAGTATGGATGACAGTGCCATCTCCTCTTTCCAACATGATCCAGAGCGCTTCTTCTTTTCCCCATGTTCCCTGCATTTCAGTAGCTTTGATATTGCTTTTGACATACAAGGCTACTCCTCCCCCTTTTCCATTTTCTCTGTCTCTTCTGAATAGATTATAGCCAGGTATGGCTATATCCTAATCATGCGATTCATTAAACCATGTTTCTGTAATGGCAACAATGTCCAAGTCCTTTTCCACCATTAGCGCTTCCAGGTCCGGAAGTCTGTTGGCTAAGCTTTGAGCATTTGTGCTCATTGCTTTCCAGCAATTAACTGGCTTGTGTGCACTTTGCCTTGATTTTATTCTACCCACTTCTTCCCAGTTGCTTTTGATGTGTTGTTTAAAAGTGTGGTTGTTTCTGTTATTCTGCTTTTGCAGGGGGTGATGTCCAGAACTTGACCTTCCCCATCTGTCACCCTCTTCTTCTAGTTTAAGTGCAAATCGACATACTGCCTGAATTTTTCACGTAGGATTCTTTTCCCTGCGACAGAGAGGTGTAGTCCATCAGCACAGTATAGTTTCTTGTTGGTCCATGTGTTTTCCCAGTCGCCAATAAATCTGAATCCTTCTCGTTTGCACCAAGTCTGGAGCCATGTATTAAAGCTGTTAATGCGATTTAGCCTTTTTGCCCCCTTACCTAGAACAGGTAGAACTTCTGAGAATGCTACAGTGTTAACAATGGGCTTGAGTTTTTCTCCCAGAGATTGGAAGTCCTTTTGGACTGTAGAGGCACTATTTCTAGCCAGGTCATTTGTACCCAAGTGGATGACAACATCAAGTTTGGAGTGTTTGCTTTCCGCGCTAATTACATCAATAATTTGGTTTGTATTCCTGCCGGCTAAGGAGCCTGGGAGGCATTTGACTTTCTTCTCTCCTTTGAACTGTGTTCCCAAGTTGGTGTCTCTGATGATGGAATCTCCAAGTAGTAATAGTTTTCTGTTTGGTGAGTTTTTCATATTTGGTGCTTTAGCAGGAGATTGGGCATTGACTGACTCCTCTAAGGGCCGTTCAGTTTCTTTGGATAGGGCATCCTTATTAACCAAGGCAGAGAATGCATTATGCAGGGCTATCTCTTGGTGCATAGGATGTCTCTGTGTCACAGAGCGCAATCTACCCGAACCCACTGTGATCCATTTGTTCCTGGTGTGTTTGACTCTTTGTGGGAGCGGTGGTGGACTTTGTTCAGTCTGTATCCTAGAAAAGGTGCGCTTCATTGCAGTCAGTTCTTCCCTCAGTAGAGACAATTCTTTATGCATGGCAGCCAGGTCTTCTCATAGTAGAGTCAATTCATTATACATGGCAGATGACCTTCGGCACATAGGATATGCTCTTAGGCTCCAAATGATTCTTCTTGGAATGAAAGTACCGCAGATATTGCATTGAATACAAGACATGCTGGTTAAGAGAATGTGGGCGTATCCCAAGCTATTGGCCACTATATAGGCAATGCAGCCCCAGGGGTGGGTGGGGTGAGGGGGTAGGGTGGGCGGGAACCCAAGTGCCCCAGTAGGCTTATATCTGAACTGTGGGCACACTCAGAAACTGTTAAGGCTACACAAGGAAATCAAGCAGTTTGACTATCACCAAACGTAACGTAGGACCAGCAATTAACAATTTTCCCAATACCTAAAGTTTAACCAACCCTTAGTATTCTATATTTGCAATAACAACCAGCAGAGATAGAAAGGAATAAGCTTATCTGTGTCTTGTGGAGCTCTGGCCTTTCAGACTGGCTGTGACCAGTATGTGAAGCCAGGTGTCTGATGATCTAAAGTAGCCCCTCCCTGGAAGATGCCTTTCAAGCAGACAATGAACCAGAATTACCCAAAATATACCTTTGTAGGTCTATCAGCCCCTTGTGCAAAGGCCTCTGTTGGTCCCTTGCGAACCAAGTATTTCTATACCAAGTAGCTGATTTTCCTTACAAGTGTCCCTGCCCCAGTAGACTTATGCCTGAACTGTGGGCACACTCAGAAACTGTTAAGGCTACACAAGGAAATGAAGCAATTTGACTATCCCCAAACGTAATGTAGGACCAGCAATTAGCAATTTTCCCAATACCTAAAGTTTAACCAACCCTTAGTATTCTATATTTGCAATAAAAAACAGCAGAGATAGAAAGGAATAAGCTTATCTGTGTCTTGTGCAGCTCTGGCCTTTCAGTTTGTGATGAGTGTTTAGTTGTTGAGCTGATGATGGGAGGGGGGGGGGTAGTGAAGTGGAGGGTGAATAAGTATGTTTTGAGTAGTTTTCGGAAGGTTAGGAGGTCTATAGTGTTTCTAATATTTGTCTGGGAGGGAGTTCCAGGTGGTTGTGGCATAGTATTCAAAGGCTTTGGCTGAGGCTAGTTTAGTACTCTTTATGGATCCCTCCTCCCCTATTCTTATTCTTGGCGATTTCAACATTCACATTGACAACCCCTCCGACCCCCATGCCTCTAAGTTCCTCCCTCTTTCCTCCTCGTTTGACCTCCAACTTTACCCCACTGCTCCCACACACCTACACGGCCATTGCCTTGACCTAATACTCTTCTCCAATTCCTCTCCCTCAAACGTCCGCAAATCAATCCTTCCCTCATCTGACCATCACCTCTTAACATTTACTCTTCAGCTTCCGCTGTCCCAACCTCGTCCTGTCTCCTCTGACCTATTTAGAAACCTTAATAATATCGATCCCCTGACTCTCTCCTCCACCATTTCTCCATCTCTTTCCTCCATTTTATCATCCAAGTCCATCGACGAGGCACTATCCTCATGCAATGTTACACTATCCTAAGCCCTTGACACTCTTGCCCCCCCCCCCACCCCACATCCTGTAAAACGATCTACTCCCCAACCCTGGCTTTCACCCACAATCCGTTACCTATGCATCTGTGCCCGTTCTGCCGAACGAGCTTGGTCCAAATCCCGCTCCCCGGAAGACCTTTTACATTTCAAATTCATGCTTGGCTCCTTTCAGTCAGCCTTGGCACTTACCAAACAAGATTACTACATCCATCTGACCAACTCCCTTGCCTCCGATCCTCATCGTCTCTTTAATACCCTCAATTCTCTCCTCAAGGTTCCCCCGCCCCCAATCCCACCCTCCCTTTCTGCCCAAACCCTTGCTGACTACTTTCACGATAAAATCCACAAAATTACCCGCCAATTCCCTACCCCCTCATTTACCTCCCCTCCTCCCCAACTCTCCTCAGCCATCCATCCCCCCATCTCCCCCATCCATACTCCCCACACCACCCTCTCCTCCTTCCCTCCGATCTCTGAAGAAGAACTGATCCATACTCCCCCTGCCACCCTCTCCTCCTTCCCTCCAATCTCTGAAGAAGAAACCGCACTCCTTCTTTCCTCCTCCAAACCCACCACCTATTCATCAGACCCTATCCCCACCCATCTCCTACGTTCCATCTCCCCCACCATTGTCCCCTCCATCACTCATATCCTTAACCTTTCTCTCTCCACTGCAACTGTCCCAGTTGACTTCAAACATGCTGTTGTCACACCCCTCCTCAAGAAACCCTCACTTCATCCCACATGCCTTTCCAACTATCAACCCATTTCCCTCCTTCCCTTCATATCCAAACTATTAGAATGAGCAGTCCACCATCGCTGCCTCGACTTCCTCACCTCCCAGGCCCTCCTGGACCCACTGCAATCTGGCTTCCGTCCCCTACACTCCACTGAAACGGCACTCACAAAAGTCACCAATGACCTGTTCCTGGCTAAATCTATTCTATCCTCATCCTTCTTGACCTTTCTGCTGCCTTTGACACCGTTGACCACAACCTTCTCCTCACCACCTTCTCCTTGCTTGGCTTCAAAGACTCCGTGCTATCCTGGTTCTCCTCCTACCTCTCCCATCGCTCATTCAGTGTATGTTCTGGCGGCTCCTCCTCCTCCCCTACCCCGCTCCAGGTAGGAGTACCTCAGGGATCTGTCTTGGGCCCCCTCCTTTTCTCTCTCTATACCCAAGGCCTTGGAGCGCTTATCTCTTCCCATGGCTTTCAGTACCATCTCTATGCCGACGACTCCCAAATTTACCTCTCTGGCAACCCAGTCCAAGATCTCTGCCTGTCTTTCGGAAATTGCTGCCTGGATGTCTCATTGCTGATTGAAACTGAACATGGCCAAGACTGAACTCTTTGTCTTTCCACCCAACTCCTCCCCCCACTTCCCCCTTTCTCAGTCCAGGTGGATGGATCTACTATCCTTCCTGTTCCCTTGGCCCGCAATCTAGGGGTTATCTTTGACACCTCTCTCTCCTTCTCCACTCATATCCAGCTTGTAGCTAAGACCTGCTGCTTCTTTCTCTACAACATCAGCAAAATCCGCCCCTTCCTCTCTGAACACACTACCAAAACGCTTGTCCACTCCTTAATCTCCTCTCGCCTCGACTACCTATTCTTCGCTAGTCTCCCCGTGAGCCACGTCCTTCCCCTTCAATCTATACAAAATCATGCTGCTCGACTAATCTTCTGCCAGCCTCGCCATGCCCACATTACCCCCCTTCTCAAGTCACTTCACTGGTTCCCTGTCCCATTCCGCATCCAATTCAAGCTTCTCCTGCTGACCTATAAATGCATTCACTCCATGGCCCCTCAATACCTCTTATCTCTTATCTCTCCCTACATCCCTGCTCAAAATCTGCGCTCCGCTAACAAATTACTTCTATCAATGTCTTTCACCCACACCGCAAACTCCTGACTGCGCTCCTTTCACCTTGCTGCACCATACACCTGGAACAGCCTACCTGTGCCTGTGCACCTGGCATTCTCCCTGGCCCTTTTCAAATCCAGGTTGAAGACCCACCTCTTCACCATTGCATTCAGATCCTGACTTCCATCCTCATCTTCCCTAACCCCCGTCAACGTTTATGACCAAACTGTACCACACCGTACCTTCCGCAGAACTGACTAATGCTCTGTACTGTTCTAATTAGATTGTAAGCTCCGATGAGCATGACTCAGATGGGCAGGGACTGTCTCTTATATTTATTTATTTTATTTAGCAAGCATTTGTATACCGCTCCTTCCAGCGATCAGAAGCGGATATGATTACATAGAAACAGCTGTCGAATCAAGACAGAAAAATTTTTGTTGTATACATATAGATTCGTAAGGTAAGCACGGCACATAGAAAATTATCTACTTCGTATCTTATGGGGAAAAGAATTTACATATGTACATTTTTTACATAGAGGGTTTTCTGGGTCGCAGGGTAGGGAGTTGCCCCTCAAGTGGATTTATTACAGGTTGAAATGACTTTGAAATAGGTGCGTCTTGAGTTTTTTTCTAAAGTCTGATAGGTCTTTGCTGGCTCGTAGCTCGGGCGGCAGTTGGTTCCATAGTGTCGGTGCTGCGTATGAGAAAACCCTGTTACTAGTGCTGACCTTGACAGATCTTATATCTGTTGGAGTGTGGAGGGTGTTGGAGTTGATGGTTCTCCTGTTTCTGTTGGTGGGTTGCAAGCTGATTAGGGTGGCGAGGAAGGATGGTGCTATGCTGTGTATGAGTTTGAAAGTGGTTGTCAGTATTTTGTATTTTGTGCGAGCTGTTATGGGGAGCCAGTGCAACTCAATTAGTACTGGTGTGATATATGTTGACTACCTCTTGTAGGTTAGCTGTGCAGCGCTGCGTGTGTAGCGCTTTACAAGTGCTAAGTAGTAGAAGTAGTAGTAGTAGTAGGTAGCAGCTTCTGTGCGATATCGGAGCCGCAGCCCCATTGACCTCAATGGGGCCACGGCTCCGATATCGCACGGAAGCCGCTACTGCAAATTAGTAAACATACCCCTTGGTTTGTAAACCACCCTGATCATGTTGAATCTGGCCTAGTAGCAAAAAAAAAAAAAAAAATCAAATTTTAATAAATAAATATATAAATATCTCCTGAAAATTTGGTGCAGATTGCACAGAAAACCAAAAGGTTATTAAGGGGTGCAATTGTACACACTGAATGATTGCATCACCCTCAGAATTCCTTATCATTCTCCTCATCTACCCCTGGACATGTGGCAAAAGTATGTGGATCAGATATAGTATTGATGCGAAGGTCATTAAAGGATGACAATTGTGTATGTGTATTAAGGGAATATGTAAATCTGGTTAAAAACACTTATGTCTGATTCCTACTGGATCCTTACTATGCCTACATCCTGATGATTTGATGTTGATAACTCACTAAATAGTTATTAGTGAGAATGGATAGACAGGCAGACACTCAGATGCATACAGTATCATGGACAACACTTTAAATATTTTAAGCTCATTTATTTCAAGTACTTTTCAACACTAAACCCTAGGCATACTTATGGAGGTCATTCAGTTCTATTAAAGAATGTTCCAAGAGGAAGTTTCCCATGCTTTAATTAAAACTTGGACAAACAAAAGTCTACTATAAAAAAACATCTCAACAAATATTAAAATATCCTACAAAGTGTTCTAAAACCCCACTGATGTTATAAAATAACTGCCATTATTTAGCACATACTAATCTTTGCTTGATGACACCTAAATTCCACTCTTTGCCCAATGTTTATAATTTATTGAGCATGCCCAACAAACATTTAAGAAGCCACAACCGGTATACGATGATTCGAAACCTTAGATGTCTTCAGGATACTTTACTTCTTTGTAGTTTCAATTTTCCTCACAAGTATTCCCTTTACAACCCAAAATTAAGGGTTTTTTTGTCACTTCCTGGGTTTCATATGCATTATTGAGAAATAGCGTGCACTATTAAACCATAGTGGGCTGCCCTCATATGGAGGCGAGCATAAGGAACCACATGCAATGTGGATGCCATGTGGCCTAGCAACTGTAACATTTCCCGAGCAGTGAGGTGAGGTTTTAGCACTGCTTGGGAAGCTAACTGCACAATGCGAAGGCAGTGGGGCTGTGGAAGGTAGGCTCTTGTCTGTCTGGTATCCAGCAGAGTTCCTATAAACTCTAGGGACTGAGTGGGAGCAAGGTTGGATTTTGGGAAGTTTATGACAAGTCCCAAATACTGAAGGATGCGCATTGTGCGAGAGAGGGCAACCCTGGTCTCTGGCTCTGAAGGGGCTCGAATGAGCCAGTCATCTAAGTAAGCGAAGACGAATATTCCTAGAGTGCGGAGAAATGCTGCCACCACAGCCATGCATTTTGTGAACACCCTTGGAGCAGAGGCCAGGCCAAAAGAAGAACCCTGTATTGGTAGTGCTTCCCTTGAAACAGAAAGCGAAGGAACTTTCAGTGAGTTGGATGGATGAGAACATGAGTATACGCATCCTTGAGATCTAGAGAACAAAGCCAATCCTGACTCTGTAGGTATGGCAGCAGAGTTCCTGGAGAAATCATTTTGAACTTCTCTTTGAACAGGAATTTGTTCAATTCTCTGAGGTCTAAAATGGGTCTGTGTCCTCCTGTTTTCTTTGGAATAAGGAAATAGGGGGAGCAAAACCCTGTACCCCATTGGGGAATGGGTACCTCTTCTATTGCCCCTTGAGCAAGGAGCACAGCGACCTCTTGCCCTAACTGGTCGCTGAGAGAGGTCTGAGAATTGAACTGTCTTACGATTTTAGGAGGGGGCATGCTGAGGAAATGAAGCTTGTACCCCTCTCTTACAATAGACAGAGTCCAATTTTCTGCTGTTATCTGACCCCATCTGGGGGCAAAATGATATAACCTTCCTGGGATGGTGGAGGGTTCTGGGCCATTCAGTGCCAGGAAGGCAAAGTTCTCTAGATAGGAGTCAAAGCCCCTGTGGAGGCTGAGTCTGCTGAGCCGGTTGAGGCTTAGCTGCTTTTGTCTTTCTTTGTCTAGGTTGTTGCTGCTGTCCCTTTTGGACAGACTGACCTAAACGATGCCCCTGCTGGGTATAGGAGGGATAAAACTTCTTCTTCTTACTGAAGAATGGTTTCTTATAGGATTTTTTTCCTCGCAGGATCAGCTGTAGATTTAGACAATTTATCTAAAGTGATACTGTCAGCATCTATCTCATTAACTTTTTCCTGCCAATTCTTGCCAAAGAGATTCTCTCCTGTGCAAGGAATATTCCCTAGTTTATCCTGTACCCAAATTTCCAAGTCAGATGCCTGGAGCCAGGCAATCCTACGTGCACCTACGGCAATGGCAGAGGTCCTGCTTATGCACTCAAAGCAGTCAAAGGCTGCACGATTCACAAACTTGGAAACATCCTGGGCATATTTGACAAGGGCGAGGTAATCTTGCCTCTTATCATCAGGAAGGAGAGGGCTCATAAGCTCTAAATCTCCTGTGACCTCCTTAAGGAACATTCCCATATATAAGATATAGGAACTGATCCTAGCAGAAAGCATGGAAGCCTGGAAGGTCCGACATCCAAAGGCGTCAAGAATCCTACACTCACGTCCTGGAGGATTAGATGCATGCCTTTTTGCACTCTTTATCCTTCTCATAGCTGATTCCACCACTATGGAATGGTGTGGTAATTGAGTCTTCTGAAACCCAGGACAAGGAGGAACTTGATACATGGTGTCGAGTCTTCGAGAGTGAGGAGAGGTGGTTAGAGGTGTTTCCCACATCCTTAACATGAGATCATGCAAGATCTCATGAATAGGTAAGGTAGCTGCCTCCTTGGGAGCTTTAGGGTATTGCAGGATTTCTAATTCCCTTGCCCTAGGCTCTTTTTCAGGAGCCACTGTGATGGAAAGACCTCGGGCCACATCTCGGATAAAATCTTGAAAGGACATATCCTCTGGTGGAGACATCCTATGCTGAGGAGAAGAGTAATCCTCAGGAAGAAGTACTCTGGTATCGGCAGAGCTTTCAGAGTCTTCAGACTAATCCGAGGATTCAAAGTATCTCCGATCCGGGTGATCGTGCAAGGCACGGTACCGGTACTGATCGAAGTCGGCATCGGAGTGGTCTGGTACCAACTGGTCGATGCCGGATAGACATGCATGACTCGGTCCCTGTAGAATACCTGCCGATTTCGATGCAGTCGTGCCGGCACCGGAGTCGGTGCCAGTACCGGTTGAATTGTCTGAATCGGTTTCAGGGGCATCAAGGCCGTGAGAAGAGCCGCCAGACTGCATTCAATAGCCAAGAATCTTTGGTCTATCGACGCTGCTGATGCTTGGGTATCGGTACCGGATGAAGCAGCCGGTACCCCAGAGCATGGCACCAGTAGTTCTGCCGAGGTTGAAGCCTCGAGAACATCCTGGAGCCTTGTTAGTGTTTTGGAAGCTGAAGCCTCCCGCCGGGGCAATTTTGCCGGTGAAAGTCCCTCAAGGGCAACACCAGAGGCATCTCGATGTCTAGAAGGAGATCTACCCTTTGAGGACCGGCTAGATTTTTGTTTAGTTACCTGAGATCCATGGGAGGAAGACGAAGCCCTGGAAGACGTCGATGCCACGGAAACTGCATCGGAGGGAGAAAGGGTGCTAAGTTTAGCAGCTCGGTTTTGCCGGCCCCTTTTCGACATCATCCCACAGGCAACACACTCAGAAATAGAGTGGTCAGGATCTAAACATTTGAGGCACCACTCATGGGTGTCGGTGACGGAGATGGTACCGCCACACTTAGAACACTTTTTAAAACCCGAAGAAGGTTTTTCCATTTTGAAGGAAAAGGTTGGGCCTAGTGCCCAAAATGGTGCGTGGCACCTGAGGAGAAAATTACTGGAAGGACTCCAGAAGAAAGTTTTGTTTTTTTTTTAAGAAGAAAAGAAAGAAGAGCCAGCAGCACCGGTGTAGCATCGAGGGAAGGCAGACGCGACCACAACAAAGAAGAATAAAAGGGATTTTTTTCTGCAGTGACAGGATATGCGACCTGTGAGCTCCGCGGAAAACGAAGAACTGGAGAGGGACAGTTGGGAAAGGTGGGAAGGCAGCACGCAGACGCGGTGGGATGCTCCCAAAAGCTTTCCTATTGGACACTGGGGAGCGTTCCCGCGCTGGCTTCATCGGTACCGACGATACCCATATGTGAAGACTACATTCCTGCTTGTTCCTGGAGATTACACACTATTCATACATCTTCAAATAGTGCACACTATTGCATAATAGGGCGTACTATGGCTTAGTAGTGTGCACTATTGCTCAATAGTTTGCACTATTTGCCCATAGTATGCACCATTGCTCACTAGCATATACTATTAAGCAATAGTGACAATAGTGATGAAATTTCCGCATTCCCCATTTTGCTTTTGTTTAAAAACAATACTAAACAAAATGGGAAATATCACTGACACTTCCTTATCGTTCCTCCAGTTTAGTCCTCCACCTCTGGGTAGTGCACCTCCTTCTGCAGCTTGGAGACTGGACCAATCAGAATTTGCCATCACTGGATGCAGCCTGCAGGCATTCCCCATCAGCCCCAGTGTGTCCAGTCTCCATGCAGCAGGAGGACCTTGTGAGCCTAGATGCTGGGCTCACTGGAGGAATTGTTAAGGAGTAGGCTAGATAGTTTAAAGGAGATCATTTTCTTTTTTTGTTTTAAAGGCCTGACTGCCAGTTGTTGTTGAGAGGGCAGGTAGCGGCCATTACCAATTACAGAGGTAAAGTGCAGGGCGTAGTGCTTGGGTCGCACAGGGGGATAGTACATTTCTTAGGAGGCAGTCACCCGTTTGCATCCAGCGCGGTGGATTTTTGTTCCGATGTGGGATCTCTCCTTAGTTTTGAGGGCGTTGGAGTCCGTCAGCCGGGGTTCGGTCAAAGCCTTGCTTCTCAAACCTGTGTTTTTGGTGGGCATTTGCGCCAAGGCGCATTCCGCAGCTGCAGGCGCTGTGGTGTAGGGAGCCTTTCCTTCACCCTTCTGCTCAGGACGTGGGGGCTCCGGTTGGTGCCATCCTTTCTATCTCAGGTGTCTTTGTTATTCAGGTGACTTAAGCGCTGTCTCTCGGCCTTCCGGGGGGTAGAAGAGCTCGTTCTGAACGGACCTTGAGTCGATGAAACGTACGGGGACTTCTGAGCCATTCTTTGGCCGTCTCAGGTTCCTTCTGTACGTCGGAGTGTTTGTTCCTGGTGGTTGCGGGCTTCAGGAAGTGTAAGGCTGTGGCGAAGGCCTTCATGTTCGGTTGGATCAAGCAGATGATTGTCGCGGCTTCCGGGGTGCAAGAGGAGCCAACCCCTATGAGGGGTAATGACTGACCCTATTAGAGCGCAAGCATCTTCCTAGGCGGAGCATGGTCTAGTTCCACCGGTGGACATTGGCAAAGCAGCAACTTGTCCGTTGCGGCATACTTTCAGTAAGCTTTACCGGCGGGCGATGCTGGCGGTGGGGGATGCCTGCATTGGATCAGCATTTTGACGTGCCGGCTGGCAGGGTCCCTCCCGTTGGTACTGCTCTGTTACATCCCAGAGGTGGAGGACTAAACTGGAGGAACGATAAGGAAATAGCGATTACACTTACCTGGTAATTGTAGTTCCTTGAGTGACAACAGTTTAGTCCTCATTCCCGCCCGCACTGGTCTATGTGTCTCGGCACGCAATCGGTCCTGAAGGGCGGTACTACAGGTGAGTATTGTGACCTGAACACCGGTTTTTCTAGTTCTTGCTAACTTTTTCTTCTATCGCTGACTTCTTTTTTTAGTTGGCTCTTCAGGAGAGCGATTTCGTTGTCAGAATCTTTTCCTTTTTATCTTCAAGGAAGGTTTCTGTTTTGTGTACACTTTCACTTGTCCAACCGGTCAGCTGTTTATTTCTTGTTCTCTTGAGTCTGCTTTATCAATAGGTCACTGGGGCTGATGGGGAATGCCTGCAGGCTGCATCCAGTGATGGCAAATTCTGATTGGTCCAGTCTCCAAGCTGCAGGAGGAGGTGCACTACCCAGAGGTAGAGGACTAAACTGTCGTCACTCAAGAAACTACAATTACCAGGTAAGTGTAATCGCTATTTCCTGTTTCTTTTCAAACTAATGCACATACCTACTTACATACAAAAAATTATATTCAAGTTCTAGTGGCACCTGTGTAACAGCAACACAGACTCCCTCCACTGCCAACACTCTGTGAAGTTACACAAGACCCTCCAAAAAGCTAATTAAGAACTTTGCCATACCATATTAGCACTAAAACTCAGCCCTCAAGGAACAACAACCTGATCAATGGAAAGGCAACATTGCAGACAGTACACTGAAACCTAGAACTATCTATAAGGAAAACAGAACAGGATGGACTTCTACGGAGAACCTCACCTTGACCACACATGCAAACCAGGCAGACAGACATAACGTCACCAAATGTCAAATAAAGGAATGTTTTTTAAAGTTCACATATTTTATAATGATTTGTGTTTTTGATTGCTGTTGGGAATGGTGGGCTGGTCCATAAAAAATGTTAAATAAATATAGAGGAACTCACAGACAAAACCTGAAATGGAAAGCTTGAGAAACCAAACTCAGGAGAAAAGAAACCACACCGGAACCCATTATGCTGAGCAAAATACAAAGATAAAATAAATGCACATTCCCAGAGCTTTTATTCCTCTCATTAAAAGTTTAAACAAAAAACATTTTTTCTACCTTTACTGTCTGATAATTTTTTTTCTAGTTGGACTGGCCGTAGTCTTTCCACTTTCCCTTTGTCTGTCTTTTCCTAAGTCCTTTTCCAGAGTTTCTTTTCTATTTTCTCTTTCTTCTTTCGCCATCTTATTTCCTCTTCCCCTTCATCTCTCTCTGACACTGGCTTCTTTCATGTTCATCTTTTTTCTTCATATTTCTTATCTGCCTCTCATTTTACTCACAGATAGATTTTACCCCTCTATCTTTCCTTTTCTTATCCTCCAGTCATCAATGATACCTTCACCGGCCCTAACTCCTTCCATCACTCATTCCCTCACTAGTCTCAAGCCCATTCTTCTGTCTTTTATCCTCATTCAGACTCCAATTATCTCTCTTTTACCACTTCTTTAGCCCTATTTCCAGCCTCTCACCTCTTTTAGAGACCCATTCTTTTCTTCTCGAATACCCATCTACGGACACCCCCCCCTCCCCAACACACGTATCCCTTTTCATTGCCTCTCAACATCTCTGTAGCCCTCCAGGTCTTTGATGAAACATCTGAAGTCCTTCCCACCCTTCATCGCTCTTCTCTTACACCAAGCTCATGTCTTCATTCATACCTCCCAGCCCATCTAGTATACCATCACTCATATTTATCCAATTGTCAGGTCTATACTGTCCCTCCAAATTCCCTCAGTCTTTGAGTCCCCACCTTCTCTCAGGCCCACATTTCTTGATATGCCCTCCTCCCAGCTCTACCTCCACATCTCTCTATCCACTCTGAGTCCCTGCTTTCTCCCTTTATCAGCAAATCTCCCTTCTTTCCTTGCTCTCCCCATCCCAAGTCCTATCCTTTCTCCGTTCTTTCCACCAGTCCTTGATTCTCTGCTGCCCCTGCCCTCTCCCATCACCAATCCTTGTGGAGGATTCACTAGTACAGGCAACTAGTGTGCAGGATTCACTAGTACAGGCAACTAGTACAGGAGGGAAAGCAGTGGCAGAACATGCAGGGAAGCACTGCAGCTAGCCACATAGACAGATCCAACACCCTGATCTTTATCTCCTCTCACTCTCTTTCCGCCCTCTCCACAGCAACATAAACAGCTGTCTTAACTGACTGCCGTTCATGTCTATATATGCACTAGATAGTTGTGAGAGGGCTGCTGATGTTGTGTTGTGTTGAGGTATGAGGAGATAGGGCCTCTGTGCTTCATCCAGTATTGGCCACATAGCTAGAGTTGGAGCCAGCAGAGTACGGGGGGGGGGGGGGGGAGAGGGGGGGGGAGAGGGGTCCATTCACCCCTCCCCCTTTCCGGTGCCCATTGCTACCACTGGCACTCCTCGCCAGGACCTGCAGCAGTGGCAATGGCTGCAAACAGCCCCATGGTGCTCACCTTAAAACTTCTGCACAATGGGGCTGTTTGCTTCCAGCCTCACTGATGTCTGATGCTGACTTTGCAAACAGGAAGTCAGCATCAGGAAGTCCAAGGTCCCCTACACTCCTGCCCCCTTCTTCAGTGCTTTCAAAGTGGCGCTGATCTCGTGGTGTTGCCTCCAGATGATAAGGTGTTGATGTCTTATCGACTTCTTTATGCAGTGGCTGCTTCTGATTGCCAGGTCTTTTACCGCTCTAATTCTTCTTCCCCTCTCCTCTTCCAAGTAAAATGCAAATATCGCAGAAAATTGCCTGTTTTACCTGCATTTTGACCACGTTGGCTATCACTGTGGCACCATGGCACTGTGTTAGTGCTGCAGTGACAATGCATTTTAGTTAACATCTCTCTATGTGTCCTCATGTATGCAAATGTTTTAAGTATTAAGGCGATTTCTACATTCTATTTTTCTTTTCTAGCAACTAGTTATGACAATTTGGATTTAAAGATATGTTTTTTTTTATTAAGTTTATTTTCCATTTTCCACACAACAGTACAGTAAAAACAATACATTCCTACAATCTTATACTACTAATCCCTTTTTATCCTTACCCCTCTTCCCTTCCCTACCCCCAACTAAACCCTCCTCTCCCCTTCCCCCCCCCCCCATCTCCTTGTGGCTTCCTTATCACCTATTCCTGTCAAAAAGAGAAAATAAAGGAAAAATAAACGGTGTAACCCTTGTCAACTTAATAATGCCCATTTATTTTGCTCTTGCAACAAATTCTTCCAGGTATCGCCATTTGTTTATACCTGGCTTTCCCATTAGACACTGCTTCACGGGCTCAACTCGAGCACGTTTATTAGCTCTTAAAAAACTACATTTATCTTGCTCTTTCTCAAAACTTATATACATACATAATAAATTCCACCAGTGCTGGTCATCCAGCTTGGATGAATCCTTCCAACAACTGAAAATCAATTTTAAAGTTATTGCCATCAGAAAATTAAAAAGCTGCATTTTATCTTTAGTTAGAGATAGCGTCTTATCTATTGAGCGCATGATAACTGTTTGCCATTTTAGTTGATCCTGAAATCATAGAATTTGTTGAATCTTGTCCCATACTCTGATCCCAAAAAATTGAACATGAGGGCAATCAAACTACATATGTTTTAATGTACCCGGTATTTTATTACATGTCCAACAAGCGTTCTTTGTTTTCGTATCTCATTATTAAACGCTGATTATAAGCTTTATGACTCCATCCTGGCCCATAGGTTCTAACTGGTCAAAGGCCATCTCTGCGTCTAGGGATAGGCCCGTTACCGGATTGTCCAGAGTTTCTGCTACCATTAATAAATTTAACAGGAGCTGCGCGTTGTCCGATGTTGCTCTTCCCATTATAAAGCCACATTGATAAGGGTGGATAAGATCTGAAACTACTTTTGATAATCTACGGGCCAGGATGGAGTCATAAAGCTTATAATCAGCGTTTAATAATGAGATTGGCCAATAATTCTCCACTTTTTGTGGGTCTCTACCAGGCTTGGGTATTACTACTATTGTTGCATCGTTAAACGAGCCTACTGCAGGCAATTGAGCATTCAGAAGATTGTAGTATTCCAACATATATGGAATTAGCTCGCTCTCAAAGACTTGATAAAATTCACAAGGAATTCCGTGAGGGCCTACCGCTTTCCTGGTTTTCCCTGCTTTTATAGCATCTCTGATCTCAGTGGCCGTTACAGCGCTGTCTAATTCCAAAGCTTGCGAATCAGTGAGAGTAGGATGTGTAATATGCCCAAGCAGTGTCTGGAAGTCTTCTGCACTCATTTTGTCTTCTGAGGTATATAACCGCATAGAAACACCGCAGGGCCTCTACTATATCTGAACTCTTTGTTAAAATTGCTTGCTTATCCCCTTTAATTACCTCTATTCTAGACTTTGCCACGTGGGGTTTTAAAGTATTTGCTCACAGACTTCCAGCCTTGTTATTTTCCACATAAAATCTAGACTGCTGATGAGATAGCGATTGTACGGCTTCCATACTTAACATTTGGTTATATTGAAATCTCAACCTTTGCAAACGACGCAGACTACCTGGCTGAGATCTGGAAATCAGCAGCCTTTCTCCTGCTTTAATTTGCGAGTCTAAAGCTATTAATTTAAAAGGGCTCTGTTGAAGAAAAAACTAGGTTTGAAGTCATACTTTTCCCCAACCGAAAGGGAGAAAGTTATAGCCGCATGATCAGAGATTTGGGTGGGATTTATGTCCGCTTTCGTAACCGAGGAGATTAAGGTTTTGAGGATGAGAAAATAATCTATCCATGAATGTGACTTATGGGGAAGGGAGAAAAACGTGTAGTCCCTATCGTTAGGATGTTTTAGCCTCCAAATATCTGAAAGTCCGACTTCCTGCATTATAGATAAAACCACCGAAGTGGCGTGCTGGGATCTGTGCGAACGATATGGCATGCAATCTATCAACGGATCTAGAACTAAATTAAAGTCCCCTCCCATAACAAGATCATTTTTAGCTAACACTAGTAGCTCATCCACTACCTTTTGATAAAACAGTACATCATCCGTATTGAGGGCATATATATTTAGTATGGTCAACCTCTTCCCACTTATTTGAAGTAAGACTTAAGACCATCTGCCAGCTAAGTCAGCGTGAGACAACTCTATCACAGGCATCAAGTTTTTCTTAATTAAAATAGCAACTCCATTTTTCTTTTGAACAGCCGCGGAGTGAGCCACTAGCATGAAGTTTCCCATGCCCAATTTTTTAGCTTCCGCTGTCGGTAGCCGCATTTCTTGTAACAGAACCACGTCTGCATGTTCTTTCTTACAGTATAACAAAATCTTTTTATGCTTAATTGGGCTGTTTATGCCCTTCACGTTCAATGAGAGAAACTTAAGAGGGCACATGGGACAAGATAACCAGAGGGTTCAGCATAAACATATTACAATAATACACGGAAAAAGAAATATGTTGTAACAATGTACAAATGCAAACAGCTACTTTGACAGTTTCCCCAAAACTGAAACCACAAGGAGACACAAAGCTTCCCCAACTAATGGGTTGACACGGGTGAGACAACATTACCCGATTACCACCTAATCCCTTGAACAGCAGAGCTAGCTTTCCCCCCTAAACTTTGAACATATTATTGTTTCAAAACATACCCAATATATTTTGTTACCCCCGCTTCCAAGACTGACAACAAAACTGACTCTTCCTAATCACACAACAACAACTATATGGCATTGTCACCCAGAGTCCTTTAACATCCTTCCACGATTCTTTCCTTCTTCCCTCAGGCTGGGCACTGTAACTTTTAATTCCAATGGTAGTAGATGACTACAACTTCTTATATCCTCTCAGCTCATCCTTAAAGCCTCATTTTCCTCCACGAAAGCCCGTAGTATGGCCGGGTCATCAAACGTGCGCGTTTGATTATGTAAGTTGACCTGGAGCCTGGCTGGAAAAAGGAGACCATAACGGGCCTCTAGAAGATGCAGCCTGGGACGAAAAGCAAGCAATTGCTTTCTTCTTTCAATGGTCGCTTTATGAAAGTCAGGAAAAAAAGCCACCTTTTGCCCATCCGATCTGGCGGCTGCCAGGATCTGCGTTGCTTGAGAGTGTCTGAGGATGCACATAATAATTGGGCGTGGCTGCCTTACGTTGGGACCCGGATGCGTTGGAATCTTATGGGCCCTTTCAATCTCAAACAGCGCCTCAAAGGTAATTCTCAGCAACTTTGGAACCATCGAAATTAAGTAAGATATCATGTTTGAAACCTCCGCTCCTTCTGGGATGCCAATAATTCTCACGTTATTTCTTCTCGTTCTATTATTTAAGTCTTCTAAGGTCCGTTCCAATTGTGTTATCCTCTTGGAACTAGCAGAAACTTGTTTCAGCCTCTCCTCATGCGCTGCAACTTTACCCTCTAGGCATCTTATATGTTCAGATAGCGTAGCGACTTGGGCTTTCATTTCCTTCAGCTCGACAATGTCTGCTTGTAGCTCACTGAGCGTTTCTCCATTTGATGCCACCATCTCACGCATGGCTCGGATTTCAGCGAGGACTTCTTGTAACCCTGCTGGGCTCTCCCTTGCGCTCGCCATTTTTTGCGGTGAGGGAGGATCAGATTTAGCTCGTTTGACTCCGGAGCTTGCTGTTGATGTATATTCCAGTCTTGTGGGTTTACCGGTAGACATCTCCTACACCATATAATTCTATAAAACACTGGGTATGCGAGCTCTGTAATGCGGGGGGACAAGAATTCTTCTTAGGATTAGGGTAGCTCAAGCATTAGGCAGCCATCTTGGACCCTGCTGCAGGCACATGTCTAAAGATATGTTTTTTATTGTTTAGTGAAATACGCTTTTAAAAGTGAATTTCCAAAGTAATTTATTACTTTCAGCATAGCCTCTGTTAATACCATTTGATATTGTAAATGTTTTTCCATAATGCACTTTATCTTCTAAATCCTCAATTTCCTAATTCAGATCCAGATTAGTAGGAATATGCATTCATTTGATAGTAAAATGAAAAACACAACAAAAAATTGTTTTGTTTCATTTCACTTCCAACTGAAATGATATAAAGATGTCAACAAAATATTTCATTTTGTTTGTGTTCGAGTCTATGGGTCATTAAAATTTATGAGAAAAACAAAAGCACTGTGGACCCGATATTAAGTGGTGGTGGCTATCCACAATCACAGATCCATAAACCTCAATATACAATGCCGGGACCACATTTGGGCCCTGGCATTGGATATCTGGGTTGCCCGGATTGCTTGGCAGCTAACCAGGCAACAGAGATATTCAACTGCTGCCCAGTTAGCTTCTGTAGTCAAAACTAAGTCAGCCTTTACTGCGCCTGACTTTCTCTGTGTGTTGATAACTCCTGCAGTGGTCCAATATCACTGTTGCCTGGTTATCGACAGGTGCTACCTCGGAATGCCCCCGGTAGTATGCCCTGATGCTAACCAGTTAGCATTGAGGCATGCAGCAGTAGCAGCCATGGATATTCAGCAACACTAACCATGTTAGTGATGCTGAATATCCCAGATAAGAGCGTTAACATGGTTAGCAGGTTAATCCCTTTGAATATCTCCCATGTATGTTTATATTTTCAACCCAGACAGTGAATGATGGGGGAAAGAAGGAAGACCAATCCTTTGCAAGCTGGTTTACAACCAGCCAATCTCAATGTCTTAAAATGAAATTGAGATGAAACGACATTGGCCTTTTTATTTATTTATTTAGACAGATTTGTATGCCACCTTATCCTTCAATCAAGGTGGTCACTTCACGTCACATTACAGTTGGAGGGTTACATTTAACATTAGGGTACGTGTAAACATTTAGACAGTACAATTACATAACAGCATTTAGACAGTACAATTAAAGGTAACATTTAATATTAGGGTATTTAATAACGTGGTATGATAAACTTGTGGGTGTGGATAGGATGGTGCATACTTAGTTGGCAGCGTAAATAGTATTTGAGTTTGGGTATGGGGTCTTGCCTGGATGCTCATATGTTTCTATAAATAGAAATGTTTTGAGGTCTTTGCGGAATTCTGTGAGGTCATCTAATGCTCTCAGGCTCGTTGGGAGGGAGTTCCATAGTGTGGATACCAGTAGTGATAGTGTTCTTTTTGAAGTTGTTTGTTTGGTTTTCTGATAGCCTGCAGGTGTACCGATCATGTTGTCGTTATTGGCTCTTCTTGGTCTATTGCTGATATCCCCTGTTATAATGTTTTGGAGTGTGTCCGCTGAGAGATGGTGAATGACTTTGAAGATTATCATGATTGTTTTGTATTTAGCTCTTGTCACCATTGGGAGCCAGTGCAGTTGCTGTAGGACGGGAGTGATGTGCTCGGTCCTTGGTGTGTCTGTAATGATGCGTGCTGTGGTGTTTTGTACCATCTGTAGTGGGTGGAGTGTCTGCTGAGGTAGGCCTTGATATAGTGAGCTTCCGTAATCAAGCAGAGGAGTAATGAGTGCTTGGCACACTGTGCGGAAGTGGTCCTGATGGAGCATTGGTTTGATTTGTCTAAAGTTTTTCAATCGTTGATAGGCCTTGTTTGCGGTTTTGGTGATGTGGGATTTCAGGTTTAGAGCTCTGTCTAGTGTGATGCCCAGATATTTAACTTCTTCTTTGACTACTATGTGTTTGTCTAGGATGCTGATAGTTTGTGGAGGTATGAAGGTGGGGTTCCTGCTGAGGAACATTGCCTCTGTTTTATCGTAGTTGATCGTTAAGTTGTTGGCTATGAGCCAGTCATTCATGTCTTCGAGGCATTTGGTTATTGTTGTGGTATTTAGTGCTAGTAGGTTGATTGGAGCATATATCATGATGTCGTCAGCATAGATGTGATAGTGAAGTTTGTGGTGCTTGATGATGTTGCATATGGGTTGTATGTAGATGTTAAAGAGCATTGATGATAGGGCTGAGCCTTGAGGTATTCCCTGCGTGACAGGGAATTGTAATGATTTCTTTTGGTTGCATTTGACTTGTTGCGTTCGCCCTTCCAAGTATGATGTAAACCACTTCAGGGCATTCTTACATAGTCCTGTCTGTTGTAAGCGTTGCAATAGCTTGGTGTGTGACACAGTGTCGAAGGCCGCCATTGAACACTAGCAGGATGCCATTTTTTATGTCGTCCATGCCTCTTAGGAGGTTGTCAAAGAGGGAGGTTAGTAGTGTTTCCATGCCGTGTTGGGGCTTAAACCCATGCTAATGTATGTCCAGTGGGGCATTTATATCAATATGGTCCTGAAGTTGCCTTTGCACTGCCTTTTCCACGATTTTCGCAAGGAATGGAAGGCTGGAGATGGGACGGTATGATTTTGGTTCGGAGGGGCTCAGATTGCTACTTTTAAGTATTGGTCGTATCATTACATGCTTTAGGGGTTGCGGCATGTATCCTTGTTGGAGTGAATCTTTGACGATTTTTTGAATGTGATGAGAGAGTTGGCTTTTTGTAGCTTTGAGCCACGTCACTGGGCATGGGTCTGATGGTGATGTTGTTGTGTTTAGTCCAGATATAATGTCTTCTACTTGCTGCTTTGTTGGTATGTTGAAGCTCTCCCATGTTTGATGTTTTTTTTATCGTGTGATCGTTTGTTTGTGGTGTGGTAGAGCATGTTTGGCTAGTGTTTTTGACTTCATGTATTCTGCATATTTTTGTGGGTCAAGATGGTGGGTGCTTTGTTGCGTGTCATCCTTGGTGAGCTTTTGGACAATGCTAAAGAGTTCTCTTGGTCTATTAGTAGCTTTCATGATTAGGTTAGGTTGGAATGGTGTTGCTGTCTATACTCATTTATTAGATTGTTATATTCTCGTTGTTTGTCTCTGTATTGAGTTAGGAGGTTGTGTGATTTGTTCCGTCTCCATTTTCTTTCCAGTCTTCTGAGTGTGTGCTTTGCAACTCTGATTTCATGTGAGTACCATGGGGCATTGGATCTCTTGCGTGTTTGTGGTTCTTTGGTAGCTGGGGCAGATGCTGCGTTGGATATTATTGTGTTCCATTCTTTTATGTTTAGGTCCAGGGTGGCATGTTCCTGTTGAAGTTGTGGAGTGATTTTGTTTATGAATGAGTCTCTGTTTAATGTTTTGAACCGTTTAGTTATTCTTTCATCTTCTTTGCGTTGGGTGGGGTTATTCAGGGTCATGGTGAATTCAATCACATGGTGGTCTGACCAGGGGACTGGTGTGATTATTGGTTTTGTGGTCTTGTTCTGTTCCACTAATTGCATTGGCATGAAGACCATGTCCGGCATTGTACCATGCTGGTGCGTTAGGGCATTAATTGTCTGGCAGTAATTTAATGACTCCATGGCTTTTACGGACGTTGCGGTTTCTCTGGTGGGTGCGGATGTTAGGTTGTAGTCTCCTAGTGCAATGAGATGTTTGTGTCGTCTGTTATGTGCGCATATCATTTTGATTACTGTGGATAGGTGTTCAGTCGTGGTTCCAGGTGGTCTGTATGTGAGGGAGATGCTTAGGTACTTGTTGGCTATAGTGAGTGTGTTAGATTCAATTGTGTTAGTGGTGGCGATTGTTTTGAATCTGTATTCTTTTTTGGTAAGTATTAATACTCCTCCTCCTCTCCTTTGTGCTCTGATGCAGTTAAATGCCGAGTATCCTGTTGGTGTTACTTGGTTTAATATGACCTGGTCCGAGTTGTCTAGCCAGGTCTCGGTGATGTATATTATATCAAGCTTCTTGTCGTGGATTAGGTCAAGGATAGTATTTGGTTTGTTCCTGATAGATCTAGCGTTTAGAAGAGCACACCTGATGTTTGTTGTTATGATTGGGTTTGTATGTTCGTTATTTGTGTGATGTGTGGGTGTATTACGTGTGGCATTGTATAGTTTGTGGGCTGTATGCTTTGGTTGTTGGCGTTCTATGGATAGGCGTGATGTTGGTGTGCATCTGGGTTGGGTGGTATGTGGGTTAAACAAGAGGATTTGCTCGTTGAGTCTGATACTGTGTGTGCAGGGTGCGAACATATGTAGGAGTGTGAGGTAGACCATGAGGTAGTGGGTAGTGGCGTGCATTTTGTGATTTGTATTTTCCTGACCTGGGATTGGGCTTGTGGTTTACTGACCTGTGCTCAACTTGAGTTGGGTCATATAGATGTAATTCTGTGGGTCCTATATGTGTAATTCTGCATTGGTATTGGTGTCTATACTCTGTGTGTTGTGTTACTTGTGGTTGGTTAGTAGTCTAGCTACGAGGTAGTAATGGGGTTACTAGAGTTAATAGGCTATGCCGCGTGTGTTGTTTTACAATGCAAACAGTGCAAACAATGGGTAGTATGATCTATGCAATTAATCTACAAGCAATGGATTGTCCAGGCAAAGTAGCAGCACTAATCTACAAGCAGTGGATTGTCCAGGCAAAGTAGCAGCATTAATCTACAAGCAGTGGATTGTCCAGACAAAGTAGCAGCATTAGTCTACAAGCAGTGGATTGTCCAGGCAAAGAAGCAGTACTAGTCTACAAGCAGTGGATTGTCCAGACAAAGTAGCAGCATTAATCTGCAAGCAATGAATCGGCCAGAAAAAGTAGCAGCATTAATCTGCAAGCAATGAATCGTCCAGGCACAGTAGGAGGATTAATCTGCAAGCAATGAATCGTCCAGACACAGTAGGAGGATTAACTTACAGGTAATGGATTGTCCAGGTAAGGGAGCAGTATTCGCGCTGGGGAAGAATGATACGATGTGCGTGGAGAAGGGCCCAGGACGTGGATCTTTGGCCGCTACTTGGTCCGCGCCTAAGGGCCATGCCTATGGCGCTTGCTTTAATTGGCCGCCGGCCGGAAGCTGCGGCTCACCTCCAGCTCCACCCCGATCGCGTTCAGGGGAGCTTGGTCTGAGGCGGGTGGTCTTCTTCGCACCCGATGGCGCTTGCTTTAATCGGCCGCTGGCCGGAAGCTGCAGCTCACCTCCAGCTCCACCCCAATCGCGTTCGGGGGAGCTTGGTCTGAGGCGGGGGTCTTCTTTGCGCCCGATGGCGCTTGTTTTGCAGATGACACAAAGAATTGCAACAGAGACAATGCTACAGAGGGAGTAGAGGACCCCATAGAGCACAATCAACAAGCAGAATGGTTACCCTGTATACGGGAGCATTTAGAAAAGCAAACAACAAACCTATGGAATGGCCTGTAGTAACAACAAAACAGCTAGAAAGCAGGTTAAAATGAGCTTCAAACTGGAAGAGTCATGGCTGAGATGGATTGACCAACTTTTGGCTCAAAAAGTTACCATCATTTTACCAAAACCTGGTAAACTGCAAAAACCAATTGATCAAACAGCTGGACTTAACACCACAATGACTTATAAGAGGAAGAACATTTCTTCTTTCCAAAGGGAAGAATGGTCTAGTGGTTGGGGCAAGTTACCTCAGGCTGGAAGGTCAGGGGTTCAAATCCCACTAGAGGACAGCAACCTTGGGCTGGAAGGACTGGGGTTTCTAGGCCCACAGGTGCTCCTTGTAGTCTTGGGCAAGCCACTTAACCCTCCATTGCCCATGTTCCCTGTAAGTATTAGTGTATGTGCCTCATATTCCCTCATGTTAAATGTATCCTCCAATTGTCTTGTGGCCACTTTGATTGAAGGATAAGGTGGTATACAAAACTGTCTAAATAAAAAATAAAGAGAACCCATGTAATGTTCCCCAAAATTACAGACCAGTAACTTGTCTCTCTACAATCGATAAGCTGTCCACTGCAATAGATCCAGACAGAGTCCAATAACATCATAGCAAAAGTGCAATAAAAGAAGAGCATATGGAACCAAAGACCAGTTAATGTTGAATAGGACTATCATGGCCAGTGCTAAGAAAAGCAGAAATCTCAGTATAGCATGGATTGATTATAAGAAAGCTTTTGACAGTGTCCCACACTCTTGGATAATACATTGCCTTGAAATGTATAAAATAAATCCTAGTTTGAAAGAGTACATTAAAATCACCATGATAGTATGGCTAAGCACACTCTCTTTGAAGTATGATGACAGTCAGTACATCATTCCTAATATCAAGATCCAGCGAGGAATATTTCAGAGAGATTTCCTGTCACTACTTCTGTTTTGGTGCTTCATCCAATGAGTACTTTCATCAACTCTTTGGGATACGGATTTTTCCTGAATATTAAAGAAGGTAACACTGAGATAACATCCCATTTTCTATTGGTAGATGACCTGAAGCTCTACAATTCCATCAACCAGCAATTAGCAGAGCAACTCTGTGTAGCGAACAGCTTTCCTGATGGCATCAGAATGAGTTTTGGCCTTGACATATGTGCTGAGGCAACTTTCATTAGAGGAAAATTGAATACATCTCCCTTGCTGAGGCTGTGACATCAAGGAATTTGAACAGGAAGGCATATATAAATATCTCAGAGTAGTGGAAGGAATGACACTCAAGCAGAAATTACTACAGAAGATTAAAATTGTTTTAACATCACGGAATAAGATAAAAGCCGTTAATCAGCTGTCAGTTCCCGTACTCTGATACTGCTTTGGAATTGTACCCTGGCTTCTTAAAGAACTTGAAAAACTGGATATGCAAACAAGAAAACATCTCCATGCCCATAAGATAATTTACAAGAATCAGTGTATGCTGATACTGTACATTCCTAGAGCTGAAGGAGGGCTAGGGCTCATAGAGATTGATTACACATACAGAGCCACTATAATAGGCCTCCAGGCCTACCTAAAAGCATCATCAGATCCAGTCTCTATTATCAAACTTGGAGAAGCGTTCTGACAACTAGAAGGAATGAGTGAGAATCCACAAGCATACACAGGGAAGGAAGCACCAAGGAATTTGTAAAACAAGAGAAAAAACTCTTCAAAGAATTAAACAGCAAATGAGGAAAAACAAGTGGCAAATGCACAAATATAGTGGGAAATACAGACTCTTACTCCAGGAACCCTCTGTCAATTAAGAATGGACTCATGAATGGTTAAGAAGAGGTGAGATGAAACCAAAGAATGAAAGATTGTAGTCCAGAACAGCGAATTATGGACCAGATGGTTTACAGCGAGTACTGAAAAAGCTGGCTAAACAAACACATACATTAGAAACTCTGTAAACACTACACATCACTTTGCCTGAAAAGCACTGGATTCATGACCCTAAGATAGTTAGAGAATGAAGATAATGAAGATGTTATCATCACTTGGGATACTCCCATTCCAAGAAAGGAAAACCGGATGCAAGGAAGCCAGACATAGTGGTAAAAGCGAAGAACACCAGAATGGCATTGATTATAGAGGTGTCAGTCTCTGCAACTATTCTGTGATTAATCATGATGAGAGGGAGACGGTCTTCAATTACCAAGAAATGCAGTCAGAGACCAAGAAATTAGAAGAATGATCTAATACTTTGCTGTTAAACTTTAATGCAAAGAAGTGCAAAGTGATATATTTGTGGTGCAGAAATACAGAAAAGCAATATAAAATAGGATGCACAAACTGGAGCATAATAAGGAAGAGGTGATAGTGTCCTTGTGTAGGTCATTGTTGAGGCTTCACTTAGAGTACTGTGTTCAGTTTTGGAGGCTGTATCTCACTCAGGATATAAAGAGACTAGAAATGGCCCATAGGAAAGTGACCAAATGAGTGTGTGGTCTGTGTCCGCAAACATAGGAAGGGACATGAAATATATGCACCCTAGAAGAAAGGAGGGGCAGGGATATATGATACATGAAAGATATTAATGAACAAACATTTTTCAAAGAAGGATAAGCTGTAGGATTGGAGATCTTGAAATGAAGCTGTAAGGTGGTAAACTTTAATGCAACAACAGGAAATATTTTTTCACACAAAGGGTGGCGGATGCCTGGCATGCCTTTCTGATGGAAGTGGTGGGGACAATAGTGATGGAATTCAAAGAGGTGTGGAATAACTACAAAAATCCAAATAATTCCAAATGCTTATATATATTTGTTTACTGCCACTGCACACTGAACAGAGGATTTCAACATATGACCCACAGTGACTCCAGAATCCTTTTCTGAGTAGTGACTCCCGATATGGAATTCAGCTGCTGAGAGGAAGAGCTGAAGGGTTTGTCTTGCAAAACACCCATGGGATTTAGCATAGCACTTTTTGAAAAATAGGAAATAATGTTTGCTGCATCCTACCCTGTCCCTGTCAGTGCAGGGTCACTGGGCCGCCTTTTTGACTAGACCTTACTGCACTGTGGGGGCTGCTTACATAAAATTTACACCACAGCCTGTTAGTAACCAACCTCTGTAAATCCTCCACAGTTACCAGAACTGTAATAGTACTTTCCTCTAAATCTTCAGTTCCCAAATCTGATTCTTCAGAATTAGTACATTCTTGAAATATCTGCTGTAGACACTGGTGCTGACACTCTCCGCTGAATATGCTTCTCCTGGCCCTGCACATTACAACAGTGAAGGCAAAGGCAGGCAACGATGCTTTCTACTTTTCATTCAACTCTGAATGTTTAGCTGATTGTTTCCAGCTGTTAAAATAAATCACACTTAATCTTAGCAAGGGGACTGCTTCTGTTGATCCTGTAGCTATCCTTATCTTCATCCTATCAACTGTTGGAAATGTTGGGAATACAAATAAAAACCAGAATTTTATTTGTCTATAAAATCCAGATGTCTAAAAAAAATAACATTTTAGAGTAACAATTATGGAACTAAATGAAAATATAGACATAATAGATATTTTGGAGGCCTCGTGGAAGGAGTACTACTACTGCTACTACTGAGCATTTGTATAGCGCTACAAAACATACATAGAGCTGCACAGACACATGCAAAATATGGTCCCTGCTCATCAGAGCTTACAATCTAGTCAAGACAGGCAACGCAGTAGCTGTAGACATGGGATACATCTAGGGGGAATGGTAAGGAAACACAAAGGACATCAGGTGAGTCAAGATCCAAAAGCGGCAGCCAAGAGGTGAATTTTCAGCCTGGATTTGAAAAGGGTCAGAGAAGGTGCCTGAAGTACAGACTTAGGTGCTTTGTTCCAGGCATAAGGAGCAACAAGGTGAAAGGAGCAAAGTCTGGAGTTAGCAGTAGAAGAGAAAGGCACAGATAGAAGTGATTTGCCATAAGAGTGGAGTTCCCGAGGAGGGGTGTAGGGAGAGATAAGTGAGGAAAGGTAGTGAGGAGCTGCAGAGTGAATGCACTTTTAGGTCAACAGGAGAAGTTTGAACTGGATGCAGAACCAGATAGGGAGCCAATGAAGTGACTTGAGAAGCGGAGTAATATGAGCATGACGAAGCTGGCGGAAGATTAGCTGTGCAGCAGAGTGTTGAACAGATTGAAGAGGAGAGAGTTGATTCAGAGGGAGACCAGCAAGGAGGATAATCAATGGATACTGTGATACCAGTGTACGAATTATATTGAAATTATAAGGAAAATAAAATTAGTGGAAGCATAGTGGTATATATTAAGGGTGGCATAGAATCAATCAATAAAATCCTACAGGAAAAAAAAGTAACATAAATAGAAATTCCATGTGTGATGAAGAGTATAGCAGTGGGTATATACTACTATATGCCTGACCAGGAAGAGGAAATATACAATAAAGTGCTGTTCAGTCAGCTGTCTGGATCTGGATAAATTTAGTACAGCAAAAAAGCTCCTAGAAGCTGGAGATTAGGCATTTATGCACTTCTACAGCTGCCAGAAGGCAGGGCTAAAGTGCAAATGATAGGTAGCATTAGTAGTAGTAAGGGCTTGCCATGCAAAAAGACCAAAGGAGGCAGCACAGCAACCTTTTAAAAAGTAAGTGCCTCAAACTGAAAGGTGGCAAAGGTGGAGGTGGGGGTGACCAGGGGTGAGGGAGGTAGTGCATAGAGGAAGCCTCTATCCCCTCCCCTAGAAGGAGGTAGCATACCGATAGAGCAGTTCTCAACCCAGTCCTTGAGACACACCTATCCAGTCAGGTTTTCAGGATACATGCAATCAGCATACAATGGAGGCAGTTCATGCAAATATCATGCATATTCATTGTAGTTATTCTGAAAACCTGATTAGCTAAGTGTGTCCTGAGTTAAGAACAACTGCCGTAGAGGTAATGATGGATATGTCTGGGGCCAAAAGCAGCACCCATTAAGTTGAGAGTATGAGAAATACCTGTAACCTTTTGGCAGCAGCACCCAAGGACCCAGTGACATGATTCCACAAAATAAAGGAGAGATAGAGGCACTTTAGTGTTAAAGAGGATCAGCATTTTTCAGAATGCCTTCACTGTCAAAAGGCCATCAGTAGGGAAAAGATGGTAGGTCATCTTCCATTTTTTAAAATTTATTTAATATTTTCTATATCACCTTTGGCAATTTCCAGAAAAGCGGTTTACAATAAAATCAATAGGCAACAGAAAAATAAATAACAAATGACACAATAACACAATAACACAAAAAATAATCAAAGTAAACAAACAGGCCATTGGAAACTCTTTAAACACTACATCACTGTGCCTGAAAAGCACTGGGATCATGACCCTAAGAGAATGACAGAGAATGAAGAGATCATGATCACCTGGGACGTTCCCATTCTGACAGGATGCGAGGAAATCCGACATAGTGGTAAATGAGAAAAATATCAGGACGGCATTGATAATAGAGGTGTCGGTTCCGAGTGATTATTTTGTGAATCACGTGGAGCAGCAGAAGATTCTAAAGTACCAAGAAATGCAGTCAGAGACCAAGACCAGACTATAATATCTAGCTTGCAACTACTGACAGGAATGGAGGAAGGAGGAATAGCTTAATGGTTAGAACAACAACCTAGTACTTAAGAGTCAGGGTTTGATTCCTACTGGCCCCTCTTATGACCTTGGACAAGTCAGTATACCTTCCAGTGTCCTGGAAGTAAAGGCCTGGAAATCTACTTCTGGTCATACCTTGCAAAGAAACCCATGGGGTTGCTGGGTTGTCAGGAGTCAGCATTGACTTGATGGCACTTAAACAAACAAACAAACAAACATCAATAATAACAATTAGAATTTTCATGTAATCTGCCAGAACAATTGGTGAGCCCAAGATTAAAGATAGAGCTGAAGCATGAAGTAGTCTGTCTGTGATATACTAGGCTCCTTCTAGAGCTCAGCTGGTAGAGCAAAGTACTGTATGAGGGAAGAGGCGCTGGTTCAACTCTGGCTCAAAGGGAGCTGCTTTTAAGGTTTCCATTCACCCACTAATGTTCTGCCTTGAATCCAAGTTTTGTGGGCAAGGCCTGATAATTGGGCTGTGTCTCTAGGATGGAAGAGGTGTCCCAAGTGTTGAAGCTGGCAGGCTAGCTTGTGTGACCAGATGAACACCTATTTCCAGCTCATGATAGATCATTTATTCTGTTAGTGTAGCTGGGTTTAAAAGGGGTTTGGACAAGTTCCTGAAGGAAAAGTCTATACACCATTATTAGAGGACCAGGGAAATCCACTGCTTACCCCTGGGATAAGCATCATGGAATCTGTGTACCTTTTTGGGAACCTGACAGGTTCTTGTGACCTGGATTGGCCACCCATGGACCCTTGGTCTGACCCAGCACAGCATATCTTATGTTCTTAGTTATATTTCCCATGTCTATTTTGAGCTGATTAATGGCTAACTAGTGCATGACCACCTTGAGACAGCCATTCAGAGGATTTAGATTTAATACCATGGGATCAGCAACGCCAAGAAGACAAACATTTATATCGCTTGCAAATGCAACATTCCTTGGTGTTGCTTTCAGAAGACTCTAGCCCTACTCTGGAAAGCTATAGGTAAGGAGCAAATCAGTCACTCAAGCAGACCCCCAGGGATGTTTCCCCAGTGAGATGGCAATTCAGCAGCCCACAGACTCACATCCTTAGCTGCGAGCTATCATGGAAGAGACGGAGAGTAGTTCCACATCATTGTCCTGTGTCAAGAGGCAGATTGCATCAAAGGAAGTGACATGGAGAATTGGTGAAATGATCTATCTGGATGAACAGCCCTGCAGATGGTGGAAAATATAGGATTAAAGGCATTCACAGTGTGATGTAGCAAGCCCTTCTGGCCCAGCAGAGAAGCTAGGAAACCAGGTAGAGAATGCAGGGCTGAGGGATAAACAAAGACACATGGCTACTAGTTGCCGGGGAAACAAAACACAAGAGAAGGAAACACGCCCCTGCCATCAGTATAGCCAGGAGTCACGGGGGAAGTTGGAACACCTGCTAGGGGGCGGGACTAGGCCCTACCCAGAAGGGCAGTCTCATAAGGAGGCTCCAGCAGGCAGAAAGAGGGAGGAGAGAGAGGAAAGCAGATGCCCGGTCAGGAGGTGGGCAGAGTTTTCAGCCGACGAGAGGTCAGAGGCTTCGGTGGATAATTACAGGAGAAGCAGACCAGAACAGCTGAAGTACTCACAGCCTTACAAGCAGCCCAAGAAGCAGTTGGGAACTGTTTCCCCCTGGTTTAACAGGGAACCAGCCGGTACAGGGGAACTTCAGAGGAAGGCCTCAAAAGCCAGGTCCCCAGGTAAGCCTAAGGGCTGGGGTTACCGGAATCCGTGTGGAGGTAACAGCCAGGAAAATTGGGGCTATGATAATGGATTTAGGCCCTATTTAAACCCTGTGTGCATTGACGGGCTCAGGGTTGGAAGACAGGGCGTGGCCCTGGAAAGCCTGGGCCAAACTAAGGCTAGTTCAGAGGTGGAATTGATGGATACAGAACCACCTAGCATGAGTTATCCTACAGAGGAGATGGACTGTACAACAATTTCTTCTGAACAAATTATATCTTTGCTTTAAACTTTGTGGTGAAAAGAATACATGCTGGCTGTGAAGGAACAGAGCTGTATTAACCAGGTGCTGCAGCGCTAACTGCTGGAAAGAGAAAACTGTTTATTTTTGCTGAAGAAAAGCTGCATTTACTTTGTCCTTTTTCTGCAAGGAGCAGTTAATTTGTGTTCATCTTTTGTCCTTGTAAAAGTCCAACCCCGGGAGGGGAAATAAATCCCTTTACTTATAACCACTTTGAGTCACACTACTCTTCTTTTAAAACTGATGGTAAAAACTACACTTCCCAACAAGCACTGCTCCAGGAAGTGAAAGGCCCTTGGTTTAAAGAAGGACTTAACCTCCTTAACCCCCACCTACGGGTACTGGCAAGGGGAGGCGCGACAACAGTCATGGTGCCATTTTTTTTTTTAATATTTGAATGGCAGTATAAAAGGTATTTATAAATAAAAGAAATTCGTAGCCCCGGATTACAAAGTGCCCTCAGAACCACTTTTAGTAGGTGTGCTATTCCCACCCTATATGCTCAGTGTTGTGTTGGGATTCAGACACAGATGGAAGTAGCAACATTTTTCTAAGTGACGTCTGGCTCAACCAGAATGCCGCACACACCTACCTCTCTTTGAAAGAACACTGACAGCAGTAGGTTGAGATGCTATAATCTATAGAAAGCTGAAGATGGTGAGATGGATCAACCTCTATTTACACGTGGATAAGATCATTGTGAAAAGTATTTCTCCTGAGGGCTTTAGAGAACTCACGCCAAAATCTGCCAGAACAATTGCTGAACCCAAGATTAAAGATAAAGCTATAGGTAAGGGGCAAATCAGTCACTCAAGCAGGCCCTCTAGTTTTACAGCTTCCCTGTCTATGAACAAACAACCCTCTTCCAAAGACGGGAAAGCTGTAAAACTAGAGGGCATAACGTGAAGCTGCAAGGGGGTAAACTGAGAGGCAATGTCAGGAAATACTTTTTCACTGAAGGGTGGTGGATGCTTGGAATGCCCTCCCGATGGAAGTGGTGGGGGCAAAGACAGTGACGGAATTCAAAATAGCATGGGACAGACACTGTGGATCCCTTTATAGCAACAGGATAAAATAAAAATAAACATAACTATTTCAACAAATGGGGTGACCTACACGGAGCGGTTGGTACACCCCTAAACAAAGGCATGTGGAGGGGTGACCTGTACGGAGCGCCAGATGCACCTGCTCTTGCCGCTTTGCTGGGCAGACTAGATGGATCACACTGGTCTTTATCTACCGTCATATACTATGTTATGTTGCTATGTAAAATAGCTACATAGAAGGAAAGCTCTTATGAGGATCTTATAAAGCTTTAAATTCATCTTTTCCACTTCAAAGATTAGTGGTCTACTAGATCATAATACTTTCTAGAAAGGAAAGGGCATAAATCTCATTAACTGACCTTCCTCTAAGTCAGGTTTTCAAGGAGTTAAAAGGTTGAAGCATGAGCTTCCCTGACTCAACAAAATGACTGAAGCTAATGAATCTGAAATAACTGTTCACTCTTTAATGGAAGAACTTCTTCAAGTTAATGATATGCTATTTAAAATTACCCTTAACTGGGAACAACAAACAAAAGTTATTCTGAATTGTTAAATCACATGTGGATTGTGAGGAACTGCAGAAGGACCTTGGGGGACTTGGCATCCAAATGCTAGATGAAATTTAATATTGACAAGTGCACAATGATGCCTGTTGGGAAGAATATCCCAAATTATAGATACACAATGCTAGTTGTGACATTGAGTCGCTACCCAAGAAAAGGATCTGGGTCTGATATTAGCCAGTACACTGAAATCTTCTGTTTAGAGTGTGGCAATGGCCAGAAAAGCAAACAGAATGTTAGGAATTATTAGGAAAGGAATAGAAAATAAAACAAAGGGGTGTGCAATTCTGGTCTTGGCATATCAAAAAAGATATAGAGTAGGGCAGCCAAAATGATAAACAGGATGGGACAACTCTTCTATGAAGGCTAAAGAGATTAGGGCTCTTCAGCTAGGAGAAGAACTGGCTGAGGGGAGATATGATAGAGGTATATAAATGGAGCTCACTCTGAGGAGAAGGAGGTTACCAGTGGTGTGCCGCAGGGATCTGTTCTTGGTCCTATTCTTTTTAAATTCTTTTTTGGTGATATTGCAGAAGGACTGTCGGGTAAGATTTGCCTCTTCATGGATGATACCAAAATCTGCAATAGAATTGACACATAGGAAGGAGTAGATAACACGAGGAGGAATTTAGATAAGTTTGACAAATGGCCAAGAATTTGGCAGCTGAGATTTAATGCTAAAAAATGCAAGGTCATGCATTTGGGTTGCAAAACCTCAAGGGAGTGGTACAGTATAGGAGGCGAAGTAGTTCTGTCCATGAAAAAAGAGCAGGACTGGGCATGATTGTTTCTGATGATCTTAAAGTGGCTAAACAGGTAAAAAAGATGACTGTGAACGCCAGAAGGATGCTTGGGTGCATAGAGAGAGGAATGGCCAGCAGAAAAAAGGAAGTGATAATGCCTCTGTATAAGTTTCTGGTGTGACCTCATTTGGAGTATTGTGATCTCATTTAGAGTTGGTGCAGAGGGTGGCTACTAGAATGGTTAATGGCTTCGTTATAAAGCATATGGGGACGGACTTAAAGATCTTAATATAAGAACATAAGATACGCCATACTGGGTCAGACCAAGGTCCATCAAGCCCAGTATCCTGTTTCCAATAGTGGCCAATCTAGGTCACAAGTACCTAGCAGTGTCCCCAAAAGACACAGGTTAGAGGAAAGGCAGGATAGAGGAGATATGATAGATATGGTTAAATACCTCCATGGTATAAATGCACAAGAGGAGATCCTCTTTCGATTGAAAGCAAGTTCTGCAATGAGGGGACATAGGATGAAGGTGAAAGGGGTTAGACTCAGGAGTAATATGTGGAAATATTTCTTTATGGAAAGAGTGGTAGATGTGTGGAATAGTCTCTCAGTGGAGGTAGTAGTGACAAGGACAGTATCTGAATTCAAGAAAGCATGGGACATATACAGAAGATCTCAAAAGGAAAAAAGGGGACTATAGTAGTTGATACACTTGTTCACTCTTTAATTTCTTCCCGCCTCGACTATTGCAACATCCTTCTTGTTGGTCTCCTTCTTAGTCATCTCTCTCCTCTTCAATCTGTTCAGAACTCTGCTGCGTGGCTAATCTTTCGCAGCCTCATTTTTCTCATATAAACCCTTTTCCCTTCCGTTTCCGTAACCAATTTAAACTCCTCCGTCTGACCACAATTCTACTGCTCCTCACTATCTCTCCTTTCTCCTCTTCCTCTACACCCCTGCTCGTGAACTTCGCTCTTCTACTCGCTTGCTCCTCTCTTTGCCCTTTTCTACTTCTGCTAATTTCAGACTTTGGTCCTTTCACCTTGCTGCTCCTTACACCTGGAACAAACTTCCTCCGTCTGTACATCAGGCTTCATCCCTGTCTCTTTTCAAATCCATGTTAAAGGCTCACTTCTTTGAGGCTGCTTTTGGATCCTGATTCCTGTTACTTGTGTCTCCTTACCCTTCCCTATTCTATCCTCATTTCCAACCTTTGTCTTGTTTGGCTTGATTAGATTGTAAGCTCTAATGAGTAAGGACTGTCTTTATCTGTGTTTGTACAGCGCTGCGTATGTCTTGTAGTGCTTCATAAATGTTTATTAATAATAATAATAATAATAATAATATGGAAGGACAGACTAGACAGGACATATGGTCTTTTTCTGCTGTCATGTTTCTATTTTTCTCTGTTTCTAAAATCCTTAGCGGATTGAAAAGGGTAGATGCAAATTGATTGTTTACTCTTTTAAAAACTAGAAGGATTAGGGGATATGCCACAAAGTTGCAAATCAGTATGTTTAAAACAGATAGGAGAACATACTTTTATCTCAGCACATTGGGAACCCATTGCCTGCAAATGTGGTAAAAGCAGGAAGTGTTTCTGGACAAATTCTGTTATTAAGGTAGTTCAAGAAAAACCCACTGCTTATCCCTGGGGATAAGTAACATGGAACTGGCTACTTCTGGGATATGTCAGGCACTTCTGACCTGGATTGGCCACTCTTGGAAACAGGACATTGAGCTTAATGGACATTTGCTCTGACCCAGTCTGGCAGTTCTTATGTTCTTATAGTCAAAAACAATCCTGAGACTGAAGTTAAAGAAGAACTTGGGTGAAAAAAGCAGTTAACATCTTGTCATGAACTTATTTACTGAAAAGGAAGATTGTGGGCCATGAGGAACTGCTTTAAGGCAGACATTACCAGAGAAAATATATTGATATTAGATTATGCAAACAATAAGGGAGTAATCTTTTTGAGCAGTTCAGAAAGGTGTAGTTATATTTTGTTTCCCATGGCATTTATGGGATTTTTTGCTTTATTTGGAGGTTTCTAACTTTTATTTTAATTTTGGTGTGCCCTTTTGAGCAGTTAGGTACATTATTTGAGCTACAGTATGTACAACTGTGCAATAGAGACCATTATAGAGGACACAGAAAAAAAACAAAATTTCAGGGGGGGTTTCATTTTGATATTTTGAGTTAAAGCCATTTCAAATGAATGCACATCCCTAATTTTATTACATTTGTTTTTACATTTAATTGTATTATATTAACTTTGTTCTATGGAAAGTTATGTTAAGTTATGTTTAATGTAAACCATCTTGATCTTTGGAAAACCATTATATAAATCTTTCAAAAAATACATAAAATAAATAATTTTAAGCCTATTTGATAAAAGTAAGATAGGTGCCTACGTGCTTTTAAAAAATAGGGTCTCAAATTCAGCCTAATAGTGCACCAATTTCCCCCTGTTCCGAAGAAGGTTGTCTACCCTCCTAGGAGGAGCGTGTTAAGGGCCTCTTGTGAAATACTGACCAATGCAAAATACATGAGTTAATATGAAGGTGTGTACTTTGCCAATAGGCATAGCCAAGGGTGCAATTTGAACCATGCAGGCAGAGTTCACAAGTGTGTATGTTGATTATAAAATACCTTAATTTACATGCATACTTGCAGACTTCATACAAGTCTGCTATAGAGGGGGTATAAATGTCTGCAACTGAATTGAATATACAATCTCTGCCACTTATGTTAATACAGTATTTTATAAAGACAAGTAGGCACCTACTATATTTGCTTTATATAGAAGGCTTAAAATAGACATGTTGTGGTTGCCTTAACCTAGGTGCCCTATTATAAAATTATCCTCATGAAGGGTCCTTTTATAACAGGGTGCCATGGGTAGGTGCTTTCAGAGGGGCCTAGGGAGGCACTAAAGTGGCCTTGAATGTGGGTACGATCACTTACATCTGCACTTGGTAATAAAGTATTTTATAATCTACACACCTGTGTGAAAACTCTGCCCATGCTCTGTCCAAACCATGCCCCTGGCTACACTTAACAACAAAGTGCACATGTTCATGCCAAAATATGTACCTTTGCAATAGGTTGTATTTTATAAGAGGTCATTTATGTATGTATCTGGGGTGCTGGAGGCAAGATGGCAACAGAGTGTAGCTCCGGTACAACAGGCTCCTATGACTGAAATTCTCTTTGATGTTTTTTTTACGGTTTTGCCTCTGTGCTATGGGATGGAGGAAACACAAACAAGCCTACCTACACTCGGGTGAGGCTGGAACCAACTTTGCTGGACAGAAACTTTGGACGTGTGTGGCTTTGTGACTCTGGGAGCCAGAGCAGCATCTTCGGCAGTTCCACGAGGTGCTATTTCAGCGGACCTGAGAGCTTCAGGCTTTCCCCTGAGCAGTGGACCTCCCCCCCTTGTGGCCCAGAAGTGTTGCCTGAGCTGGTGTAGTGCTTCTTTCTGGCCTGCCTACAAGCATGCCACCACAGGGAAGCAAAGAGGGCTCACCAGCTTTGTCTGCAAACCTACCAGTGGCTGCCTGTGATATCGGAGGTACAGCAGAAACATCATCTCTTGGTCTTGAGTCAATGTCAGCGGTCTGTGGTGGTCACCCCGGGAGCCGGGGTTTGGTGAAACCTGCCAAAATTACATTGGATGCGATGTGGGATGCTGTTGCGACTATTTATTAGCTGTGGCAACTGTAAGTTAGGAAGCAAATGATCTGTGAAGCTATCTTAAATAGGTGTTAAAGGCACGTGACAGATCAAAGGGGCAATTTGAAAGGTCCCCTCTATCAAACCAAGGGCTGTGTGAATCACCTAGGAAAGACTTTACCTTAGACACACAGGTCAGAGCACTGTGTAGCAAGCCAGCCTGTAAGTCTTCTTTCCCTCCCTCCCAACCTGACTTCCACCCACCCCTGGGATAATCTTAACTTTATAGGCTCTTAAACCTATCAAAGGGAGGAGGTGCCCAAAATCACTTTCTGGTGCAGCTGGTTATCCTCATCAGGAAGACATTTAATAGGGACCTGAGATTAATTATTCTTGAGGTCTTCTAGTCTGGCAACCTCCTTGTTGCCATGGATGAGAGAGGTCATGTGACAGGAGAGCATCACCTTGGTGTGGCAGGAAGTGATCCTGTAGCTAGGACCTGTCCTCCAGGTGATGTAAAACCCTCTCACACTGAGGAGGTTTCTCCAGGGCCCTATGCCCATGAGGGGAGGGTTAAGGTGGCCATTATAATTGGTGTTTCGATCATTAGGCATGTAGATAGCTGAGTAACTGATGCACATAAAGATCGTCTGGTAACATGCCAGCCTGCTGTGAAGGTAGCTGACCTCATTCACTACCTAGAAAAAGTGTTAGATAGCGCTCGGGAGGAGTCTGCTGTCTTGGTACATGTCGGTATGAATGACACAGGAAAGTGTGGTAGGGAGGTTCTGGAGGCCAAATTTAGGCTTTTAAGTAGGAAGTTGAAATCTAGAACTTCCAGAGTAGCATTCTCAAAAATACTTCCCATTCTACCACAGGACCCAAAAGGCAGGCAGAGCTCTGGAATCTCAATGCATGAATGAGATGATGGTGCAAAGAAAAGGGTTTTGGATTTGTTAGGAACTGGGGAACATTCTGGGGAAAGAAGGGGCTTTTCTGAAAGGATGGGCTCCACTTTAACCGGGATAGAACCAGGCTGCTGCCATTAACCTTTAAAAAGGAGATAGAGCAGCTTTTAAACTAGATAATAGGGGGAAGCTGACAATCCACCAAGAGTGCATGGTTTGGAATGCTGTATCTGTGAAGGATACTAGCAAAAGATTGAAGATAGGGCATATCGATAGAGAGGTTCCAATAAAAACAAAAGTAACCCAAATTCCCTTAAGTACAGAGCAGATAGAGCTTAAAGATTCCAAATTACCCCTACCTACCGATAACCAGATTAATATGAATAAAATACAATCTCTAAAATGCTTATATGCAAATGTCAGAAGGGCACCGAGTCAGACAGGTTAAAGTGTTGCAGGAAACAAAATACATGGTAGAATCTCTATGGATTGAAATTTCATACAAAAAGGGGAAGGTGATGGCAGTGGGGGTGTACTACTGACAGCCTGGCCAAAATGAACAAATGGATGATGAAATGCTAAAATAAATCAGGGAAGCTAACAAAAGTTACAGCACAATAATAATAATGGGTGATTTCAATTACCCCAGTATTAATTGGGTCAGTGTCATGTAGAACATGACACTGACCCAGCAGCTGGTTCTTGAACTGACAAGAGGGGAAGCCATTTTGGACCTAGTCCTTAGTGGTACACGAGATCTAGTGCAAGAGATAAGGCTGTTGGGGCCACTTGGCAATAGTGATCATAGCATGATTTCATTTGATTTAATAAATGGAGGAAGGACGGCAAGGAAATCCACAGTACTACCATTTAACTTTGAAAAGGGAGACTGAAAAAATGAGGAAAACAGTTAAGAAAAAACTAAAGGGAGCAACTGCAAAGGTTAAAGATTTACATCAAGCATGGACTTTGTTTAAAAATACTATCTTGGAAGCCCAGACCAGCTGTATTCTATGCTTTAAGAAAGGTGGAAAAAATGCAATGTGTGCCTTTGAGTCAGTCCTGATTCCTGGTGACCCAGAAGTGCCTGGGTTTTCTTGGTAGTGTCACTGGAAGTAGATTGCCAGGCCTTTTTTTCTGAGGCAATGGAGGGTTAAGTGACTTGCCCAAGTTGTGCTAGTGGGAACTAAACCCTGGTTGCTTGGTTATCAAGCCAGTGTTCTAACCACTAGGCTACTCCTCCACTCCAAGAAAGGTAGAAGGAAGTCCTAAAAACAGCCAGCAAGGTTGAAAGGTGAGGTCAGAGAGGCTGTTGTAGCAAAAAAAAAAAAAAAAAAAAAGCATATTTCAGGAAGTAGAAAAAGGAGTCAAATGCTGAAAATTGGAGATAACATAAGCACTGGTAAGTTAGATGCAAAGCATTGATAAAGCAGATAAGGAGAGAATTTGAGAAGAAGCTTGCTGTGAAAGCAAAAATGCATAATAAAAACGTTTTTGAAGTGCATTTGTAGTAAAAAACCTGTGAGAGATTCAGTTGGATCATTAGATGACAGAGGGGTAAAAGGGGTACTAAGAGAGGACAAGGCCATAGCAGAGAGACTGAATGAATTTTTTGCTTCGGTCTTTACTGAGGAAGATGTAGGAAAGTTACCCATGGCTGAAATGATATTTAAAGGTGATGAATTGAAAAGAAATGTTGATAAACCGGGAAGATGTAATACAACTATTTGATAAACAAAACAGTAGTAAAACACCTGGACCAGATGGTATACACCCAAGGGTGTTGAAAGTACTGAAATATGAGATTGCAGACCTACTATTAGTAATCTGTGAACTATCAATAAAAACATCTGTAGTACCTGAAGATTGGTGAATGGCCAATGTAATGCCGATTTTTAAAAAGGGTTCCAGAGGGGATCCGGGAAACCACAGACCTGTGAGTCTGACATCTTTACCGGGCAAAATGGTAGAAGCCATTATGAAGAACAAAAGTACTGAACATGTAGATAGTCATGGCTTAATGGGATAAAGACAACATGGCTTTAGCCAAGAAAGGTCTTGTCTTACTAGTCTCTTATATTTTTTTAAAGGTGTAACTAAACAGACAGAGGTGAGCTGGATGATATGATGTATCTGGATTTTCAGAAGGCCTTTGACAAGGTCCCTAATTAGAGACTCTTGGTAAAGTTAAAAAGTCTTGAGATACTGAAGCAGCGAAGTGCAGACAATGAATAAATCCAGGAGTCAATTGCAGGGTCCAAGCCAATTTATTGTGCACAAGGCCCAGACAGTCAAGCTTCAAAAAGGACTGAGCAAAGTTCTTACAGAGACATATTCATTTTATACATTTCTTTTCAGTTTGATACATGCAAACGTTCTATTGGTCCCAACGCCCCCTGCATTTGTCCAATCAGAGACCCCTCCTGGGCCTAGCACTCAGCTCCCTCCTCTAGGATTGTTCTAACAATGGCACAGTTTCTAGGTATGGATACAATTCTACTGCAAGGTCGTTTCTAGCTCTAGGAATGCAAGCATTGAAACATTTCTATCCTCAGAACACAAAAGAATAATGAAAGTTTTATGAATTCATAAGAAACTTCTTATTAAGCAGTTTAAAGCAGTTTTCTCAGACTTTCACAGATTTTTGGTTCTTTACTGAGATGGGGGTTGGAATCAGGGCCTAACTTACAGGCCTTTCATATTTGCAGGCTACCATAGGCCATAGCCTACCACATTCCCCCCTTTGATTATTCTCACCCGCAAGTGAGAAAGGGTGAGAATTAGATCACATATTATACTCATGTAACAGCATCATCTTGGGGTATAGGGTAATAATTGCCACATAGCTAAAACTTTTGTAGCTGCCTTCCGTTCTACAGTGTTATCAATAACTGAGGTTATCATATGTAAGCAAAGGGGTAATAGGCATGGAAGCAATAAGCATACTGTTAATATGAATAATACAATAAACGCAAGGGTCTTTAGACCACCTAACCATGAAAATGCTGAACCAAACCACCCATCAAGCTTCAGAGCATGCCAGGTCTAAACAGGCACATATGTTTGTTTTCGCATTTGAGTAGCTATATCTTCAACAACTTGTCCATTATTATCAATCTGCAAACAACAGTTGGTTAAATTCAATTTTCCACACACTCCACCTTCAGCTGCTAACAAATAATCTAGAGCTAAACGATTCTGATAAATAGCTGTGCGCATTTGTGCACTTTGCTTAGCAAAAAGAGTTAGTGCTTTACTAGTTTCATTAGTTATTATTTCAACAACAGCTTGTAAACGTATAATACGATTTATCATATATACAGGAATGCGATATCCCCATGTCCCATCTTGTGTCCAGGTAGCGGGTCCGTGGTATGAAATAATTCTCTCAGGTGGCCACTCTTCATCATTCCATTTGTCCCATTGGCCTATTTTCAAGACCTCTCGTTTCTGTCGACTCCTGTACACGGGGAAATCCAGTTGTTCTCCATGGGAAATAGGCAGAAGAAAGAAGGAAGGTCGTATAGTTCCCAATGCACATGCTCCTCCCCAATGGGGAGGAAGCCTAGCATATGCTTGGGTTCTACAAATCCAATATAGTCCAGGTGGAGCTTGCCAGGTACTATGAAACGCCAAATTAGTCCAGATGCTGGCAAGATTAGGAAAGATGATTAGAGTGTTGGAGGGCTCTGGAGTGTTGACCCCCGACCACCAGGACGTCTTTCTAGTGGTACTGTTGTAGAACTTCTGATTGAGACAGACCAGCTGTTCAACCTGCATAGTAAACTGTGGTCCAGAGCGAGCAAAACACAAGTTACCAACAATAGGGTGAGCCAGTACCCACTCACTAGTAGTATTATGTAAAGCAGTCTGATTATAAGGAATAGAATAGTTCACTTCTTGCGCCTCCCAGGGCCATTGGTCTCCCATCTTAGTCCTGCCACAGAAGCAACAATCCGAGATGTGGAGACTAGATGCTACTGCCCCAGCGAGTTCAATGAACAAGTTTGGGAGGTATGAGGGATTTCAAATTCCGCCTTCATGGCCTCATAAAAGGAGTGATGTATTCGATAAGGTGCGGATACATGAGTCTTAGTATTTAGCTGTATATGTATAAAAGTTCCAGGATCTATGCCTCCTCCTGCTATACGCAATCCAAATCTGAACCCCTGCTTCCATTGGCTAGGGTTAAGTATGAGGAGCTGTAGAGGATTGCAGGCACCTTTCTTGCACTTCCGAGGCTCCGGTAGTGATAATTTTTCCAGGCTGGCTATGCGTTTATCTCCATCTCGTCCAGTAGGCCCACCAGACCAAGTGGCATAGTACACACATTCCCACTGTAGATGGTTGGGGAACTCTTTCCAGTACACTGTCCCCATCCGTATGCTCCTTCAGGACACATATATTTATCATTGTAGTAATAGGCTTGTTCCCAAGATCCACACTTGTGATAGGCATTTGTTTATCACATCACAGGCATCAAAATTCAGGATAACATACTTTGTGGGATCGGAGAGTTGTCGTGTGGCATTTATGAGGGCTCTTTGTGGGATCGGAGAGTTGTCGTGTGCCATTTATGAGGGCTCCCTCCTCATCATTCCATCGTATCTCCAGTACATAATAAGAGGGGTTCTGCCGGGGATTGTAGCAAGTCTTACTTTTCCCTTTCGTACAGATATTCAACTCTGTACCATTATACACACCGGCTAACTATACCAGTGCAAGTATAGTAGGAATGATAAAGTAAAGTCTGAGTGACCTTTATTCCAGTTCGGGTGGTAGTTATACAAGCTGCACAAGGGGGGAAGGCAAAAGTCTTTTCCAGGAATCCCAGGGCTATCGCCCCCATAAGACAGTAGTAGAGGAACATCATGGCTACAGTCTTTAGAGATCAACTGAAATATCGGGTACGATGAACTTGTAGAGTCTTTTCTGCTTCTGCTGTATGTAGACCTATCGACTGCCACCCTTGTGTGACAGGGGTAGGATTGTAGACTCTAAAGACTCTTACAACGCCAGTTGTCTCCGCATTGTAAGCTGCAATGGATTTTCAGGGTCATTTACTGAAGTCCATTGACCCAAGTTCAGGAGCGGCTGCCGGCTTCACTCGACTATGATGGATCCAGGGTTTGAGCTCTGGAGCTTTTACTGCAGTTGGGGTTGATAAGATGACAACATAAGGTCCCTTCCAATGCTGTGCCAGCGGGGTCTTTCTCCACTCTTTGATCCACACTGACACTCCTGACTTGAAGGGATGTAGAGGTTCTGTCAGATTGATGGGCAATCGATCTTGCACCCAGGTATGAAGATTCTGCAAAATGAACCTAAAGCCAATAGTTCTTGTCTAGTTATTTCAGATCAAATTTGTTTCATATCCCCTTTTATTCCCTGTACAATGGGTGGGGGTCGCCCATACAAAATCTCAAAAGTGGAAACTCCTAAAGACTTGGTTGGAGCAGAATGTATCTTAAGAAGGGCTATAGGGAGAACCTGGAGCCACTTTAAGTGTGTTTCTTGACAAAGCTTGGACAACTGAGATTTCAGGGTCCTATTCATACGTTCTACATTCCCTGAACTCTGGGGTCTATAGGCAGTGTGCAACTTCCATTGTATCTGTAGAGCTCGGGCTAACTGCTGAGTCACTTGGGACACAAATGAGGGTCCATTATCTGATCCTATAGTCAATGGTATTCCAAATCGAGGAATAATCTCATGGAGCAGTATTCTAGTGACTTCTCGAGCTTTCTCAGTTCGGGTGGGACAAGCTTCTACCCACCCAGAAAATGTGCAAACTAGAACTAACAGGTAATGATATCCATTCGCTCGTGGCATTTCAGTAAAATCCACCTGAATATCACTCATAGGGGTCACTCCTACTGATTGAACTCTTGGGGGTGGAGTGGGACCCTGCTTAGCATTATTCTTAGCACATGTCAAACATTGCTGTGCCACTGAAGCGGACAGGGGTCCTAATAATGAGATGCAGAAATAGGGTCTTAGGGCTCTTTCCATGGCAGTTTTCCCATAATGTGTGGCCTGATGAAAAGCATGAACAAAGGCTGGTCCTAATGCTTCGGGAATTACTGTGGGACCTGGAGGTGAGCTACCCTCCGGAGCTGGCAGCACTATCCAACCTTTTTCTATTAGGACACCTCCCTCCTTCTCACAGAAGTAATCTAACTTCCTTGCAGTATATCGAGGAGCCCATGAGCTAAGGGGCACAGGGAATAAGGCTGCCTGCACCAAAGTATCTTGGGTCACAACTCGTCCAGTCGTGGCTGCTTTTCGGGCAGTGGCATCAGCAAACCTGTTCCCTCGGGCAACTTCTCCTACTCCTGCCTGATGACCTCGACAGTGCATGACTGCAACTTGCTTAGGGGCCCACACAGCATCCAATAATAGCAGTATCTCGGACCCATAACTAATGGACTTGCCTCCTGAGGTGATCAACCCTCGTTCTTTATACAGGGCTCCATGTGCATGCAAAGTTGTGAAAACATACTTGGAATCTGTGCACACATTTAAACGGAGTCCTTCTCTTAATGTCAGTGCTCTAGTGAGAGCTATCAGTTCAGCCTTCTGTGCTGAAGTTCCTGGGGCCAGAGCTGAGGACTAAACTACCAGATCAAGAGTCACCACTGCATACCTGGCACAACGATGTCCATTGATGACGAGACTGCTTCCATCCACAAAAAAGGTTCGTTCAGGGTCCTCCAGAGGGACATCAGTCAAATCCGGGCGACTTGAGAACACAGTGTGCATAGTTTCTAAACAGTCATGATCAGGGGGGCCAGGACCAATTGGGAACAGCGTAGCAGGATTCAGAGCTTGACTGACCTTCAATTGTATCTGGGGGTTTTCACACAGCATACTCTGGTATTTTAACATTCGTGAATTCGTGAGCCAGAAACTCCCTTTGCGTTCCATGAGAGTTAAAACAGAATGTGGCACAGTAACTTGAAGATTCTGTCCCAGAGTGAGCTTGTCTGCTTTGCTCACTAGAAGGGCTGTAGCTGCAACAGCTCTCAAACAAGGGGGCCAATCTCTTGCTACCACATACAACTGTTTTGACAAATAGGCCACTGGCCGTTGCCAAGATCCAAGAGATTGAGTCAGTACCCCTAGAGCATTTCCTTGTGATTCATGGACATAGAGACGGAAAGGTTTCTGAACATCTGTTAGACCCAGAGCTGGTGATGACATCAGAGCGGTTTTTAGAGATCGAAAGGCTGCATCCTGTTCAGGTCCCCACTCCAATGGAGACTTTTCCATTCCTTTGGTAGCTTGATACAATGGTTTTGCTAGCAGAGCGAAATTGGGGATCCATATACGACAGTATCCTGCGGCCCCCAGGAAGGCTCTTACTTGCCTCCTGGTGGTTAAAGTGGGAATACTGCACACAGCTTCTTTGCGTTCCGGTCCCAAGCGTAGAATCCCACTAGACAACTGGAACCCTAGATATTTAACTTCAGTTTGGCATAGTTGCGCCTTTGCTCTTGAGACTTTGTATCCAGCCTCATTTAGAAGATGCAAGAGTTCACTGGTGGCTTGTAGAGATTCACTTTCTGAATTTGTGGCTATGAGCAGGTCATCCACATACTGAAGAAGAACCCTTTGTCCTGGGTTCACTGAGTAGCTTGAGAGATCTCGATTCAAAGCAGCACTGAAGAGAGTGGGTGAATTCTTAAATCCTTGGGGTAATCAAGTCCAGGTAAGTTGGCCCCGCCTTCCTGTTGTGGGGTCTTGCCATTCAAAAGCGAATAAAAGTTGACTGGTGGGGGTTAGGCGTATGCAGAAGAAGGCATCTTTCAGGTCCAGGACGGTGAAATGAGTAGCCTCAGCGGGGATCAGTCCCAAGAGAGTATAAGGATTTGGTACCACTGGGTGTATAGTTTCAACTGCATCATTTACCCGCCTTAAATCTTGTACTGGGCGGTAATCCCCTGTCCCAGGTTTCTTAACTGGGAGAAGGGGGGTATTCCAAGGTGACTGGCACTCTTTGAGAAGTCCATACTTCAGTAGTTTCATCAGATGGCAGTGGATACCTTCAATAGCTGGTCGAGGAAGAGGATACTGCTTCACATGCACTGGTTCTGCTCCTGGCTTGAGGGCAACAATGACAGGGGCTATGTTCTTCGCTAGGCCAGGTGGATTATCTTCTGCCCATACTTCAGTCGGGGCTAAAAGGTTAGGAGGTATACAGGAACTGGCTGGCTTGGTCAGAGATGCTCTGTAGAACCGCCACTCTTCTTCTCTGGGAACAGTCAGCACCATCAATCCAGCAGGCTTTGGGTTCACAGTCATTTGCATTTCTCCCCCTTCAGCAAAGGATATTTGCACCTGAAGCTTAGCAAGCATATCTCGGCCCAAAAGTGGAATAGGGCACTCAGGCATATACAGGAACTGGTGCGTTATTTTCTGTCCCCCTAGTTCACACATGCAGTTCTGCAGGAAAGGCTTGGTGGCCCTGGCCCCAGTGGTCCCAATAATGGTGACAGATCGAGAGGAAAGAGGAGCCACTGGTTTTGCCACCACTGAATGTTCAGCTCCTGTATCCACCATAAAGTCCATATATTGGTCCCCTACTTTCAAACTGACCATAGGCTCCTGGGGACCCAGGGTGAACTTGGAGCCCGGTCTGGCCTAGTCTTCATCCATTTCATCCTCGTCATAGCCCGTTGCCACTGCCACTCCCTCAATAGCTTCTTCCCTCTCTCGCTGAAACTGTGCTCGAGTCATTCCTCCACGACTCTGAAATCGGCCTCCTGTTCTCCAGGGACTCCCTCCTCCCCTCCTGGGGGTGGAGTCAAGATGCGGGCATTCACTTTTCCAATGTCCTTCTTCCCTGCAATGGGCGCACTGATTTGCACCCAGTGGGGTCCAATTATTTTCACGAGCCCTTCCATGTCCTCTGCTCCTTTGATTAGGAAAACCTCCTTCACGTTGTTCAATTAAAGCGGCAGCAAGAAGATCTGCTTTCTTCTTCATTTTTCATTCACTTTCTCTGTTACGTTCATTTTCATGATTCACAAACACTTTCTGAGCAACTTCCATTAACTGTGCTGTATTCATGCCCGCAAATCCATCCAGTTTCTGTAACTTTCGTTTTATATCTCTCTGGGACTGACTGACAAAGGCTGCATTTACCATATGCAAATTTTCCTGAGTGGCTGGATCGTATGGGGTATATAATCTATAGGCTTCAGACAACCGCTCATAAAAGGCCGCTGGGCTCTCATCTGGACCCTGGATAACTTCTGATACCTTCCCGATATTCATGGCCCTCTGGCCTCCCTTCTTAAGAACATAAGAACATAAGAAATGCCATACTGGGTCAGACCGAGGTCCATCAAGCCCAGTATCCTGTTTCCAACAGTGGCCAATCTAGGTCATACGTACCTAGCAGTTTCCCCAAAAGACACAGGTTCTGCAGTGCTTGTACTAGGTCAAGCATTGATATCCTGGGTCCCTTTTTAATAGCGGTTTATGGACCTTTCCTCCAGGAACTTGTCCAAACCTTTTTTAAACCCAGCTATACTAACAGCCCTTACTACATCCTCCGGTAACAGATTCCAGAGTTTGATTACACGTTGAGTGAAGAAATATTTTCTTATTTGTCTTAAATAGTTTACCCCGTAGCTTCATTACATGTCCCCTAGTCCTTCTATATTCTGATAGCGTAAACAATTGATCCACGTTTATCCGTTCCACTCCATTCATTAATTTATAGACCTCTATCATATCTCCCCTCAGCCGTCTCTTTTCCAGGTTAAAGAGCCCTAACCTTTTTAGCCTCTCTTCATAGGAGTAGCTTTCCATCCCCTTCACCAATTTGGTGGCTCTTCTCTGTACTTTTTCTAATAACTCTATGTCCTTTTTAAGATACGGTGACCAGAATTGCACACAATATTCAAGGTGCGGTCGTACCATGGAGCGATACAGAGGCATTATAATATCCTTTGTTTTATTCTCCATCCCTTTCCTTATGATACCTAGCATTCTATTTGCTTTCTTGGCCGCCGCTGCACACTGGGCGGAGGGTTTTAACATGTTATCCACGATGACTCCTAAATCTTTTTCCTGGGTGGTGGTTTCTAATGTGGAGCCTTGCATCGTGTAACTATAGTGTGGGTTGTTCTTTCCTAGGTGCATAACTTTGCACTTGTCCACATTAAATTTCATCTGCCATTTGGATGCCCAGTCTTCCAATTTATCCAGATCCTCCTGCAGTTTTCCACAATCCTCTTGGGTTTTAACAACTTTAAACAGTTTTGTGTCATCTGCAAATTTGATAACCTCACTAGTTATTCCCTTTTCCAGGTCATTTATGAATATGTCAAAAAGTAGCGGACCCAGTACAGATCCCTGGGGTACTCCACTATTCACCTTTTTCCATTGGGAATATTGGCCATTTAGCCCTACCCTCTGCTTTCTATCTTTTAACCAGTTCCCGATCCACAATAGTACACTGCCTCCTATCCCATGACTTTTTAGCTTTGCCAAAAGTCTCTGATGGGGGACCTTGTCAAAAGCTTTCTGAAAGTCCAGATACACTATATCAACCGACTCACCTTTGTCTACCTGTTTATGCACACCTTCAAAAAAACAGATCAGATTAGTAAGACAAGATCTTCCTTGTCTAAAGCCATGTTGGCTGTCTCCCATTAGGCCATGACTATCTACATGCTGTGTAATTTTGTTCTTTATGATGGTTTCTACCATTTTCCCTGGTACTGACGTCAGGCTCACCGGTCTGTAATTTCCCGGGTCACCCCTGGAACCCTTTTTAAAAATTGGTGTTACGTTGGCGACCCTCCAATCTTCAGGTATTACAGATGATTTTAATGAAAGTTCACAGATTACCAATAGCAGGTCTGCAATCTCATATTTCAGTTCTTTCAACACTCTGGGATGTATACCATCCGGTCCAGGTGATTTGCTACTATTCAGTTTATCAAATAGTTGTAATATATCTTCCCGGTGTAGCGATATTTCTCTCAATTCCTCTGCAGTATCACCTTTAAATACCACTTCAGTCTTGGGTAACATCCCTACATCTTCCTCAGTAAAGACCGAAGCAAAGAATTCATTCAGTCTCTCTGCTATAGCCTTGTCTCCTCTTACTGCCCCTTTTACCCCTCTATCATCTAATGGTCCAATTGACTCTCTCACAGGCCTTTTGCTACGAATGTACTTGAAAAAGTCTTTATTTCGTGTTTTTGCTTCCGTAGCAAGTTTCTTCTCAAATTCCCGCTTTGCCTGCCTTATCAATGCTTTACATTTAACTTGCCAGTGCTTGTGCTGTTTCCAGTTTTCATCATTTGGCTCTTTTTTCCATTTCCTGAAGGTTGCTCTTTTGGCAGCAACAGCCTCTCTGACCTCACCTTTAAACCATGCTGGCAGTTTTTTGGACTTTCTGCCACTTTTCTTAATGCGTGGAATACAGCAGGTCTGGGCTTCGAGGATAGTATTTTTAAATAACACCCAAGCTTGCTGTAAGTCTTTAACCTTTGGAACCGCTCCTTTTAGTTTTTTCCGAACTATATTCCTCATTCTATCATAGTCTCCCTTTTGAAAGTTAAAAGGTAGTACTGTGGATTCCTTTACTATCTGTCCTCCACTGATTAAATCAAACATGATCATACTATGATCACTATTGCCAAGTGGTCCCAACACCCTTATTTCTTGCACCAGATCTGGCGTTCCACTAAGGACTAGGTCCAGTATGGCTTCCCCTCTGGTTGGTTCATGAATCAGCTGCTCCAAGAAGCAGTCATTTATTTCATCTAGAAACTTTATCTCTTTAGCTTGTCCTGCTGTGACACTGTCCCAGTCGATACCGGGGTAATTGAAATCACCCATTATTACTACTCTGTTGTGGCTTTTGTTAGCTTCCTTGATTTCTTTGAGCATTTCATCATCCATTTGTTCATTCTGGCCAGGCGGTCGATAGTATACTCCCACTGCCATCACCTTCCCCTTCATAAATGGAATTTCAATCCATAGAGATTCTACAGCAAATTTTGTTCCCTGCAAAACTTTAATCCTTTCTGACTCAATGCCCTCTCTAACATAGAGCGCAACCCCTCCACCAATTTGTTCAGCTCTATCATTACGATCCAGGTATCACAGTGTCCCACTGGTTATCCTCCTTCCACCATGTCTCTGAGAGTGCAATCATATCTAACCTCTCATTTAGTGCTATATATTCTAATTCTCCCATCTTATTGTTTAGACTTCTAGCATTGGCATACAAGCATTTTAGAGACTGTATTTTATTAATATTAATCTGGCTATTGGTAGGCATGGGTAATTGGGAATCTTTATGCTCTGTCTGCTCCTTACTCAAGGGCATTTGGGCTACTATACTCCCTTTTGGAACCTCACTGCTTTTGGTAGTATCCTTCAAGGATACCTTTGTCCGAACCATGCGCTCTTGGGTGACTGTCGGCTTTCCCCTATTTTCTAGTTTAAAAGCTTCTCTATCTCTTTTTAAAGGTTAATGCCAGCAGTCTGGTCCCATCCTGATTAAGGTGAAGCCCATCCCTTCGGAAGAGCCCCCCCTTTCCCCAGAATGTTCCCCAGTTCCTAACAAATCCAAAACCCTCATCCTTGCACCATTGTCTCATCCACGCATTGAGACTCCGGAGCTCTGCCTGTCTTTTGGGTCCTGCACGTGGAACAGGAAGCATTTCGGAGAACGCTATCCTGGAAGTTCTGGATTTCAACTTCCTACCTAAAAGCTTAAATTTAGCCTCCAGAACTTCCCTACCACATTTTCCTATGTCATTGGTACCAACATGTACCAAGACAGCAGACTCCCCCCCAGCACTATCTATGATCCTATCTAGGCGGTGCGTGAGATCTGCTACCTTCGCACCAGGCAGGCATGTTACCAGGTGATCCTCACGTCCACCAGCCACCCAGCTATCTACATTCCTAATGATTGAATCACCAACTATAACAGCTGTCCTGACCCTCCCCTCATGGGGACATGGCCCTGGAGAAACGTCCTCGGTGCGAGAGGGTTTTACATCACCTGGAGGACAGGTCCTAGTTACAGGATCACTTCCTGCCACACCAGGGTGATGCTCTCCTGTCACGTGACCTCTCTCCTCCATGGCAACAGGGATGCTGCCAGACTGGAGGTGGGACTTCAGGACTATATCCCTGTAGGTCACGTCCATGTACTTCTCTGTCTTTCTTATGTCTTCCAGGTCTGCTACTCTAGCCTCTAGAGAACGGACTCGTTCCCTGAGAGCAAAGAGCTCCCTGCACTTAGTGCATATGTAGGACCTCTCACCAACTGGGAGAAAATCATACATGTGACACTCAATGCAAAAGACAGGAGAACCCCCATCTCGTTGCTGGACCTCTGTCTGCATCTTAGTTTAAAGCTTGTGTTTAGGTCTTTTAAATTCGGTATATAATAAGGATTGGTGTAGATGCTTATACTAATAAAAGTGTATCTAATACCCCTAATACACCCTGTGTACCTGAAGCTTAATTAATCTCAGGTCCTCTGTGTATGACTGATTTGGATTAAGAGCTGCACCTGAGAGCAGCCCCTTTCCTCTAAGATGTGCAAGTACCTATAAAACTACAATTACCCCAGGGGTGGGTGGGTGCTGGGGAGGGAGGGGGGGAGGGAGATAAGTCCTATTAAAGAGGGCAGTTACAAGGTACCCTGTCCTGAACCCTCAGCAGGGGGATGGGGGTACCACACAAAGCCCAGTTAGTTGAGAGAGGCAAGGTAAGTACAGCTGAGAAGGCTGAACTAGCACACCACTAAGACAAACAATAAATAATTAAACAAACAGTTAGACAAACAGTAAATAATTAAATAAACAGCTAGAACTCACAGTAAGATGTCCCAGGAGGCAAATATCCACTCACTAGCAGAGCTCTGTAAAAGTACAGCCCTTCTCTGATCAGAGAAAAGCAAACTAAAACAGACTATGCACACGTGGAGAAAACAGGAAGAAGGCTACACAATACCTTAGGGGGAGGGGGGAGGGGCAGGATTCACTCAGGCAGGCAAGGACAGGAAAAAAGTTTAACAAACAGCAGGTTCTGGGGAGAGAGATTTAATTCAAAATGGCTACCACACAAAGCCCAGTTAGTTGAGAGAGGCAAGGTAAGTACAGCTGAGAAGGCTGAATTAGCACACCACTAAGACAAACAATAAATAATTAAACAAACAGTTAGACAAACAGTAAATAATTAAATAAACAGCTAGAACTCACAGTAAGATGTCCCAGGAGGCAAATATCCACTCACTAGCAGAGCTCTGTAAAAGTACAGTCCCTCTCTGATCAGAGAAAAGCAAACTTCAGCCCCTGCAGCAAGGCCTGGCGAAATCGAGTTAGGGTGGCCGCCCCCCTTTCATCATTTGGATCCCATCTAGGATCTTCGTTTGGGAAAGCTGCGGCGACTGCTTGTGGGAGATTCATTTCCCCCGCCGTTACGGGATTCTCTTCTAACCAGTGGATGGCTGCTTGCACAATTCGCGCTCGCTCCTCAATAGTAAAGAGAGTGGACAGGAGCTGGCGACAATCAGTCCAGGTAGGCTGATGTGTTTGCATTATACTAGACATTAACTCTGTCAATTCTTGGGGTTTTTCAGTATAGGATGCATAATGCGTTTTCCAGTTTAATAAATCAGTAGTGGAAAAAGGCACGTAGATTAGACTGGTTGGTCCTGGCACCATCTGGTCCTGTTCATTTAGGATAGGTAGACCAGGCACTTGACGCAATGGCATTAGGCGCCCTGCTTTCTCCTTCTTCTTTGGGGTTACACTTCTTAAATCATACGGCTCCCGGGTATAGGCTTCCTTGGCAGGTGACCCTGAACTGGCAGGAGAGCCTCCGCTCCCAGTATCGTCGGAGGACCCTGGTCCCCCTGGTGTACTTGGGCCAGACTCAGGGCTGTCACTCGAGGAAGTGGGCTTCTTTTGCTGCTGCAGCGGTAACTGCTGGGGTACCTCTTCAAGTTCAGCTTCAGGTGGTGGAGCTGGTGGAACTAACTTATATGGGTACTGGGGTAAACGGGCCAGGATTTCTGGGGACTCTGAGGCGGAATACACAGGCGGCTTCCCCTCCTCAAACTTCCGGGTCCCCCTAATGGTTGCTACTAGTATTCTACACTGTTCCTCATAGCAGTGCTTTATCCAAAAGGGCTGTCTTTCGCAAACACCTAACCAGGAATCTATGTAGGGGAACTGATCATGGTGTGCTTTTTGTACAAGCTGATGAACACAGGAAACTATTTCCACATCAAAGGTGCCCTCACGGGGCCATGAAGTAGCTAGCACAGGCCACTCCCTATCACATAGCATTCTTAATTGAGACGGAGACATTTTTATTCCATAGTCTCCTGAAAATCCTTTACGGAAATTCTTGATCATACATTCCAACGGAGTTTGCGTGGACTCCGCCCCTCCCATAATCGTAATGGCGTACACGACAATGACGTATGTGACAACAGACAGTAAGGGTAGGTAGTATGGCTGTAGGTAAGGGGTCCGTACAGCCCACAGAACAATGGGGGGGGGGACAAACACCACACGCTTCCTCCTTTTCGCGACCTGGGCGCGGTCGCCCGGCCAGGAACTGCGCTACTCAGGAGTCCGCTCTCACTCGGTCTGTATCTCAAGACCTCTCACTCACACAGGCAGTCATACCATCACAAGAAATCATTTTTCAAATGCCCAAGGTTTTTCTGACTAACTGACTATCCCAACCAAAGGGTCGGTGGCTTCGGCTTCCGCTAACCCTTATGTGGAGCGTACTAGGACCGCCTTTATGAGAGGTGATCAAGCTCTCTCATCTTTGCGCACTTATGCAAGACGTTCCCAGTTAGTCTATACCAAATTTGTCTCACATACTCATGCAAGACTTTTCCCCAGGCTTCACTGACTATTGAACAAGAAAATGTCTACTCACCGGATCCGGTTCCCAATACCAAACCAGTTCTTGGGTTGGATCCTGGACTCCCCTCGGGTTCGGAGGTGTTGGCCGGCTGGACCCAGTGGTCCGCTGAGGCAAGGCGGAACCCTCCCCAATACAAGAGGACCGGTGGCGCCTGAGGTTTCCCCTGCGGACGGACAGACACGGTTCCAACCGGGCCAAACCTGGAGGCGAATTACGTGGAATATTCGCATGAATACCATTCACTATCCGCACATTCCCAGCCAACGCACCAAGAATATGAAGCAGCGAAGTGCAGACAATGAATAAATCCAGGAGTCAATTGCAGGGTCCAAGCCAATTTATTGTGCACAAGGCCTAGACAGTCAAGCTTCAAAAAGGACTGAGCAAAGTTCTTACAGAGACATATTCATTTTATACATTTCTTTTCAGTTTGATACATGCAAATGTTCTATTGGTCCCAACGCCCCCTGCATTTGTCCAATCAGAGACCCCTCCTGGGCCTAGCACCCAGCTCCCTCCTCTAAGATTGTTCTAACAATGGCACAGTTTCTAGGTATGGATACAATTCTACTGCAAGGTCGTTTCTAGCTCTAGGAATGCAAGCACTGAAACATTTCTATCCTCAGAACACAAAAGAATAATGAAAGTTTTATGAATTCATAAGAAACTTCTTATTAAGCAGTTTAAAGCAGTTTTCTCAGACTTTCACAGATTTTTGGTTCTTTACTGAGATGGGGGTTGGAATCAGGGCCTAACTTACAGGCCTTTCATATTTGCAGGCTACCATAGACCATAGCCTACCACAATATGAGGCAGTGTACTATTGTGGATCAGGAACTGGTTAAAAGACAGAAAGCAGAGGTTAGGGCTGAATGGCCAATTTTTCCAATGGAGAAAGGTGAAATAGTGAAGTACCCCAGGGATCTGTGCTCGGTCCACTGCATTTTAACATATTCGTAAATGTCCTGGAAGTGAGAATAACGAGTGAGGTAGTCAAATTTGCAGATTATCAAAATTATTCATAGCTGTTAAAACCCAAGGGGATTATGAAAAATTGTAAAAGGACTTCGACAGATTGGAAGACTGGACGTTCAAATGGCAGATGAAATTTAATGTGGACAAGTGCAAAGCTATGCATCTAAGAAAGAACAATCCAAACCATGTCTACACGATGCAAGGTTCCACATTAGGAACCAACACCCAGGAAAAAGATTTAGGCTTCATCGTGGATAACACATTGAAATCCTCTACCCAGTGTGCAGTGGTGGCCAAGAAGGCAAATAAAATACAGGAATCAGAAGGAAAGGAATGGAGAAAAAGATAAAGAATATTATAATGCCTCTGTATCATTCCATGGTGCGACCGCATCTTGAATATTGTGTGCAATTCTGGTCACCGTATCTTAAAAAGGATATAGCAGAATTAGAAAAGGTACAGAGAAGAGCTACCAAAATAGTAAAGGGGATGGAAGGATACTCCTATGAGGAGAGGCTTAAAAGGTTAGGGCTTTTCAACCTGTAAAATAGATGACTGAGGGGAGATATTATAGAGGTCTATACATTAATGAATGGAGTGGAATGGTTAAATATAGACTGATTGTTCACGCCATCAAAAAGTAGAAAGACTAGGGAATATGCAATGAAGCTACAGTGTAACACATTTAAGACTAATAAGAGAAAATATTTTTTCACTCAGTGTGTAATCAAACTCTGGAATTCGTTACTGGAAGATGTAGTAAAAGCTGTTAGTGTAACTAGGTTTAAAAAGGTTTGGACAAGTTCCTGGAGGAAAGGTCCATAAAACATTATTAAAAAGGATCTAGGAAATCCACTGCTTGCCCCAATACAAGCATTATGGAACCTGTGTGTCTCTTTGGGAACCTGCTAGTTACTTGTGACCTGGACTGGCCAATTGGAAACAGGATACTGTTCTTGATGAAACTTTGCCTGTCCAGTATGGCATTTCTTATGTTCTTATGAGATTATTTCCTTCAAGAATAATCTTCAAGATGTCTCCAGAGTGCAAAAGGAGTAGGAGGAGGAAGATGACCCGTTCTTAGGAAGAACTGGGACAGCTTTGGGGGTTACAGTTTGCCCAGATGAAGGATAGGACCGTGATCTCCAGAAAGATTGAATATCTTAAGAAAGAATTCTAGAAAAATAATCTTAAACTGCATTATTTTCCTTAATTTCCTATTCAGTCTCCTATGGAGATGGTGTGTAGATACTTCTAGGAGATTTTAATAATCATAGAAACATAGAAACATGATGACACAAAAAGACCACATGGCCTATCTAGTCTGTCCTTCCATACCAACAACTACAACAGTCCACTTTTTACCTTTAGAGATCCTCTGTGTTGGTCCCATGCTTTTTTGAATTCAGTTACTGTCCTCATCTCTACCACCTCCACTGGGAGACTATTCCATGGATCCACTACTCTTTCCGTAAAGAAATATTTCCGCATATCACTCCTGAATCTATCTCCCTTCACCCTCATCCCATGTCCCCTTATAGCAGAACTTGCTTTCAATTGAAAGAGGCTCTCTCCCTGAACATTTATGCCACGGAGGTATTCAAACATTTCAATCATATCACCTCTATCCCGCCTTTCCTCTAAGGTGTACATATTAAGATCCTTAAGTCTGTCCTCATATGCTTTATAATGAAGCCCACTAATCATTTTAGTAGCCACCTTCTGTACCGACTCCATCCTGTTCACATCCTTTTGAAGGTGCGGTCTCCAGAATTGCACACTATACTCCAAATGAGGTTGCACCAAAGACTTATACAGAGGCATTATCTCCTCCTTTTTTCTGCTAGCCATTTCTCTCCGTATGCACCCAAGCATCCTTCTAGCTTTTGCCGTCGCCTTTTCTACCTGTTTAGCTACTTTAAGATCATCAGACACAACCACGCCTAGGTCCTGCTCTTCTTTAGTGGACAAAAGTACTTCACCCCCTATACTATCTTGCTCCCTTGGATTGCTGCAGCCCAAATGCATGACCTTACCTTTTTTAACATTAAATCCCAGCTGCCAAATTCTAGACCATTCTTCAAGCTTAGCTAGATCCCTCCTCATGTTATCTACACCTTCCTGGGTGTCTACTCTATTGCAGATTTTGGTATCATCCGCAAAGAGGCAAACCTTACCCGACAGCCCTTCCGCTATATCACTAACAAAGATGTTAAAAAGAATCGGACCAAGGACAGATCCCTGGGGCACACCACTGGTAACATCCTTCTCCTCAGAGTGAGCTCCATTTACTTGTACTCTTTGTCGCCTCCCACCCAAACAATTTCTAACCCAAGCAGTAACTTTAGGGTCCATCCCTAGGGTGCTCAGTTTGTTTATAAGTCGCCTGTGAGGAACAGTGTCAAAGGCTTTACTGAAATCTAAATACACCACATCTAGAGCTCTCCCTCGGTCCAACTCTCTGGTCACCCAGTCAAAGAAATCAATCAGATTTGTCTGACAAGACCTGCCTCTGGTGAATCCATGCTGCCTCGGATCCTTTAATCCGCTTGACTACAGAAACCTCACTATTTTCTCTTTCAGCAGCGTTTCCAATAATTTACTCACCACCGAAGTTAAACTAACCGGCCTGTAGTTTTCAACCACATCCTTACTTCCGCTTTTGTGTAAAGGCACCACATGAGCCTCTCTCCAGTCCTTTGGCACCACTCCCGACTCCAACGAGGCATTGAAAAGGTCAGTCAGTGGAGTTGCTAGAACGTCCCCAAGTTCCCTCAGTATTCTAGGGTGTATCCCATCTGGTCCCATCGCTTTGTCTACTTTAAGTTGAGCTAGTTTCTCATGAACACAGTCTTCTGAAAATTGTTCAAGATGTCCCTCGCTTCTGTTCCTATTTGTGGGTGTTTTCTGAGGTCCTGCTCCTGGTTCTTCATCTGTGAACACAGAACAGAAATATTTGTTAAGCAATTCCGCTTTATCCTTATCAGCTTCTACATATTCCCCCCCTGCACCCTTGAGTCTGACAATACCACTTTTGCCCTCCCTCTTCTCACTAATATATCTGAAAAATGTCTTATCCCCCCATTTTATTGCATTGGCTATTTCCTCCTCCTTTTGAATCTTTGCCTTCTTGACTACTTTGCTAGCTTCTCTAAGTTTTTCCAAATACAGATGCCTGCTTCCTCTTTCTGTGATCTCTTGTAGTCTCCAGGAACAAGCAGGAATAAGTCCTCACATATGGGTACGTCGGTACCGACGGAGCCTGCGTGGGAAAGCTCCCCAGCTTCCCAGAAGGAAGCTTTTGGGGCCTCCCACTGCACATGCGCGCTGCCTTCCCGCCTTCCTGACCAGCTCTCCTCAGTTTCTCTTTTTCCGCGGAGCCAGCAGGTCGTGTTCCTGTCACCGCTGAAGAAATTATTGTTTTAGTTTGTTTCTTTAGACCGCGTACCTGCCTTCCCCATACTGAAACCGGTACCGCCGGTCTCTCTTTTCTTTTCTTTTAAAAAAAACAAAACAAAACTTTATTCTGCACAACTTGGTGACTTCGGTTAGGCCTTAGGCCTACACAAATTCTCCTCATGGAGAAACCAGCCCCTGGTTTTAAGAAGTGTACCAAGTGTAGTGCTGTTATTTCTGTCACAGACACCCATGAATGGTGTCTTAAGTGCTTGGGACCTGACCACTCCATTCCGGACTGCCCATCCTGCTCCCAGATGTCTAAACATGGGTTGCAGAACCGGGCCAACAAATTCCATGTGCTGTTTGCTTCAGATAATCCAGCATCACAGTCATCCAGGTCTTCCTCTCCGGATGGATCTCAGGTAACCAAACCCTCTGTGGGCAGGTCCTCAAAGAGCAAATCTCCTTCAAAGCATCGAGAGGCTCTCTCTTTTGAGTCTGAGGATCCTGCCCCAGCCAAACAACCCTGGCGGGAAGCTCTGGTTCCAAAGCACCATCTATGGGGGTTACAGGTTGACATCGATGGCACGGCCTCGACCAATCACCTGTTGGACTGCTCTGGGGTACCGGCCCATACCGGTACCGACATCCAGGCAGCAGTGGCATCTATGAGCAATACTGTTCAGACCATGCAGCAGGCCATGCTGGCTTTTATTAATGCTGCGACGCCCTCGGTACCGCGTTCAGCGGTACCGGGTCCGGTTCCGGTATCGTCTCCCATACCGGAACCGAGACCATCGACTTCCAAACGCAGATCGGTTCCGCATGCCGGATCCGGGTTTTCACCCGATACCGATCCCATACCCGGTACGCCCGATGTCGATACCGATCGGTATGCGTATCGTGCGTTGGAAGCAAATAGAGAATACTCTGCTTCTTCTGAGGATTTTGATTCCTCTGAGGACTCTGATGAGCTGTCTCTAGTTCTTCATGAAGACCCCTCTTCCCCAAAGAGGAGAATGTCTCCACCAGAGGATTTGTCCTTTCAAGACTTCATTATTGAACTAGCTAAAGGACTTTCTATTACCACATCCTCTGAAAAAGAACCTAGGTCAAAGAAATTGGATATTTTAGGATACCCTAAGGTTTCTAAAGAGGCAGTCACCCTGCCTATCCATGAAATCCTTCAAGAACACTTGATGGACTTATGGGAGGCTCCTCTAACGTTGTCTCCTTATTCTCGTAGGTTGGACACCATGTACCGGGTCCCTCCTTCCCCTGGTTTTCAAAAGACTCAGTTGCCTCACCATTCCATTGTGGTGAAGTCTGCACTGAAAAAGATTAAGAGTACCAAAAGGCACTCTTCTACCCCTCCAGGGCGAGAATGTAAGACCCTAGACTCTTTTGGCAAGAAGATTTTCCAGGCTACTATGCTTATAGCCAGGATTAATTCTTACAGTCTGTATATGGGCATGTTTCTCAGGGAACTTGCCCTAAAGATACGGCATTTTGCCTCCTTTATCCCTGAGGATAGAAAAGAGGAGTTCATTTCTCTGGTGAAACAGCTTCTAGATGTTTCTAAGTTCTCCAACAGAGCAGCTTTTGATTCCTTTGAGGGTGCCGGTAGAGCTTCGGGCATTGCTATTGTAGCCCGACGACTTGCTTGGCTCCAGGCCTCTGACCTAGAACCCTGGGTCCTGGATGGCTTACGGAATCTGCCCTGTACAGGTGAGAACTTATTTGGTAAGGACTGGCAAATTAAAGCCACTCAAATGGACGCAGAAAATGCTACCTTGGATAGACTTTCTAAGTCTACCTCTACTCCTGCCAAGAAAAAGTCTTTCAAGAGGCCTTACTACAAGAAGGCCAGATTTTCCACAAATACTGGCCAACAATCTTCTCAGCCTCGCTTTGCTGCTAAACGTCAGCAACCTAAACAGGCAAAGTCAAAGCCTGCAGCATCTACCACTTCTCAGCAGGCTCAACCCCCTCAGGGGTTTTGACTTGCCCCTAGAGAACTTAACATTTCTGGCTCTAGAACAACCAGAGCCCCTCACCATTCCCGGAAGGTTAGCTCACTTTGCTCCCAGATGGGAGCAAATCACATCAGAGCAATGGACCCTCTCTATCATCAGAGAGGGCTACAAACTTCATTTTTCCAACCTTCCTCCATATACCATGGTGAGGCACTTCAATTCTCCCCCATTTCTCCTGGACCTGTTGGATCAGGAAGTCTCTTCTCTCCTTGCCCAAGGGGCAATAGAAGAGGTTCCTCTTCTTCAACAAGGGACAGGATTCTACTCCCCTTATTTTCTCATAACAAAGAAGACAGGGGGATTCAGACCTATCCTAGATCTGAGAGAATTGAACAAATTTCTGTACAAGGAGAAATTCAAAATGCTTTCTCTAGGCATTCTCCTTCCATACCTTCAGAGTCAGGATTGGCTTTGTTCTCTAGATCTCAAGGATGCGTACACACATATACTCATCCACCCATCCCACAGAAAATATCTAAGATTTCTGTTTCAGGGAAAACATTTCCAGTACAGAGTACTTCCCTTCGGTCTAGCCTCTGCTCCAAGAGTGTTCACCAAATGCATGGCAGTTGTTGCCGCATTTCTAAGAAGTCTGGGAATTTTTGTATTCCCATATCTGGACGACTGGCTCATCCGAGCTCCATCTCAGTCAGAGGCCCAGATTTCCCTGGACCGCACAAGGCACCTTCTGCAGTATCTGGGACTGGTGGTAAACCTTCCCAAGTCTCAACTTATCCCTACTCAGTCTCTGGAATTCATAGGGGCCCAGTTGGACACCACCACTGCAAGGGCCTACCTACCTCAAGTCCGGGGCCAACGTCTGCTGTGCTTGGCCTCCCAAGCTCAGTCCAGCAGTCACTTGACAGCCAGAGAAATGCTGCGACTTCTGGGCCACATGGCCTCCACGGTACACGTGGTGCCCTACGCTCGTCTTCATATGAGAGCAGCTCAATGGACCTTGGCCACCCAGTGGACTCAAGCATCAGGAGCGCTCTCCGACCAAATACTCACCTCAAAGCGTCTGTTTTGGTCCCTCCAATGGTGAATGTCCACCAAGAATCTGTTGTTGGGGGCCCCCTTCCAACCTTTTTTGCCCCAAGCAACCCTCACAACAGATGCCTCCCAAACAGGGTGGGGAGCCCATCTACAATCCCTCTCCACTCAGGTTACTTGGTCTCCGCAGGAGACCACCCTTCACATCAACCTCCTGGAACTGCGAGCAATCTTCTTTGCCCTCAAAGTCTTCCATACCCTCCTTGTCAACCTGACCGTCCTAGTTCAGACAGACAATCAGGTGGCCATGTTCTACGTAAACAAACAAGGGGGGACAGGCTCTCTGTCGCTTTGCAACGAAGCTCTCAGATTATGGGCCTTCGCCAGAGAGCATCAAATTCATCTTCTGGCAGTATATCTTCCAGGGGTTCAAAACTCTCGGGCAGACAGACTCAGTCGAGTTCTGCTTCCACACGAATGGTCCCTACATATGGACCAGATAGGCAGAATCTTTCAGGAATGGGGAACCCCGGACATAGACCTCTTTGCAAGTCCGTGAAATGCCAAACTTCCCCGGTTCTGTTCCAGGACTCCGTGTCAGGGAGCTCAGGCCAACGACGCCTTTCTCCTGCATTGGGGTCAGGAATTCCTATATGCCTTTCCACCCATTCCTTTGATTCCCAAAACTCCGTTCAAACTCCAGAGGGATCACGGATCGATGATCCTCATAGCTCCACGCTGGCCACGCCAAGTGTGGTTCCCTCTACTTCTGCATCTCTCCCAGGGACCCTCCCTGGACCTGGGAGCTGCGCCAGACCTTCTCTCTCAGGAGAAAGGGACTTTGTGGCACCCAAACCCCAAGTCCCTACACCTCAGAGCTTGGTTACTGAAGGCCTAAGCCTTCATGACTTCAATCTTTCTCAACCAGTAAAAGATATCCTTCATGCCTCTAGGAAACCCTCCACGAGGCGTTCCTATGCTTTCAAATGGAAACGCTTTTCCATTTGGTGTGCTCAACAGGGTCTTGACCCTCTAGCACTTCCTTTGAATTCTCTACTAGACTATCTCCTGCATCTCTCTAATGCAGGCCTTAAGACGAATTCAGTAAGAGTCCATTTGAGTGCTATTGCAGCATCCTTAAAACCTATAAATGGACAACCTGTCTCCTCTCATCTGCTTGTTGCAAGATTCATGAGAGGCCTGACTCTAACTAAGCCTCCCATCCGACCTCCTCCGGTAGCATGGGACTTGAACCTAGTTCTAGGTCAGCTTATGAAGCCACCTTTTGAACCGTTGGTTTCTACCTCCTTGAAATTTCTTTCCTGGAAGGTCCTTTTCCTTATTGCAGTCACTTCTGCTCGCCACATCAGTGAACTACAGGCCTTAGTGGCTCATCCACCTTATACCAGGTTTCATCATGATAAGGTGGTCCTAAGGACGAATCCCCACTTTATGCCCAAAGTGGTCTCGCCTTTTCATCTTAATCAGGAGGTATATCTACCTGTCTTTTTTCCAGCTCCTAATGCATCTAGTGCAGAGAGGAACCTTCATACTTTAGATTGTAAAAGAGCTCTTGCCTTTTACCTCAACAGGACTCAGCCACATCGAAAGTCTTCCCAACTTTTCGTGGCTTTTGATCCTTCTCATTTGGGACTTCCAGTCTCCAAACGTACACTTTCCAATTGGATTGCTCAGTGTATTTCCTTTGCTTACCAGAGTAAAAATATTTCTCTGGAAGGCCATGTCACAGCTCACAATGTGAGGGCCATGGCCACTTCTATGGCTCATCTTCACTCTGTCTCCATAGATCAGATCTGTCGAGCCGCCACATGGGCCTCGGTTCATACCTTCACAGCCCATTACTGCTTGGACAAGGACTCCCGCCGGGATGCCTTGTTTGGTCAGGCTGTCCTCAAACACCTGTTCCATACTTGAACAACTCCTGCCCACCTTCCCAGGATGGATGCCTGAGATCCATACGAAGATGGCGAACCCTTGGAACGGGATCTCCCAGGCATCTTAGCTAGGGAGTCTCCATATGTGAGGACTTATTCCTGCTTGTTCCTGGAGATAGCACAGTTACTTACCTGTAACAGGTGATCTCTGGGAACAGCAGGAATTAGTCCTCACAACCCACCCACCTCCCCTAGGAGTTGTATCTTCTATCTATCTTCCTTTCCTCTCTCTATTGTCTCAGCTATAAACTCGAATTGAGGAGAGCTGGTCAGGAAGGCGGGAAGGCAGCGCGCATGTGCAGTGGGAGGCCCCAAAAGCTTCCTTCTGGGAAGCTGGGGAGCTTTCCCGCGCAGGCTCCGTCGGTACCGACGTACCCATATGTGAGGACTAATTCCTGCTGTTCCCAGAGATCACCTGTTACAGGTAAGTAACTGTGCTTTTCATGAAGGCCTCCCTCTTTTTCTTCACTTTTTCAGCTACTTCCTTCAAAAACCATAGTGGTCTCCTGTTCCTTTTGCCTTTATTTACCATTTTAACAAAAAGGTTGGTTGCCCTTAAAATATCCCCTTTCAGTTTTGCCCACTGTTTTTCTACATCCCCCAGCTGTTCCCATCCCACTAACGACACCCTGAGGTATTGGCCCATCTTCGCAAAGTTAGTCTTCCTAAAGTCTAAGATCCCCACCCTGGAATGGATTCTAACAACCCTAGTCCAAATACTGAACCACACCATCTGGTGATCACTGGATGCAAAATGATCTCCCACTACAACATCAGAAACACTTTCACCATTGGTAAGCACCAAGTCCAGTATGGCCCCTTCACGTGTGGGGTCTGTTACCAATTGCCTGAATAGTTCTCCCTGTAGAGAATCCAGGATCTCCTTACTTCTAGATGATACTGCAGCAGAAATGTGCCAATCAACATCTGGCATATTGAAATCTCCTATCAGTAGCACTTCCTCTTTCCTAGCAATGCTGCGTATGTCTTCAATTAACTCTCTGTCCACCTCTTCCTTTTGTGAGGGAGGTCTGTATATCACACCAATGCAAACAGATTTCTCTTTCCCTCTTTCTAGTTTAACCCACAATGCCTCCTCTCTCCCTTTTAAGCTCTGTAATTCCAAAGCTTTAATAGTAGTTTTTACATATAGTGCCACTCCTCCTCCCCTTCTTCCTACCCTGTCCTTTCTGAATAAAGTATAGCCAGGTATAGTTACATCCCAATCATGGTTTTCTGTGAACCATGTTTCTGTAACTGCCACTAAATCCAAGTCAGCCACTCCCACCAAAGCTTCAACATCAGGGATCTTATTTCCCATGCTACGAACATTTATACACACTGCTTTCCATATGTTACCCCTGTTACCCATTTCCATAAAGATATTTAATGTATCACCTACCTGGGGGCTTTCACTTACCTGGGGGCTTTCTTCACCCATCCCCAATGAATCTAGTTTAATGCCCTCTTCAGTAGATTAGCCAGTCTACTACCGAAGATGCGTTGACCTTTCTTGGACAGATGGATGCCATCTCTGCTCTGCAACCCTTGGAACAGCATCCCATGGTCTAGGAAACCAAAACGCTCTCGATGACACCTCCTCACAGCCATGCATTCATCTCCAGGATGCGAGCTTCTCTGCCTTGGCCTTTACCCTCAACAGGGAGGATTGAAGAGAACACCACCTGTGCACATATTTGCTTCACCCTCTGTCCCAGAGCCATGAAGTCACTTTTGATACGTTCCGAGGTATACCTGGCAGTATCATTTGTTCCAACATGAATTAGCAACATTGGGTAATAGTCAGTGGGCTTGATGAGTCTCGGCAAACTCTCCGTAACATCTTGGATTTTGGCACCAGGCAGACAGCATACCTCTCTGGACTTCAAGTCTGGTCGGCAGATGGACGCCTCAGTACCCCTCAGAAGAGAGTCTCCAACCACCACTACCCTTTGTTTCCTTCTGGTCACTGATTCTGCAACTTTGGGGTACTTGAACTCTGGTTCTTCCCTTTCCAGGGATGCTTTCACCTCCTCCACTTCCAGGGCTGCATAATGGTTCTTCAATTCAAGGGCTGGAGATGTTGGATTGGTGATTTTTGCAGGCCCTGGTGACTTGTGTCCAACCATCGACATTCTGTTGGCACCCATCTTCTCCTGTGCTGGAGAGCTTGGTTGCTGCAAGAAGCATCTCATCAATGTACTTCTCACTGTCTTGAATGCTCCTCAGCCTCGCCTCCTCCTCTCTGAGTTCCTCCACTTGTTTCCTCAGAGCTTCAGCATGCAGGCATCCTGCACATGGAACTGGTCCTTCAACTGGCATTAGGTCCTCTGTCTGGACCGAGGCAGAAGCTGTAACGGGAGCAACAGCTTTAGCAATACGATTTTTCCCAGCCATTGTTCTGTTCGTGGAGCTTAGGTATCTGTTAAAGCAAAAGAGAGAGATCTACCTAGTACCAGCCGGTTTCCCAGCTGTCCTTTCAGAGAAAAAGCAGTTAAATCTCTTTAATTATATTCAAAATGTGCTGGTCCAATTTTCTGTGATGTGTTAAAGGGGGAGGTGCCCTATAAAGCAAGACTGCTCACTAGGGGTGGGTGGGAGTCGGGGTGGGTAGGGAGGGAACTAACACCTGATTAGGTGTTAGCAGTTTCCAAACCTGAGGAGGTTACTAGAGTTCCACCAAGATGATTTACCCCTGCCTGACTCGGGTCCAGTACCTGTCTGTGAGGCCCAGTACCCAGAGAGCTGGTCCTGACAATCCTTCGGAAGCTGGTGACCTTTTATGTTTTGTTGAGAGCTCCCTAGAGGAGACCACGGCTCGTTCTACCCTCCTTGTTACATTAGCCGTGGAGTCTGGTAAATAGTTGATTCTAAATTCATATTTCAAAAATTTCCATGAGGTACTTATGGCCTCTCAAGTCCACATTTTCCCCGATTTTAGAGATACCCAGTTAAAGAGGAGAGAGTTTCTGGGATATAAACCCATGATTTTCTCCCTTGGTGGGACTTTTTTGTTGAAATTTCCTACTCAATGTCATGTTTCCTATAAAGAGAAAATATATATGTTTTTTGAGCCCTGTCGGCTACTGGATGTTTTGGTCGCCAGGGAAGAAGCTGTACTTACAGTGGCGTCTCATATGACTGACGCATAGGTCTCACTCTACCTTGCTGGTTAAATTTTTGGTACAAGGGGTTTTCCCCTTTATCTTTGGTAATATTTCCTGGAGTCTCATAGATTTCCTAGTGTTTGTGATCTGAAGGAATGGTTATTTTATTATCTTGTAAAATATTACTTTGTATATTGCATATTCTACCATGTTTTTGTTCATTCGAGAGTATGCCTGTATGTAAATTTATAAATCAAATAAATATAAAATAAAATAAAAAAAGGAACACAAAACCTGTCTGTACTTGTGACCTGGATTCACCATTTTTGGAAACAGGATACTGGGCTTGATGGACTTTTGTTCTGACCCAATATAGCAGTTCTTATGCCCTTACTACAGGTATGCATGCGTTGATGGATATTTGCTCTGTTTGGATGCCTAAAATATTTCTGTATGTGCCCAATGATTTGTGTGCAAGCATACCTATGAATTAACATGCATACACTTGATTTTGGCACACAAACAGTTCTTGCATTCCTGAAATGTGTGTAAAACACATGAATGTGTGAAAAAGCATGAAAAAATACATGGAAATCACAAAAACTTTGTTTAAAACTAAGACTAACTGCTCTCTTTTTTGGCAGTGGACATACCTAATTCCTATGGGCCAGATATTTGAAAGGCATTTGCACGGTTTACAGCCCTATAAACTGTATAAATGCTGCTCATTGGTAACCGGCAATGCCTGGTTAGCCCCTGCGGCTAAAAGATAGGCAAGCTTTTGCTATGCCTATCTTTTAGCCACAGGTTGCTAACTGGGCAGCATGAAATATCGCCACTTCCTGGTTAAAACTGTCGCCACCTCCGCTCCTCTCTGGAATACCCATGACATGCCCTGATGCTAAGCGGTTATTTATTTATTCAAGTGCTTTCTATATGCTTTATCAAAAATCAAGGCGGTTTACATTGCAACAACAATTTACATTATAATGTTAGGTGACGATAACATAAAACATAGTGTGAACTACAATAAACATGTTAGGATGAGGATTAATAAGAGTAAAGGTCAGGTAAAATAATACAGTATATATAACTTATATACAGTCTTTGTACAACATAATTTGAACACATGTATAACAATATGTGGGTAGGTGAGTTTAAGTAAAATGCATAGAAGTGCCAACTACTAGCCTAGGTTGGTAGGATTCTAGGCATGTTAGTGTTTCCAAAATGTTCAATAAAAAGATAAGTTTTAAGACCTCTCCTGAATGTGGACAGGTCAGTGGACTGGAAGCTCATTCCATAATAATGAGGCAGAGAATTCAAAAGCTCTGTTACTGGTATTGCGGTTTTGGGGTACTATCAAAGTGTTATGTAAGCAAACTCTTCTGAGTTGTTTTTATAAGAGCAGATAGGATGGATGAAACAATATTTTCAGTTAGTTTAAAGATTGTCATTAGTAGTTTGCATTTAAATCTGCTTTGTATTGGAAGTCAATGGAGGTTGTATAGAATTGGGGTGATATGTTCAGAAATATGGACTCTGAGGGTGATGCGCATAGCCATGTTTTGTGCTAACTGTAGGCTATGGAGTGTTTGTTTGGGTAGTCCATGTGAAATGCTATTGCAGTAGTCAAGGTGTGGAAAAATTATTGCCTGCAGTACAGATCTAAAGTCATTTTCTGGTAGGAGAGGTCTTAATTGTTGCATTAATCTTATTTTATTATAAATGCCTCTGGTAATCAATCTAATATGGGACATCAGGGAAAGAGGTTGGTCATTTGTAATTCCAAGGTATTTTACTTCCTTTTTAACTTCCAAAGTGACATCCTTCATCTTAATATAAGTTGGGGGATTGTAGTCCTGGTATCTCCAGGAACAAGCAGGAATGAGTCCTCACATATGGGTACGTCGGAACCGACGGAGCCTGCGCGGGAAAGCTCCCCAGCTTCCCAGAAAGGAAAGCTTTTGGGGCCTCCCACAGCGCATGTGCGCTGCCTTCCCGCCTTCCTGACCAACTCTCCTCAGTTTTTCTTTTTCCGCGGAGCCAGCAGGTCGTGTTCCTGTCACCGCTGAAGAAGTTGTTATTTTAATTTGTTTCTTTGGCCGCATGTCTGCCTTCCCCGATTCCGGACCGGTACTGCCGGTCTTTTTTCTTTATTTCTTAAAAAAAATATATATATATATCTTATTTTTCCCCACTTGGTGTGTTTGTTCTGTGAGGCCTCTAGGCCTTCACAGAATTCTCCCTCATGGAGAAACAAGCCTCTGGTTTTAAAAAATGCACCAAGTGTAGCGGTACTATATCAGTCACAGACACCCATGAATGGTGTCTTAAATGTTTGGGGCCTGACCACTCCATTCCGGATTGTCCATCCTGCTCTCTGATGTCCAAGCGTGGCTTACAGAACCGAGCAGCCAAGTTTCATATGCTGTTTTCTACAGATACTCCAGCATCAGCATCCTCCAGGTCTTCCTCTCCTGATGGATCTCAGGTAACCAAACATTCTTCCGGCAGGTCCTCAAAGGGCAAATCTCCCTCTAAGCATCGAGAGGCCCTTGGGCCTGACCCTGAGGACCCTGCCCCAGCCAAACAACCCCGGCGGGAAGCTTCGGCTTCCAAAGCTCCTCCTATGGGGTTACAGGTTGACATCGATGGCACGGCCTCAACCGATCACCTGTTAGACTGCTCTGGGGTACCAGCCCATACCGGTACCGATATCCAGGCAGTCGTGGCGTCTATGGATAATACCGTTCAATCCATGCAGCAGGCCATAATGGCTTTTATTAAAGCTGCAACGCCCTCGGTACCGCACCAAGCGGTTCCGCCTCCGGTTCCGGTACCACAACCGATACCGGTACCCAGAGCATCCACTTCCACCAGGATACCGGTTCCAGTTCCCGGTTCCAGGGTTTATCCCGATACCGATCTGGTTCCGGGTACGCCCGATGTGGATACCAGTCGATATGCGTATCGATCTTTGGAAGCTAATAGACGATACTTCGAGTCTTCTGATGATTCTGATACCTCAGAAGACTCTGCTGAAGTATCTCTTACTCTTCCTGAGGAGCCCTCTTCTCCAAAGAGGAGAATGTCTCCTCCAGAGGATTTGTCCTTTCAAGACTTCATTCTTGAAGTAGCCAAAGGGCTCTCAGTTTCAGTAACCTCTGAAAAAGAACCTAGAGCAAAAAAATTAGATATTTTGGGATACTCTAAGGTTCCCAAAGAGGCAGTCACCTTGCCCATCCATGAAATTCTTCAAGAACACATGATGGACTTATGGGAGACTCCTCTCACCTTATCTCCACATTCTCGTCGTTTGGACACCATGTATCGTGTCCCTCCTTCTCCTGGTTTTCAAACAACTCAGCTTCCTCACCACTCTATTGTGGTACAGTCAGCTATGAAAAGGATAAAGAGTACCAAAAGACACTCTTCCACTCCCCCAGGAAGAGAATGTAGGACTTTGGATGCTTTTGGTAGGAAAATCTTCCAAGCCAGTATGCTTATTGCCAGAATCAATTCATACAGCCTCTATATGGGCATGTTTCTGAAGGAGATTGCACTGAAAATGCGCCATTTCCTCCCCTTTATCTCAGAGGATAGGAAGGAGGAATTCCTTCTTTTGTTAAAGCATACCCAAGATGTTTCAAAGTTCTCCAACAGAGCTGCCTTTGACTCCTTTGAGGGTGCTAGCAGAGCCTCAGGCATTGCCATAGCTGCTCGCAGAATTGCTTGGCTCCAGGCCTCTGACCTAGAACCCTGGGTCCAAGATGGGTTGGGCAATCTGCCCTGTACAGGTGAAAATCTGTTTGGCAAAGAGTGGCAAATCAAAGCCACTCAAATGGATGCAGAGAATGCTGCTTTAGATAGACTTTCTAAGTCTACCTCTACCCCTGCCAAGAAAAAATCTTTTAAGAAGCCTTTCTACAAAAAGACCAGATTTTCCACAAATACTGGCCAACAATCTTCCCAAGTTTGCTTTGCTCCTAAGCGTCAGCAATCTAAACAGGCCAGGGCAAAACCTGCAGGGACTGCTACAGTCCAGCAGTCCCAACCTCCTCAGGGTTTTTGACTTACTTCTAGAGAACTTAACTTTTCTGGCTCTACAACAGCCAGAGCCTCTCACCATTCCAGGAAGGTTAACTCATTTTGCTCCCAGATGGGAGCAAATCACATCAGAACAGTGGACCCTCTCTATCATCAGAGAGGGCTACAAACTACATATCTCCAGCCTTCCTCCCCATACCATGGTGAGACATTTCAATTCTCCCCCATCTCTCCTGCACCTGTTGGGTCAGGAGGTGACCACCCTTCTTGCCCAAAGGGCAATAGAAGAGGTTCCTCTTCTTCAACAGGGGTCAGGGTTTTACTCCCCTTATTTTCTCATTCCCAAGAAAACAGGGGGATACAGACCCATTCTGGATCTGAGAGAATTGAACAAATTTCTATGCAAGGAGAAATTCAAGATGCTCTCTCTAGGTACTCTCCTTCCATACCTGCAGAGTCAGGATTGGCTTTGTTCTCTAGATCTAAAGGATGCGTACACACATATACTCATCCATCCATCCCACAGAAAATTCCTACGGTTTCTGTTCCAAGGAAAACATTTCCAGTACAGAGTACTCCCCTTCGGTCTAGCCTCTGCTCCAAGAGTGTTCACCAAATGCATGTCAATAGTGGCTGCATTTCTACGCACCCTGGGAATTTTTGTTTTCCCATACCTGGATGACTGGCTCATCCGAGCTCCATCTCAGTCCGAGGCTCAGACTTCCCTGGACCACACCAGACGCATACTGCAGTATCTGGGACTTGTCATCAATCTGCCAAAGTCTCAACTCACCCCTGCTCAGTCCCTAGAATTCATAGGGGCCTGGCTAGATACCACCACTGCAAGGGCCTATCTTCCTCAAGCCCGTTGCCACCGTCTAGTGCACTTGGCTTCTCAAACCCAGTCCAGAAGCCACTTGACTGCCAGGGAGATGCTACAACTGCTAGGCCACATGGCATCCACAATTCATGTGGTGCCTTATGCTCGCCTGCATATGAGAGCAGCTCAATGGACTTTGTCCACCCAGTGGACTCAAGCATCAGGAGCTCTCTCAGACCAAATAGCAACCTCAAAACATCTCTTTTGGTCTCTCCAATGGTGGATGTCCACCCAAAATCTGTTGTTGGGGGTCCCCTTCCAACCTTTGTTACCCCAAGCAACCCTCACAACAGATGCCTCCCAAACGGGTTGGGGAGCTCATCTCCAAGACCTCTCCACTCAGGGCACTTGGTCTCCACAGGAGACCACCCTTCATATCAACCTTTTGGAACTGCGAGCAATTTTCCTTGCTCTCAAGGTCTTTCATACCCCCCTCAACAACATGACAGTCCTTGTTCATACCGACAATCAAGTAGCCATGTTCTACATAAACAAACAAGGAGGGACTGGCTCTCTGTCGCTTTGCAACGAAGCTCTAAGATTGTGGGCCTTCGCCAGAGAGCATCAAATCCATCTCCTGGCAGTATACCTCCCAGGAATCCAAAACCCTTGGGCAGACAGACTCAGTCGAGTTCTGCTTCCACACGAATGGTCCCTGCACATGGATCAGGTACTCAGAATCTTCCAGGAATGGGGAACCCCGGACATAGACCTATTTGCAAGTCCGTGGAATGCCAAACTTCCCCGGTTCTGTTCCAGAATTCCGTGTCAGGGAGCTCAGGCCAAGGATGCCTTCCTCCTTCATTGGGGTCAGGGATTCCTCTATGCCTTTCCACCCATTCCTTTGATTCCCAAGACTCTGTTCAAACTTCAGAGGGACCAAGGATCTATGATCCTCATAGCTCCACGCTGGCCACGCCAAGTGTGGTACCCTCTACTTCTGCATCTCTCCCAAGCCCCCTCCCTGGACTTGGGAGCTGCCCCAGACCTTCTGTCTCAGGAGGAGGGGACTTTGTGGAACCCAAACCCCAAGTCCCATCACCTCAGAGCTTGGTTACTGAAGGCCTAGACCTTCAAGACTTCAATCTTTCTCAGCAAGTGAAGGATATCCTCCATGCCTCTAGGAAACCTTCCACTAGGCGTTCTTACGCTTTTAAATAGAAAAGATTTTCCATTTGGTGTGCTAAAAAGGGTCTTGACCCTTTAGCACTACCTTTAAATTCTTTACTGGAATATCTCCTGCATCTCTCCAATGCAGGCCTTAAAACAAATTCAGTAAGGGTCCATTTGAGCGCTATTGCAGCATCCCTTAAACCTCTCCATGGACAACCTGTTTCCTCTCATCCTCTTATTGCAAGATTCATGAGAGGCCTAACTTTAACTAAGCCTCCCATTCGCCCTCCTCTGGTAGCATGGGACTTAAACTTGGTTCTTGGTCAGCTTATGAAGCCACCCTTTGAACCCTTAGCCACTAACTCCTTGAAATTTCTTTCCTGGAAGGTTATTTTCCTCATTGCAGTAACCTCAGCTCGCCGTATCAGTGAACTGCAAGCCCTAGTGGCTAATCCCCCTTATACAAGGTTTCATCATGATAAGGTGGTCCTTAGGACTAATCCCCACTTTATGCCTAAAGTGGTCTCCCCTTTTCATCTTAATCAAGAGGTATATCTACCTGTCTTTTTTCCGGCTCCTCATGCATCCAGAGCAGAGAGGAACCTTCATACTCTGGATTGTAAAAGAGCTCTTGCCTTTTACCTCCACAGGACACAGCAACATCGAAGGTCTTCTCAGCTTTTTGTTGCTTTTGATCCTTCTCATTTAGGACTTCCAGTCTCTAAAATAACACTGTCCAATTGGATTGCTCAGTGTATCACTTTTGCTTACCAAAGTAAGAACCTTTCTCTGGAGGGCCATGTCACAGCTCACAATGTGAGAGCCATGGCCACCTCTATGGCTCATCTTCACTCTGTATCCATCGATCAGATCTGTCGAGCAGCCACCTGGGCCTCGGTTCATACCTTTACAGCCCATTACTGTTTGGACAAGGACTCCCGCCGGGATGCCTTGTTTGGTCAGGCTGTCCTCAGACACCTGTTCCATTCTTAAACAACTCCTGCCCACATTCCCTGTATGGATGCCTGAGATCCATAGGAAGATGAGGAACCCTTCTGGGTCTCATACCCTTGGGGGGGATCTCCCCGGCATCTTAGCTAGGGAGTCCCCATATGTGAGGACTCATTCCTGCTTGTTCCTGGAGATAGCACAGTTACTTACCTGTAACAGGTGATCTCTGGGAACAGCAGGAATTAGTCCTCACAACCCACCCACCTCCCCTAGGAGTTGTATCTCTCTCTCTCTTTCCTTTCCTCTCTCTATAGTCTCAACTTTAAACTTGAACTGAGGAGAGTTGGTCAGGAAGGCGGGAAGGCAGCGCGCATGCGCTGTGGGAGGCCCCAAAAGCTTTCCTTTCTGGGAAGCTGGGGAGCTTTCCCGCGCAGGCTCCGTCGGTTCCGACGTACCCATATGTGAGGACTAATTCCTGCTGTTCCCAGAGATCACCTGTTACAGGTAAGTAACTGTGCTTTCTTGAGACAAACAGTACATCAGGTTTTTTTATAGTTAATGTTGAGGTTGTGAATTTTTAACCAGTTTGAGTTTGTTGAAACAGGATATGATGGGTTCAAGGATAGGATTTGTTATATTAAATGCTAGATATAGCATGATATTGTCTGCATATATGGCATAGTTAACCTGAAATGTATTAATGATGGAGCATAAGGGCTGCAGATAAATATTAAATAACAGCACAGAGAGGGATGAACCTTGTGGTAAGCCTTGTTGTTGTTCATAGATATTTGATGCTAGGTGGTCAATTATGACTTGTTGTGGCCTGTTCGAAAAATAATATTTAAAACATTGGCGTGTAGTACCATAAATACCTATATGTTGTAGCCTGTCAAGTAGAATGTTATGATTGATGGAGTCAAAGACTGAGGCGATATCTATGAAGATGAGAATGAATGCAATTTTGGAGTTTTCAATACCTTTTGTCAGGTTGTTCCAGTGTGAGTAATAGTGTTTCAGTACTGTGGTGTCGTCTGAAACCATACTGGAGTTTATCAAGAGGTGAGTGGAGGTCAATATGGTCTTGGAGTTGGATATGTACAATCTTTTCTATTACTTTTGCAAGGATCAGAAGATTGGATATTGGGCTATTTGGCTTTGGACATAATTTGTTCAATGTTTTGTGTTTTAGAATGGAACGTATAATGGCTTGTTTTAGTTCTTTGGGCATATGGCCTTGTGCAAGGGAAAGATTTATTATCCTGAGAATAACTGGTGCAGTGTATTCACGAGTGACCTTTATTCAATTAACAGGACAAGGATCAAGAACCGATGCTGTTGTGCTTAAGCATATTAAGATATTTTTGAGACAGTCAATAGACACTTGATAAAAATCTGGCCAAGACATTGTGTGAGAGAGATTAATAGATAGATCGAGTGGCTGGGGGCTGTTCGAGGATTGTAGTTTGTTGGCGTAATAGTTTGCAAGTATTTGTAGGTTTATAGACTGGTTCTGTGAGTCATCGGTGGGAGGTCTGGTCAAAGATTTAACTATTTTGAATAACTCACTAGGGCTTTTTAGTGATTTCAGGAGGATATTTGAGTAGAATTCCTTCTTTTTATTATTTATAAGATCACGGTATGCACGTATTCATATAGTTTAATCTGCCCTGATGCTATGCGGTTAGCATCAGAGTATGCAGAGGAGAAGATCGGGTATATTCAGTGGTACAACCATGCTGCTGAATATTTCCATTCTTCTCCTCTACACGCCCTGATGTTAACCGCTTAGCATCGGGGCATGTCATGGGTGTTTCGGGGAGGAGCGGAGGTGGCGACAGTTGCTAAACGGGCAGTGGCAATATTTCATGCTGCCCGGTTAGCGACCTATGGCTAAAAGATAGGCATAGCAATAGCTTGCCTATCTTTTAGCCGCAGAGGCTACCAGACAGCATGCAACATCCCCACTACCCAGTAAGATACTGCGGCTGGGAGGCTGTGTGGCAAACCTGGATATTCAATTCTGGGGCCGCATATGACCCCGACAATGAATATACGGAGTTAAGGGTCAGCGCAGGCAGCTAGGCTCTGTAGCGGCGCATAGCCGTCAAAATTTAATATTGGGCCCTATGTCTTTAGGAGTCAGAACAAATGCCAAGTAAAGCAGCAATCTGCAATAATTCCTATTTCAAAATAGAAAAATCAACAATAAACTGGAAATCCTGACAAAAAACAAAGCAATTTGGACCATAGAAAATTGTCAATCACAGCATTCTAAAAGAACAAGTACATTGAATATTCTTTCACTTTTAGATTTCCTGCATGAAGCTGTCTTCCTTACCGAAATCCATTTCCAGTCTTTAAAAACTATTGAAATAGAGTTAGAATAATGTCTTTAGGAGCTGTTTGATTTTAGGAGGTCAAGCTAAAAGATAAAATTCAACCTTAATATTGGGAGAAATTCTGAGGTAAGTCCCTATGGATGTCTTCATCAGCTTCTGCTGCCCAATCTCTTTATTTTTTTATTGCAAATTCAGTCGTCTGGGCACCAGTGAAACCATCAAAAGTGTCTGAGGATGCAGATAATAAATGTTGATCTTGTATCTGGTACACTTCAACATATGCTGTTCTATTGTTCAAATTTGAGCTTCTTTTGGTCATTTCTCTGGAACTGCATTTTGTATTCTTCTGCAACTTCAGTAAAGGTTAACATTAAAATGGCAATAAGGAAATCAATAACTATTCAGGCGCCACTGTCTAATGCTGATGCCCAGTTGCTTGACTTATTGCTTTCAATGGCTATAAAGTTAATTTTAAATAATTGGAAAGATAATGCGGTTTTAAAACTGAACATGTGGTGGAATCAAATAGATATTACTCATAGATAATGAAAAGGTGACTGCAGGAAATTGTTTTTAAGTTTGGGCATCTGTGGATTGTTTTGCAAATAGTTGATCAACATCATGTCTACACTTTCTCATGATTGTGCATACATTTGGAAAGTAATTTTATAAAGTCCTGTGCAGTCGACTTGCATTTCCACATGAGTATTTGGGGCTTATTTTATAAAGCGAAGCACTCACGTACTTTACTTTGTAAACTAGGGGTGTGCTGATGTACTTTGATCTAGTCGCAGCAGTTACACCTGCCCTAAGCAGGCATAAAGCACAGTTACTTACCTGTAACAGGTGATCTCTGGGAACAGCAGGAATAAGTCTTCACATATGGGTATCGTCGGTGCCGACGGAGCCTGCGCGGGAACGCTCCCCAGTGTCCAGTAAGAAAGCTTTTGGGAGCATCCCACAGCGCCTGTGCGCTGCCTTCCCGCCTTTCCCAACCGCCTCTCTCCAGTTCGAGTTTTAAAGCTGAGACAAAGAGAGAGAGAGGAAAGGAAAGATAGATAGAGAGATACAACTCCTAGGGGAGGTGGGTGGGTTGTGAAGACTTATTCCTGCTGTTCCCAGAGATCACCTGTTACAGGTAAGTAACTGTGCTATCTCCAGGAACAAGCAGGAATGAGTCTTCACATATGGGGAGTCCCTAGCTGTAGATGCCAGGAAGAAACCCCAGGTTGTGTGTCCTTGAAAAGGACTCTACCTCCTCCCATGGATCTCTGGCATCTGACCAGGGTGGGTGGGTAGGAGTTGATTAGGAATGGAACAGGTGTTTGAGAACAGCCTGACCAAACGAGGCATCCCGGCAGGAGTCCTTGTCCAAACAGTAATGGGCTGTGAAGGTATGAACCGAGGCCCAGGTGGCCGCTCGACAGATTTGGTCGATGGACACAGAGTTTAGATGAGCCATTGAGGCTGCCATGGCTCTCACAGTGTGAGCTGTGACATGGCCCTCCAGAGAAATGTTCCTACTCTGGTAGGCGAAAGAAATACACTGAGCAATCCATTTGGACAGTGTTCTCTTAGAGACTGGAAGTCCTAAATGAGAAGGATCAAAAGCAACAAAGAGTTGAGAAGACTTCCTATGTTGCTGTGTTCTTTGTAATTAAAAAGCGAGAGCTCTCTTACAATCCAAGGTATGAAGATTCCTCTCTGCACCTGATGCATGAGGTCCTGGAAAAAAGACTGGTAAATATACCTCTTGGTTCAGATGAAAAGGCGAGACCACTTCAGGCATAAAGTGTGGATTGGTCCTGGGGACTACCTTATCATGATGGAACCTTGTATAAGGTGGATTAGCCACCAAAGCTTGCAACTCACTGATGTGGCGTGCTGAGGTGACTGCAATGAGAAAAACAACTTTCTAAGAAAGAAATTTCAAGGAGGTGGTGGCTAAAGGTTCAAAGGGTGGCTTCATAAGCTGGCCAAGAACCAGGTTTAAGTCCCATGCCACTGGAGGTGGTCTAATGGGAGGTTTAGTTAAAAGAAGGCCTCTCATAAATCTTGCTATAAGAGGATGAGAGGAAATAAGTTGTCCATTGAGAGGCTTGAGGGACGCTGCAATAGCACTCAAATGGACTCTTACTGAATTCGTTTTCAGACCTGCATGGGATAGATGCAGGAGATACTCTAGTAGAGAATTCAGAGGTATTGCAAGAGGGTTTAGACCCTTCTCTGAACACCAAATGGTAAATCTTTTCCATTTGAAAGCATAGGAACGTCTAGTAGAAGGCTTTCTAGAGGCATGAATAACATCTCTGACTTGCTGAGAGAGATGAAAATCTTGAAGGTCTAGGCCCTCAGCAACCAAGCCCTGAGATGGAGCGACTGGGGGTTTGGGTGCCACAAGGTTCCCTCTTCCTGGGACAGAAGGTCTGGTGCAGAGCCCAAGTCCAGGGAAGGAGCTTGAGAGAGATGCAGAAGTAGAGGGTACCACACTTGGCGTGGTCAATGTGGTGCTATGAGGATCATGGTCCCTCGATCTCTCTGAAGCTTGAATAGTGTTTTGGGAATTAGGGGAATTGGTGGAAAGGCATAAAGGAAGTCTTGACCCCAGTAAAGGAGGAAGGCATTCTTGGCCTGAACTCCCTGACATGGAATTCTGGAACAGAACCGGGGAAGTTTGGCATTCCACGGACTTGCAAAAAGGTCTATGTCCGGGGTTCCCCAAATTCGAAAAATCCTGGCTACCTGGTCCATGTGGAGGGACCACTCGTGTGGAAGCAGAACTCGACTGAGTCTGTCCGCCCAAGAGTTTTGAACACCTGGAAGATATACTGCCAGAAGATGGATGTGATGCTCTCTGGCGAAGGCCCACAGTCGCAAAGCTTCGTTGCAAAGCGACAGAGTGCCTGTCCCGCCCTGCTTGTTTACATAGAACATGGCTACTTGGTTGTCCGTATGGATGAGGACTGTCCTGTAGCTGAGCAGGGAATGGAACACTCTGAGAGCTAAGAATATTGCTCTGAGTTCCAAGAGATTGATATGCAGAGAAGTCTCCTGTGGAGACCATATGCCTTGGGTGGAGAGATCCTGCAGATGAGCTCCCCAACCCATTGGAGAAGCATCTGTTGTCAGAGTTGCTTGGGGTAGCAACAGATTTGGAGGGGACTTCCACCACTGGAGAGACCAAAATAGGCGACTGGAGTTTGCTATTTTGTCTGACAGGCAACCTGATGCCTGAGTCCATTGGGTGGACAAAGTCAATTGAGCTGCCCTCATGTGAAGGCGAGTATATGGAACCACATGCATGGTGGATGCCATGTGACCTAATAGTTGTAACATTTCTCAAGCAGTTAAATGGGACTTTAACTGTATCTGGGAGGCTAACTTCACCAAGCATAGGCAACGGTCCTGAAGAAGATAGGCCCTTGCAGTTGTGGTATCCAGCAAGGCCCCTATAAACTCCAGAGACTGAGTAGGGGTAAGATGGGATTTTGGGATATTTATTACCAGTCCCAAATACTGAAGGACACGCACTGTGCAGGTTAGACAAATCTGGGCCTCTGACTGGGATTGAGCTCGAATGAGCCAGTCGTCCAGATATGGGAAAACGAATATTCCTAGAGTGCGCAGAAATGCAGCTACTACTGCCATGCATTTCGTGAACACCCTTGGTGCAGAGGCCAGACCGAAAGGAAGCACTCTGTATTGGTAGTGCTTTCCTTGAAAAAGGAACCAAAGGAACCTTCTGTGTGTTGGATGGATGAGGACATGGGTGTACGCATCCTTGAGATCTAGAGAACAAAGCCAGTCCTGACTCTGAAGATATGGCAGCAGAGTACCAAGAGAAATCATCTTGAATTTCTCCTTGAATAGAAACTTGTTCAATTCTCTGAGATCTAATATGGGTCTGTAGCCCCCTGTTTTCTTTGGAAGAAGAAAATAAGGGGAGTAGAATCCTGAGCCCTGTTGAAGAAGAGGTACTTCTTCTATTGCCCCTTGGGCAAGAAGGGTAGCAATCTCCTGACCCAGAAGGTTGAGGAGAGATGTTGGAGAATTGAACTGTTTCACCATGGTGTGGGGAGGAAGGTTTAAGAAATGAAGCTTGTACCCTTCCCTTATAATGGAGAGGGTCCATTGCTCTGCTGTGATTTGCTCCCATCTGGGAGCAAAGTAAGCCAACCTTCCTGGAATGGTGAGGGGCTCTGGTTCTTCCAGAGCTAGAAAGGCTAAGTTCTCTATTTGCAAGTCAAAGGCCCTGAGGAGGCTGAGGCTGCTGGGCCGTGGGAGGCCTGGCAGCCTTTGACTTGGCCTGTTTAGGTGGTTGCTGACGCTTTGCAGCAAAACGACCTGCAGAAGATGCCTGCTGACCATAAGCAGGAAAATATCTTCCCTTTTTAGAAAAAGGTATCTTTTTGAACAATCTTTTCTTGACAGGAGCAGAGGTAGACTTTGAAAGTCGATCCAAAGCAGAGTTCTCAGCATCCATCTGAGTAGCCTTTGCTTGCCAATCCCTGCCAAAAAGGTTTTCACCTGTACAAGGAATATTTCCCAGTTCATCTTGGACCCAGAGTTCCAAATCAGAGGCTTGTAACCAAGCAATTCTGCGTGCACCTATGGCAATAGCCAAGGCTCTGCTTACACACTCAAAAGAGTCAAAGGCTGCACGGTTGGAAAATTTGGAAACATCTTGGGCATGTTTAAGCCAAGTGAGAAATTCCTGCCTTTTATCTTCTGAAATAAAAGGGGCTAAAGTCTGCAGATGATCTGTGACTTATTTTAGAAACATCCCCATATAGAGACTATAGGAGTTGATTCTGGCAGCAAGCATATTAGCTTGGAAGACCCTTCGGCCAAAAGCATCAAGGGTCCTGCATTCACGTCCTGGAAGATTAGATGAATGTCTCTTTGCACTCTTTATTTTCCTCATGGCAGACTCTACCACAATAGAGTGGTGAGGAAGCTGAGACTTATGAAAGCCAGGACAAGGAGGGACACGGTACATGGTGTCTAACCTACGAGAATGAGGAGAGGTGGTAAGAAGCGTCTCCCACATGCTCAACATGAGATCATAAAGAATCTCATGAATAGGTAAGGTAGCTGCTTCTTTAGGAGCCTTAGGATATTGCAAAATATCTAATTGCTTGGCTCTAGGCTCTGACTCAGGGGCCACTGTAATGAAGTCTTGAAAAGACAAGTCTTCTGGAGAAGACATTCTTCGTTTTGGAGAAGCAGACTCCTGAGGAAGAAGTACCGGTGCCTCGACAGAAGCCTCCGACTCATCAGAGTCTTCGGAGGAATCGAAGTATCGCCTGTCCGGATGCTCCTGTAAAGCCCGATTCGCGTACCAAGAGGGATCGACATCGGGAGTAAGCGGTACCAGTTCGGTACCGATGGGCATCATAGGACAGGGTACCGTTGCAGTCGACACCGAAGCCAATGTCGATGCAATCGGTACCGGCACTGGGAACGATGCCGGTGCCAGAGTCGGTACCGGCAACGGAGATTGTTGCGGTACCGGAGGCGTCGAAGCCTGCATAAACGCCGTTAGGGTGCGCTGTATGGACAGAATCTTCTGATCCATCGACGCCACCAGAGTCTGGATGTCGTTACCAGTGGAGACCACCGGTACCCCAGAACACGGCAACAGGTGATCGGTCGAGGCCGAGCCATCGATGTCAACCTGTGACCCCATAGATAATGCTTTGGAAGCCGGAACTTCCCGCCGGGTAATTTTGCCGGTGCGGATTCCTCGATGACAAGCCCGGAGGCATCTCGATGCTTAGAGGGAGATTTGCCCTTCGAGGACCGGCTGGATTTATGTTTGGTTACCTGAGATCCATGGGAGGAAGAAGAAGCCCTGGAAGACGTCGATGCCACCGAGGCTGCATCAAAGGGAAACAGGGTACTGAGCTTGGCTGCTCGGTTCTGCCGACCTCTTTTAGACATCATGGTACAGGACACACAATCCTTGATGGAATGGTCAGGACCCAAACATTTTAGACACCAATCATGGGTGTCGGTGACAGAAATAGTACCGCCACATTTCGTGCACTTTTTGAACCCGGAAGCGGGCTTCTCCATGAGGAGAAAAATGTTCAGGCCTAAGGCCCAAACTGAAAATGCACAGTTGAAGAAAGAAAAGTTTTTTGTTTTTAAGAAAGAAAAGAAAAGACCGGCAGTACCGGTCTGACGTCGAAGAAGGCAGATGCGCACAGAAAAATAAAGAAAAAAATAAAGAACTTCTTCTGCGGTGACAGGAACATGACCTGCTGGCTCCGCGGAAAAGAAGAACTGGAGAGAGGCAGTTGGGAAAGGCGGGAAGGCAGCGCGCAGGTGCTGTGGGATGCTCCCAAAAGCTTTCTTACTGGACGCTGGGGAGCGTTCCCGAGCAGGCTCCGTCGGTACCGATGATACCCATATGTGAAGACTCATTCCTGCTTGTTCCTGGAGATCGGTGCATGCCTTGATTGGGTGGAGATGCGCATTGGTCATAGCATTCTATAACTCATGTGTATAAATTTAGCCCTGCCTACAATCCTCCTAAGCTCCGCCTCTGTGCACACCTCAACTGAAAGTATGTGGGATGGGATTTTTGCACCCTCTCACAGTATAGCAACTGCCTAAAATGCACATGCAAGTGCTCATTCACGCGCATAAGTACTTTAAAATAGGGGCTTAGGGGCATGAATTGAGTGTAACATTTCATGTGCCCCATATAGAATCGGCCCCATACTGTTGTCCTTTTCCTAATTTAAAAAACATGTTGAAAACTTGGACACATACAAACAAAAGTATTTCTGCATGCAAAACAATATTTTGCATACACAAATTGCCTTTTCTAAAATTGCCGAGGATATAGATGCCTAAACTTATGCACATACGTTTTTTCTACACAGTTGGAGTTGCTCCTTGAGGCATTGTTTGAGTAGAGTTTGCAGTTATGTGTCTTATGAAATGTTCATATAAGCAAATGTCCACGGGCATCAGAGCAAGTGCAAAGGTGTCTGTGTATTTCCCCAGCAGTAATTTTAAAAGGGAAAGCATTCACATCTTTTTCTTCTATAAAAGCGGTGTAACCTGTGGGTCTGCCTACCACACAAGTAAGGCAGCCTGCTAGAAACATACCTTCCCTATTAGCACATAGAGCATTAAAAGTAAATTCAACTCAGAAAAGACTGTAGAAGCTCTTTCAATTCCTGCTCTACTTAATTCTCCCACATGCAAAGAGATGCACACTTCTTGCAGAGACGCTAATCACCGCATCCCCCAGAATGTATGCAAATCTCTCTCATGCATATTCATTGTGGATATCCTGAAAACCTGACTGGCTAGGGAGCCACCAAGACAGATTTGGGAGCCATTGTTTGAAGCCATTCTTATTTCTAAATATGTGTTTGCCTTAAGAGGTTAGAAAATAAAAATTTTACCTGCATATTGTCTGGGAGTGGATTTTGCATGGTGCAGAGAATAGCAGCCATCCATGGAAATAAAGGGTTCCAGGACATGGAAAGCTTCTCCATCAGCCTACAGGAGGTACATGGTGCCCCTTAGCTGTGACACTACAAAATACAGCAGTATAGGGCCTGACCTTTTAAGGCCTTTACATGGGTAACTGCCCTGGTTACCCGTGGAAAGACCATATCCAGGATTTTCGAAGGGTGGGTAGTGCCCTTCAAAAATCCCGGATATGTCCCTATCTACATAGCATCAGGGCATGTTAGGGCACTCCGGGGTGGAGCAGAGGCAGGCCATGGTGCTACCCATGTTGCACCGATTTTCACTTCTACACGGTTAGTGCTCTGTGCCTTAAAGATACGCGGTGTGAAAATCTTGCCTATCTTTAAGGCGCAGGGGCCAACCGTGTAAATTCGAAAATTGGTGCTACACAGGTAGCCCCTGTGGCTTCCTGGCTCTGTGGCATGACCCGTATTTTCAATGCCAGGGCTCATAAGACCCCAGCATTGAAAATCTGGATTAGGGGGAGGTGGACGGGGTATGCGCCGACGCGTTGCATAGCACCGCCCAACTGAAATTCGGGCCCATAGTATATGACGGCAGATAAAGACCAGTATGGTCCATCTAGTCTGCTCAGTAAGGTGGCTAGAGTGGTTGTAACTGCCACTCCGTGCAGGTCACCTCTCTATGCCTGTATTTAGGGTTGTACCTGCCGCTCTGTGCCTGTCAGCCCCTTCTATTTATTGAAGTATAAAAGATATTTGCTTTGATTTCATCCACTGTGTCTGTCCCATGCTATTTTGAACTCCATCACTGTATTTGCCCCCATCACCTCCATCAGGAGAGTATTCCAAGCTTCCATGACCCTTTTGGTGAAAAAGTATTTCTTGAAGTTGCTTTTAAGTTTACCGCCTTGCAGCATCATCGTATGCCCTCTAGTTTTACAGCGTCCCCTTCTTTGAAAAAGGTGTGTTTATTCATTAATACCCTTTAAGTATTTAAAAGTCTGTATCATATCTTCCTGTCTCTTCTCTCCTCTAGGGTATACATATTTAGGTCTTCAAGTCTCTTCTCATATGTCTTCTGGCACTTTTGTGAAGAGGTACCACATCAGCTCTTCTCCAGTTCTGTGGAACCTCTCCCATTCCAAGGATCAAGGTTGGCTTGAGAAAATCTGCTGCCTGAGGCAAGAAATGAGCTGGCGCCACCCTCCTCCCCCCCCCCCCCCAGCAACCAAAATGGCGAGGCTTCCCTAGAGCCCTAGTCAGAAACACCCCACTCAATACCAGTCAGGTGGTTGCTCCATGTATAAAGAATGACTAGTGTAACAATCAACAAAGACCCCAACAGTGAGCTCAATACTTTTTTAGGTATCTATTACTAAGCATCCTCTATCTAGTCCATTTTATTTTATTTTTACTGATCATGCATAAAGGGCAGTACTCATCTGAATAAATGCTAAGGGATATGTTTACTAAATAATGGTAGCGGCTTCCATGTGATATCGGCCGCAGCTCCATGGGCCAGAGCTCCGATATCACACGGAAGCCGCTACCGCTGTTTTAGTAAACATACCCTTTAGTGTCTTCCACATGTCCACAGCTCTAAGCATGAATAATGTAAGAAATATATTCCCAGGCTATATAAGGTGGGTTTATTTTTTAACTAAAAAATAAAAATAAAAAATAAACCCACCTTATATAGCCTTTCACACCTTAAGACAACTTTGTGCAGTTCGCCCCTTCGTATCAGTCCTCTCTATGACCACACTATTACTATCCTTGGTGGTATCTCGTTTAGACTACTGCAATATCGTCCTGGCCGGTCTTCCCCAAACGCAATTGCGGAGACTACAATTAGTCCACCACACAGCAGCACGTATCCTCACACATGCCTCACGTTTCAACCACATCACCCCTATCCTGATTCACCTACACTGGCTCCCTCTTGTCTATCATATACAGTTCAAAGTACTCATCTATGTTCATAAAACCATCCATATCGGTATTCCCCTCTACCTCGCCGACTTAATTCATCTTCATTCATCTCAACGTTCCCTCAGGTCGATCCACCTGAACCGTATGTCCATTCCCTTTCCGTCACAGGCTCACCTTGAATCCACTCACTCCTCTGCCTTTTTCTTTCTGGGCGCCCGACTCTGGAACTCGCTTCCCCCTGCTCTCCACTTAGAACCCTCCTATAAAACCTTTAAGACCAAGCTGAAGACTCACCTCTTCTGCACTGCCTTTAATCTTCCTCCTCTCTCTGCTCCCCTATCTCCCCCACCCTGCTGAATCTGGATGTTTTTAACCCTTTGTCGCTGCGCACTTTATTTTGTTTTCACCTATCCTATCTCTCCACTCTATCTTATCTCTTAATTTTTGGCGTTCCTTTTCCTTTTCAGCAGCCTAAATATTTTTTGTTATTGTAAACCGCTCTGGTGCCCTCGGTAAAGAGCGGTATATTAAATGAGCTAATAAAGATAAAGATAAAGAACTTTGTTATGCTGTTTTTCTGCAGCAAGAAATGTAACAGCTTAATTTTATAGCCTGGGAATCTAATGTAAAACATACTGACCTTGCACACTGGAATGGAATTCTATTAAATGTAACTATATATTCCGCAAAAACAAAGGAAATGGCAGGTGATCACAAACCAAGGAGCAAAATAAAAAAGCAAGAACTACGGCTAATTTTATTTTAGTGTTGTAAACTGCGCTGTGCTTTTCACTTTTTATTTTTGAACATATATTCTGCATTCAAAGAAAGCCTTCTCCCAATAATAAGTGCAGTGGACATTTCCCCATGGAACTCAACCAATGTTCTCCCCAGAAATTTTGGCATGAATGAGTAGCCAGGTGGGCCACATCATAAACTGGTTGGCAGCGGACAACATAATTAGTCGTCTTTCCTTTTTCCATTCCTGCTCATTATTTTGCCATGTTGATTCATCAGATTATGTTAGCCAGGTGGTCAATAAAATCAGCCAAGTGGTGCACCAATTCAAAAGGTCCTGGGGAGAACGCTGTCAACATACACAAAATAATTTCTGATTCTGATATCCTCTCAGTATCAGCAATATAAACCCTCACCAGTCATGGGCATATTGTGAAATAATATAAAACCTTACAAAAATTATTCAGGACCTATAGAGAAAATCTACAATACCATAATTGCATCTACTTCCAAAACTCGCACAAGGAGCCTACCCGGAAAAGAGCAGCACTCTAAGGGAGTCTGTTTATGAAAAAACTTTAGGATTTTGCAGTTAACATGGCAAAAATATGCAGATAGCATGGCTGTAGCTGCAAGAGCTGTGCATTTTCTGTTGGGAGCATGGACAGCATTTCCCTAACAGAAAATGCAACGAAATTAAGGAGAGCGTGCTCCAACAGCACCATGAATGAACATAACGCCACCCATTGTGGTGGGGTTATGAGCACCATCACTGTCTGCAACTTTTGATGGTTACCGCATGCTATTGATGCCCACGGTAAATGCGTGTTGCACACACCACCCACTCTCCACCCATATCCCGCCCACTCTTGCAAATAACAGTTTCTGCAACTAATGTAGCAATGTCCTGCACTATCTACAATTTCCCTGCGTTATTGTATCTGTTAACGCACCGAGGTAGCATGCGCTATCTGGCACATTAACAGTTTGCCCAGCTTAGTAAATTTCCTCCTAAATATTTTTATTGCAGTAGACCCTAGAATATCCATATACCTAGTCAGAAAACCAAACAAGCTGGATTACTATTGATCCTTACATAGAAAGCGTAGTTACTCACCTGTAACAAGTGATTTCCGGGAACAACATGAATTTAATCCTCACATATGGGTATCGTCGTTACCGACAGAGCCTGCGTGGGAACCAGGGCCGGATTTACCTTGAGTGAGGCCCTACGCCAACAAAAATTGTGGGCCCCCAGAAAAGATAAAAACGAGCACGCCGGATCAGCTGCGCACTGTTGGCCCTGACGTCATAATTAAACTGGGAATCCCAAAAGCCAAACTTGGAATGTACAACACTGTAGAAATAAAACTATACATTAATTTGCTCTTGTACTAAACAAAGTGCAGACGTTAATGATGCACATTTACCAGAGCTGACATATTCCAATTAATAAATTCAAAATAAAGAGATATTTTTCTACCTTTTGTGCATTTTTTTTTAGCTGCAATTGCTCCAGCCACTTTCTTCTGGTTTCTTCGTGTCAGCCCAACTCCAGTCTTAACCCCCCCAGCCCATTTCCAGTACCAACCCCCCCCATCGGCTCAAGTAAACTTTAATAAAAACAAAATAAAACGCTGGCCGCTGCCGCTGCCGCCGCAGCAGACTGTCCCGCGGGGCCCCCTCTGCCCGGCTGAGCCCCTCCGTGCCGGCTTTGAGAGGCGCGAAGGGAGAGTGTCTCCCTCGCGTCTCTGTTAAGCCCGCAGGGGCTGATGGGAACTTTCCCATCTGCCCCTGCGGGCTTAACAGAGATGCGAGGGAGACACTCTCCCTTCGCGCCTCTCAAAGCCGGCACGGAGGGGCTCAGCCCCTGCGGGCTTAACAGAGACGCGAGGGAGACACTCTACCTTCGTGCCTCTCAAAGCCGGCACGGAGGGGCTCAGCCAGGCAGAGGGGGCCCCGCGGGACAGTCCAAGCTGCCGCGGCAGCAGAGGGGGCCCCGCGGGACAGTCCATGCTGCCGCGGCAGCAGCCAGCGTTTTTTTTTTTAAATTTAATTTTAAAAAAGCTAACAATTTGTTCAATTTTTGTGGGCCCTTGCCAGCTGTGGGCCCTACACCACGGCGTAGTTGGCGTATAGGTAAATACGGCCCTGGTGGGAACGCTCCCCAGCGTCCAATAGGAACGCTTTTGGGAACATCCCTCAGCACATGCGCGCTGCCTTCCTGCCTTTCCAACTGTCCCTCTTCAGTTAAGTTTGTAGCTGAGTGAAAGGATAGAGGGAGAGAGGAAAGAGACAAATATAGAGAGAGAGACAACTCCTAGGGGAGGTGGGTGGGTTGTGAGGACTAAATTCCTGATGTTCCCGGAGATCACCTGTTACAGGTGAGTAACTATGCTATCTCCAGGAACAAGCAGGAATGTAGTCCTCACATATGGGGACTCCCTAGCTGAAGATGCCAGGGAGATATCCCCAGGAAGGTGCCACTGTGGAAGGTGAGAATCCTTCCTCCTATGGATCTCTGGCATCCCACCAGGGTTGGTGGGTAGGAGTTGGTCTAAGTTTGAAAGAGATTTTGAAGAACAGCTTGGCCAAAGAAGGCATCCCGACAGGAGGCTTTATCTAGGCAGTAATGGGCTGTGAACGTGTGTACCGAAGCCCAGGTGGCTGCTCGACAAATGTCATTGATAGACACGGAGTGGAGATTAGCCATGGAAGCTGCCATGGCTCTCACATTGTGAGCTGTGACATGGTCTTGAAGAGGAAGATCCTTACTCTCATAAGTAAAGGATATGCATTGGGCAATCCATTTAGATAAAGTTCTTTTGGAGACTGGGGGTCCCAAATGACTGGGGTCAAAAGCTACAAAATGTTGCGAGGACTTTCTATGTTGCTGTGTTCTTTGAATGTAAAAGGCTAAGGCCCTTTTACAATCCAAAGTATGAAGGTTTCTTTCTGCATTAGAAGTGTGAGGCCTCGGAAAAAATACAGGAAGATAAATTGATTGGTTTAAATGAAAAGGTGAAAACACCTTTGGCATAAAGTGTGGGTGAGTTCGAAGAACAACCTTATCATAATGAAATCTAGTATAAGGAGGATCAGCCATTAAAGCTTGCAATTCACTAATGAGACGGGCAGAGGTGATTGCAATTAGGAATATGACCTTCCAAGTCAAAAACTTAAGGGCTGTAGTGGTAAAGGTTCAAAAGGCAGCCTCATGAGCTGCCTGAGAACTCGATTTAGATCCCATGCTACCGGTGGTGGCTTAGTTAGGTTTAGTTAATAAAAGGCCTCTCATAAATCTTGTGTCATGAGGTAGAGTCATAAGAGCCTATGGAAATAGGTAGAACAGATGAAAACAGATCTGAAAATGACAGCTCAGATCAGCACATGGAGCAGAGTTGCTATAGGCAACCAAAACAAACACTATCACATGGTGGGAGAACACGCCCGAGTAGCAAGCAGGTTCCTGATTCATTAGGAAATGAAGGGCAGCTGAGAAGGGGTGGAGCCCAACCAAGCACAGGGACACGCGTAGTTAAAACATGCTCACCTGAGGTTAGTGAGGAGAGGAGAAGAAGAGGCAGGGCGAGACGCAGAACAAGTTCCAGTTCTAGAAGCAGAGACACAGGAGTGAGAGAGAGTTCAGAAGCCAGCAGAACTGAAAGGTATACGGGAAGTAACACAGCAGCCTGTTGCAGAGAGCAGTGCCCAGCTAAGGACGTGCCCGGTGAAACTTACCAGAAAGCTAGGAGAAGCTACGGTACAGAAGCCAGGCTCAGGAAAGCTGAGGAGTTTTATCTTCCTAAAACCAGGTACAGCACAAGAGGGAAAGTCTGTCCTGGGGAAAGTTTTATGCTGAAGGAAAAGCCAAGACAGAAAGGCAGAGAAACGTCTCCGTCTCAGCAGTGCTCTGATAACTCACTCACATGCAGGAGCTCAGAGAAAAGGCAGTTGGGAGGTAGGCCAATTCCTTCTAATAGAAGAACCTTTGAATATAGTGATTTGCCCTGTACGTATAAGGAGTTGTGTGACTCACAAAGGGAGCTCTCAAGAGAAGGTGGTAATTATTCACTACACTCTCTTAACCAGGAAGAAGGGAAGTGTAATTACCGAGAGCAGAGTTTGCCTAAAGATAATGTTTTCTATAACCCTGAAGAATGTTATTCAGAGGAGGAACCAGAGGAAATGCAATGTAAAGATTATGAAGAAGCAATATCAGATACATGCATGGACTGTACTTTAATTATGTCAGATGACATTAACAGCCTCTTCAACAGAAAGAAGAAAAGTATAAGCAAACTGCAGTGAGGAAAACTTACCTGTTGTGAACGGACTGTTTGTGTTACTTTTGAGTTCAGCTGAAGATAAGCATATTTTCGTTCCAGTTTGTTCCTTTTGATTTTTGTACCAGAAGCATGGTGTTTTGCCTTTTGTTCCCATTGCTTTAAAAATCCACCCGGAAGGGGAATTAAAAGTCCTGTTTGAAAGCCTTACTATTCATCCACGACTCACCTTCTTTATTCAGCAATTGGGACTACAACTCCCAGAGGGCATTGTATTCATCCACTTTTGCTAGTATTGAAGTAGCCCCGGTGAATTACCCAGGCTCCAGCCCCTGGGGACCCTCACCGGGTGACACTTGATAGGAGTGGATGAGAGAAAATTGGTTGTCCATTTAGAGGCTTATAAGAAGCTGCAATCACACTAAGATGGACTCTTACCGAATTGGTCTTTCAGCCAGAATTCGTTAAGTGAAGGAGATACTCTAGTATTGATTCTAAGGGTATGACCAGGGGGTTTAATACCTTCTTGGAGCACCATATAATAAAACGTTTCCACTTGAAGGCATACGATCTTCTTGTGGAAAGTTCTCTTTTACCTGCTGGGACAGGTTGAAATCCTGGAGGTCTAAGCCTTCAACAACCAGGCCGTAAGGTGCAGAGACTGGGGATTGGGGTGCCATAGCATCCCATTCTCCTGGAAAAGGAGATCTGGAGCATGCCCTAACTCCAGAGGTGGCGCTTGAGAGAGATGCAGAAGCAGGGAATACCATGTTTGGCATGGCCATCGTGGTGCTATGAGAATCATGCGACCCCTGTCTCTCTGAAGTTTGAAGAGTGTCTTGGGGATGAGGAGAATGGGTGGGAAGGCATAAAGGAAGTCCTGACCCCAGTGAAGGAGGAAGGCATCCCTTGCCTAACAGCTGTGCGCCAGAATCCTGGAACAGAACTGGAGAAGTTTGGCATTCAGTGGACTTTTAAAGAGGTCTATGTCTGGAGTGCCCCAGAGATGAAATATCTTTGCCACCTGGTCTAGGTGGAGTGACCACTCATGAGGTAGCAGTACTTGACTGAGTTTGTCTGCCCAAAGGTTTTGAATGCCTGGAAGATATACCACTAGAAGCTGAATTTGATGCTCTCTGGTGAGGGCCCATAGTTGTAAAGCTTCGTTGCATAATGACAGAGAACCTGTCCCACCATGCTTGTTCACATAGAACATGGCTACCTGATTGTCCATTTGGACTAGGACTGTCTTGTAGATGAGCTGGGCGTAGAACACTTGAAGAGCTAAATAAATTACTCTTAACTCCAGGAGGTTTATGTGTAAACCAACCTCCTGTGGAGTCCAGGTGCCCTGGGTAGAGAGATGATTCAGGTGTGCTCCCCAACCCACCTGTGATGCATCTGTTGTTAGGGTGGCCTGAAAGAGGGGTTGATGGAAAGGAGACCCTACTGTCAGATTTTCTAATGATTGCCACCATTGGAGGGACAAAATTAGTCGTTGAGAGATTGTTATTTTGTCCAACAAATGGCCTGTGGCCTGTGTCCACTGTGTGGAGAGGGTCCACTGAGCTGCTCACATGTGGAGGCGAGCATATGGGACTACATGAACTGTGGATGCCATGTGTCCCAGTAACTGCAGTAGCTCCCGAGCAGTGAGGAAGGATTTGACTGCTGCTTGGGAAGCTAACTGCATTATGCAAAGAAGGAAGGAAAGCCCTTGCCTGTCTGGTATCCAGACAGGCTCCTATGAATTCTAGGCATTGGGAAGGAACTAGTTGAGATTTCGGGAAGTTTATTACCAATCCCAAGTATTAGAGGATTCACATTGTACGAGACAGTGCAGTGCTGGCCTCTGTCACTGTGGAGGCTCGGATGAGCCAGTCATCTAAGTAGGGGAAGACAAAGATCCCCAGGGTTCGTAGAAATGCAGCTACTACCGCCATGCATTTCGTGAATACCCTTGGTGCTGAAGCCAGGCCAAAAGGAAGAACCCTGTACTGGAAATGTCTTAGCCTGAAAAGGAAACGTAAAAATTTCCTGTGATCTGGATGGATAAGAATGTGAGTGTATGCATCCTTTAAGTCTAGAGAGCAAAGCCAGTTCTGGCTTTGAAGGTATTGCAGAAGAGTTCCCAGAGAAATCATCTTGAATTTTTCTCGAAACAGATATTTGTTCAATTCTCTGAGGTCTAGAATGGGTCTGTGTCCCCCTGTTTTCTTTGGGATAAGAAAATAGGGGGAGTAGAAGCCTGCACCCTGTTGAAGAATGGGTACTTCCTCTATTGCCCCTTGGGCAAGAAGTGTGGAGAACTCGTGATTTAGCAGATTGCAGAGGTTTGTGAATTGAACTGTTTTAGAATTGTAGGAGGGGGTAAGCTGTGAAAATGAAGTTTGTACCCCTCCCCTACAATGGACAAAGTCCACTCTTCTGCTGTTATCTGATGCCATCTGTTGACAAAGTGGCATAATCTGCTGGGGATATTGGGGGGTTGAGGACCCCTCAGAAGCAGGAAGGCAAAGCCCTCTAGGAAGGAGTCAAAGCCCTTGAGGGGGCTGAACCTGGAGAGCTGGTTGGGCTCTCGGGCCTTTTGGTTTCTTTTGTTGTCTAGTTTGTCCCTTTTGGACAACCTGACCTAGAGCTTGAGTCTGATGGGTATAAAAAGAATAAAACTTCCTTTTTGCTAAAAGAGGGTTTTTTTTATAAGGCTTTCTTTTGGATGGAGTAGCTGTAGACTTTGACAATCTATCTAAGGTAGAATTGTCAGCAACTAACTCTTTAGCCTTCTCCTGCCAGTTCTTGCCAAAGAGATTTTCTCCCGTGCAAGGAATGTTGCCTAACTTGTCCTGTACCCAAGTCTCTAAGTCTGATGCCTGTAGCAAGGCAATCCGTCGTGCGCCAATGGCAATAGCAGAAGTTCTGCTGATGCATTCAAAGCAGTCAAAGGCTGCACAATTGACAAACTTGGAGACATCTTGAGCATGCTTAACCAGAGTAAGAAAGTCTTGTCTCTTATCATCTGGGAGAAATGGGCTCATAAGTTCCAAGTCTCTTGTGATTTCTTTGAGGAACATTCCCATATATAGGACATATGAGCTGATCCTAGATGAAAGCATATAAGCTTGAAAAGTTCTGCGTCCAAAAGCGTCCAAAAGCATCCAGAGTCCTGCATTCACGACCTGGAGGATTGGATGCATGTCTTTTAGCACTTTTCATCCTACGCATGGCTGACTCCACTACCATTGAATGGTGTGGCAGCTGAGTTTTCTGAAATCCAGGACATGGTGGGACTTGATACATAGTATCAAGTCTTCTCGAGTGAGGAGAAGTAGTCAGAGGTGTCTCCCACATTCTGAGCATCAAATTATGCAGAATTTCATGGATAGGCAGAGTAGCTGCCTCCTTAGGAGCTTTAGGATATTGGAGGATTTCCAATTCCTTTGCTCTGGGTTCCTCCTCAGGAGCTACTGTGATTGAAAGACCTTTAGCCGTATCACGGATGAAATCCTGAAATGACATGTCCTCTGGAGGTGACATTCTGCATTGGGGAGAAGAGGGATCTTCTAAGAGAAACCCTCTAGTGCCAGCAGAATTGTCAGAGTCTTCGGAATCGGAGGACTCGAAGTATTCCTGACTCCGATGCTCCTGCAAAGCACGATCCCGGTACCGATCAAAGTCGGTACCGAGGTGACCCGGTACCACTTTATCCACTCCAGCCGAAGGTGGAATAGGAAGAGTTACCATCGGGGCCGGTACCATCGGTACCGGCATCGTCGGTACCGGTGTCTGTACCGGTGTCGGTACCGGCATCGGTGTCGATGTCAGCATCGGTGCCCTTGGGACCACCGGTACCGCAGCTGAGAGAAGAGCTGCAATACTGCGTTCGATAGCAAGAAATCTCTGGTCTATCGACACTGCCGATGCCTGGGTGTCGGTACCGGTAAGAACGGCCGGAACCCCTGAGCATGGCACAGGTAGTTCTTGCGAGGTTGAAGCCTCGAGAACATCCTGAAGCCCCATCGATGCTTTGGAAGCAGAAGCCTCCCGCCAGGGCTGTTTTGCCGGTGTGGTTCCCTCAAGGGCAATGCCAATGGCCTCTCGATGCTTAGCAGGAGAGCTACCCTTTGAGGATCGGCTTTTGTGTTTAGTTACCTGAGATCCATGGGAGGAAGAAGAGGCCCTTGACGATGTCGATGCAATGGATCTGGCATCTGAAGAGAAGAGGGTACCGAGCTTTGCGGCCCGGTTCTGTCTTCCTCTTTTAGTCATCCCCATGCAGGAGAGACATTCAGTTGGAGAATGATCAGGTCCTAAACTTTTTAGACACCAATCATGGGTGTCAGTGACGGAAATGGTACCGCCACACTTAGTACATTTTTTAAAACCACTAGTTGGCTTTTCCATGATTTTGGACAAATGGGGCCTAATGCCCAAAATGGCGCCTAGCACCAAAACAGGAAAGTTTCTGAAAAGAAACAATGAAAGTTTAGTTTTTTTTGTTTTTTTTTTTAGGAAAAGAAAAGAAAAGAAAAGAACTGGCGGTACCAGTAGGCGCTGTGCGGTAGGCAAACGCGACCACAATAAAGAATTTTAAAGACGGAATTTTCTGCGGTGATAGGGAATAGGTCCTGTTGGCTCCGCGGAAAACAAAGAACTGAAGAGGGACAGTTGGAAAGGCAGGAAGGCAGCGCGCATGTGCTGAGGGATGCTCCAAAAAGAGTTCTTATTGGACGCTGGGGAGCGTTCCCGCGCAGGCTCCATCGGTACTGACGAAACCCATATGTGAGGACTACATTCCTGCTTGTTCCTGGAGATACTCCATGCTAACAGAATAACTGGCCTTGGCCACACACTGAGAATATAGATAGCTCCTCACCAAGCATAAAATAAATTAACACAAATAAAATTATGTACACAAAAGTTAAATTTAAATCCAAAAAACCCAGACTCTGCATGCAATACAATGCCATGGAAACAAAAAAAAAAGCTGTAGATGTCTCTGTACCGTGGAGCATATAAAGATAAAAATGTACATACAGCCCAATATTCAAAGGGGTTCATCTGCTTAGAAGGACCTACTAACTGGATAAATTCCACTGAGAGGGATATTCAGCAGTACGAACCAGCCAGCACTGCTGAATATCCCCTCTAAACACTGTGACAGTGGCACTGTCTGGAGAGTTCGAGGGTGGTCCATGGATGGGGCGAGGGTAACATAGTAACATAGTAGTTGACGGCAGATAAAGACCAGCATGGTCCATCCAGTCTGCCCAGCGAGATGGCAAGAGTAGGTGCACCTGTCGCTCCGCGCAGGCCACCCCTCTCCATATCCTTGTTCAGGGGTAAACCCACCACTCCATTCGGAAGTTAGATGGTACCGTTTATTTTGTTTTTTTTCCTATTTCTGTAAAGGGATCCTCTGTGTTTGTCCCATGCCTTCTTGAATTCCGTCACCGTGTTCGCCCCTACCACTTCCATCGGGAGGGCATTCCAAGCATCCACCACCCTTTCAGTGAAAAAATATTTCCTGACATTGCCTTTCAATTTACCCCCTTGCAGTTTCATGTTATGCCCTCTAGTTTTACAGGTTCCCCGTCTTTGGAAGAGGTTTGTTTGTTCATCATTTCTCTTTAAGTATTTAAAGGTCTGAATCATATCTCCCCTGTGCCTCCTTTCCTCCAAGGTATACATATTTAGGTCTTCAAGTCTCTTCTCATAAGGCTTCTGACGCAGGCTCCAAATCATTTTGGTCGCCTTCCTCTGAACAGTCTCCAGTCTTTTTACATCCTTTGCAAGATATGGTCTCCAAAACTGAACGCAGTATTCCAAGTGAGGCCTCACCAGTGACCTATACAGTGGCATAAGTACCTCTTCTTTTCTGCTGGTAATCCCTCTTTGTATGCAGCCCAACATCCTCCTGGCTTTTGCCACCGCCTTGTCGCACTGTTTTGCCACCTTGAGATCAGCAGAGATAATCACACCAAGGTCTTTTTCCTGAACTGTGCATACCAACCTTTCTCCCCCTATCTTGTACATTTCTCTTGGATTTCTGCTACCCAAGTGCATGACACTGCACTTTTTTGCATTAAATCGTAGTTGCCAAGCTTTAGACCAGTCTTCCAGCTTTTGTAGATCTTTCTTCATGTTAACCACTCCCTCAGGGGAGTCCACTCTGTTGCAAATTTTTGTGTCGTCTGCAAAAAGACAGACTTTTCCATTCAGTCCTTCAGCAATATCACTCACAAATACATTGAACAGTGCCGGGCCCAGGACCGAACCCTGGGGCACCCCGCTAATCACCTTCCTCTCATCCGAGTGAGCTCCATGTACAATCACCTTCTGTCGTCTGTCAGTCAGCCAATTTCTAATCCAGTTTACCATCTTGGGACCCATCCCCAAGCTACTGAGTTTGTTGATAAGCCTCCTATGAGGAACAGTATCAAAGGCTTTGCTGAAATCCAGGTAGATGACATCCATTGCATGCCCCTGATCTAGTTCCCTCGTCACGCAGTCAAAGAACTCGATCAGATTTGTCTGGCAAGATCGTCCTTCGGTAAAACCATGTTGCCTCGGGTCTTGCAAGCTGTTGGTTTTCAGAAAGTTCACTATTCGCTCTTTCAGAAGCGCCTCCATTACTTTTCCTGCCACCGAGGTAAGGCTCACGGGTCTGTAGTTTGACACTTCTTCCCTGTCACCACTTTTGTGTAGAGGTACGACATCAGCCATTCTCCAGTCCTGAGGAACCTCTCCTGTTTCCAAGGATCTGTTGAAGACATCCTTTAACGGTCCTGCAAGAACCTCTCTGAGCTCTTTCAGTATCCTGGGATGTATCCCATCCGGTCCCATGGCTTTGTCCACTTTCAGTTTAGCAAGTTGTTCTAACACCTCTTCTGCTGTGAATGGTGTGGTATCTACTTCATTCCCATTTTTATATTTGGGAGTCACAGCTGGTCCATCCCCAGGATCTTCTTTAGTAAACACAGAGCAGAAGTAATTGTTTAGCAATTTTGCTTTTTCAGTGTCACTTTCCACGAGTCCTTTCCCAGCACTTCTGAGTCCTGCAATTCCAACTCTGATCTTTTTCCTTTCCCGAATATACCTGAAGAAATTTTTGTTGCCACCCTTAACATCTTTAGCCATCTTTTCCTCTGCCTTTGATTTTGCTATCCTTATTTCTCGTTTTGTCTCTTTGAGTTTGATCCTGTATTCATTTCTGTGTTCTTCTGTCTGCAAGCTTTTGAATTTTGCAAAAGTTGTGGTTTTTGCCTTTATATGAGCAGCCACCTCTTTGGAAAACCAAATAGGTTTCCTTCTCCTCTTGCTTTTATTTACTCTTCTTACATATTTATCTGTTGCTCCTTTCAATGCCTCCTTTAGTTTAGCCCATTGCAATTCCACTTCCTTTATCTCTTCCCACCCCGTCATCTCCTCCTTTACATACTCTGCCATTTGATTGAAGTTAGTGTATTTAAAGTTTAGGACTCTGAGCTTGCTATGATTGGCCTGTGCCATGGCTTTTATTTCAAACCACACCGTGTGATGGTTGCTGTTGCTCACAGGGGCACTCACGCAGACATTTGACACACTATCACCGTTGGTGAGCACTACATCCAGCGTTGAGCTTTCCCTGGTTGGTTCCATCACCATTTGTCTAAATAATGCATCTTGGAGAGCATCCACAATTCTTTTGCTTCTTTCCAGATGTGCAGAAGGAGTAATCCAATCCACATCAGGTAGATTAAAGTCACCCAATATGATTGCTTCCCCCTTTGATGCTATCTTGGCAATATCTCTAATCAATTCATTGTCTCTCTCTTCAATTTGAGTTGGAGGTCTATAGACTACAGCAATATGGATGACAGTGCCATCTCCTCTCTCCAACGCAATCCAGAGCGCTTCTTCTTTTCCCCATGTCCCCTGCATTTCAGTAGCTTTAATATTGCTTTTGACATACAAGGCTACTCCTCCTCCTTTTCCATTTTCTCGGTCCCTCCTGAATAGATTATAGCCAGCTATGGCTATATCCCAATCATGTGATTCATTAAACCATGTTTCTGTAATGGCCACAATGTCCAAGTCTGTTTCCACTGTTAGGGCTTCCAGGTCTGGAATTTTGTTGGCTAGGCTTCGAGCATTTGTGCTCATTGCTTTCCAGCACTTTCCCGGCTTGTGTGTATTTTGCATTGATTTTGTTCTGCCCACTTCCTCCCACATGTTTTTGACGTGTGGTTTAAAAGCGTGGCTGTTTCTGATGTTGTTCTGCTTTTGTTGGGGGTGGCATGCAGATGTTGACCTTCCACATCCGTCACCCCCTTTTCCTAGTTTAAATGCATGTCCACATACTGCCTGAATTTTTCACTTAGGATTCTTTTCCCTGTGGAAGAGAGATGTAGTCCATCAGCACAGTATAGTCTCTTGTTGATCCATCTGTTGTCCCAGTTGCCAATAAATCTGAATCCTTCTTTTCTGCACCAGGTCTGGAGCCATGTATTAAAGCTGTTAATGCGATGCAGTCTTTTTGTCCCCTTACCAAGAACAGGTAGAACTTCTGAGAATGCAACAGTGTTAACAACTTGCTTGAGTTTCTCCTCCAGAGATTGGAAGTCCTTTTGGGCTGTAGAGGCACTGTTCCTAGCCAAGTCGTTTGTGCCTAGGTGGATAATAACATCAAGTTTGGAATGTTCACTTTTTGCACTAAGTAATTCAACAACTTGGTTTGTATTCCTGCTGGCTGAAGAGCCTGGTAGGCACATGACTATCTTCTCTCCTTTGAACTGTGTTCCCAAGTTGGTGCCTCTGATGATGGAATCTCCAATTAGTAGTAGTTTTCTGTTTGGTGAGGTTTTCTTCATATTTAGTGCTTTAGCAGGGGATTGGGCATTGTCTGACTCATTTAAAGGCCCTTCAGGTTCTTTGAATTGGGCATCCTCATTAGCCAAGGCAGAGAAGGCATTGTGCAGGGATATCTCTTGATGTATAGGATGTCTTTGTGTTACAGGTCGCAATCTACCAGAACCCACTGTGATCCATTTGTTCCTGGGGTGTTTGGTTCTTTGTGGGAGCGGTGGTGGAGTTTGTTCAGTTTGTATCCTAGGAGAGGTGCGCTTCATTGCAGCCAGTTCCTCCCTCAGTAGAGATACTTCTATATGCATGGCAGCTAGGTCTTTCTTTAGTAGAGTTAGTTCTTCATGCATGGCAGCTGACTTTAGACATATAGGACAAGCTCTTAGTTTCCAAATGATTTGTCTTTGAATGAACGTACCGCAGTTATTGCACTGAATACACGACATGTTTATGCAGTCCCAGAAGAGGAAGAAGAAGAAAAGAAGAATACGATGTGGCTTTTAACCCAAGTTTGGAATGATAGATGGCACGTCTGTGACCACTATATAGGCAATGTAGCCCCTGGGGTGGGTGGGGTGAGGGGTAGGGTGGGCGGGAACCTAAGTGTCACTAGCTAGTAGGCTGTTCCTGAGCTATTGGCACACACAATGGAGTAAAGTAAGGAACCCACCACTGAGCACAATTAGAAAAAAAGACAAATATGGGGAGACAGACTCACAATTATTTGGAGACAGACTCAGTTATGCAGCAAACACAGCAAAAATCTCCTTTTGGGAGAGCTCTAAAAACAGCACTCCTCCTCTTGCAGAACAGAAGGCAATGTAAGCAAACCCACGTGCAGCTCAGAAAAATGGAGGTTTACAACAGTAACTCTGCAGGGGGTGGGGGAGGGGTAGCCCCTGCAGATAGGTTAAGAGAAAGTTTAAAACCTTAAAACTTTAACAGCAATGGAGTAAGGTAAGGAACCCACCACTGAGGACAATTAGAAAAAAAGACAAATATGGGGAGACAGACTCACAATTATTTGGAGACAGACTCAGTTATGCAGCAAACACAGCAAAAATCTCCTTTTGGGAGAGCTCTCAGCACTTAGCAGTCTCAGCACTTAGCTGGTTAGTAGCAATTTTCAGTCTGCTAACTAGCTAAATGCCCATATAAAGTCAGGTCATCTCAGTAATTGTCCTGCTTTCCGTCCCTTCCCTCTTTCAAACCAGCTTTGCTGTCTGTGGCTGGGAAAAGCAGGTTGCTCATGGTTGGATCCCAAGCACAAGCCTTCAGTATTTTAGCTTCTGGGCTTGGAGGAAGAGTGTGTGTAAGGGAAATGCAGCTTCAGCCTAGAAGGAGCTGAAACAGAGCCTTGGCTCTTTTGTGTAATTGATGAAAGGAGAAGGGTAGAGCAGACTCAGTCTCGGGAAAGGGAAAACTGAAGCTATACCACTCGAAGTTGATCCTAGTGATCTGTCTGCCTATAACTGCAAAATGCCAAAATTGAGTAAAGAGTAGTTACTCACCTGTAACAGGTGTTCTCCAGGAGCAGCAGGAATCAGTCCTCACTTATGTGTGACATCGACGTCGATGGAGCCCCCGTGAAAGCCTTTGGGAATACTGCATGCATGCGCGGTCCCCTTCCCGTCTAAAGGTGCCATCTTGCTCAGTCCAATGACATAGCTAAAAAACAGCACACAAAAATGTAAAAATAAACTATGTACAACTGCAACTCCCAGGGAAGGAGGGAGGGTTGTGAGGACTGATTCCTGCTGCTCCTGGAGAACACCTGTTACAGGTGAGTAACTACTCTTTCTCCAGGACCAAGCAGGAAGTCAGTCCTCACTTATGGGACTCCCCAGCTTCAGGCTACCGGGGACCCAGAGCTGAAAAAATGAGCTCCCTCTAGTCTCAGCATCAGAGAAAGTATTTCACTGAAACATACCCCCACCGGTAGCCAACCAGAGGGCTGGAGGGTAGGAGTTGCCTAAACCTCAAAGAGATTCCGGAGCACTGCCTGACCGCAAGCACTGTCCCTACGGGACTCCCTCTCCAGGCAGTAATGAGCCGCAAAAGTCTGGCTTGAGGACCAAGTTGCAGCCCTGCAGATGTCTGCCAACAGTACAGAGCGGAGATGAGCTACTGAGGCAGCCATTGCCCTGACACGGTGGACCGTGACCCGACCCTGCAAAGGAAGGTCAGCTGCCCTATAAGCCCAGGTGATACAGTCAGCCACCCAGATGGACAAGGTACGCTTGGAGACCGGTGTCCCCAAGTTATTGGGGTCAAAAGATATGAAGAGCTGAGTAGCTCTCCTATGCCCCTGCGTACATTCAAGGTAGAAGGATAAGGCCCTCCTACAGTCCAAGGTATGCAGGACTGTCTCAGCCCGGCTGGCATGGGGCCTAGGGAAGAACGTTGGAAGAACCACCTCCTGGTTAAGGTGGAAAGAGGAGACAACTTTAGGGAGGAACTTAGGATGAGTCTGAAGGACTACCCTGTTCCTATAGAAGCGAATGTATGGCCTGTCACAGACTAGGGCTTGAAGTTCACTCACTCGCCTGGCCGAGGTTAGGGCCACTAGGAATAGAGTTTTCCAAGAAAGGAAGCGTAGAGGACATGTAGCCATGGGCTCAAAGGGTGGGCGAGTCAGTTGCTGCAAGACCACATTCAACTCCCACTCAGGGGCTGGCGGACGGAGAGGAGGCTTGAGCAATAGTAAGCCTCTGAGAAATCTAGACACCAAGGGGTGAACCGACAAAGAGTGTCTCTCCACCATTGAGTGGTGAGCTGCCAGAGCAGAGAGGTGGACCCGAACAGAATTGGACTTAAGGCCCTGATTGTACAAGTGCAGCAGATACTGGAGCACTACTGGCACAGCGCAGGTGAAAGGATCTTCTTTGCGCTGTTGACACCACAAGGAGAACCTTCTCCACTTCAGGGCATATGTTTTCCTGGTGGATTGCTTTCTAGAGGCCAAGACCACTTCTTCCACTTCCTGAGGTAGGCCCCAGGGAGCCAAGACTACCCTTGCAGCCTCCATGCCATCAAATTGAGAGATTGGAGATTGGGCTGCAGAAGGGAACCCTGATCCTGAGAGAGAAGATCGGGTTGGAACCCCAGAGGCAATAGCCCGAAGTTCCAGTAGGTTGATCTGCTGCGTGGCTTCCCATGGAGACCACAGGCCTTGAGTGCAGCTCTCCTGACAGTGTGCACCCCAGCCCTGCAAAGAGGCATCTGTCATCAGCACCACCGTGGGGACAGGCACCTGAAAAGGTACCCCCTGAAATAAGTTGGGGGGTGTGGCCACCACTGCAGGGAATTCAGGAAGGGTTTGGACACCCTTACTTTGTTTGCTAGGCTCCCTGTGGCTTTCTTCCACTGAGTTCTGAGGCACCACTGTGCAGGCCTCATGTGGAGGCGGGCATTGGGGGTCACATGTACGGTCGATGCCATGTGGCCTAGGAGCTGCAGACAGAGCCTAGCAGAAACCTTTGGCATGCTGAGAAACCAGGATGCCAACTCCATGAGCCTGTGAGCTCTGTCCTCTAGCAAGTAAGCCTTTGCTTGCAGGGAGTCCAGCCGCACCCCTATGAACTCTAGGTTCTGGGAGGGGAGCAAAGTGGATTTTGCGAAGTTTATGACAAAGCCTAGGTCTTGAAGGAGTGACACAGTTCGGAAGGTGGTCTGCCTGGACTCCTGGTAAGTCTAACCCCTGATGAGCCAGTTGTCCAGATAGGGGAAGACAAAAACACCTTGAGTCCTCAAGTAGGCCGCCACCACAGCAAGGCACTTTGTAAAGACTCTGGGGGCGGATGTTAGGCCAAAAGGCAGTACTCTGCACTGGTAATGGTTTCCTCCCACCATGAACCTGAGGTACTTTCTGTGGTTTGGATGAATGAGGATGTGGGTGTACGCATCCTTTAAATCTAAGGAGCATAGCCAATCTCCCTGCTGGAGGTAGGGCAGAAATGTTCCAAGAGTAAGCATCTTGAACTTCTCTTTCTCCAAGAACTTGATGAGGTTCCTGAGGTCTAGAATAGGCCTTAGGCCCCCGGTCCTCTTTGGCACTAGAAAGTACCTGGAGTAGAAACCGTGCCCCTGTAGGCGAGGAGGTACAGGCTCCACTGCCCTATCCAGAAGCAGACCTTGAAGTTCTTGAAGTAGGAGGTCTGTGTGCAGGCGAGGCCTTAGAGGCTCTCCTGGGAAGTATACAGGGGTAACTGCTGGAAATGGAGCATATAGCCCTTTTGGACTATGCTTAATACCCAAGCATCACCTGTAATGGGTGGCCACCTGTGGGCAAACAGGGTCAGCCGACCTCCTGTGTAGGAATGGGGCAGCAGAGGTGGAAAGGCTATGCTGTGGGAGTCAAAACCCCCCTCCCTGCTGGGTAGGAGCAGGAGCCGGAGGCTTGGGGGTCTTCTGCCTACGGGGCCCATGTCCCTGCCCCTTGGCCTGCTGCCCCTGCTGGGGAGCTGGGGAGGCCTGGTATTGAGGGAAAGATTTGTAGGCAGCTGCCTTCCTTGGGTAAAAGGACTTCTTACCCGAGCCCTTCTTCTTATGAGAAGGGGCAGATGTTTTTCTGGACAGCCTTGTCCTAGTCAGGTGCTTGGTTTCGAGCTCAGCCGCCTTCTCGGCCATGGGCTTGCCAAAAATGTTTTCACCTTGGCAAGGGACATCGACCAACTTGTTCTGCACCCAAGGCTCGAGGTACGATGACTGCAGCCATGCCTGGCGTCGGGCTCCGATGCCGGCTGCTGCGACACGAGCTGAAGCCTCGAAGCCATCGTAGGCCACTCAGGACATGAACTTAGAGCAGTCCCTGATTCCTGAGGACAAAGTCTGGAACCTCTGCAAAGGTTCCCCGGAGAGACCAGCAGAGAACCCGGCAATCTCTTTCGCCAGGTCTCGTAAGTTCATGCCCATGTACAGCTGGTAGGACTGGACACAGCAAGCAAGCATCGAGCCCTGGAAGCACTTTCTGCCGAAAGCATCCAGGTTCCGGGCCTCCCGGCCAGGAGGCATGGCAGAGTGCATCTTCTGGCTCTTCAGACGATGCATGGCCAATTCCACCACCATGGAATGGTGCGGCAGCTGCGCCTTCTGGAATCCAGGGCTCTTACGGAGTCGATAGATGGAATTGACCTGCTTGCTCATGACCAGCACCGAGGCCGGTGCCTCCCACATCCGGAAGAGGAGCCGTTCCAGCATCGGAGGAACTGGCACAGTAAAGGCCTCCTTCGGAGGAGAGTTATACTGGAGGGCCTCTAATTCCTCGGCTCGAGGCTCCTCCTCGGGGTCCGCGGGAATCGCCAATGCCTTGGCCATGTCCCGAATGAACTCCGAGAACCGGGTGTCCTCCAGGGGGGACCTGCTCCGGGGCTCGGACAGTGGTGAGTCCGAAGGGACGCACCGAGTCCGGAAGGTGTCGGGGGACTCCTCGTCCTCCATCTCCCACGCTGACTCATCTGAAGAGGAGTCGAGGGGCTCCGACCGCGTGGGTGTCGGTGGCACCAGCCCCGACGCCGAAGGCACTGGCGTCGACGCCCTCGGATCCGAGCGGGAGGTCGAGGGTGACCGTGACCGAGGACAACTTCGAGCCTTCATGGTCTCGTGTATCGGCTCGGTCTCCGGGGTCGACTTCGACGTCGATGTCCCGGTGGTCGGGGCAGATGCACCAGCAAGGCTGGCTATCAGTACCCGCTGCTGATCCATGAAGGCAGACAGTCTGCACTCCAAGGCTGTCAGCCTGAGTCCAAGCTCAGGAGACTCAGCAGCGACCGACTCAGCAGCCACGTCGGCTCCCTCGGAGGAGAGTCCACGAGGACTACAGGACTTACGTGTCTGACGGTTTCCGGCTCCACACGAGGCATCTTGGATGGCTTCTCCTGTTCCAAGGGCCCGGGACAGCGGTCGGGGTCTTAGACCTGGCCCTCGAGGAGCCAGGGACCTCTTCCGACGCCGCCCTAACGAGCCGTTTCTTCCTCTTGCAGTCCCGATCGGGGGACCCCCTGTCCGAGGAACCCCGGCGATGCTTGGGATCAGACTCCCGAGACGTCAAGACCTCAGATGAGGTCCGGGCCCGGCCGGAGGCAGAATCTGAGAAAATCCTTTCTTTCTGGTGCTGACGGCTTCGAAGTGCCTTGGTGGACATTTTCCCACAAGGGCCACAGATTTTTGGATCATGATCTGGGCCGAGGCACTGAAGGCAGCAGTCGTGTGTGTCGGTGAGAGACATTAGTTTCTTACACCTATCACACTTCTTGAAACTACTGGAAGCCATTGGGGAAAAAAGGGCCCCCCGCGAGGTCAAAGGACCGGCTATCAAGGGAAAAAACAAAAAGGGCGCGAACGCCAGCCATGAAGGGCAAAAAACGAAAAATAGAAGACAGGCTCGATACCGGTGTACCGAACCTGGCGGGAAGGGGAACCGGCGTCGAACCAGAGAAAAAAGACGAAGTAATCGCTGAAAAAGCGTCAACTTTTCCGGGTGACACGGACAGACGTCCGAAGGGCTCCACGGGAAAAGAAAGACTGAGCAAGATGGCACCTTTAGGCGGGAAGGGGACCGCGCATGCGTGCAGTATTCCCAAAGGCTTTCTTAGAAAGCTGGGGAAATGCTCCACACGGGGGCTCCATCGACGTCAATGTCACCCATAAGTGAGGACTGACTTCCTGCTTGATCCTGGAGAATATACATTCCCCTCAGCCCCCAAAGAGAAGCTGCCTTTACATAACTGACACTCCATTTTTAATGTTGCTAAAAACTTGCCTATTTATAAAAACATTCATGGATTGGGCACACTTTCATGATCCCTTCCTCGGATTGTTTCTCCTGTCCTTGCAGTCACTGTCTCTCAGTCTCTCCAAATGGGATTCCTGTTGAGGTAGCTTGGAGCAGGCACACCATACACAATGCCCCTCCCTCCACCCATTCTGGTGGGAAAGCTGGATAGCCTGTCAAAAATGCAGGGCTGATTTTAGAGGGTTGGGAAGCATGGAGACTTCCTGTTACCCTACTGCCATAAGGGGTTGCATTGATGAAAACAAGTGAGGTCACTGAGGTAGAACATCAGGGTACCCGCTACTGGCGGGTTCCACTCCTTAGTTTCTTCCATAGCCCCAGTGTGCAGAATATTGGCCCTGAGATCTACAGCAGCCTCCTCAGAAAGTCTGCAGATGTGGTTGGAATATCCAAAGACACACTGAGGCACTAGCCTGCATGGATCGATAATGTTAGACTGGTGACTGGTGATGAGATAACACCTTAATCACAGGGATCGACAACATTAGCAAAGGATACACGCTAATATTCATGTACATCGCCGCTGCTTTCAACTCAGTCAACCACGAGATGCTCCTGGCACGTCTCCAGGAGAAGGGAATCCAGGGTTCAACCCTGAGCTGGTGCAAATCATACCTGACCGAGAGATGGCAACAGGGGTCGTAGGTGGTGGATTGTTCGTATGTCCTACTCTTTACACTAGAGGTACTCAAATCCAGTCCTGGAGGACCGCAAACCAGTCAGGTTTTCGGGATATCCCTAATATGCATGTGATATATTTGCATGCACTGCCTCCATTGTATTTGAATCTATCTTATGCATATTCATTAGGGATATCCCGAAAACCTGACTGGTTTGTGGCCCTCCAGGACTGGATTTGAGTACCTCTGGTGTAAAGAGTAGGACATCGTCAGCGTACACTAGGCAGGAAACATTGAAGGAACGGATGACTGAACAGATAGGTTGCATGTATATATTGAAAAGGAGGGCCGAGAGTGATGATCCTTGGGGGACTCCTTGCATTTGTTGAAAAGGCTTGGAGGTTCCGGAGCCAGGTCTTTACACCGTTCTCAATCAACCAGCCGGATTTCTTGACCTTAGCGAAATGCTTTGATGTTGTCACGGACTGGCTCCACTCGCAGAGCCTCAGGATTAATTTTAAGAAAACAGATGTCCTCTTCATCACCAGGAACCAATTTTTCACCCTTCCCTCTTCAATAACGGTAAGAGACGCTGAGCTACTGAGCAAGCCCACCATCCACTACTTGGGTATCACCCTTGACCGGCAGCTCAACATGAAAGCACACATAGGCAACACCATCAGGGCAACACCACCAGGGCATGATACGAACAATCCACCACCCACGATCCCTACTGGAACCAGATGATTTCCGTTCGGTTTTTCAAGCATTGGTAACCCCCCATTTTCACTATGCCAACGCTATCCTGCATGGACGCCCCAAGAACACTCTGAACCTCCTGCAACTAGCGATGAATGCGACCGCCTGCACCCTGCATGGGGCCTCCAGAAGAGACCACATAACCCCAATCCTACAACACCTCCACTGGCTGCCGATCCACTGCAGGCTCACCTTTAAAGTATTATTGATGACTTTCAAGGCCCTCAACAAACAATCCTCCACCTCCCTTACGGATCTCATCCTCCCCACCCCGCCAAACAGGTCCAGAAGAGCATTCGCAACAAACACTCTCGTAATCCCTAGTGCAATAACAAAATGCTCCCAAGCAGCAAAGAGCAGAACATTTGTATTTTACGCACCTACATTCTGGAATGCCCTTCCAAGCATCATCAGAGTTATACCTGACCTCGCCCAATTCAGGAAGGCAATAAAGCACCATCTGTTCCTCCAACACTGCTACCAGTCCAGTGAAACATCACAGCCTAGCATATCTTCCACCCACCACAATGACATCTCCAGCACACCTATCTCATGCTAAAGCATTCACAGCCTGAAACACTGCTGCTTAAACCTGTAAATAGTTATGAATTGTATAAAGTGCCGACCAGATTTAGCTGTAAATAGTTATAATATGGATGTAGTTCAGAGCGTTTGTGGATCCACAACCAGACCTGTGGCATACAAACAGCTCCGTTGTATATAGTTTCCCCTGTTAACCCAAGTTGTAATGCCTGTTCTCTGTAATGTGCTTTGCATGTTCCGTTGCTTTGCACAAGTGTTGTTACCTGTAAACCGCACTGATTTAAAGAGCACGGTATAGAAACAATTTAAAATAAAGAAAATAAATAAATAAGGAATTCAAGCAAGAAGTAATCCTTGGCTTACTCCAGCCTAACATTCACCCTACAAAGAACCTCCTTTGAAGTGATTTTGAGTCCCTCATTTCTCAGTCAGCAGGGGCTATAGAAAAGAAAGACCACCAGTGTTGTTGCCTCACTCTCACTTTCTATTTTTTTTTTTTTTGAGGGGGAGAGGGGCTACAAATTGGGCACTAGCCCTCTCCTCAGAACTACAAGGGACCCATACGAAAAGTTGAGTGTTGTCATTGTGACAAACTTTCAGAGGTCCTGGCATAGGCTAGGCCCACTTCAGGTAGAGAGCATTGCCAGAATGTCTGAATATTCCCACCACATCTGCAGACGTTCTGAAGAGGCAAGAGCCAATGCTATAGATCCCCTTGGAAGATGGGTTCATTCAGGGTTACAGCCAAGATTACCAGTAGGAGCCTGCATACATTGTCTGCAGTCTGAATGTATAATTGTGTGAAAACAGATCCCCTAACAGGATAAGAGCCTCAGAAGGAGATGGGATCAATGGTAAAAAGTTACGGTTGCAAGGGAGACTCTCCCTGCAGATCTGGAGCCATGCGCATCCTATCCCCTTCTAAGAAGAAAAATAGTTCTGATCTGAATGCTGCTGCTGATAAGATATGGGGGTCAGCACCCTTAGGGGGAAAAGCTGTCAGAATGGATTAAACCATGACACTTGCCCTACCCATCTCCTCTCCTTTGCCTTCCCTCATCATTCTTAATGTGCCAAGCTACAATGTGCAAATGCTTTGTAGTATTCTGTCGCACAACAAAGGTAGAATAGGGAAGTGAGGTTACTTACCTGTAACAGGCGATTATGGGATTGGGAAGAAAGATGCACTGACCTTTCTGAGATTCATGCAGCTCGTACACAGCCACCATCTGCCAGTATCAGCCTATTTCCCCCAACCATAGCCCCAGTAACAACCCCCTTCTCCCACCCCCACCGTCTGCCCTTTTCTGCCTTCCTCAGCTGTTAAGCCTCCAGACTCATAAAATCAATTCCTTCTTCTACCCCACCAATTGCCAGTATCAATTCCCTTCCAGCCTTCTGCACCCCCAGCCAGCTCTTTTCTCTCACCCCAACAATCTACTGCCATCCACCGCTATTGGTTCCTGCAAGCAATCAGGCTGATTCGTCCGACTTTGGCAAATCAGGCTGATTGCTTGAAGGAAACAATAGCGGCTGTGTTTATTCTTGATTTTGCTGCCTCTTGCCTTCCTCTGCCTTCCCACCACTTTTTTTTCTCGCTCAAGGATGCTTGAGCGAAAAAAAAAGGCATCAGGAAGGCAGAGGCAGGCCAGAGGCGGCAAAATCAAAACACAGCTGGCGTGCCGCTGGCGGCGGAGTGCCGCTCCCTCCAAACTGCCGCCTGAGTTGACCACCTCAGGTGGCCTAATGGTAGAACTGCCCCTGCCAAGGATCTTTTAAAACATCCTTTAAAGATCCTGGCTGAACCCCTTTGAGCTCTTTCAGTATCTTGGGATGTATCCCATCCAGTTCCATGGCCTTGTCCACTTTTAGTTTTGTAAGCTGTTCAAAATCATCATCTTCTGGTTGGTTTGATACAGAACAAAACTGGTGTTTGTAGCAGACAATGCAGTTCTCAATTTTGGAAAGCACAAGTCTGTTCTTGTGCACCTAAAACAAATGTTGAATTTATCAAACCATGTTCCAGGGCTTCTGGTACTAATATAGTACACAACATGGCAAAGCATGGCTTGAGAATGCTCTCTTATGATGATGAGAACTTGGTTAACAACATTTTCAGTTAATTCTTGTCAAGTTCCAAATATATTACAAAAGTTTGATTTCTTTCACTTCATGAGGACAAAGTAACCAGAAATCTTAGGTCATGTATCCACATGTTTTTGTTTAAACTTTTTATTAATCATTAACAAGAACAAAGAAGATACACATTTAGCCAGTAAGAATAAGAAAGGGTACAAATCCAAATATCCAGACAGAAACATTGCAACCCCCCATTATGTTAGCAAAGGAGAGTAGAATTTGTCAGCTAAGAAAGTCAAAGTTAGAACTGTAATCAGATGAACAGCACTCTTGCTTACACCCATTCTGCACTCTATCGTTGGGAAATCCATGTAAACACCAGGTAGAAATAAGGCCTGGCTACAGTCAAGACAAGTTCTGCCTCAGCAAAACAAAAACCTAACAACCCCCAGAACGTCCCTTTCTCCAGCACTTCACTTCCTAGACATCCCTCACCAAATTGCCAACTAGGGTTGTCAATTTTTTGAAAAAGAAAAAAATGCCACATGTTGCAACTGTGCTCTGCCCCTGCCCCACTCCTGCCACACCCCCTTGCCACACCCCCTGCCCCGCCCTTTGCCCCACCCTCCAAAATAACTTCAGTGATGGTAGAAGTTCAGTATCTGCTGGCCACATTGTGGTTGGGGGGGGGGTGGGGGGGAGTACAAGAGGTTGGGGAGTGAGGTGGGGAGTACAAGAGGTTGCATTTTTCAACCCCCACTGAATTACAGCCCTCTCCTCAGTCCTCCAACACACACATTCTCCCCCATACTATATTAAATCTAAACATATATTCTGTATCCACAGTACCCCTCCCCTAGCACCTCTTTCAAAAACAAGTTCAGAGCAGAGCTAAGACATTTTCCCCATAGTGCCATCTGAGTAACAGCAACATACTTTCTCAGTACCAGGCATATTATGAAGTATTATAAAACTCTACCAAAAAGTTACTCAGGACCTAGAGGAAATCTGCCATGCCAACACCCTGAATTTTCAAAGTGGGGGGGGGGGGGAATGCATGGGTTTTTGAGACACCGTCCTAGGAAGCTGGTCTGGTCCCACCCCCTCTGATGCATGCATGCGTCAGAGGGGGTGGGACCAGACCAGCCTCAGCGCAGACATTCAACACTCTGCTTTGTGTTTTTCTTGTTATTTTTTTTTTAAGTTGAAGGCTCGCCACTGCTGATACAGGAAAAGTGGCAGGTAAGGAAGATGAAGCTGCTGCCAAATCAGCAGTAAGATTATTGGCTTCGTTTTATTTTTTTAATCACCCCTTCCTTCGCTGCCCCCTTGAAGCCTTACATGGAAAGAGTAAGTTAAGACGTGGCCTGATGGTCAACCACTGTGCTCCTCAGCTGCTCCTCAAGTCAAGTCCCAAAAAATGGCTTTTCCATTGCCGGTTTTATGGCTCTGCTGGCCAGCTGGCAACCTTATTGCCAACCCCCCTCTCCACAGTCCCCTGCTCCCTAGCTTTACTGACAGCCTACTCCCCGTCAGGGTGACCCCAGGTATGGCAATTGCCGTCTTCCACCCAGCAGACCCAAAAGGTTTTACATGACGTACCTAAGGCTCCCAAATCCACTGGAAATCGAGTGTGTTATCCCTGATAAGGAAGGAGAGTTTCTCCGGGAACAAGCAGGAAGTCAGTCCTCACATATGGGTGACATCGGTATCAGTGGAGACTGCAGAAAGCCTTTGGGAGATCCACCACACATGCATGGTTGCCTTCTCGCCTAAGGGTGCCTTTGCCTCAGTCTTCTTTTTTCCACGGAGCACATTGGACATTCATCTGCACCCTGGAAAAGGTTAATTGTTCTTTTTCTTATTTGTTCCTTCTGCAGCACACGTACCAGTACCTTCTCACCTCCCCGGGTCTGCTGCTGCCTTGGTGCTGCATTTTTCTTGGGTCTTTTTTCCCTTTGGGGGTCTTTTTCCTCAGTGCGCAGGAAACCTCATGCCCTCCCTGGCTGGGACACTTGAGTTTGATCTCATGGGCACTGTCTTCCCCGCTATGTCCTTAGCCAGTGGGTTCAAGCAGTACGACCACTGCAGGCACATTATGTCTCACATAGATCTGCACAATTGCTGCCTCTGTTGCCTTGATATGGACCACAATGACTCCTCCTCTGGGATCTGCCAGCAAATGACAAGCAATGGATGGAGGAACTGTGAGAAGCAGCGTGAGTCCATATTCAAGAAGACTTACGTTTTGGTCCCAGCGTCACTCGCAGACCCGGTGTCTTTCTGGGCTGCCATGATGGCCTTGGCCTCATGTGATGACTCTGTCTATTCTGATCCCTGAGGTCATGGGGCATTGGACAGGGGATCGTCTTCTGAAGGCCGTGCCCCAAAGAGCTGTACATCACCAGTGGCATTGTTAGACATTGACGCTGAGCCGTGGGTGAGTTCCACAGTCACCGGCATTGGAACCCCCGGCACAATGCCAAGAGCGATGGCTGGGAGTGGCCCTCCAAGCTGCTCTGGTGGGAGAAAGTGCAATTGATGATGGGAGATCGACCTTGGTCTCCTGAACCCATCCTCGTTGAGGATGCCCCCTTGACAGAGCTGACGTTGGGCCCGAAGCCTTCAGTGCCCACGCTCGTGGCTGCGGAGCCTTTGGGCCTCGAGGTCAGAATGGCAACCCTTGAGCGCAGCATCGCTGCCTTCTTGGCCCAGCAGCACGGACCAATGCTCTCCACTGCAAGGGCATCTCTGGAGGTCTTTGAACCGATCCTTGAGTGACATTGGCCTTGAGATGATTCCAGGCCCCATTCTCGGTCCTGTTAAAGGCGGAGGACTTCCTCAGCCAGTGCCTCTAGATCAGAGTGCACAGGCTCTGGGAGACTAATGGCGCTGGTGACCTGGTGCAGCCACAAGGTCCAGAGGGTTCTTGAGGTCTCCTCTGACTCTGACTCAGACTGGGAGACCGATGATGAGTGCCCCGACACCCGCCTCCATCGGAATGCCCTTCGGACCCTTCCCTTCTGGAGGACTGACACAGATCCCCTCCCGAGGACCCTCCTTTTTTGGAGATTGTCCAGGACATGGCAAAGGTCTTGGCCTTTACCATGTAGTCTAAGGAGGAACCTTGGGTGGAGGACCTCGAGATCCTCTAGTATGAGGCCCCCTCCGAAGGAGGCACTCACAGTGCCTGTTCCCCCCATCCTGGAATGGCTTCTCTTCCACATGTGGCAGACTCTGGCCTCAGTGCCGATTGTGAGCAGGCAGCTCCATGCCATATATTGAGTCCACAGGAGCCCCAGGTTCCAAAAGACATCTGCCTCATAACACCATGGTAGGGAGTCGGCCATACGCAGGATCAAAAGCCATGGGATGCACTCTTTGATGCCCCCTGGCAGGGAGGCCCGCAGCATGGATGCCTTAGGCAGAAAGTGCTACCAGGGCTCAATGCTCGCCAGCCAGATCTAGGCTTACCAGCTCTATATGGGCATGTACTTGCAGAATACGGCAAGGGAGCTTGCCGGGTTCTCGGCTGGGCTGACAGAAGAACCTCTTCAGCAGTTCTGGACCCTATCCTTTATATTCAATGAGTGCTCCAAATTCATCACCCGTGTGGCCTATAACGGCTTCGATTCAGTGGCCAGGGTAGCTGCGGTGAGCATTAGTGCCCACTGCCAGGCTTGGCTACAGTCCTCCAACCTGGAACAATGGGTGCAGGACAAGCTGGTTGATGTCCCATGCCAGGGGGAGAATCTCTTTGGCAAGCCCATGATGGACAAGGCTGCCGAGCTGGAGTCCAAGTTCCTGACCAGGACCAGTCTCTCCAAGAAAACCGCTGACGCTTCCCGACGGAAGGCTTCAGGGTAAAAGCTCCTTTACCCGAAGAAGAGGAAGGCTTATAGAGACTACTTCCAGTACTCGGCCTTCCCAGCTCCCCAACAGGGCCAGCAGGCCAAGGGACAGTGGTACAGCCTGCGCAAGCCTCAGGCGGTGCTCTAGAAGCAACCCGGTGGGGGCTTTTGACTCCTTGGGCATATCCTCTCTTCCTCCATGAGGCCTAGTCCCACAGCACATGGGTGGGGGGGGGGGGCATCTGGTGTTCTTTGCCAGCTGGTGGTCCAGCATCACCACCGACACCTGGGTCCTCCAGGTGGTGGGGGAGAGTTACCTCCTTCATTTCAATCAGACACCATCCCCATTATTTCCAGGAAACTCCCAATGACTCCCCTTCACCGAGACTTGCTCTAGCGAGAGCTCGCCAGGCTTCTGGCTGACAAGGTGGTGAATTTGTCCAGCCCCACCTCAAGGGTGAGGGGTTCTACTCCCAATACTTCCTGGTTCTTAAGAGAACCGGTGGCTTTCGTCCTGTTCTGGATCTTCAAGATCTCAACAAGTTCCTGGTGAAGGAGAAGTTCAAGATGCTCTCCCTTGGAACATTACTGCTTTATCTCCACCAGGGAGATTGTCTTTGCTCTTTAGATCTCAAATACACATACATGCAGATTCCCATCCATCTTCACCACCGGCAGTACCTCTGGTTTGTCATCAGAGGAAGCCACTACTAATACAGGGTTCTGCCCTTAGGCCTGGCTTCAGCCCCAAGGATGTTCACCAAGTGCCTAGCGATGCTCGCTGCCCACCTATGGCTGCAGGGGGTGTTCATCTTTCCCTACCTGGATGATTGGCTGGTCAGAAGCAGCACAGCTGTCGAAGTCCAGTATGTGGCTTGCCGCACCATTCTCACTGTGGAGCACCTGGGGTTTGTCATTAACTACTCCAAGGTCCACCTGCAACCCACCCAAAGCCTGGAATTCATAGGGGCATTGCTAGACACAGTCCAGTCAAGAGTGTTCCTCCCCCTTGACAGGGCTCAGTGCCTGATGACCCTTGCAAAGGAGGTCCAGGGCCGAAACTCCGCCTCTGCCTGGCTCATGCTGCGCATCCTGGGGCACATGACCTCAATGCTGCAAATCATGACTGACGCTCATCTGCACGTGTCCAGCCCAATGGGCCCTCTGCTCCCAGTGGTCCCAGGTGACAGGACACCTGCAGGACAGGGTGACCATCACCCGTCATCTCACTGAGTCCCTCGCCTGGTGGCAACAGCCACAGAACCTGCTGGAAGGAATGCCCTTTCAAGTCCCGACCCCTCAGAGGGTCCTCACCACAGATGCCTCTTTGTTGGGTTGGGAAGCCTACTGTGGTGACCTCCGCACTCAAGGCCTGTGATCGGCGTTGGAGAGCTCCCAAGAGATCAACTTCCTAGATCTCAGAGCCATCGCTTATGCTCTCCAAGCTTTACAGCACCACCTTTGCAGCCCGTCCATTCTTATTCAGACAGACAACAAGGTGGTGATGTTTTATATCAACAAGCAGAGGGCATGTGGTTGTCCCTCCTGTGCTTGGAAGTGGTCCATCTCTGCACTTTCGTCAGTGAGAACGGAATGCTCCTCAGGGCAGTGTACCTCCCTGACCAGGACAATGTTCTGGCAGCTCAATCCTCAGGTAGCCCACCAACTCTTTCATCGCTGAGGCTTCCTGGTAGTGGATCTCTTCGCCAGCCAAGCCAATGATCAGCTGGCCTGCTTCTGCTCCAGAGCGCTACAACCCTCCTGGGTGGTGGTCAATACGTTTCTTATTCCGTGGACGGAAGGACACCTCTATGCTTTCCCTCCTATGCTGCTCATTGCCAAGACCCTCTTCAAGGTCCAGCTTGACCAGGCCATGCTGATCCTCATAGTCCCCTGGTGGGTCCTGACAGCTGTGGTTTCTGCTGCTCCTTAGCCTATCTTGAGCACTCCCAGTCCCTCTGTGGAGCACCCCAAACCTGATTTCTTCTGCACCCCAACCTGGGGTCCCTGGCCCTGATAGCCTGGCTGCTGAAAAGATAGCCCTGGCCCAGTTCAACTTGCCCAGGGAAGTGGAAGAGGTCCTGCTGGCCTCACGTAAATATTCCACCTGGCGGGCATATGCCTTCAAGTGGCATCACTTCTCAGTTTGATGTGTGGAGAGGGGTGCCAACTCATTTTGTTCTGTCCAGCTGGTGCTGCAGTACTTGCTGGATCTGTCTATTGCTGGTCTAAAGTCTAACTCCATCAGGGTTCACCTCATTGTGCTATTGGTGCACCATCACCTCATTGAGGGGCAGCCCCTCTCCACCCAGCCTGTTGTGGCTTGCTTTCAGAGGGGCCTCCTAATTCTCGGCCACCCATTTTTCCACCGGTAGCAGTGTGAGATCTCAATGTGGTGATCTCGAAACTCATCACTCCACCCTTTGAGCATCTGGCTTCCTGCCACCTCAAGTATCTGTCCTGGAAGGTGGTCTTCCTTGTGGCAAAGGGTCAGTAAGCTTCAGGCTCTAGTGGCTCATGCCCCCTACAGCAGGTTTCACAGGAACAGAGTGGTGCTCCAGACACACCCTAAATTCCTCCGTAAGGTAGTCTCCCTGACCCACCTCAACCAGGAGGTGGTGCTTTCCATTTTTTCCTGTGACCTCATGTCAGTAGGGCGGAGGCTGTTCTCCGCATGCTAGACTGTAAGTGGGCATTGACCTATTACTTGAAACAGACCAAGCTCCATCGCTTCTCCTTGCAGCTCTTCATTTCGTATTACCCTAATCGCTTGGGCATAGCAGTCTCCAAGTGTACTTTGTCCACCTGGGTGACAGACTGCATCACCTTCACCTACAGTCAGGCCAGTCTTTCGCTGGAGCATCCTGTCACAGCGCAGAGTGTCTGGGCCATGGCAGCAACTGTTTTGAACCTCTGCTCAGTTCCCTTGCCGGAGATCTGCCAGTCTGACACCTGGTCCTCAGTTCACACCTTCACAGTGCATTACTGCCTGGACGAGGAGTCTCGATGGGACAGTACCTTCAGCCAGGCAGTACTCCATCATTAGTTTGGGGTTTAAGGCAACTCCTGCCTTCTAGCCCTTCTGTGTGTCCCAGCTACCGGAGAGCTGGTTTCCCTAGTCGATGCTGGGGTCACTGCTGAGGTCTTGCGACCGAACTGTACTCTTTGCTGTTCTTCACGGTTCACTTTTTGGGTCGCCTGTGGCTTACAGATTTTTTCGGTAGCCTGCAGGAAACCCTGGCCTAAGTTTCATTGTGTATCGCTAATGTGCAGGGGCGATATTCAGCTGCTGCCCGGTTAGTGATCGGGCTCTGTGGTGACTGGATATTCAAAGCCATGGCCGGATATGGCTCCAGCATTGAATATTTGGGTTTAATGTTCAGTACCAGCAACTAGTTGCTGTAATTGTGCTAGCTGCCGGTACCGAGTATTAAGCCTGCAGTGTCCAGTGATGAAACAATTACATTTCCTGAACTGTAAATCTTCTACGTGAATAGCATCATAAACCACTTTAACAGCAGTGATTCCATTCAGGTAATTGAGCTGTATGCTTTATTGAAAAAGCTAAAAAGAGAGATTCAACAATGACAGGACAAAGGTTTCTATGGGTATAAGGTGATACAATTCTTGAAAAAATTACCACTTAACCAGCTGAATAAATGTGTTGCAGATGCTCAGTGTTACACAATCATCATACGGTACCTAGAAAAGCGGTTTGATTTCAGTGAAAACTCATTCCATAAGTTGTGCACCCCATTCAGTCTAGAGGGGCCTTTGGAGCTAGAACAACTGTGTGATTTGACTGGAAAAATGGACATTCAAGCTATTAAAGAAATTTGCACACTGCATGCTATACTGCTGTTGTTAAAGAGTTTGCCAGATGATGCTGAATCAACACGCTCTAAGCAGGAACAAGAGTTCCAGAGTCAAACTAATATCACTGATATGTGGGTACAATTCTTTAAGTGCTGTAAGGCCCCATACGTACTTTGCTATACTACCCAAAAATACATCCCTGAAACACATTTTCAGTGTTATGAAGACTTGTGAACTGCAGAAAGGAATCGACTCCAGGTGGATATGGTGAAAGCCGAACTATTAGGGTACTTCAACCATACACTGACATGTGCCAAATTTGCTGGGTTGTTGAAGACATTGCTGCTAAGGAGCTTACTTTAACAGCAACAAAATAACAGAAATATATGTTTTAAGAAGTAAAGCTGTGTTGTGTACGGTCAGCACTTCAGCACTGCAATGTGGTGCATGTTGGGGTTGCTCTGTATAAAAATAAAAATGAAAATGTGGGGCAAATGATGATGCAGTACCTTAAGGCATGTCAACTATTAGGTGTTTTGAGCACTTAAGGGTCTCTGATTGGTGCCTATAACTAGAATACTGATACCCCTTCATTTATACAAACAATTTTCTTCTAAGAATTTAAGGGGCATGCTTACTAAAGATTTTAACATTCATTAATGAAATTAAGTGCATTAACCTTTAGCAAACCCACCCCTAAGAGTATATATGGCTCTGTTGTTTTTTGATTGTTTTTTGCACCTGATTTCCCTGCACATAATTTTCCCTCAGGAACAAGTGCAGTTTTAATTAGACAAATATATGTCAGTTTTAAATCTAAGCAGTCAAATCTGGACTGACTGAAAACAGAACAATGTTCATTCAAAAAATGAGCATGTGAGTTTTTAATTAAAATTCATCCAAACATCCTTTGTTACTACTTATTTTGGCATCGTTTTTCCAAAGCCCTTATTCATATAACCACAGATGTTATCCAGATAAGGGCACTGAGAGAGAGTTTCATTGGTGCTGCTGAATATCTCCATTCTCCAGGAACAAGCAGGAAGTCAGTCCTCACATATGGGTGATGTCGACGTCGACAGAGCCCCCATGCGGAGCCAATCCCCAGCTTTTGAAGAAAGCCTTTGGGACTGCATCACGCATGCGTGTCCCCTTCCCGCCCAAGGGTGCCATCTTGCTCGGTCTCCTTTTTTCTGCGGAGCACAACGGACGTCGTCCTAGTTTCCCCCGGAAAAAGTTGATAAAAATTAGAAAATTTTATTTTCTGCTAGCCGGTTTGATGCCGGTTCCCCTTCCCGCCTACGGCCTATTTTTTTGTTTTTGTCCTTAGTGACTAGTATTTGCGCGCTTTTTTCTTTTTAGCTGGCAGCCCGGTCCTTTGACCTTGCAGGGGCCCTTTTCCCCCAATGGCTGCCAGCAGGTTTAAAAAGTGTGATCGGTGCACGAAGCTAATGTTTCTCACCAATACACACGACTGCTGTCTCCGATGCCTCGGGCTCGACCATGAGCCCGTGGTCTGTGACCCGTGCAAGAAGATGTCTTCCAAGTCATTGAGGAGCAGGCAGCAGCAAAATGACAGGATTTTTCCTGAGTCCGCAACCGCCCGGGCCCGTTCCTCGTCAGGGTCGAATCACGGCCCACCGGGTCAGGGCTAAGGCCGCATCAGTGGCTCACTTCCGCTCTGTTCCGCTGGCAGACATCAGCATTCTTGCAGGTGCATTCTGCCTTAACTGGCGATGTCTCACACTTTGCGAGGGAAACCCATATAACAAAAGACTGCAATAATCTAACCATGTACAATTAATGGTTACCTTTCTTACTTTTGAAATTTGACCACCTACAGGTTAATTTAAGTCATGTTTTACATGTGGAAAAGGCCTTTTATAAAACTGTATGAAGATATATGAATATAAAAGTATGTGCAGTGAAAAGATGACATATACATATATGTCCACCGTATATAGATATCACTGGAGTCCTAAATTATTGCAATGCATTATATCTAGAGTTGATCAATGGTGGTCCTTGCTATTATGAAATACAGCAAGGAATATGTCTACTAAAGAGTGTTAGCTGTCATCACGATGCTAACGCGGGAAAATAAAGCCACACTGATAGCTAACGTGGGACAAATGCAGCATACTGCAGGCAGTTTTCTGTGATAGCTGCATGCCATGTGTCAGTGGCAAGAGTGGGTAGTATGTGGGTAGCATGTGTACTGTGCAGTTACTGTGGGCGTTGACAGCACACAGTAGTCACACGTTTTGCAGACATCGTAGATGCAGGTAACGCCATCTCTATGGGTAACGTTAGCTGATTCAGTGATACTGTCATGTCACAATCTGTTCATTTTCTCCACATTATCTGCTGGTGAAATGCCGGGCATGCCCCCAAAAGATAACACTTGACTTTTGCAGCTACCACAGTGCTTTTTCCACTAATCCCCAGCATTAGCTGTAAAAACCACGCTTAAGTAAACATACCCCTAATATATTCTATTTCCTAACAAATAATCCTAAATAAGGTTGCAACGGACACACTTGTCAAGGGCAAAATAATGTTGGTTGCCCTATAGAGGACACTCGGGGTCAGTTGGAATACTTCTTTTGGGTGAATCATAACATCTCTCTCTCTGAAGAACATATTGAAAAAGGCTTAGACCAGTAGTTCTCAACTCAGTCCTCAAGACACACCTAGCCAATCATATTTTCAGGATAACCACAATGAATATGAATGAGAGAGATTTGCATATAATGGAGGTAGTGCATGCAAATTTCTCTCATGTATATTCATTGTGGTTATCCTGAAAACTTGACTGGCTAGGTGTGTCCCGAGGACTGGGTTGAGATCTCCTGGCCTAGATGGTCTACCTGTTCACAGGGACATAGGGCCTCATATTCGAAGGCAGTTACATGGTTTACGGCCCTGTAAACCATGTAACTGTCACTGAGAGGGATATTCAATGGTACTATCATAGTTAATGCCGCTCAATATCTGCGATTATCTCCCTTACATGCCCTGATACTAACTGCTTAGCATCGGGGCGTGTTGGGGGCGTTCCGGGAAGGAACAGAGGTGGCATCGAGCAATAACCAGGCAGCAGTGACATTGCATACTACCTGGGTAGCGATCTGCGTTGAAAAGATAGACAAGGAAAATTATTGCCTATCTTTAAGGTGCAGTAGCTAATCGGGCAGCATGCAATATCGCTGCTGCCTGGTTATCTAATGCGACTTCCGGCATGTGATAAACCCCGGATATTCAATGCTGGGGCCAGATATTTATTTATTTAAAAGGAATTCTATACCGCTTTATCCTATGATCCCAGCATTAAATATCTGGGGTTAGGAGTCGACAGGCATGCTATGTGCCATAGCGGCGCATAGCCTGCCTAATTGAATATCGGGCCCCTAAAACCTCAAGGGACTTAAATCTAATGTATGGATTTAGAGGCACACTGGGCGATGTTTATTTATTTATTTATTTATTTAACTGCATTTATATCCCGCTTTTCACCGGGTCAAAGCGGTGTAACATGTAACATAGGGAGGGGTAATTTCTTTTAGGGTGGGGCCATCACCAGGGTCAACAATTAATGATTATGGGTAGACATGGACATGATTTACTTCTGCTAAATCTAAGTATTAGGTCATGGTGGTGTTTCCGTTGAGAGATGTTCACGGAATAGGATTGTCTTCAGCTGTTTCTTAAATGATGTGATGTCATTGTTGTTCTTGATGTGGTTTGGTAGAGAGTTCCAGAGGGATGGAGCATAAAGTTCGAATGCTCTGTTGCAGGTCCGTTGTGTGGATTTGGTTCTTTTGTGGGGGACAACGATAGAGTTATTGGAGGAATGTCTGGTTGATCTGTTGTGGGATGGTCGAGGCAGTAAGGAGTGTAGTGAGGTGTTCCGTGCTTGGTGGATAGTTTTGTGGATGAGTAAGATGGCTTTGTACTTGATTCTTGCTTGCAGTGGAAGGAGGTGAAGGTCTCTTAGGATTGGGGTGATGTGCTCCCGTTTTTTTGCATTTTGAATAATCCTTGCTGTAGTATTTAAGGCAGTACGGAGGGAGTTGGTGTGCGAGGCAGGAAGTCCATGATAGATTATGTTGCAGAAATCCAGATGAGGGAGTGTCACAGCTTGCATCACTGTCCTAAAGTCGTGAGGTTCTAGGAGGGGCCGGAGTCATTGGATAGTTTTGGCTTTGTGGAATATCATCCCAGCGGTTTTGTTGATTTGTTGTTTGAAGGTGAGAGCTTGATCAATGATGACGCCTAGATATCTTATTTGAGGCTGGATTTGTATTTGTGTGGTTCCCATGTTGAGGTGGGTAGGTGGTCTGAAGTCAGGTTCTTTTGTTACTATTAGGGCTTCGGTTTTCTTTATGTTGATGGATAAATTGTTCTCCTGTAGCCAGTTGGCCACATCGTTGAAGCAGGCTGATAGCTGTTCGTTTTTTGGGTTGGTGGTTGTAATTGGTGCGTAGAGCATTATGTCGTCCGCGTAGATGTGGAAGTTGATGTTGTGGGTGCGTATGATTGAGCATAGTGGACGGAGATATATGTTGAACAACATGGCTGATAGGGTGGATCCTTGGGGTACTCCTTGAAGTTGTTGGTAGGGGGCGAAGTTGTGGAGAGGGTGCGAATCCGTTGCTCTCTGTTAGTTAAGTAGGATCTGAACCATTGGAGTACAGTGTCTTTGATTCCAATTGTTTGTAGTCTGTGTATGAGGATTTCGTGTGAGATTGTGTCGAAGGCCGCTGATATGTCTAGGAAGATCAGGATATATCCCGAATTTTTCTCTTGTGTTCCGATGATGAGTGTGTTCATTAGGATGGTCATGAGGGTCTCAACTCCATGTAGTGGTCGGAAACCGTGTTGCTGTGGGTCAAGTATGTCGTTGGTGTCTAGATGATCTTGGAGCTGGTGTTGGACTATCTTTTCTATTATCTTGGTGGCGAGGGGGCGGCTTGCCACTGGTCTGTAGGAGGTGGGGTCCTTGGGGTCCAGGTTGTTCTTCTTTATGGTTGGTCGGATGATTGATGTTTTGAGGGCATCTGGCATGTATCCTTGCTTAAAGGATTCGTTTACGATGTGAGTTAGTGGGGTACTCAGGTCTTCCTTGGTTTTCTTTATCCATTCGGTAGGGCAGGGGTCCAGTGGGGAGGTAGTGGTGTTCAGACAGGAGATGGTGGAGGATATTTCTTCCTTTGAGGTGTCATTGAATGTATTCCAGTCAGCGTTTATGGTGATTCCTGGGTATGTTCTTGTGGCTGTAGCGCAGCGGTAAGGTTGTTGAGGTTGCTGAAATTGTTTGTATTGTCGGGCCAAGAGATCCGAGGGGATATCTGGGGGTTGATCGGAAGTGGTTGGTGTCTTTGTCAGTTTTTTGGCAATTTGGAAGAGTTCTCGAGGTTTGTTTGCAGCGGTCGTGATGATTTTGGTGTGGTAGTTTCTCTTTGCATTGTCGGTTTCTGAGTGGTAGGCAGCAAGTTCATATAGGTATTGCTTTTTGTCTTTGTCATTTTTGTTTTTTCTCCATTTTCTTTCTGTTCTTCTAAGTTTTGTTTTCAGTTTCCGGAGGTCAGGGGTGAACCAGCGGGCCTTTGAGGAGATGGGCTTGTTGCTGGTCTTGTTTACAGTTGCTCTGGATGCTGAGGAGATTGTGGTGTTCCAGTTGTCTATGAGGTCATCAAGGTTATTTGAGTTCGTAAGTAGATTAGGTAGGGTCAGCGTCAGGAAGTCTTCTTTGTTGAATGCTTTGAATCTTCGTGTGTGTTGAGTGTATCCTCTGTTTGTATTTGGTCGATATGCGTGGGAGAGGTGGATGATGTAATGGTCTGACCATGGGACTGGTGAGATTGTTGGACTGCTGCATGAGGTGGATGCCTGGGAGTTCAGGAATATGAGGTCCAGTGTGTTTCCTTTTTCATGTGTTGGTTCATTTATGATCTGCGATAGGTTCATTGCTGTCATGGCGTTAAGGAATGTTTCTGTTTGTGTGTCTTGGAGGGATGGGAGATTGAAGTCTCCTAGTATAATTGGTTCCTTTGATGGGTCGATGCTTTCGGAGATCAGGTGCAGTATCCTTGGTAAGTCAGAGTTTGCAGCGGGTGTTCTGTAGACCAGGCATATTGTGAGGTTTTTGTTAGTGAGGGTAAGGATGTCTGCTTCGTCGGAGGTTTCAGAGGTGAGGGTGCGCAGGTGGAGGTTGTCCTTTGCGATGATGGCTACTCCTCCGCCTTTTGCGTGCGTTCGGGAACAGTGATGAAAGCTGTATCCGGTTGGTGTCAGTTGGTTCATTATTACTGTGTCCGTTTCTGTTAGCCAGGTTTCTGTTATGCATAGGATGTCGGTCTTCTCAGATATGATCAGGTCTTGGAGCATGTGGTATTTGTTCCTGGTGGAGCGTGCGTTTATGAGTGTGATGGAGAGGTGCAGGTGACTGATGTGATTGGTGCTTTTGGCTGGCGTGTGGTGTGTGTGTGTTGGGTTGTTCGTGTTGTTGTAGATGTTTGTGGGTTGCAGTCCTGTGGTTCCTGTGTATGGGAGGTCAGTAGGTGTGGTGGGGTGGGAGTACAGTGTCTGTGCGGAAGAGGTTGTGCCTGTCAGTGTGTCTGCGTAGAAAGGATTGCTGAGTGTGCTTGGGTGGGGGTACAGTGTTAGGAGAGGAGTGAGAAGGTAGATGGGTGTTAGGAAGGGCGGCATGTTGTGAAAGAGTACCTGGGATTTTGAAGCAGTGTAGTCTCTTTCTTGCCGGTTTGCTGGAGCTTTTGAATATCCGGTATTTGCCCTGTTGAGCTGTTTGCTGCGTTGAGTCTCTTCTATATCAGAGATGGTTGTCGGGTGTTGAGGCTGGGAACAGGAGCCGGTGTGTCCACCTGTGATCCAGGGAGCTCCTGTTTAGCAGAGTTGGAGTTGATGATGTTGCTATTGTTGGCGAGCTCAGACCCAATCAGGGGAGCTCGAGCCTTGCCCGTTGTGGAGATTTTCCGTGGGATCGGCCACGCTAATGGCCACCGCCTAAGGGCCACGCCAAAGGGCCCTCTGGCGAGGCCCTCAGGCGCGGGCCCGCCCGTAGGGACGCCGCGCTTTATGGCCCTTTCTGCCTCCTCTCCCACCGCCCGGATTGGGCGGGAGCAGCTCCCACTGTCCCGATTGGACAGGAGTGGAGATGATGGTTGGTCGGGTGCTGGCGGTACTGCGGCTCCCTCGGGGTAGGGATGCCGCGCTTTATGGCCCTTTCTGCCTCCTCTCCCACCGCCCGGATTGGGCGGGAGCAGCTCCCACTGTCCCGATTGGACAGGAGTGGAGATGATGGTTGGTCGGGTGCTGGCGGTACTGCGGCTCCCTCGGGGTAGGGATGCCGCGCTTTATGGCCCTTTCTGCCTCCTCTCCCACCGCCCGGATTGGGCGGGAGCAGCTCCCACTGTCCCGATTGGACAGGAGTGGAGATGATGGTTGGTCGGGTGCTGGCGGTACTGCGGCTCCCTCGGGGTAGGGACGCTGCGCTTTATGGCCCTTTCTGCCTCCTCTCCCACCGCCCGGATTGGGCGGGAGAGCAGCTCCCACTGTCCCGATTGGACAGGAGTGGAGATGATGGTTGGTCGGGTGCTGGCGGTACTGCGGCTCCCTCGGGGTAGGGACGCCGCGCTTTATGGCCCTTTCTGCCTCCTCTCCCACCGCCCGGATTGGGCGGGAGCAGCTCCCACTGTCCCGATTGGACAGGAGTGGAGATGATGGTTGGTCGGGTGCTGGCAGGACTGCGGCTCCCTCGGGGTAGGGATGCCGCGCTTTATGGCCCTTTCTGCCTCCTCTCCCACCGCCCGGATTGGGCGGGAGCAGCTCCCACTGTCCCGATTGGACAGGAGTGGAGATGATGGTTGGTCGGGTGCTGGCGGTACTGCGGCTCCCTCGGGGTAGGGACGCTGCGCTTTATGGCCCTTTCTGCCTCCTCTCCCACCGCCCGGATTGGGCGGGAGCAGCTCCCACTGTCCCGATTGGACAGGAGTGGAGATGATGGTTGGTCGGGTGCTGGCGGTACTGCGGCTCCCTCGGGGTAGGGACGCCGCGCTTTATGGCCCTTTCTGCCTCCTCTCCCACCGCCCGGATTGGGCGGGAGCAGCTCCCTCTGTCCCGATTGGACAGGAGTGGAGATGATGGTTGGTCGGGTGCTGGCGGTACTGCGGCTCCCTCGGGGTAGGGACGCCGCGCTTTATGGCCCTTTCTGCCTCCTCTCCCACCGCCCGGATTGGGCGGGAGCAGCTCCCACTGTCCCGATTGGACAGGAGTGGAGATGATGGTTGGTCGGGTGCTGGCGGTACTGCGGCTCCCTCGGGGTAGGGACGCCGCGCTTTATGGCCCTTTCTGCCTCCTCTCCCACCGCCCGGATTGGGCGGGAGCAGCTCCCACTGTCCCGATTGGACAGGAGTGGAGATGATGGTTGGTCGGGTGCTGGCGGTACTGCGGCTCCCTCGGGGTAGGGACGCCGCGCTTTATGGCCCTTTCTGCCTCCTCTCCCACCGCCCGGATTGGGCGGGAGCAGCTCCCACTGTCCCGATTGGACAGGAGTGGAGATGATGGTTGGTCGGGTGCTGGCGGTACTGCGGCTCCCTCGGGGTAGGGACGCCGCGCTTTATGGCCCTTTCTGCCTCCTCTCCCACCGCCCGGATTGGGCGGGAGCAGCTCCCACTGTCCCGATTGGACAGGAGTGGAGATGATGGTTGGTCGGGTGCTGGCGGTACTGCGGCTCCCTCGGGGTAGGGACGCCGCGCTTTATGGCCCTTTCTGCCTCCTCTCCCACCGCCCGGATTGGGCAGGAGCAGCTCCCACTGTCCCGATTGGACAGGAGTGGAGATGATGGTTGGTCGGGTGCTGGCGGTACTGCGGCTCCCTCGGGGTAGGGACGCCGCGCTTTATGGCCCTTTCTGCCTCCTCTCCCACCGCCCGGATTGGGCGGGAGCAGCTCCCACTGTCCCGATTGGACAGGAGTGGAGATGATGGTTGGTCGGGTGCTGGCGGTACTGCGGCTCCCTCGGGGTAGGGACGCCGCGCTTTATGGCCCTTTCTGCCTCCTCTCCCACCGCCCGGATTGTGCGGGAGCAGCTCCCACTGTCCCGAATGGACAGGAGTGGAGATGATGGTTGGTCGGGTGCTGGCGGATGTGGCCAAAATTCTTCAGATAGCCGTGATATTCAGCATAACGTACCTGTCTGGATGCAGAAATAGCAGGCATAATTTTATGTAGATAACTTAATCCCATGTTCTGTCTAATATGGATATCATGGCTGAATGCACACAGAAAGATATACTTTGGAAAATTAGTCTACCTATGTTCTTGCCAGAAAGGAGCTGAACCATTCCAAAACAGTTCATGCAAAGCCAACAAAGTGTCTTAAATTTGATTAAGGTTTATTAAATCTGATTAACTGCTCTTCATTGTTGACAGGAGAGTGGTTTGCAAAGCACTTCAAGAGTAGGAGAGAGACAATTCATCCAGGAAAAATGCAACCAAAGGCAATATACAGAACGGCATTCCCAGGGGCGGAGAATGGGAAAAAGAAGAGAAAGACCAGCACTGATGTGTGTGTTTTATAAAACCTCTACAGAAAAAAAACCCTTCACCTTCTACTATTATTTCTTTTTCTTATTAAATTTTAGGATTTCTACTGACACATCAATGGGCAAACTTATACTGGTTGTCTCAGTGGGGACGTAACTTTGTGAGGGAGCTCTCGGTAGGTTATTTGATGTAGGCATATAGGCACATAGGTGGATTCCCTAACTAGGCATTCCGTTACAAAATGACTTTCCACATTTCAAGGAGATGACTTCTATTTTGTGCCGATTCCGAACATGTTTTGAAAATAAGTTCTCTAAAATATTCTGATATATTACAAAACAAATAAAAGCATGTGGGATGCTGCCTAAATATTGCAGACTACATATGTTAATATCTTGGACTGCCAACAGCAGAGTTCTTTTTTTTATTGTTACTTAGCATAACATAGGAAAATAATTCATTAGTTACCTTCTGGCATTATTTTTTTGAAGGACAGACATTTGCTAAAAAAAAAATAATTGAGGCCTGATCTAGATAGAATTGTTTGCTTCACGGATAGAAAGTTTCAACTGTCTGTGATCTTTACAAGATCTAGAGGTGTGTTAACTAAACCGCTTTAGCAGTTAATACATCAGATATTGCACGCTATCTGGCTGCGTTAACAGATAACACTTGCAAAATGCAGATAATCCAATTATTTTCTGCACTATATGCAGAATGCACGCTATCTGCATTAGTGGGCGGGATAAGGGCAGAAAGTGTGCGTGTCTGCAATGCACAGTTACTGTGGGCATCAACAGTGCATGGTAACTGTTGGATGTGCAGACAACATGGGTGCTGCTAATGCCACCTATGGGTGGCATTAGCTGCATCCAGACTGCTGTCTGACCATGCTCTCTGAAAGTTCAGTGCATTTTCTGCTGAGGATATGCTGTGCACACAGGGCTGACCCATCCACTAGGCAAGCTAGGTGGCTGCCTAGGGCGACAGACCCGGGTGGGCATCTTTATGCCACCGTTTTGTTGCCTGCGGCAGGCTATGTGCTTCAGCACACATGACCTGCCACTTCTGATCTCTCGCCAATGCAACTTACTGTCGGAAGGGGGTCAGAAGGGGCAGGTCATGTGTGCTGAAGAACATGGACCATGGGCAACAAAGAGGTGGCACAAAGCCGCCACTTTTAAAATACTGCTGCTGCCACCACCCAACTCTCCTCCCAGGATGGAATCCGCAGCAGTGGGGGGGGGGGGGGGGGGCATGCTGCTGCCGGGGTTTCTGCCTGGGGCAGCAGAAACACTTGGGCTAGTCTTGTGTGCACACCCCCAACAGCAATGCATTAGCTGCAAATGTTGTGCCTTATCTGCACTTTTTTGTCGTGTTAGTTGTAAAAGTCTAACGCGCTTTAGTAAACAGACCCCCTATGAGGCCCTTTCAATAATGTTTTAATGCATGTTAATGAAGTTAATGAACAATAAGTGCCCGCAGTGGCACTTAACACGCCTTAACTCATTTGCGCACATTAACTTTGGCAAAAGGGCCACTAACTAATCAATCTGATTTTATTATTCAGGATTTTCATATATGCAACTGAGATTTTCAGTTTGGATCTGAATTTTTGTTTTTCAAGATATAATACAATTCAAATAATGTCCATTTTAAGCAAACAAAAAATCTATTCTGTTCACAACAGGACATCCCAGTTCATGCCATATCATAACATCACTCTAGGACACAATGATGCTATTATCACAGTGGTGATAATAGGAATTAATACTAGGGAACATCAGAAAAATTAGAAGCCTTAAACAGCAGTGGTTCAATATTCATTTCTTTCTGGTCACTTATTATTTACTTTATTGTTTATTCTTGGAACTATCTTTATCCTATTATTTTAAACTTTTTGTGAATAGCTTTAAATCCAGTTCTCATAGTTTAATGCAACTAGAGCATACTTCTAATAAAAATATTGCAAGCTGGCTTAATTTTATCAAACACCTACACTTAGAGCCCCTTGCACTAAAGCCAGCTATGGATTTGCAAATAATGGGCCCGATTCTGGGACACGAGTTGCAGGACTGCACGTCCCGGCAGGACATGCAGCCCTGCAAGCCATCCTGGCCCGATTCCCCTTCCTGCTTTCCCCGTACGTCCTGAGCATCAGGACGGGGAGAGCCGGTAGGGGGCGGGAGGGGGCAGGATCTGGGCGGAGTGGGGGTGGGCAAGCCCAGCAGGGGTATAGGGCCAATTTAGGCCATGGCCCTGTATGTACTGCTGGGCCCGTAGGGTCATGCTGCTTATTCCACCTCAAAGGTGGAATAAGCAGCACAAATCCTGCGATCGGACCCAGGGATCCCCGAAGGGCTGGGGCCGGGTATGGGAGGTTCCCGCCACCCAATCCATACCACAGCAGGCCAGCCGTGGGTTAGGTGGCAGGGAAAAGGGGAGCTGAACCCACAGGAGTTGGGGGCGATTCCACAGGCCCGATTCTGTGCACTGCTAGGACGTTTTGTTCCCGCAGTCCAGAATTGGGTCTAAATGGTCCCATCTTCCTCGGGGACGTCTGGATGACCCGGACATCCCCCTACCTGAATCAGGCTCCATGTGTCAAAAAACACATGTTAATTGCAAAGCCTCCATGCTAGCTGTTGAGGATGTGACCAGTATGTTCTCAGCAACTACTGCATAATGGGTCACTTGAACCTGCACTCCACTAAGGCACGTTAACTTAACGGCTCTCATAGAGGAGTTCTTAGGTTAACTCACGCTAACAGCCGCATTGCTGTTGAGTGCACAGCAATTGCCCTGGTGCTGGTGGTAATTCACTCTCCATGCCCACACCTTACCCATTCCCTGCCCCATCCCACGATCGCTGATTAAAGTGCATTGAAGCATATAGTGGCAGGCATGCTTACATGTTAATGTACCCAACTGCCAGTTGTCCCACATTAAAACACACGTTAACTGGTCACAGTATGCTCCATATGAGGCCATCTGCAGCACTGAACCGGTGGGTGTGCCACGAAGGCAGGGAGCGATGGAGCGGCCGGCAGGCTGGCCACACTGACCATGGGCCTATGGCACCAGTCTAGTTGACCGTGTGGATTGCTTGGCCCTTTGATCAGGATATCCCCCCACTCGCACATAGTGAGTTCATATGTGCATGTGGTGAGGAAAAATGATGCTGCAGAAGGAATACTACGCAATAGGAGAACAGGGAATATCAGAGGCAACATGCTTACCCAGCACCATCACCTGCAAGATACTAACACCACTACCACTAATATACATTGTTAATAAAGCACAACTAGGCATATGCAGTGCTGTACGAAAACAGAGGAAGACAGTCCCTGAACAAAGTGATTACAATGACATGATGACAGACAGTACAATACAAGAGAAATAAGGGTATAATAGGGAGAGGAGGCACCAGCTAAACAAGTAATAAGGATCCAACATCATCCCCAAATAGGTATGCCATCTGCATGGATTTGAAGAGGGAGAGAGCCAAGATGTGATGTATGGCTAGAGGACACGTGCCAGACATAAGGAGCAGCAAGGTGAAATTATCAGAGTCTGGAGATGGCAGTAGAAGAACAGGGCACAGAGACGAAGTAGCTAGAGGAGGAGCGGAGTCCACGGGAAGGGATGTAAGGAGAGAGGAAAGAGGAACAGTACAGAGGGCAGTAAAGGGGATGCATCTATAGGTTAGAACATATCGCACGTATGAGATGAATATGGAAACGGATGGGGAGCCAGTGAAGTGATAACAGGAGAGGGGTTATATGAGTGTATTGGGGCTGGTGGGGGATCAGCCGTAGAGATGAAAGAGGTTGGTGGGGGATCTTCCGTAGAGATGGAAGGGGAGAGAGATGACTCTGAGAGAGACCAGCAGGGAGGAGGGTGCAGTGGCAAGACAGGAGATAACCATAGAGTGGACAACAGTGTTTGTGGTGTATTGAGAGAGCACAGGGCTCTGTTTGAACTGAGGCACCCTCCAAATGTAAGGACCCAGATATCAACTGTCATCTGAGGCACATGTGAATCTACATCAGCCAAGTGAGGCTGCAAGTTGTGAGGTCATGCCATGACTCCACCACAAGCACACACCAGGTATGGGTGACGATGGCCATTCTGCTAGTCCCACCATGGCATGCATAGGCTGCCCCACTGAGTGGACATATCCCATGTGTAAGACAGGAATGTCAGTTGTACCAGCTGCATAAACAGCCATTGCACCATATGGACCGGTGAACACATACCCCTCCCACACCACTCAAACACACCTTGTTAGACAGGTGTGGCACAGGGCATGAAGAGATCTCAGCAGACATAGGAAGATCCCTATACATGCCTACATGCACCCATTGGCCACAGATACATCCATGGACTGTAGAACCCATGACAGCTCTGTGGATCAATACACAAGGCCAGTGTGTTTATGAGCAGAGAGTTATAGATTCAAGAGCTGCCCGTGGGTAAACTTTATCCTACATTGCAGGCACAGCACCAGCATGTGCAACCCCCAAAGTTTCGTCCAACAAGGGACCACACACCCATCAGTCATATGGATGTAATGGCAGGTTGATAGCACTGGCACACTGAGTGGGCATTAACAATGGGCTTGCATTTCAGAGCATGCTAATAGTGCCTGCACAATGGGCACATGTTAACAATGCTTGTGCAGATACAGATACCAAAGTGGCAGGCAGGAGTGCCAACGATCACCACATTTGCACAGGGTGGTAGTGGTGGCGTGTGTGCGTGGCTTCAGAGTATTGTGCCCTTCTGCAATGCATTGTGCCTCGCATTGCATAAGCTGTTCCCAATGTTATTCTGGAAATGCACATGATAAAGAGCATAGGATTGTGGGTATGGCCTAAAACAGAGCTGTTTGCCTAGGATGTGTTTGCGTAGGAGGTAAGATCAATGGTTGGGACTTTGTATCGCCCGTCTGCCATGTGTGTGGCCTAGGTGCCCACATAATTTCATACTGAGAGGGCACTCTCACTGTGGCCATGTCATGGCTGTGTATCCACATAGTGCTGTGTAATGTCAGGTTGTGGGTGCTTCCCTTTCCTGGAAGCCCAATCACTCAGGTACCCCTCTGGGTATCTATGCCATTTGTACCAATTCAGGGTGTACAGGATTGCCCTGTGCACATGCAGTGTGTGTGCTGACCAGCCAACTGGGCACAGTTGGTGTGTGCATGTCTGAGACAACCTTGTGGTGTACCTCAAATGCAGACTGACTGTGCTTGATGTAGTGGATTGGTAGTTCCAGATGGCTAGGACAGCAGCTGTTCTTGCCCTGCTCACTATGATCATGGAACGTCCAGTAGTATTATGACAGCAGCCCCAGGCCAGCCTATACAAACTCCACTGCATTTAGCTTCTGTGGAAACAGCTGCTGGTACCCCAACAACTGAAATACAGTGCTCTAGGATAATTCTTGCACAACAGGAGCAGGACACAGGCCCCAGGCATGGCAGGCAACTCCAGAATGCTGTAATTGGGTGACTAGCATCACACACCACAGACAAAATCTGCCACACACTGTCAGTGATGTGAATCTGCAGCACAGATGGCAGAGTCCACTTCTTGCAGAACCAGCTCTGTAGATCAGGTGCTATGTGCCCCTCCTCACCTTCAGGGTGAGCAGTGAAACTGGTCAATAGCACAGATGGCAGCTGTTATGTGCCTGTCTGTGTGTATTACTGAGTTGATGTGATAGATCACTTCATTCTCCATTTGGTGATCATCTGCAGCATGATGTTCTGTGTGTGCAGTGCATCATGGGTGATGGTAGGGCTAAACTATACCAACACACACAACAGACATTGCAGGCATAGTGGTGACTGTGATCACTGGGGCATAGCCCAGTACCCGCCTGTCATCTCTGATGGTGGGAAATGTGTGCATGTTCCCCTGGTGAGCACAGGATGGTCTGCAATGGTCCACATGGTTAATTACTGTGGTTTGCGTTTGTTGTAGTCCAGGTGTACCTATCTCACTGTGTGCAGCAGGTGGCATTTGTGCCATACTGTGGCGCAGCGGACCAATGCATGTGACTGTTTTTTGACATTGGGGGTACAGTACAGGGAAGGGCATCTTGTCCTTCCCTGTGCCTTGATCTTTGCACAAGGGAGGTAGCCTGCAGCAGTGTATCTGTACTGTTGCTACAGTACTGTGTGTCATGGGCATTACGTACTGCATGTGCACTGATGGGGCCAGCACCTAGATGTGGTGTACCACTGTCTCGGAATGTGCCATCCACTTTGTTTAATGTCCTGGAGTCCACCTATTGCAGGCAGGGACCTGCATTCTCTTGGATTCCAGACATTGCTGTTTGGCATGGTGTGGAGGTGTAGCCTAATGGTTAGAGCACTATCACCATGAGCAAAGGACAAGGACTTGATTCGCATTCATTCTCTGTGAGCTACTCAGTTCATTTTCATGCCTGCAACAGTCTGTTGTGACTGGCTGACATACATTTATACGCTTTGTTATATGTTCCACTTGCAATTTGGATCTGTAAACATACATTTTGCCATCATGCCCTTCTGAGTACATTGCTTTATTGGCTCTGCTGCAGTCTATTGCAGGAGGTCAGACTTGTCCACCCTGCAGATGTCTACCACCTGCCTGGAGGCATAGCCTAATGGTCAGGGTGCTTGCTTGGAAAGTAAGATACCAGGGTTTAATGCCCACTAGCACTTCTTGTGTGACTGGTTGGACTGCCTTACTGAGGCTCTTTCTGTATGGCACAGCCTTCACAGGATGACCACAACTCCTGGTGGCCTTAGCCACTAAACTCTCCATTGCCTCAGCAGACCACAGGTTCTCACAGTCCCTGTTTTTAATCATAAATTACTAGGTTTTCTATACAATGTACAACGCTTTGACTGCACTGATACAGCGGTGTAATGAATGGCAGTTAAATACATACAGATATGACCCACTTGTGAGACATGATTCAGATATCACATCATGACTGTGATTGTACAGCTTTTGCTTCATCATTTCTCTGCATTATATGTGGACATACCCTACCCCAGGGATCATCTTACATCCTTATGTGCCCCATTTGGCCAGTCAGAGTGACTCCTGTCCAGATGTTGTATGCACATTTGTATTGTGAGTTGTATGGTGGTTGGGTGACTGGGACAGGTGTAAGACCAACATGTCTGGTATCAAGCCTTCTGTGTGGTACTGGCATATGTTTTTCCCACACAGCAAAAATGCATAGGGGATGGAACCTTGGGTACATCAGTGCTGCATGTTCATACCACTTTCTCATCTACCGCCGGCTATGTGCAGTCATGTATTCTCCCGCAAGTTGCTACACTATGACAGGTATTCTTTTCCGCATTTCAACTTCTCACACATGCCTCTCCTGTTTCTGATCTGCACATCACCCCTCCTGCTGTGTCATCTTTTTGATGCACACATCGTGGCGCGTCTGACTCCACTGGGGGACACGTCTTCCGCATCCAATGCCACTCATTGACATTACAGCATTTTACATGGACACACTCCAGTGCATCAGTACAGCTGTCTCCCACATGTTCACCCCACTTATTGGCTGCCACATTGGGCGCCCACGGATCTGTCAGGTCCATCAGCTACCACATGTCCTTCCATCCATCACCATTACACTGCCTTTCGTTGGGGCTCCATTATCCAGCATTACAGTGACAGCTGTTTTCAGGCATTAAGGTGCACGCTTGCTACCTTAATGCCCAGTGTCCTGTTAGTGCACGTTAAGCGGCCCATTGCGCCCTTACTGCCAGAATGCATCCTACCCACCCAGAGCCTTTTTCACATGGAAAACACCTTATTGCTGCTGTTAACGCTCGCACTGCTACCTTAACGTCCTTTAGTAAGCATACCCTTTAGACTCTTTGGCATGCACAAATAATCTTGTTTAATTTCAGTGCATACAAGCGTATTTTCAAAAGAATGCACATAACAACAAATCTCTTCCCATCCTGACCTCTGGGAATATCTTTGCTCAGTCCAGGTAAAGTTACATGCGTACAGTTGTATATGTGTAATTTTATATGCATATCATATGCTCAATATTATAAGTGCTTATTTCCAAACATAAGACATTGCTTTATGAAGCTAATTTAACAACAAGGCAGCTAGGTGTTAAGGCACATAGAAGAAGTATATATTGCTGTTATTTTAAAAGGCAACATTTGCATCTATGTGCTTTTATAAAATTGCCACATAGAGGGATGTGTTTACTAAAATGCAGCAGTTTACCATGCATTCAGGCCCAAAACCTAGCATGGGGGTAGTGCCAGAGCCATGCTCATGAACGTGGGCGTGCACAGCATATCCCCATGCAGTTAACGTAGGTCCAGCGCCACCCCCGTGCTGATCCGATTGCCACTTTTACCCTGAGTGTAGTTACTGCCACCCACTGAGGTGACGATAAGTGCACCTGCACTAACCGCAACATTGAGAGTGAGCTGATATTAATGATGCCTGTGCTGCACTCTACACCTAACCCACCCAGTATCCCCCTCAACCCATGCCAAGCAGTTAGCATGGGACTTTTAGCAAGGCTGCATTTTTAGTACCTGCTAACGGTAAATGCACATGCAGTAATGTGGTCTGTTTTCATTTGCTACTGCCTATCTGTTAAAAAGGAGCATTGCCATTTTCTTAATATTTCCCTTGTCTCCATAGTTTCTGCTCTATCTAAAAGGACAGAGTAAATCACCAAATAAAAAGCAGAGGATAAATCTAGCAAGGCCAAAAAGGTTGAGGCAGCTTTTACAAATATATATATCATGAATGTGACTCAGATGGGATGGTGCTTCTCAGTTTTTGAAACATCACTGTTTGCCAGTATCAACAAGGGTTCAGCGCAGTTTTAATGTATGTATTTAAAATTTTGTATGATTTGTAACCAGCAGATATGTCCAATTTTTTATATGCCTGCATGCCATTTAAGGCCAGTGTTACCACCCCATCACCAAATTTAGGAGAATTAGCACAACGAAGAGAATTATAATGGGTGTTACTCTTTTTTTGGAATAATTCGCCAGTCTTCGTTTCATCTACAGTATTTCAAATCTACAGCAATTTAAGAACGTTTTGAAGACCTACCTGTTTCAGAAATGTTTTAACTAAGAGGCATGCATACTAAAAGGCCACTGGTAACGTGGAGATAATGCGCAAATAGTGTGTGTTCTTACCATAGTGGAGCCTAATACCCATGGTAGAAACAAGAGGCACGGCCACGGTAGATTACTACCACTGTGTTAGTTGCATTTCTAGTGCGATAGTAGGGAACACATGGCCATAGCACATTCGGACAATGCATGCATTCGCAATGCACGTCCGACAAAGAAAAGCCACAAACACATTACTAGGGCAGTTGCGGGCTTAAGGAACCACTGTGGACAGCAAGAAATATGCCCCAAGCACACATACAAAAAAGTAGCAACTGAAGAAGCACAAATGCTTGCACAGCTCAGAGCATTGAGGCTAAGTACAAGAGGGTGAGGCAAGAAAATCAGAAAAGCAAACATGCAGAGAGTCTGTGCTGCATCCCTAACTGTGGGAGAGAGGGTACAAATGTGGCATCTGAAAATGCAGGCAGCCTTGTATGGGATCAGACAGGATGTCCTCAAAGTCCATCATGAGGGACAGGTATATGGAACTCCCTCACCCTGAGGTGTCCAGGATGCCTGCTCACCTAGACCACAGGGAACACAGTGCAAAGCCTCTGTTTTGGCTTGGACAGCACCATAACCATTGTGGAGGATGTCCGCCATGGGGGGGGGGGGGGGGAAGGGTGGTGCTATAGCCAGGGTTTTTGGAGGCCATGCACAATCAAGTCCAAAGGGTTAAGAGCAGCCCCATGGCCCACCATATAGAACACCCACTGCTGTGATCTGACATCAACAGTATGGGGGGGGGGGGGTGGCCATAGTTCAACTTTATCCACATGTTAATTCATGCTGTCAATAAACATAACAGGTTGGTGAGGTAATCATTCAAACCACATAAGTGCATAATCCATGAAGACATGGAGCATGGCTATATCATGATCTATCATACTGAGCCCAGGTCCTTCCAAACATATCCGGTAGGGATACACATTTGTTTTGTAATGAAAATAAAATTGCTAACAGAATTTCATTTAATTCCCCTGTAAAACCTATGGTAAATGTGAGGGGGGGGGGGCTCAGTCATCCAGGGGGTAGGGGAGTGCAGGGGAAGGAAAATGAGAAGAGAGAAGGGGCAGGGTCAGTCACTTGCAAGCAGTTTTTTCAACTAAATTGTTCACAGGTTGGAAATTAAGGTTAGCAGACAACCCTGATTTCTGGAGCTTGTCCCCGTTTCACGATCAGGATGCCTGGCTAAAATGCCTGAAATAACCACTTGTCCCCAACTCCAGCAGAGACAGAGGTGCAAGACATTCCCCCTGGCCAGTCATATCCTTTTAATTATTTTTCATCTCTTGTCAGCTGTGTGTCCTGTGTTTTGAATTCCTCCCCCCTCCCCCCCATTCTGGCAGCAGGAACAGTGCTTAATAGCATGTTAACTTCTTGTGCTTTGCAGAGTCAGTCTCATGAGAGCGACCCAGTATGGCACAGGAAGCTGACATTGTATTAAGCACCACTCATATTGACAGCATGGGGCAGAATTGGAGCTGATGTGCTGTCCAGAGAAAGCAAATTGTTTTCAGCCCTGCAGCTGAAAGGAAAGGTGAGTAGCAGTAATTTCACTCTTCCTGATCAGCAGAACATTTCTCGGATAAGATTCCAGGTTCTTTTGTAGTGATTTCTTTCCCTCCTGTGTGGTTCTGATCAGCTTTGATCCATGCAGGAGGGGAACAATTAGGAGGAATAGACAGTAAAATAAAATTTAATAAGCTGAATTGAACCACCATCCCACTCGTGTGTTGACTAGACTGAGAATGGGAGGGGGAGGGTCTTGAAAGAAGATAGGAAGCAGCCTTTAAGTTGTGGTACACTTGGTGGGAGGAAGGGGCTCTGGGACTTGGAGATGGGTATGGGGAGCATAGTGTGTGGTGGGTAGGCTCTGGGACTGAGGAGTGTGTGTGGAGAGGATTGTGTGTGTGTGTGTGTGTGTGTGGTTGGTCCTGGGGCTTGGGGAGGTATATGAGGGGGATCATGTGTATGGTTGGGGGAGGGCTCTTGCACTGAGGGATATATAAAGTAAGGGTACCTCTGAAGTTTCATGAATCATGTGTTGTGGGGCTCTGTGGGATGAATATAGTGGAGGATGCTCTATAGCAGGCATGTCCAATTTCGAACAGGTCGTGATCTACTTTTTCCAGCCAAAAGTGCTAGTGATCTACCACCATGAAAATTAAGTTTCAAATTAGTTTCAAATTAAATTTTAACCCAATAAAGTTGGAGGATCCCCCTCCCCATTTTTAATGAACCTTCTGTCATTTACTCGGATGTGATCAGCTGTTAAGCAAATTAAGCAAAAACAAAACAGAGAGATGAAGATCCAGTAAGAACTGCGAGGGGAAATGGAAAGTACATTTTTTCTTAAAGTTTTATTGAGTAATAACTTTCTTTAATTGTCTTAATAACTTTCTTTAACTTTTATTGAGTAATTTGTGTTAAATTTAGGTCGAGTATTGATCCAGGCTGATCTTGCACACTCTTTAATATTTTGCTCTTGCTCATTAGTGAGACGTCTGAGCCTGCATTTCATCCACCAGCTTTTTGAAGTTGGGTGAATATTGCGCGAGGGCCAGTCTCAGGGAATCCTGGAGATGTTCATCTGTCATGTTGGAACATTGTGTACTCTTTGTCATTTTCAGATGGGAAAACACAGATTCACACAAATAAGTTGAACTGAAACAGGAGTGTACAGCTTCACTGCATCTTCTCAAGTTGGGAAATTTGTCTCTAGGCACTAGCTTCCAAAACGATTCTTGCTCAGCACGGGTCTTGAGAAAAATGTCATTTTTAAGGGTTAATATTTCGTTTTCAAGAGATGGCTTGTTCAATGAGTAATTTTTACTGATAGCAACTGCAGTTTCTTTAATGTCCACATCTACTTTGAATGGGTATAACAAATACTCCACAACTGTTCCAATTTTTTGGAAGTCACAGAATCTATTTTTGAATTCCTGGATAACAGAACAGATTTCTGTCACATACATCTCATTCTGAGAAACAAAATTTGGATATTGTCCCAAATGGTCCTGCGTATTAGGAAAATGATCAAAAGTGTTGTTTGCAAGGTCAGTCATCATTAGCTCAAATTTGCTCTTGTAGGATGAAACTGTACTCACCATCTCGCCAATGCATTTGTTTTTACTTTGTAGTTCAAGGTTCATATCATTTAGTTCACCTGTAAAGTCAGCGAGAAATGCCAGATCACATAACCACTCCTCATCTTCCAACTCTGCTTGGTCATCTCCCCTCTCCTTCAAAAAACTTCTTATTTTATTCAGCAAACCACAAAATCTTTGCAGAAATTTGTGCCTACTTAGTCACCTTACATCTGTGTGAAAAATGATTTCCGCTGCCCCTTCATCAAGAGTAAGACTGAAAAGCCATCTTTGAAGTGATCTTCCACGAACTGAATTTACAATTTTGGAAGTGATGTCCATGACAGTCTTTGTATTGAGTCTCTTGCTTGCCAAAACTTGCTTGTGAATGATGCAGTGATAAGAAAGGAAATCTGCGAAGTCGTCATGCTGTCTACAGAGGGCTATGAAACCGTTAACCTCACCTGTCATTGCTCTTGCTCCATCAGTAGTGATGTAAACAAGTCTATGCAATGGAAGATTACAATTTCTCACAAAAGAATGGAAAGAACTGAATATTTCCTGACCGGTAGTTCTCCCTTTTAAAGAAATCATTCCAAGTAGTTCTTCTTTAACACTGAAGTCTTCAAAAACCATCCGGATAAAGACTAGTAACTGGGCTATGTCTCTTATGTCTGTAGATTCATCCAGTTGGAGTGAGAAAGCAACACAATTTGAAACATCCTCCAATAAATGTTCAGTTGTGTCTACACACATCTTTTCTATTTGCCGCACGACGGTGTTTCTTGACAATTGTACATCTTGAATAGCAGCTATGATCTCTTTCTTATTTTTAAATCCTTCAAAAAGATTGTCAGCTGTTTCAAGAAAACAATCTTTTACAAATACCCCTTCAGTGAAAGGTCTGCATTTCTTTGCAATCAGGTTTCTAACCTTGAAGGATGCTATGGTTGCATTGACCGAATGTGACCTTGGCTTCAACATCAACTGTTTCTGAGTAGCCAATTTTGATTTAAGTTCTTTGAGCTTCAGTTTATGACTTTCACTTTTGGGTGGAAAATCAGCATCAAACTTATTGCTATGTAGAGCCTTATAATGATGTTCCAGATTACCCTTTTTGGGCAAGGATACTGGGGCGTTACAAATTAGACAACAACACTTGTCTTTCACCATGATGAAGAAGTAGTCCATTTCCCATTCCTCATGAAACTGGTAGGTTTTTCTCTTCTTTGGAGCACTCATCTTCGTTATACTGGGGTGGCTGGATGTAAGAAGGCCAAATCTGCTAAGTTGGTATAAACACTGTCTGAATCTGGTCCAAAACTTGCACTGTCCCAAAGTATTAAAGATCAACAGGAACTGAAGACCTCTGGATGATGTGCAGTACAAGGACTGGAGATGCCAAAACTATACATGCAGTTCTAAAAGTAAAAATAATAATTCATCATACTGGCACCAATAATCAAATACCACCAAACAGTCATCAAAAAAACTCAAACTCCTGTCCAGCAAACCAGATAAAATCAAATACCGCCAAAGAAGTTCAAATACCACCACACACGATTTAATAAATTCTGCACACAGTGTAGAATCAACGCAAATGCAACGCAAAATAAAATTGTAGTGCAGAATCAACGCAAAGGCTAGGGAAAATAAAATTGCAGAGGCAAGCAAAAGTCACAGTGGTTTGAACCAATTCGAAGGCAAGGCCTAGGCAAGTTAAAACAAAATTGGAAAAGCCCGCCAAAATCACCAAATTCTTGACACTTTGTTGTGTTTGCCCGAAAATGTTTAATGAAACCGAACTATAAAGCGACCAACGATCAGCACACGACACAACTAATACGGTAAGTGTATTCAGGTAGAGCCCTGGCGAATGGATATCGCCCGGTATATAACACACTTCTAAGGGGTGTTGGGGTGGGGGCAGGAATGGGTGATTCTGAGAGGCAGGAGACCAGGTATGACACCGGGCCTGTGGCGTCTCATCACAGGGCGTGGGCGGCGGTCCCCAGGGGTACCCACAAACTATTGGCACGAAAATAACAAGCGCCCCAATACACCCGCAGGCAGGGAAAAAAGACAGGCAAAGGATCAGCAGCAGCGCAAGCTCTCAGCAGATGACCTGCTGGCACGAGCTCTCTCCTAGCAACGGGGTGAGCTGTTGGAGAGATGGAACCAAGTGGGGCTGGCGATCTACCTCTGACCCCTCCGCGATCTACCTATTGGACATGCCTGCTCTATAGGATAACTCCTGTGTTTGGGAAGGAGGGAGGTTCAATGATTATGTCAGGGATGTTGGGGAAGGGAGAAAAGATGATTATGCAAAGTGCAGAGAGAGCTTGGAGGAGGAGAGTGCACCTACTATATGAATGGAAGGAATATCAGCGGAGAGTGAAAGAGGAAGAGGAAGCTGAGAATGGACTGGGAGGAGAGTACATGGGACACATAGGAATAGCAGAATGGGAGAAGGGGCAGACAGAAGGAAGATAAAAAAGGAATAAGGTATTCACTGGTGAAGGAGAGAGACAATGAAGGAAAAGATAGAGCTGAAACAAAATCAATTATTAAAAAAAGGACAAAAGAGAGAGAATCCCACAAAAGGGATCGAGAAAAAGTGAGAGATGCTGAGCTCTGAAATCAAGCCAGAGACACTAAAGATTGAAAGTTTGTATTGTCTGATAAAGAACAGTATAATCCTCTATGTAACCTATGTAAAATAACCAGTGATCCAGTTCAAAGTCTCAGAACATACATCTATGTCCCATACAATATTTACATGTTGGGAAAAGTTGGGTTTTGTCAGCTGATTTGGCTTTTCTAGTGCATAATTAATTATTTTCTCTATGAACATACCTGCCAGCATAAGCATTTGTTTGTACCCAATCTGGAATATTTTGTGATAAGAAACTTAGGAGTATGTTTACTAAAGGGCATTAAAATAGCAGGGGAGAGCGAGCGTTAAAGGCAGTGATAAGGGGTTTTCTGTGCGATAAAGGATGGGGCGGGTAATAGGTATTCTGGCAGTAAAGGTGCTGTGTTCCACTTATTGGGCGCTAACAGGACACTGGGCGTTAAGGTGCAAGACATGCACCATAACACCTGAAAATGGCAGACACTGTAACACAGGATAAGGGAGCCCCTGAGAAGGTCAGAGTTGAGGTGATGGATGGAGGGACTTGGAGCTGATGAACATGTCAGATTCATATGTATCCTATGTAAGAACATAAGAACATAAGATATGCCATACTGGGTCAGACCAAGGTCCATCAAGCCCAGTATCCTGTTTCCAACAGTGGCCAATCTAGGTCATAAGTACCTAGCAGTCTCCCCAAAAGACACAAGTTCCTCAATGCTTGTATTAGGTCAAGCAGTGATATCCTGGGTCCCTTTTAATAATGGTTTATGGACCTTTCCTCCAGGAATTTGTCCAAACCTTTTTTAAACCCAGCTACACTAACAGCTTGTATTACATCCTCCGGTAATAAATTCCAGCGTTTGATTACACGTTGAGTGAAAAAATATTTTCTCTTATTAGTCTTAAATAGGTTACCCTGTAGCTTCATTGCATGTCCCCTAGTCCTTTTATATTCTGATGACATAAACAATCAATCTATGTTTACCAGTTCTACTCCATTCATTAATTTATATACCTCTATCATATCTCCCCTCAGCTGTCTCTTTTCTAGGTTGAAGAGCCCTAACAGTTTCAACTTCTCTTCATAGGGGTATCCTTCCATCCCCTTTACCATTTTGGTGGCTCTTCTCTGTACCTTTTCTAGTAACGCTATATCCTTTTTAAGATACAGCGACCAGAATTGCACACAATATTCAAGTTGCGGTCGCACCATGGAACGATACAGAGGCATTATAATATCCTTTGTTTTATTTTCCATTCCTTTCCTTATGATACCTAGCATTCTATTTGCTCTCTTGGCCGCCACTGCACACTGGGCGGAGGGTTTTAACATGTTATCCACGATGACACCTAAATTTATTTATTTATTTATTTAACAGTATTTCTATACCGTCTTATCCTACAATCAAGGCGGTGTCACAACAATACAATCAAAAGTAGTGGAGGTGTGATTCATGCAGTGTAAGAAGTGTTATAATTTGCGTGTGGGGAGAGTGTGTTAGATTAGGTTGAGCTATGTACAGTGTGCGCTATGGTACAGCATGGGCTATAATACAAGGTACTATACAATTAGTGATTAAGATATATCCTGTGTCGTTATACATTTCTTGTTAGGGTTGGAGGGGGTGAATACGTGGTTCTTGTTGACTAAGTGACATGTCCATAGTGTTCTATGAACAGTATTGTCTTCAGCTGTTTGCGGAAGTCTTTGAGGTCCGTTGTTGATCTGAGTTCATCTGGTAGGGAGTTCCAAATTGTTGGGGCAGCCAGGGAGAGAGCTCTCTCTGTGGTATTTTTTCGTGTTTTTCTGAAGTCTCTCGAGGTGTTGACTTTGTTGGAGGTTCCTTTTCTTCTTGGGCGAGTGCTGGTGTCTGGTTGAATGAGGGTGTGCAGGCTGTTGGCTGAGATGTGGTGTTTGATTTTGAATATGTTTATTATTGTTTTGTATTTGATGCGTGCGCTGATTGGGAGCCAGTGTAGGTCTTTGAGAACCGGAGTAATGTGTTCATGTCTTGTTGAGCCAGATATAATGCGGGCTGCAGTGTTTTGGGCTAGTTGTAGAGGTTTGAGAGTTTGTTTGGGTAGGCCGAGGTATATGGGGTTGCAGAAGTCCAGTAATGGAGTGATGAGTGCTTGGCATACTGTACGGAAGTGTTCTGTGGCGAGGAGGGGTTTAAGTCTTCTGATGATTCTCATTCTGTGGTATGCGTTCTTGATTGTTTTGTTTACGTGTGTCTTGAGATTCAGTTCATTGTCCAGGGTTACTCCGAGGTATTTTACTTCCAATTTCATTGGTATGGTTGTGTCTGCTACTCTGATGTCCGGTGGGTGGGTGAAGTCTGGGTTGCGAGTGATTATTAGTGCCTCAGTCTTGCTGTAGTTGATTGAGAGGTTGTTGTCCTTACACCAACTAGTCATTTGTGTTAGGCAGTCGGTTATTTTATGGTAGTCTGGGTTGTCGGTTGAGATAGGTGTGTATATCATAATATCGTCTGCATAGATGGTGTATTGAATGTTGTTCGCTTTCAAGATGTCGCATATTGGCTGGATGTATATGTTGAACAGAAGTGCCGAAAGGGCGGACCCTTGAGGTACCCCTTGGAGGACTTTTATGGGTTGAGAGGTGTTGTGGCCTACCATGACTTGTATCTGCCTGTCGTTGAGGTAGGATTGGAACCATTTTAATGTTGTACCATGAAGTCCAATTTTCTTTAGTCTTTCCAGGAGTGTTAGGTGGTCAACTGTGTCGAAGGCGGATGAGATGTCTACGAAGATCATTAGGATACCTTTTTTGGTGTTGTCTATGACTCGGAGGATGTTATCTAAGAGGTAAATCAGCAGTGTTTCGACTCCATGTTGGGGGCGGAAGCCATGTTGGTTGTCATCTAGAGGAGCATGGTTGTCGATGTGTTCCTGTAGTTGTTGTTGCACTGATTTTTCTATGATTTTTGCTAGAAAGGGTATGCTGGATATTGGTCGGTATGCGGCTGGGTTGCTCTTGTCGAGAGTTGTTTTCTTTGGAATTGGTCGTACTGTAGCTTGTTTCAGTTGAGCTGGCATGAGACCTTGGGTGAGTGAGTTGAGCACCATGTCATGTATGACGTGGATGAAGCTTGATTTGGTGGCTTTGATCCAGGATACTGGGCAAGGGTCCGTAGGAGCGGTGCTTGTTCTGATTGCTGAGATGATGTGGGAGAGCTGTTCTGTTGAGGGAGGGCGGAATGTGTCCCAGGTCTTAGGGTGTGAGTCAGGCTGGGTTGAAGAGCTGGGTGTAGTTGGTTCTGTGGAATGAAATTTTTCCTTGATGTGATCATCAAATTTTTGTGGGTCTATTTGTACTTCCTCCTCTGTCTTCTGTTCCTTTGTGAGGATTTTCACTATTTCGAATAGCTCTCTGGGTTTGTTTATGGAGGTGTTTATCATGTTTGTATGGTGTTCTTTCTTGGATTGGTTGATGTGTTCAGTGTATTGTTTTTGGTTTGTTAGGTATATCTGCTGGTTTTCGGGTGTCTTGGATTTTCTCCATCTCCGTTCAATCTTTCTGAGTTCTCTTTTTTCTTGTCGTATGGTTGTGGAGTACCAGGGCTTGTGTTGCCTCTTGTTGTGACAGTATTTCTTTGGTCCGGTAGCTGTAGCGGCGTTGGATAGTGTGGTGTTCCAGTTGGTTATTTGAGTCTCCAGGTTGTCTGTTTCTGTAGTCAGATGTTTTATTGTGTCCAGTAGGAAGGCGTCTCTGTCGAAGTTCTTGAAACGCCTTTGTGTGGGTGAGTTGTTGGTTTGTTCGTTGAGATTGTCTTTTTGTAGTTGCATTTTTATCTTGATTATGTAGTGGTCTGACCAAGGAACTGGGGTGATGGATGGTGTTGAAATTAGATCTCTTGAAGTTAGGGAGCTGGTTGCGAAGATGAGGTCTGGTGTAGAGCCGTGTCTGTGTGTTGGGGCGTTGATGATTTGGGTGAATTGAAGTGAGGTCATTGCTTGGAGGAAGGCATCTGCATCTTTGTTGTTGGTGGACTTGAGGTTGAAGTCACCTAGCAGTAGCGTGGGTTTGTTAGTTGCGGTGATGGCACATACTGTTTCGAGCGTAGATGCTAGTTCATCAGGTGGGGCTCGGGGTGCTCTGTAGGTTAAGCAGAGTGCCATGTGTTTGTTCACTATGCTGATTGTGTTGCTTTGTGGTGTGTCGGTGTAGCTCTGCGTTTTGAACTTTAGGTTCTTCTTTGCAATTATCAGTACCCCTCCTCCGCGTTTGTGGGTGCGTGGGCAGCTGTATGCTGTGTAGGTGTCTGGTACCAATTGATTGAGTAGAACATTGTCGGTGGGATTGAGCCAAGTTTCTGTAATGCAGAGTATGTCTGGTTGGTGGTCTTCTATGTGGTCTGCTATTGTGTGTATCTTGTTGCATATGGATCGTGCGTTTATGAGCTCTATGGTTGCGTGCTCTGTTGTATTGTGTGCATCCATTGTATGTGGTGTGTGGGGGTGTGATTTGTGTGTGTTTTTTCTTCTTGTTGTTGATGTGCTGTGTGTGGCAGAGTGATTGCATTGTGGTACTATGGATGGCCATGTGGTGGGTGGTTGCCATGGAGAGTTATGGTGTGGGTAGTGGAGGTGAGGGTTTGGTGGTAGGAGATGTGTGAGGAGGAGGCTGCATGGAAGAAACAATGTTGTGAACATGGTGGTGTGCTGTGATGTTCTGTGTGAGGTCTACTTGCGGTTTCAGACGTCTTCGCCTCGGTCTGCCCCTTGTTGTGTTCTGCTGTGGAGCTGTCTGCGATGCTGGTTCCCTGGGTGTGGTTCCCTTTTCCCTGGGTGGTGGTTCCCAATGTGGAACTTTGCATTGTGTAACCATAGTTTGGGTTGTTCTTTCCTAGGTGCATAACTTTGCACTTGTCCACATTAAATTTCATCTGCCATTTGGATGCCAAGTCTTCCAATTTATCAAGATCCTCTTGCAATTTTCCACAATCCTCTTGAGTTTTAACAACTTTAAATAGTTTTGAGCCATCTGCAAATTTGATAACTTCACTCGTTATTCCCTTTTCCAGGTCCTTTATGAATATGTCAAAAAGCAGCGGACCCAGCACAGATCCCTGGGGTACTCGACTATTCACCTTTTTCCATTGGGAAAATTGGCCATTTAGCCCAACCCTCTGCTTTCTATCTTTTAACCAGTTCTTGATCCACAGTAGTACACTGCCTCCTATTCCATGACTTTTTAGTTTTACCAAAAGTCTCTGATGAGGGACCTTGTCAAAGGCCTTCTGAAAGTCCAGAAACACTATATCAACCGATTCACCTTTGTCTACTTGTTTATTCACACCTTCAAAAAAACATAACAGATTAGTAAGACAAGATCTTCCTTGTCTAAAGCCATGTTGGCTGTCTCCCATTAAGCCATGACTATCTACATGTTGAGTAATTTTGTTCTTTATGATGGTTTCTACCATTTTTCCCGGTACTGACGTCATGCTCACCGGTCTGTAGTTTCCCGGATCACCCCTGGAACCCTTTTTAAAAATTGGCGTTACATTGGCGATCCTCCTAACCTCAGGTATTACAGGTGATTTTAATGATAGTTCACAGATTACTAATAGCAGGTCTGCAATCTCTTATTTCAGTTCTTTCAACACCCTTGGATGTATACCATCCGGTCGAGGTAATTTGCTACTCTTCAGTTTATCAAATAGTTGTAATACATCTTCCAGGTGTATCGATATTTCTTTCAATTCTTCCACAGTATCACCTTTAAATACCATGTCAGTCATGGGTAACACTCTTACATCTTCCTCAGTAAAGACAGAAGCAAAGAATTCATTCATTCTCTCCACTATAGCTTTGTCCCATCTTACTGCTCCTTTTACCCCTCTATCATCTAATGTTCCAACTGACTCTTTCACAGGTTTTTTTGCTACGAATGTACTTGAAAAAAATCTTTATTACGCGTTTTTGCTTCCACAGCAAGTTTCTTCTCAAATTCTTTCTTTGCCTGCCTTATCAATGCCTTGCATTTAACTTGCCAGTGCTTGTGCTGTTTCCAGTTTTTGTCATTTGGCTCTTTTTTCCATTTCCTGAAAGCTGTTTTTTTTGGCAACAACAGCCTCTCTGACCTCACCTTTAAATAATGCTGGTAGGATTTTGAACTTCCTTCCACTTTTCTTAAAGCGTGGAATACAGCTGGTCTGGGCTTCCAAGATAGTATTTTTCAACAACACCCAAGCTTGAAGTAAGTCTTTAACCTTTGCAACTGCTCCTTTTAGTTTTTTCTTAACTAATTTCCTCATTTTATCATAGTCTTCCTTTTGAAAGTTAAAAGGTAGTACTGTGGATTTCCTTACCATCTCTCCTCCATTAATTAAATCAAACGCAATCATGCTATAATCACTATTGCCAAGCGGCCCCAACACCCTTATCTCTTGCACCAGATCTGGTGTTCCACTAAGGACTAGATCCAAACTGGCTTCCCCTCTGGTCAGTTCATGAACCAGCTGCTCCAAGAAGCAGTCATTTATTTCATCTAGAAACTTTATCTCCCTAGCATGTCCTGCCGTGACACTGATCCAGTCAATACAGGGGTTATTGAAATCACCCATTATTATTATTTTTCTGTAACTTTTGTTAGCTTCCTTGATTTCTTTGAGCATTTCATCATCCATTTGTTCATTCTGGCCAGGCGGTCCATAGTACAACCCCACTGCCATCGCCTTCCCTTTTTTACATGGAATTTCAATCCATAGAGATTCTACAGCGAATTTTGTTTCCTGCAAAACTTTAATCCTTTGTGACTCAATGCCCTCTCTAACATATAGCGCAATCCCTCCCCAATTTGATCAGCTCTATCATTATGATATAATTTATACCCAGGTATCACAGTGTCCCACTGGTTGTCCTCCTTCCACCATGTCTCTGAGATACCAATGTGGGAATCAGTGTGACTGTATCAGTGAGGGTGTGCCTAATTAATCAGCGGTACTGTCAGTGTCTGGCATTGGATAGGCAAGAAGGGTGCCCTAATGGAGCCAGCATGTCCATGATGTGGCAACAAAAGGATGACTGAGCATGAGGGTTGATGCAGATCAGCCACAGGTGAGGTGTGAGTGATGTGTCCCAATATCTGAAATGTCCCTTTGTGGGCTTTGGTATAGCAGTTGGCCAGAGAATACATGACTGCACATGATGGGCATATGGTGATTGATGGCCTGCCAGACTGATGGTGGTAGCAGAAAGTGCACTATGTGTGTGTTGGCTTGATGTACCTGATGTGACTGCATATATGCACCTGAAGTGTGTGTGAAAAAATAGCTGTGTCATCGGGCACCTCAAATACCATCTGCATTGGTAGGACAGTTGCCTCAGCCTTTCTAACCACCATACAATCATCCTGACACATGTGCATCAAAGAACTGGTCAAGTCTCGCTCATATTGGCCATATGAGCCATGGTAAGGATATGCAAGAGGTCAAAGGAGTGGGATCTGCCTGCATGTACCATACAAAGGTGATGGAGTCAAAGATGTTCCATCACAGTTAAGATGAAATATTCCAATCATGTCCACCACATGTGTCACACATCTGCAGGGTCCACATGTCTGACCCTCTGCAATGGGCTACAGCAGAGCCAAGAAAGTCATGCTGTCAGATGGGCATGATGGCGAATTGCATATTTGCAGACCCAAACTGTGTGTGAAACACATAACAAAGGATATGAATGTGTGTCAGACAGTCACAGCAGACCCTGGACTGTCCCAGGCATGATAAAGAGCTGAGAAGCACACAAAGAACAATTGGGAGTAGAACTCACTTTCCTTATTTACAGTAATAGTGTGCTAACCATTAGGCTACCCCTCCCCTCCATTCTGAACAGCAGTGTCTGGAATAAAAGACTTCAGGTCCCTGCCTGCAATGGGTGGATTCCAGGAGATGAAACAATGTGGCTGACACATTCCGAGATAGTGGTATACCACACCTAGGTGCTGGCTCCATCAACATACATGCAGTACGTAATGCCCAGAACACACAGTACTGCAGCAGCACTACAGACACACTGCTGAAGGCTACTTCCCTTGTGCAAAGGCCAAGACACAGAGTCAAGAGGCCCATCCCTGCACCGTACACGCAATGACAAAGAACAGTCACATTAATGGGTCCACTGTGCCACAGTGTACCACATATCCAAGAGACAGCACATGTGCATGGCGTGCAGAACCCTGTGACCTGCTGCATACTGCAGAATACCTATACATGCACATACAATGAATGCAAACCACAGTAATAAGCCATGTGGTCCACTGCAGACCATCCTGCGCTCCTCAGGAGAACATGCACATGTTCCCCACCATCAGAAATGACAGGCGGGTACTGGGCTATGCTGCAGTGATCACAGTCACCACTATGCCTGCAATGTCTGCTATGTGTGCCGGTATAGGTTAGCCCCTCCATAAGCTATGGTGCACTGCACACGCAGAACAGCATTCTGCAGCTGATCACCAAATGGAGGATACTGTGATCCATCACTTCAGCTCAGTAATACGCACTGACAGTGTGTGCTACAAGCACATAACAGCTGCAAAATGTGCTACTGACCGGTTTCAGCGGTCACCCTGATGGTGATGAGGGGCGTATAGCACCTGGTCCCCAGAGCTTGTACTGCCAGAGATGGACTCTGTTGGCCCTGCTGCAGATCCATATCACTGCCAATGTGTGATGCTAGTCACCTGGTATTCTGCGCAATCACAGCATGCCGAAGTCGCATGTCACATCTGGCCCTGCATCCTGCCCTTGTTGGCCAAGGACTCTCCTAGTACATCTCATGAATTGCTCAGGGTTGCAGCCGCTGTTCCCATGAAAGCTGAATGAGGTGGAATTTGTCTAGGCTGGCATAGGGCTGCTGTCACCCTACTGCTGGGCCTGCCAGGGTCATAGTGTGCAGGCCAAGAACAGCTGCTGTTCTAACCATCTGGAACTACCAACCCACCACAGCCAGTCTGCATTTGATGCCTTCCACAGGGCTGTCTTAGTCATGCACATACCAACTGTGCCTTGACTGCTGGTCAGCACACACACTGCATGAGTACAGAGCAACCATGTATACCCAAGCTTAGAACAAACAGCTTGGACACCCAGCAGTCGGCTCAGTGACTGGGCTCCCAGAAAAAAGAGAGCACCCACATCAGTGCAGCTTGACATTAAATAGCACTATGTGGATACCTAGCCATGACATGGTCACAGTTAGAGTGCCCTCTTAGCATGACAGGCTGTGGGCATCAAGGCCATGCATGTGGCAGACGGGCACTACAAAGTCTCAGCCATTGACCCCACTTCTGACGCAGACACATCCTGGGCAAACTGCTCAGTGCTGCTGTCTGCCGCAGGTAGGAGCTGTTGCACCTGCCACCACCACCCCTGCACCATGCTGAGGTGGCAGTATGGTGGCAGTGGGGGTGGTGCGCAGTGCCGGCCTGTCCACTATGCGAGTTAGGCTAGGCTGGCAGGTCCGTATCGTGTATCAATGACACACAGGACTGGCCACACACCCCCACACACAACTGCCACTGCCACCGCTCCTCCCCGGCTGTCGCCAATTCCATCTCAGGATGGGACAGACAGCCACACCAGCAGTATTTTCGAGGAAAGCTGCTTTTTGCAGCCCCTTTTAGTGATACTACTGCTGCCACTGCCAGTCTATCCCTCCAAAGCTGACTTTGGGAGCAGCGGGGGGGGGGGGGGACAGCCAGGCACCAGGGACCCTTGAGCTGCCCCAAGGTTGTGTGTCACTTTTTCCACACCAGCAGCATCTCTGTGTGCCGCCACTATCATTGTGGGGTCATGACAGACATCACATCTGTGCCCCCTGGGCAGATGCCTGGTCAGCCTTGTGCATCAGCAACCTCCACTGCATCACCCACATGGTCCCTCCCTTGCCCCATTTGCAACATGAACATATACCCTTTCATACTTGGCTATTATGCTGTTGCTGCTAATGGAGCACTACTATCACTGTCTTGGGTTCCCTTGTGTGTGTATCACATTGCAGACATTTGAATAGGCTCTCTCCCCCCAAAAAAGCCCTTTTTCACGAGGTTTTACTTGGCATTAGGGTTCCCAGTGCCGAGGACTCTAACGTGCGATTACACAACTGGTGTTAAGGGAGCCACCACTGTCAACGTCCACTCTCCACCCTGTTAACACCCACTCTCTACCTCCTTTTCCCTTAATGCTGCGGAACCCTCTAACACTTGTTATTGCAGCATTATAGGCCATTTCTGCAGCATTAAGGGTGCAAGGCTGCTGACAACAGGCATTAATGGCATACTTGCTCCCTTAATGCCCTTTAGTAAACATACCTTTTAAAGAATGTACTTTAAGATACAAAGGAATTGAATATTTTCAATAAATTACAGTGTTTATGGGGAAATTCACCCAGAGAAATGATCTATTCCTCACTCCTTCCTACCCCACCCTAGTGTCCCAGATTTACACACCATAAATCTGATAACCTTATTAAAAATGAAGCAGTATATCAGCGGAAACAGGTATCATTCTGAGTCGCCTGAGGGTGGAATTTCATAGAATCATTACTCACAGGCTAAAATTCCTGGCTTCTTTTTTGAAAAAGAAAGTTTGAGACATGTATACTAAACTCAGGCAAAAAAACCTTTAGAAAAGAAAAGCTTGTTTACTGTTTGAATGCTCACTGTGCTATCAAGCCAGTAAACTTTAAGATGAGCCTTTGCTTATTATGCTTTCCGTTTACTTTGTGCGTATTACAGCTACTTGCTATATGTCACCTCACTGTTATAGTGACAGAATGGCCCTAAGCACACATAGCCACAATCACACATGTAGCCCATTTTATATAACATGGGTTGAGATGGGAACTGAAATGTCCAGGTCAGAATGTGAAAAGTTCCGCTGGTATTTGACAAAAGGTTCTGCCAAACTCGGAGCTTTTGTAAAATACCTATGTGGGCTCTGGCAAATACACATGTACTTTCTGGCTCATCAGGAACGACAACAATTCCAGAAATATAGATGGGCACAAAACAGCATGGCCCTGCAGAGCTTTCCATATGAAAGCACTGGCAACTGCATGTGCAGATGCTGATTTTCCAATCTGCTCTGTGTTTGCTGACATCTACATCATCCGTACAGATATCCCACTTGATCCTAACCACCCTGATCTCCCTTGATAGCACATGATCAACCCCTCTGCCTGTAAACACCCCCCCCCCCCATAGTTTCTTTGACTGGGTGACCAGAGAGTTGGACTGAGGAAGAGCACTAGATGTGGCGCTTTAGATTTCAGCAAAGATGACAAAGGATACTGGTAAATAGGGACAAGGAAGTTGCCATTGGTGTACTGCAGGGATCAGTCCTTGGCCTGATTTGTTTTAACATTTTTGTAAGTAATATCATGGAAGGAAAAAAAGAATGAAATGTAGAGCATAGTAGCTGGTATGGATGGGCAGACTGGATAGGCCATATAGTCTTTATCTGCCATCATTTGTCTATGTTTCTATCTCCAACAAACACCACTCTTCCCTAGACCCCCCTTGACAGCATGGCCAGCCTCTCCCCTCCCCTCCCCTCCCCTCAAACCATCCCCCCTTGCTTACAAGGGCCCTCTGCAATGGTCTAGCAGGCAGCGGCGACAATCACCAGTTGCCCCTGCTCTGTTGGGTGCCCAGGTTCAAAATGGTGCCTCTAACCCCTGGTGATAGTATTTGCAAAACTACCATTAGAGATCAGAGATGCTGTTTAGAACCTGGAGGCCTGAAGAAGCAGGCACAGCTGGGATTGCTCCTACTCCCCACTAGTCCACTAAGGACAGCCTTTGGTAGGAGATATAGGCATCCAAAGGGTGGAGAGAGGCTGGTGATGTGGTAATTGGGGGCTGGGAAAGTTTGGGGGCAGGTTGTGATCTTGTGCTGTCAAGGGGGAGAGGGTTCTGTCAGCTTTTGTACCCCCCCCCCACCTCTTCGAGCTAGAACTTGTGCATGCCTTAAGGCAGATGTAAAAGCTGAAGTAGGATTTATTTGGCATACACGTGTTATTTTGCTTGTAAAATGGGGACTACGCCTCTATATTTGGACCCACCCAAACTATAGCCTAACCACTATTTACAGGTGGCAATGCTTCTTAAATAAGAGCCATGGGGGGGGGGGGGGGGGGGGGGGGGAGGATGCTAGTTACTAACATGTATTAAGGGAATAACACATAATTTTTACCTTTTTATATGCAAAGCATAAAACTGCATTTTATTGTAAGAGCGTTATTCCTTTACTACAGGAGTTAATAACCTGTGCTATGGAGTTATCGCAGGTTAGTGATTCTCATGGTAAATTTAAGCTGCAGTACAATCTGAGTGATCAATATTTGGCCAGCAGTGGTCAGCATTGCTCAAATGTCTGACCACTATGGGCAAAAATGAAACTGAAGATTCAATGCTGGAGCCTATCTGTCCAGTTTCACTGATGGCTGTGGTAACTGTCCCATTAGTGGCGATATTCAGCCTCTAACCAGACAGCACAACTTCATAAAGTTAGGATAGCCATCGATGTGTTCTAAGTTTATGTGTTTTGCCTAGCTGGTTAGCAGCTGAATATTGCCACTAACTGGATAGTTGCTGGGACCACCCCTTCTCCACCCACAAACTGCCCCGAAACAAACCGGAGATTTCCAAGGCAGTCTTTGAGGATATTCGGCATCATTAACCAATTAGTGCTGCATAATATCAGGCCAAGCAGGTTTTATGTGGTTTGCAGTCTTGCAAACCACATAAATCCTTCTAAATATCAATCCCTGAGCTTTTACTGCATTGAAACCCTCCGCCCTGTGTCCAAGGAAGCAAATAGAATGCTAGGAATCATAAGGAAAGGAATGGAGAATAAAACCAAGGATATTATAATGCCTCTGTATCGCTCCATGGTGCAACTGCACTTTGAATATTGTGTGCCATTCTGGTTGCCATATCTTAAAAAAGATATAGCGTTATTAGAAAAGATACAGAGAAAAGCCACCAAAATAGTAAAGGGGATGGAAGGATACCCCTATGAAGAGAGGCTTAAAAGGTTAGGCTCTTCAGCATGGAAACGAGACAGCTGAGGAGAGATTGGAGAGATATAACAGAGGTTTGCAAAATAATAAGGGCAGTCAAGAGGGTAAACATAGATTGGTTGTTTACACATTCAAAAAGTAGGAAAGACTAGGGGGCATGCAATGAAATAGTTTTTCACGCAACATGTAATCAAACTCTGGAATGTACTAAAAACTGTACATGTAGCTGGGTTTACAAGAGGTTTGGACAGGTTTGTTGAGGAAAAATGCATAAACCATTATTAAAGTGGACTGGGAAGTCCACTGCTTACTCCTTGCAGCATGGAATCTGTCTGTCTTTTGGGATCCTGCCAGGCACCTGTGATCTGGATTGACCACTGTTAGAAATAGGATACTGGGCTCAATGGGCCTTTGGTATGACCCAGTATTGCATAGGTTATGGGGTTGATATTCAAAGGCATTTACATGATTTGCGGACCTGCAAACCGTGTAATGTCGCTGAGCTGGATATTCAGCTGCACTTGCATGATTAGTGCCTCTGGATATCTGCAGGTGCCGTCACTACATGCTCTAGTGCTATGCGGTTAGCATCGGGGCATGTCAGGGGCGTTCCAGGGCAGAGCAGAGGCGGCACCTATGCTAACTGGGTAGCGGCGATATTAAGCAGCTGCTGCCCAGTTTGCTTTTGGGTTCTATGACAACTCGGCTATTCCATGCTGGTGGCCAGATATGGCCTTGCATTGAATATGCAGAGTTAGAATTCAGCAGCGACGGCTAGCCGCTTTACAAGCACTATCCGCTGCCGCCGAATCTCTCGCCCCCACATGTTCTTAGGGCTCAATATTTCAAAACCATAACTGCCTTTAAGCGGGATATTGCCACTATACGCTCTGATGCTACACAGTTTGCATCGCAGTGTTCTGGGGGGAGGGGTTGGTACCAGGGGATAACCATTCAGTAGCGATATTCAGCCGCTGCCCGGTTATCCCTCAGCGGCAAATTTAGGCACAGCAAAAACTGTCTTAACTTTTGCTGCTGAAGATATCTGGACAGCAGCTGAATATTGCCACTGCCCATTTAGCTTCCGGCTTCCATGGCAAACCTGAATATTCAGTGCAGGTGGCTGGATATGGTCCTGGCATTGAATGTCCAGGTTAACTGTTCAGCGGCGATGACTATTTGCTGTAGTTGCGCTAGCCACTACTACTGAATATCAGGCCCTTAGTAACTTCCCCCCTAGTGATTTTCTTAAGAGGACCTAACTCATAGTGACCATGTTTCACTATGAGTTAGGTCCTCATACTGTACTATTCTGTGAGATTTTTGTTATGTCTTCTTCTTTATAGACCCGATTCCATCCCGGACGTAGAAGCCCTCTGTGCGCCCGGCTGGAACTGGACGCATAGAGGGAGTCCCGATTCTGCTCCTGCGGGGCACATCTAGCCCCGCAGGATCAGAATGGTGAATAGGCTTATACACACAGGCCGGGAACGCGATTCAACCCAGCCCACACATACAGGCCTTGCTTGACTAACTCAGTCAGGGCTTTTAAATGGAGCCGTAGCACCATGCGTCCGGTTGGCATGGCACCGCGTCTCCATTTAAAAGCCGTGATCCCCAGCTGCCAGCCTCCAAATTGCTTTCCCTGCAGCTCTATCCCCGACCTGGCCTCCCAGGGCAAGGGTCAGGCTGCGGGGAATGCCCTCTGCCCTCTGCCACTCCTTCCCAGTCTCAGATCCGCTGATCCTGCCGCATCAGGGATGTTATTCCACCTCGGAGGTGGAATAACTTCTCCGTTCAAGTCGCCAGCTCCGGACGTACAGGGCCGACATTAGAATAGGTCCTGTACGTCTGGGGCCGGCAACCACTCATTGCCTGCCCTAATGCCACACCCAATCCTCCCCTTTCCCGTCCCCATCTAACTTCCCCATACAATGTGCTGGGAAGCAGGATGAGGCCGGGAAAGGGTACAAATAGTGGCGATGGACCCCCTATGTGTTTAAGTGAAATACCTCTAATATCTGCTGCTACCGTGTTACCATGCTCAAATACCTTTAGTGTGCATTATTTTACTGCAGGTCCCATTCTATATAATAGGACCTAATTAGTAGTGAAGGTGCCCATATAGTAAGTATACTAAGGTTTTGCGCATGCAAAAAGGTTGGTTGTGTTAAGTGTTAAGCCTGAGTGGTAAATGCTGGGGATGTACCCAGCATTTGTCCTGCATTTACTGCACAGGGCAGACACTTATCACATGGATCTTACATTACATGGGTCAGCATATAGTGTAAGTGCACCTGTGCTATCTGTGGATGCCACCAGATAGCCCATAAAAGCTCCTGTGACAAGCAGGAATGTCAAGTCAGCTGTCCTTCCCCTCACCCCCCGATCGCTTCCCTGATGTGGCAATCAACCTCCCTTCCCCAATCCCTATCCCAATGCTGCAGTACCCTTCCTTCCCCTGATCACTACCTCGATATGTAGTTAACCTCTCTCCAGCTCCAATTACTATCCCTCTATGGAAGGCAAGCATCCCTCTCCCCTAATCAGTGCTTCTATGTGGCAGTCAAGAAGTTCACCCCCTCCTGATTGCCACCCAGAGAGGCCAGCTATCTTCTTGTGCCCTCCACAAAAGGAAGAGAGGCTGCAGGAGCCCAAGAGGGCACAGGCACGGCCTGAGAGGCAGGCCTTTCTGATGGACAGCTAGGTCATACAGACACAGGTGGTAACTGCTATCCTTAAACTAGCTAGGCTTAATTACTACTAAGACCAAATTAAAGAAAACGGAGACTGGAAAAGAGTGGAAAAGAACTGGGGGGGGGGGGGGGGTCACACAGAGGGGAAGGGGACAGAGCTGCCAAATTATCTAGCTTCGAGAGGGATATTACAGCCTAGTCATGGCTTTCTGACCGCCCGATCCAAATGCATTATGGTACTGGCAGCACTGATTTCAATTGGTAGAATCAGGGATTGCAAACCATTTTGCTTTAGAAGGTAAGTTTAATACCAGGATGGGCCAAAACATCTCCCTCCTGGAAATGAGTAACTTGGCAAGTCAGATGTGGCTGGGGGAGGGGGGTGGGAGGGTGTTTACTGAAGGAACAGCCTAAAGAGAATCCTGGAACAGAAGGTCCATCTGTCCTAGGAATAGTTTTTCCTCATGGTAGTTTCTCCAAATGGGTTAGTTTTGAGCATACTATGGCTGTCGTGAACCTCACTTCTAAGCTAGGGTATGTGGAGTATGATCTTAGTCTCTCAAATTTACTGCTAATGCTCGGCTTGAGAGTGATCTTGCTTGGTTTCTGCAGTTTGATTTTACACCACTGTGATCTGCAGTAACCGAGCAAATTCTTGTGAGTCTCACTAGCCTTTAGAATGTTGGCAAAATATACGGCATCAGTCTGCATGTTTCCATGGGGCTGCTAGTTGCAGCTGAACAAATGCTCTGCATTCCGTGATTGCTGAAAAATGATTTTAGATTACTATTGTATTCAACGTTAAGATTAATGTTGTCTGTAGTCACAATTTATTTTAGCAAATTGAACAGCATACTGTGCTTTGCTTTGGGGGGTTTGTATAGTATGGCAATATTTTATGTCTCTATAATCAAATTATACAGTTTCAGCATGTGCTGGCAGAGTCTCTTGGGTTTTGAATACTGCTGCAATGTTATGGACTGATCGCATGAATGTACTTATTCTGAATGCTGGAGCTTTTTTTTTTCCATTGTGGGCAGGCTACTCATTTTATTTCCTCAAACTCTGTTACTGTTATTTAGTCATCAACTAATGTCTAAATTTCAGCAAACAGCAAAAAGTGTGATGCTATGTAGCAAGCATCGCTTTCAGTATTAGCAAAGTGCTTTGGTAGACTTCAAATGCTGTAGAACATGTGTGAAGGGGTCTATAGAGTGTTGCCTGTCCCTTTCCAGTGGGATTATCAACAGGCCCCTTTAAGAGAGCCTGCAGCCTGAAGTTCAAGGGTGGAAGGGCATAGCCCACAAGGAAAGGTTAAAATCCAGTAGGCTGCAGGAAGGACAGAGGCTCATGGAGCAAGGAACCCTTTCAAGGCAAGCCGTACAAAGGTAGGAACTTTAACTGGGCTAAAAGAAGGACTGGAAGACCAACTTTGTGAAAGTGTAACAAATTGGGTCTGAATAAAAACAAGTTTTGTTTTCCCTGAACTGCTAGCTGTTTGGTGTTCGAATGGAAAACCCTTTCCCACCACACTACCACAGAATGCTATCTGGAGTCCCATGGAGGTTTCAGAACATTGGCTTTATTAGTTTTGTTCATAACCTTGTTATTTCTATTGCTGTGTCCTGTGTAGGGCTAAGGGACAGAGAGGATCAGATAAGGATTCTCTTACAAGTTAGAATCCTATAGAGCTAATTGTTCTTGAGAATGCCGTGTAGAGAGGTGTTCAGACATTTTGTTTTAACTAGACCATTATGGTTCTATAAGTTTTACTTGGACTGTAATTATCATTATTCCTTCTGCTGGAATGAAAAAGCTTTGATAAGCTGATGGATTTTCTTCTGTGAATGATACGAATGGTTGTGCAAGAGGACCTTGATAAATTGTAAGACTGGATGTTCAAATGGCAGATTAAATTTAATGTGGAAAAGTTCAAAGTTATGCACCTAGGAAAGAACAACCCAAACTATGGTTACACGATGCAAGGTTCCATATTAGGAACCACCACGCAGGAAAAAGATTTAGGCATCATCCTGGATAACATGTTGAAACCCTCCACCCTGTGTGCAGCGGTGGCCAAGAAAGCAAATAGAATGCTAGGAATCATAAGGAAAGGAATGGAGAATAAAACAAAGGATGTTATAATGCCTCTGTATTGTTCCATGGTGCGACCGCACCTTGAATATTGTGTGCCTTGAATATTCTGGTCTCCGTATCTTAAAAAGATGCAGAGAAGAGCCATCAAAATGGTAAAGGGGATGAAAGTGTACCCCTATGAGAAGAGGCTAAAAACGTTAGGACTCTTCAACATGGAAAAGAGATGGCTGAGGGGAGATATGATAGAGGTATATAAATTAATGAATGGAATGGAAGGGTAAACGTAGATCAATTGTTTACACTATCAAAATATAGAAATACTAGGTGACATTCAATGACGCTACAGTGTAACCCATTTCAGACTAATAATTTTTTTTTCACTCAACGCGTAATCAAACTCTGGAATTCATTACCGAAGGATGTAGGAAAAGTTGTTCCTGGAGGAAAGGTCTATAAACCATTATTAAATGGGACCCGGGAAATCCACTGCTTGTCCCAATACAAGCATTGTGGAACCTGTGTATTTTAGAGAAACTGCCAGGTACTTGTGACCTAGATTGTCCTCTTTTGGAAACAGGATACTGGGCTTGATGGTTCTTGGTTTGACCCAGTATGGCTTATCTTAGGTTCTTATATTCTTATGCTTTTTCTTCTATATGAGTGCTGTCACGCTGAATCCAGAGACACAGAAGAGAGCAATCTTTTACTGTTCAATGGGCTCTGAACTATATGAGACTGATTTTCAAAGGGCTTCTGTGCCTAGTTTTGAGATTTAGGCTCTTAAATAGGCCTATTTGAAATTTTCTAGGGATGATTCCCTAAATGTTAGAAATTATTGGAAAGGAATAGGAAATAAAATACAAATTGTCATAATGCATCCGCATCACTCTGTGACATGACCTCAAATATTGTTTGTGATTCTGATCACAGCAGCTCAATAAAAGATATAGCAATATTAGAAAATTTACAGAGAAGGGAGACCAAAATTATAAAGGGGATGGAACAACTTTCCTCCAAAGAAAGGCTAAAGAGGTTAGGGCTCTTCATTGTGAAGGAGAGCTGTGACAAGAGTCTATAAAATCCTGAGTGGTGGAATTGGTCAGTCCAAATTGATTGCTTATTCTTTCAAAAAGTACAAAGAGTAGGGGCCACTCTATGAAGTCCTTAGAAGTACATTTTAAACAAATAGGAGAAAATATTTTTCACTCAATGTATAGTTAAACCCTGGAATTTACTGCCATAGGATGTGGTACAAGCATTTAGTGCGGCTGGGTTTGAAAAACGTTTGGCCAAGTTCCTGGAAAAAAAGTCAATAGACTGTAATTAAGGTAGACTTGAGGAAAGCCACTATTTAAACCTGGGGTATGTACTGTAGCTTGGAATCTAGCTACTTTTTTGGATCCTTCCAGGTACTTGTGACTTGGTTTAACCACTGGTAAAAACAGAATATTGGGCATGATGGACCTTTGGTGTGACCCACAATAGCAATTCTTACCTTCTTATACCCTTGCATCCATCATGCCTTGCTCTGGGCCTGGTGAGCTACATAGTCTTGTTTGTTTGAAATTGATGTACAGTATGTGCTTAAATTGTAAACTGTCTTTATATATGTAATGAATAACAGTATGCCAAATAAATAAATGAATAACATTTTTTCAGATGAATGGTAAAAAGGAACAAATAAGAACTCTTTCAGTTTGTATTCTTTTAAATGAATCAATGATCACAGGGCTGGAATGAGCCAAATCCTCATTCATTCACATTTTTTCTCAGCATCATTACAGTATTTATTTAGGGCCCGATATTCAAAGGCCTTTACATGGGTAACTTCCTTAGTTACCCAGGTAAGGGCCTTATCCGGGATATTTGAAGGGTGCCTACATGGGTAGTGCCCTTCGAATATCCCAGCAAAGTCCCTAATGCACCCAGATGCTATCTGCATAGCATCGGGGCATGTTAGGGGCATTCCAGGGTGGAGCGGGGGCAGAAGAAGGGGCTACATGGGTAGCAGCAATTTTCGTTGCTACCCGCATAGCCCTCTGCGCCTTAAAGTTAGGCGAGAAAAAAACTCACCTATCTTTAAGACGCAGAGATTATGCAGGTAGCAACAAAAATCGCTGCTACCCATGTAGCCTCTGCAGCTGCTGGGTTATCTGGGCTAACCCGGATATTCACTTCTGCTGGCGCGGAATTGAATATACAGGTTAGGGGGGTCAGCGGCAGGCTCTGCACCATCATGGCGCATAGCCTGCCCAACTCAATATCGGGCCCTTATTTACCTATTTATTTATTTAAAGTGGCATTTTAGAAGGGAAGGGAGGCACATATAAGTGCCATCTGAAATTGCTCTGTTTCTGCTCTGAAAGATGGACACAGCCAAACTGGGTTTGGCAGCAGGACTATGCAGCTAGCAAGGCCAAGTATGTGCCCAGCAGTAGGCCATTTTAGAAGAGTGGACATTCACAAATTGGACGACTGAAAAAATGGATTCTTAGACATCCTGGTCAGTGTATTTCAGAAGGGGTGAGTCCATAATGACATGCATGTCCCAGCCGTCCATTTCAGTCACTCAGATGTGCTGCAGCGACCCACTATTATGTTTGGAGTGTGTATTTGCATGCCGGTTTAATTGGCTGGAAGATATTAACTGTGGCAGCGACAATGCAGGGGTAGCCCTGGAAGCATTATAGTCATGAAATAAGAACTTTTTTGTACTCGGTTCATGGTCATGAGCAGTTATAAGAATGGACACCACCACACTCAAGGCCTGATATGCTTGTGTGTCCTGAAATCACATTGCGATGAGCATCTTTGTTGCCCCACCTAGGCCATTCCTCCAGCATGCCCCAATTCTACTTGGTCATCCTGTGTCGGGGATGTCCATATACCTCAGTTTCTAAAATGGGTCTGGGGACGTTCTTATGATTTGGATGTCTGCGTGCCATTTTCAGATGCCAAAGAATGAATTGGGCTTCTAAAATAACCTCTATATTGTCATTTAATATACTATCTATGGAACCAAAGGTCATTAAGGTGGTTAACAAAAAAAAAAGATCAACTGGTTAAATCAATGAGAAAAGAGAAAAGTTACAATAAATTAGAGAGAAGAAAAGAGACAAAGGGAGAGGACAGTAAAGGAGGATCATCCCTCAGTCTATGGGACCAGACACGATGGAGCCATTATGGAGGGAGTTGAGGAGAAGGCAGAAACACAAGTTCCTTCACCAATCATTTTCAAACTTTTCAAATTTTAAAATAGTTATATTAAATTTTCAGATATTGGTCATATCAGAAACTATAATATCACAACCAATGGCATCTTCTTAGTCCTGTAGTTACATATCTTATTTATTATCAATAACCCAACAGATAACCAAACAGCGCCTAAATTCCCTCCCCCTACTCCCTAAGAGCTGAGAGAAAGAAAACAACATCAAATAATAACAAAAGAAAATAGAATAAATAGACCTACTAATCAATATGAAGCTTATCAATTGTTACTCAGTAAGAACAAAGTAATTTAAATCAGAATGAAGAAAACATACATTTATAATTTAGAAATGTAATCCATGAGGCCTATAGATTATCAAATTTTTCTCTTTTCTCCAGGTGTTTTTCTAAACCTAAATTTCCCAAACTTTCCTTATCCACTCAGCCTTGGATGAGAAAAATGCTTGTTTCCAAACTTAGCTATCATCCATTTAGCTAAAAGCAAAAGACGACAAATTACAGGTAAGTGTAAATTAGGTTGGGGGAAAGGTCTATATGAAGCAATGCCTAAAAGGTAGAAAGACAAGTCTGGCATGAAAGATTCCCCTGTAATTTTTCTAATAGCTTTCCCAACCATCTCCCAAAATACTTCTATTTGAGAGCAATCTCACTTTAATGAAAGAGAGAATCAATTTGACCACAGTCTCTCTAATGAAACCGAGAGGTTGTGTCCCATTTATGCAACATAAATAATGTATAATCTTAACATGGCTCAGTTGAGTATTGATCAATGATAGGAAAAGGTGAAATTAGACTTACCTGCTAATTGTTGTTCCTTGAGGAACTCCAGTCCAGTCTCGGAACCTCTGGGTTTAGTACCTCCTCCAGCAGCTTTGGAGATTAAGCACATCATCTTTTTGATGACTCTGGTATAAATAGCCAAGGACTGCTTCCTCTCACCAGTACCTATTGACAAAGCAGACTACACAGGAGGCCAAATAAGTAGTTAACATCTATTATCTAGAAATCTATTCAAATTCTTCAACTGACTATTCCTACGATAAGTATAAAAAGGAACTTTCTAGTTTACAAAGCAAGAACACTACCTACTCTCCAGGTCTGCTCCCCCTGCCCCCCTTTTAAAGAAGTCAGCGGATCAAACCTCTTTTGCTAACTCCCCAAACTCTACCGTTCCCTGTAGAAACTGATTACCCTAAGAAACAAAATGTTTAATGTACTCTTAGCGTCACTCCTCTTCAGGCTACAGTCTCATCAGGGTAGGATCTGGGACTGGACTGGAGTTCCTCAAGGAACAACAATTAGCAGGTAAGTCTAATTTCACCTTCCTTATCGGCCCTCCTGTCCAGTCCCGGAACCTCTGCGGATGTAACATAATCTTTACTGCTAACGGGAGGGACCTGCCAGACCATCCTGAAGCAATGCCGATCCAAAACAGGCATCTCCTGCCGCCTGAACATCTAGATGGTAATGTTTGACAAAATAATTCAATGTTGACCAAGTTGCCGCCTTGCAAATCTCACTGGCCGGCACCAAACTATACTCCGCCCATGAAGTCGCCTGCACCCTTGTTGAATGCGCTCTCAGCCCTTCTGGAACAGACTTTCCCTTCAACAGGTATGCTGACACTATCGCCTCTTTGAGCCATCTGGAAATAGAGGATTTAGCCGCCGCCTCCCCTTTCTTTGGCCCCCCCCCCCCCAAACACAAACAATCTATCTGATTTGCGGAAAGAGGCCATAATCTCCATATACTTCCTAAGAGTGCGTTGCACATCCAAGAGCCGTAACGTCCCGTTAGAGTCGCCACCGCCCTGGAAAACCGGTAACGAAACTACCTGATTCATATGAAAGACCGATACCACCTTGGGCAGAAAAGATGGCACCGGTCTCAAAACAACTTTCTGTTTGGAAAAGGACAGGAAGTGCTCACGACATGACAAAGCCTGTAACTCTGAAATCCGCCTAGCGGAGCAAATAGCTACTAAAAACACCATTTTAAGGGTAAGATCTTTAAGAGAGGCCTTCCTCAAAGGCTCAAAAGGTTCTCGGATCAATGCTTCTAATACCAAATTGAGATCCCACGTCGGCACTGCCACTCTACAAGGTGGCCTCAAGAGCGATACCGCTCTTAAAAACCTTTTAATATCCGGATGCGCCCCCAACACTTCGCCTTGCACCTTCCTGCGATAACAGGACAGCGCTGCCAACTGCACCCTCAGAGAACTAGCCGCCAAACCTTTTTCAAACTCATCCTGTAGGAAAGAAAGAATCTGTGATATCGAAGCCTGAAAATGTCTGTCAGTACACCATGCCTCGAAAATACGCCACACGCGAACATACGCCAATGAAGTAGACCGTCGCCTAGCATTAAACAAGGTGGAAATCACCGCTGCAGTATAACCCCTGGATCTCAGTCTTGCCCTTTCAAGAGCCAGGCCGTAAGCGAGAACCGATCCACTTGAGGCATGCGAAGCAGCCCCTGAAGTAACAGATCTGTTCGGAACAGAAAGCGCCATGGCTGGTCCACCAGGAGGCGAACTAGATCCGCATACCACGGCCTCCTTGGCCAATCTGGCGCTATCAGGATCACCATACCTCGATGCTGCTCTATTCGCTGAACCACCCGACCTATTAAGGCCCATGGTGGAAATACGTACAGGAGACCTTCCTTCAGCCACTGCTGCATTAGCTCATCAAGGCCTTCCGACATCCATTCCTGCCTTCTGCTGAAGAACCGACTGGCCTTTGCCGACTCGAATGTCGCCATAAGATCCATTATGGGCGTCCCCCAGCATTGCACTATCTGTGAAAACACCTCTGGCTGAAGAACCCACTCTCCGGGGTCCACTCGATGACGACATAAGAAATCGGCCTGCATGTTGTCCACTCCTGCCACATGTTGTGCTGACAGAGCAAGCAGATTTCTCTTGGCTCAAGCTAACAGTTGACCAGCTTCCTCTTCCAACTGCACACTTCCCGTGCCTCCCTGCCAATTGATATATGCTACCATCGCTGCATTGTTGGAAAGAACTTGAATCGCCTTTCCCTGCACCCAAGTCTGAAATGCCTGGAGTGCCAAAAGGACTGCTCTCATCTCTAGCCTGTTTATGGACCACTCCTTCTCCAGGGAGCTCCACTGTCCCTGTGCCAACTGTCCCCCGAAATGCGTTCCCCATCCTAACAGACTGGTGTCTGTTGTCAATGGTTTCCAGGACGGGGATTCTAACGGCATTCCCTTCTCCAGACAGCCCGGCTCGAGCCACCACCAAAGGGCTACTCGCACGTCCGCTGGACAGAGGAGCCTTTGAGACAGCGAGTCCGATTGGTGTGACCATCTGCGAAGCAACGCCCTTTGTAAGGGCCTCATAATGGCCCTCACCCATGGGACGTTTGAGCGTGGCAACCATAGTTCCTAGAAGCTGTAGATACTGCCACGCCGTGAGAGCCCTGCTGTCGATAAATCTGCGTACTAGAGTTTGCAATCCCTGCGCTCGACCCTCTGGCAGAAACACCCTTCCTTTGAACGTGTCGAAGTGAGCTCCCAGATAATCGAGGCTCTGCGATGGTACCAATCTGCTCTTGTGAAAATTGACCACCCAACCTAGGTTCTGCAGAAACTGCACTACCCGGGCTGTGTCCGCCTTACTCTCGGTCCTTAACTTTGCGCGTATCGACCAGTCCTCCAAATAGGGATAAACCAGAACTCCCTCTTTGCGCAGCACCACTGCCACTACCACCATTATCTTTGTAAACGTCCGTGGCGCTGTAGCCAGGCCAAACGGTAACGCTCGAAACTGAAAGTGACCCATTGGTACTGCAAATCTTATGAATTGCTGGTGATCATGACAGATTGGAATGTGAAGATAAGCCTCTGATAAGTCCAAGGACGTAAGAAACTCTCCCTTTCTGACCACCACTATCACCGACCGCAGTGTTTCCGTATGAAAATGCATCACCCGAAGACAGCGATTTACCTGCTTTAGATCTAAAATGGGCCGAAAGGTGCCCTCCTTTTTTGGAACCACGAAATATATAGAGTATCGACTGAAATCATACTGATCGGGTGGCATCGGAACTACTGCGTTGAGACATAAGAGTCTGTCTTGCAAGACGACTGAACGAACAAACTGACCACCGGATGTTGGAACTCTAGAGCATAGCCCTCTCGAATCACCTCCAACACCCACTGATCTGACGTAATTTCGACCCAGGCAGGATAAAAATCCTGTAGCTGCCCTCCTATGGGTTCCAGATCCACCTGGGTCCGACTCGCTTCATTGTGACTTTCTAATGTTTGAGGATGCGGGAGAAGCAAACCCTCTGCCTGCCCCCCGAAACTCTCGAAACCCTTGATTCCTTGTGGGAAACCAACCCTGCTGATATTAACCAAAGCGAGGGGATCTAAACCGACGGACTCCCTTTGCTGTCCCTTTGGCATTGTAGTGGGCCTACTCTGCTTCTGTTTATCCTCTGGAAGACGCCCCCCCTGGACTCTCCCAGATCCTTTACCAGCTTGTCTAAGTCCTCGCTAAATAGAAGCTTACCTCTGAAAGGAAGCTTACTCAGACGAGCCTTTGAGGACGTGTCGGCTGCCCAGTTTCGTAGCCACAAATAACGCCTCGCTGCCACTACCAAGGCCATGCTCTTTGCTAACCCTCGGATAAGGTCATAATGAATATCCGCAAGATAGGCTGCCCCGGACTCCAACCGAGCCACCCCATCTGTTTGTTCTACCGCCTGATCCATTTTCATGCACTGTGACCAACGAAGGCAAGCTCTAGCCACCCATGCTCCCGAGATAGAGGCCTGCATCAAAAGGGCACTGATGTCAAACACTTGCTTCAACAACGTGTCGAATTTCCTATCCTGGACATCTTTAAGAGCCGCACTACCTTCCACCGGGATTGTCGTCTTCTTGGTGACCGCCGAAACTGCCGCATCGACCTTTGGAGAGCGAAACAGCTCCCGATCCTGATCATACAAGGGATAGAGGCGATCCATAGCTCTAGAACCCTTGAGACCTGCCTCTGGCATATCCCATTCCTGTTGAATCATGTCCCACACTACTCTGTGAATTGGGAACACCTTTTGCGTCTTGCAGAAGGCCTGCAACAATGGATCCTCTAATGCAGCCTCCTCCGACGGAAAAGTAGAAGGCATGTGTAATGCCTTAAGAGTCTCTGCAATGAGCGCGGGCAACTCTTCCCGCCTGAACACTCTAACCACCCTGGCTTGCTCCTCTGGCTCCGCAAGCTCACCTTCTTCCAAATCTTCTTCCACATCAAATTCTTGATCGTCCTCAGTAGCCTCTAAAGTGTCTAGAAGCTCCGATCGTTCTAGCTCTTCTCCCAAGCGCCTTTACTTTTTAGTGGGAACACTGCCTGCCCCAACACTAACTGGGGAACCCAGCTGCTTGTTTTTCTGTTCCCCCAACGCGGGGCCGCTCTCCGGTCCCCGCAGTCTCAAGCAAAACGCTTGGTGAAGCAATAAAAAGAAGTCAGGAGGAAACATTGTCGGAATCCCTCCGTGACTTAACCCCGGTAGCGGAGCTGGCCCTACCTCTGATGAGGGTCTCGCCACTGGTTCCTGCGATGGAGCAGCCGGAACCACTGCCTCCGATCGGACTGTGTTCTGTTCCCTCTGAGCTTCAGCTCCTACCTCCAAGCTTTGCTCCATTGAGGCCGCCTCCTGGGTGCAATCTCTACAAATGCCTGTGTCCGACACTGCTCCTCGCCTCGTACCGCACACTAGACACTGGGACCTGGAAAGCATTCCTCTCCAAAAAACTTCCAAAACCAAAAATCCCACAACTAAAGTTCAATACCTATGAGAAAAAAATACCACAGCACACACCTTAATAAAAGCCTTTTTTTTTAAACAGCCTTAACTAAAAACACAAGAAATACCCTTTATACCTAAAGTTTAAAGTAATTCTAAGTCGGTCCCCCCGTTATCGCTACCCTCGAAGCTAAACTACCAGCACAACAGAAAAAATCTTTAAGCCCCTCTTCCCGCGTGAAAACCACACTGTCAGGTTTCGGCCTGCACGGCAACGCTTGTCCCGTCAAAAAACGACTTGTCTCCCGGATACCTGCAGACTGCCCAATCCTCTCTCTCTCCTACCTTCTCCGATGGCGCTCCCTGACGCCGCTGTTGTTTTCCTCCGGCGCGGCTCTCCCCAGCGCGCTCAGCCGTAATCGCGGCTTCAGCGCTGAGGGGGAAAAACTGCTGCTGCTTTCGGCGCCTCGATGATTGCCTCAGACAGAGCTGTTCTCTGGAGTCCTTAGCCTTCCACCGGTTCCTCACCCATTAGCGTGGGTTCGGGAACCAGGAGGCTATTCTCTGTGGCGACCCCCTCCTCAAAGCACTTTTGTTGAGTAGTGTTGGTGGTGGGGGGTGACAGATTTGCAGAGACAGCAAGAGAGAGAGAAAAAGGGATGAAGAGAGAGAGAGCAGACCAGATCTCTGCAGTTTCTCAATCCCTTAATTAGCTATATTTCCTTGTGAAAGGATCACCTATATCTACACTATAGCTCCTTAGTTGTCCTCCAGTGAGTCCTGGGCTACAGGCTCACTACCTCTCCAGCTGCTTGGAGACTGAGACTACTGGTGAGAAGAGGCGGTCCTTGGCAATTTATACCAGAGTCATCAAAAAGATGACGTGCTCAGTCTCCAAAGCTGCTGGAGGAGGTACTAAACCCAGAGGTTCCGGGACTGGACTGGAGGGCCAATAAGGAATAGAAATACTATGAATATAGTTCCACGCTGGCTCCCAAAAAAGCTTCATATCTTGCGGCCCAATCTGTTTTTCCTGCTGAAATGTAGTTGAGTTTGGGAAATGGTAACAGCACTATTAGTGCATTATATACACGAGAAATTATTTGTTTAAATGACCCTGCATTGAACAAACATTTCTCAAATTGCAAGAGCAGATGTGTGATAGTAAGTTTAAACTCAGGTATTTCTATAAGGTGTCAGATTTGAAAATACTGATAAAAGGATAGAGCTTGATCAAAATTGCATTTAACATCATTGAAGTGCTTCATTTTCCTTTCTATTAATAATTTGAAAATAGGGAGCAAAGAAGTAAAGAGAAAATCTCCTTTCCATATCTTCCTGCCTATATCTTTAACAAACCTTTGAGCTACTAAAAAAGTAATAGGGGATAATAATGGGGATATTTTCACCAATTTACACCATCAGAATAAAAGGATGATCCATAAGAACATCTAACTCCTCTTTTGTAATCAGGAAAATGGCTGCCATGGGAGACTAGAGGTATGCAAATAAAGACTCAATGATTTCGATATCGCACGGAGTCCACTTCCGCCGTTTAGTAAACATACCCCACAATGAGTCAGAGTTCTCATATTATCCCAGCAAAAACTGCCTTCAGACAAAAGGCATAATGATATAATTGCAAGTTAGGGACCCCTAACCTGTATTTACGTTTTGGGAGAGTAAGAAGGGCATACTTCACTCAAGCCTTCCTCCCACTCCAAATGCATGCAGATATCAATAACTTTACTTCATGAAAAAAAATAAACAAACCATGACAACCTAATGGGCAAAGGAGATTAAAAATAAAAGTTTGGGCAGAATTGGCAATTTAAAAGAATTTATTCTTTCTAGATATACAGTACTTGGATTTTTCCAACCTACTAATTCTTGATGCCTTTCTTAAGGGGATTATAATTCAATGAATATAAAGAGGAAAACGTACTTGATATCATAATGCTAGGATATCTAAATTGAGAGACAATCATAAAGCCAGACATATCTAAGTTCTGTAACTTACTGTTTTCATAGGATTGCAAGGCTTTATGATGGCTTTTGTAAAATTCACTCTATTGCCTGTAATACACCTATAATCCATAATCATTTCCATTAAAATTGGAAGAGATATATGTGGACCTGTCAAATAAATCAAAGTGTCATCAGTGTAGAGTGAAATCAAATGACATTCATTTCCTATTATCATCCCTTGAATTTCAATAGAGCATCTTAATTTAATTGCCAAAGTTCTATAGCTGAAGAGAATAGTAGTAGATAGTGAACAGCCTTGACGAGTACCACATCTTAACCAAACTGGACTAGAGAGTCAACCATTCACCATCACTCTAGAAGTGGGTCTCAAATACAATGCCTTAACACAAGTAATAAAATCATCACCGGAACCAAATTTTCACAGTACTTCACAAAGGATATGCAAGCCTCCTCTCAAGCAATCAAATGTAAATCAAATGTAATGTAATCAAATGTAAATCTGTAGCCGTTTGCTGTGACTGTTACCTTCCCTCCAATCATACTGTATGCTCTAATTCTGGCCTGTACAACCTCACCCTTATGTATAGAAAACCGCTGCTGATCGCTGGAAGTAGCGGGATACAAGTGTACACTAAATAAATAAATAAAATAAATAAATAAATAAAATAAAAGCACACGCGGAAGATAAAATGGCTACAGATGTGAAGAGAGATGTCAAGACTTTTTTTCAGGTATATTGGGGAAAGGATGAAGGCGAGAGGTGAAATTGTAAGATTCAAAGAGGCTGAGGACATATTTGTGGAAAGTAATAAGGGAAAAGCAGAATTGCTAAATAAATACTTCTGTTCCACGTTCACAAAAGAAAATCCTAGAGAAGGACAACATGCGGCTGACAAAGGTATCAAGGGGAGTGGAACAGATGTAACACCATTCACAGAAGAAGATATTTGTGAACAGCTTGCAAAACTGAAAGTGGACAAAGCCATGGGACTGGATCAGATACATCCCAGGATACTAAAGAAGCGCAGGGAGATTTTAGCAGGACCTTTGAAAGATGTATTTAATATATCCTTGGACACTGGGGAGGTGCCACAGGATTGGAAAAGGGCTGACGTGGTCCCTCTTCACATATGTGACAACAAGGCAGAGGTAGTCAATTACAGGCCAATAAGCCTTACCTCAGTGCTTGGAAAAGTAATGGAGATGCTGCTGAAAGAAAGGATAGTGGTTTTATGGAAGTCAACAAGTTACGAGATCCAAGATAGCATGGATTTACCAGCAGAAGATCATGCCAAACAAATCAGATGTATTTCTTTGACTGGGTGACCAGAGAGCTAGATCAAGGGCATGCAAAGCATGTGATCTACTTAGATTTCAGCAAAGCCTTTGATACTGTTCCTCATACAGTTGTGGTCAACATTATTACATTATTGGCACCCTTGCATTTTAGGTATGTTGTGTACAATATCTTGAGAAGTAGTTGGAAATATTCCAACTGTATGTCATCAAAATATTTTAATAGTATGTTCAAAGGTACAAAAAAAAAAAAAAAAGATGCCTGCAACTTAGACATAGTAATTTTTGAGAAAAAAGACAAAATATGACCTGGATAGGATTAATGGCATCCTTCACTAATATTCCATTGCACAACTCTTGACAGTGATGACAGCCTCCAAATGTTTCTTGTAGCCCTCTAGCAGTTTCGTGCATCTGCCTGCTGGTAGTCTCTCCCACTCATAAATGTTTCCAGGATTCCTTTTACCAATGGCAGATTTCAGCTCTTTCCAAAGGTTCTTGATTGGATTGAGATCAAGACTCCTTGCTGCCCAGTTTAAACAGTCCATTTTTAACATTTTAACCATCTGGAGATATCAACCCCAACCGCGACACCTCTAGACTTTTGTCACGCAGCATCTCTAATCTTATTCATATCCCTCTCCTTCCCCCTTCCTCTCTCCCGTTCTCATGTGCCTTGCACACTCCATCTCAAATAAACTTGCTTTTACTCATGATCTTTTTAGGCCCGATTCCGTCCAGGACGTGCAGGCCCTGCCCGACTTACTCGGTCAGGGCAGTTCAATGGAGCCGCGGCACCCTGGCATCTGGTTGCCATGGCACCGCAGCTCCATTGAAGAGCTGCATTCCCCGGCCACCGGCACCGGCATCGATTTCCCTGCAGCCTGATCCTTGTTATGGCCTCCTAAGGCCAGGATCGGACTGCAGGGAATGTCTTTGGCCCCTCCCCCTGCCTCATCCGCGCCCCTGGCTGCCAATCCCTGACATCTAGGGACGTTATTCCACCTCGGAGGTGGAGTAACTTCCCCATACAAGTCGCTGACTCTGGACGTACAGGGCCGACATTAGAATCAGCCCTGTACAGCCAGAACCGACGACCGCCCACCACCCGCCCTAACTCCAATCCAGATCCGCCCCTTCCCCGCCCCGACTAACTTCCCCATATAACCAGCAGGGAAGTTATCTGCCAGTAGGAAGGGCACGAATAGCGGGGACGTCCATCCCTACTATTCACAGGTCAGAATGACCCTGTTTATCTCTAAAGCTTTCCATCTTCTTGCTCTGAGACCTGACTCCTCCAGAAGAAACAGCGTCAGTCGCTGCTCTCTGTAATGGAGGTTATCAGTTCTCCCACATGCCTCATCCCGCAAGCCGTGGTGGTGTTGTTGGACTTCTACTTTCTCCTTCCTGCCAATTCCAACCTCTCCTGCAGCCTCAGTCTCACTCCTTTCTCTCCTTTGAAGCAAATGAGCCTGTTCATGCCTCCTTTCTCACTGACTTTGACTCACGGTTTTCCTTCTTTCTGGATTCCTCTTCCCCCACTCTTATTCTCAGGGATTTTAACATTCATGTTAATAACCCCTCTGATCCTTATGTTTTAAAGCTCCTTTCCCTTACCTTCTCATTCGACCTCCAGCTCTGCTCTATTGCCCCACTCACCAGCATGGCCACTGCCTTGACCTTGTATTTTTCTCTAATTGCTTACCCTCAAACTTCTGTACTTCAGTTCTTCCTTTATCTGATCATCACCTGCTAAGCTTCACTCTTCATCATATGCCGCCTCAACCTCATCCGGTCTCCTCCAACATCTTTAAAAATCTTCATGCTATTGACCCTTTGGCTCTCTCCTTCACTGTTTCATCACCTCTTTCCTCCACTATGTCATCTGAGTCTGTTGATGAGGCAGTAGCTTCCTATAACGCTGCACTCTCCTCTGCTCTGTATGCTCTCACATTGCCCATGCCACATCCTGTGAGGCGTACTATATCCCAGCCCTGGCTTTCTTCCACTACCCGTTATCTACTTTCCTGTGCCCGCTCAACTGAGCATGCCTGGCTCAAATCCCGCTCCCTTGCAGACTTTCTACATTTCAAATTCATGCTTGTCTCTTTCCAGTCAGCCATAGCACTCGCCAAACAAAACTATGAGGACCATCTGATTAACTCTTTTGCCTATGAGCCTCGCCATCTCTTTACTACTCTCAACTCTCTCCTCAAGGTGCCTTCACCTCCGTCCCCTCCCTCCCTTTCTGCCCAAACCCTGGTTAACTATTTCCATGACAAAATCCACAAGATCACCCTCCAATTCCCCACAAAGTCAGCTACTTCTCCTCCTTCCCCTCTTCTCTCCCAACTTTCCCCCTCTATCTCTGCTACCCATTCTTCCTTTTCTGTGATCTCTGAGGAGGAAACTGCACACCTTCTTTCCTCCTCCAGACTCACTACCTGCTCCTCTGATCCTATTCCCACCCATCTCCTAAGCTTCATCTTCTCCACTGTTGTCCCTTCCATCTCTCATATTCCCAACCTATTGCTTTCCACTGTAACTGTCCCTGCAGCCTTCAAACATGCCGTAGTTACACCTCTCCTCAAGAAACCCTCATTTGATTCTACCTGTCCTTCTAACATTTGACCCATCTCCCTCCCCTTCTTTTCTAAACTACTTGAACGTGCTGTTTACTGTTGTTGCCTAGACTTTCTCTCCTCTTAAGCCCTCCTGGATTCTTTACAATCTGGCTTTCATCCTTTACATTCTACTGAAACAGCTTTTGCCAAAGTCTCCAGTGACTTGTTCCTGGCAAAATCCAAGGGCCTTTACTCAGTCCTCATTCTTCTTGACTTCTCTGCAGCTTTTGACACTGTTGACCACAAGCTTCTCCTTGATACCCTGCCTTCACTTGGTTTTAAGGGCTCAGTACCATCCTGGTTCTCCTCTTATCTCTCCCATTGCTCTTTCAGTGTTTGTTCTTGGGGATCCTCCTCTGCTTCTGTCCCTCTCTCAGTTCGTCTACTTCTTTTCTCTCTCTATACCCATTCGCTTGATACACTCATCTCTTCCTATGGCTTTCAGTACCATCTTTATGCTGAATACTCCCAAATCTACCTCTCTACACCTGAAATCTCTCTGGCAATCCAGACCCAGATCTCTGCCTACCTTTCTGACATTGCTGCTTGGATGTTTCACCACTGCATGAAATTGAACATGGCCAAAACTGAGCTTCTTATTTTTCCACCTAAAACCTCCTGTCCCCTTCCTTCTTTCTCAATCTCTGTGGATAATTCTCTACTCCTCCCTGTTTCCTCGGCTCACAACCTTGGGGTCATCTTTGATTCCTCTCTCTCTTTCTCCACACACATCCATCTGATAGATAAGACCTGTCATTTCTTTCTCTGTAATATCAACAAAATCCACCCATTCCTTTCTGAACACACTACTAAGACACTTGCAATGCAATGTGTGCCTTTGAGTCAGTCCTGACTCCTGGTGACCCAGAAGCTCCTGGGTTTTCTTGGCAGTGTCACTGGAAGTAGGTTGCCAGGCCTTTCTTCCAAGGCAATGGAGGGTTAAGTGACTTGCCCAAGGCCACAAGGAGTGCTAGTGGGAATCAAACGCTGGTTGCTTGGTTACCAAGCCAGTGTTCTAACCACTAGGCTACTCCTCCACTCTCCTCCACTAAGACACTTATCCACTCCTTAATCACCTCCTGTCTTGACTATTGTATCCTACTCCTTGTTGGTCTCCCTCAGAATCAACACTCTCCCCTTCAATCTGTTCAATACTCTGCTGTGCGGCTAATCTTCTGCCAGCCTCGTCATGCTCATATTGCCCCTCTTCTCTAGTCACTTCATTGGCTTCCTATCCATTTCTACATCCACTTCAAACTTCTCCTGCTAACCTATAAGTGTATTCACTCTGCAGCTCCTCACTATCTTTCCTCTTTTATACCTCCCTACACCCCTCCCTGGAAACTCCGCTCTTCTGGCAAATTGCTTCTATCTGTACCCTTCTCTTCACTCCTTTCACCTTGCTGCTCCTTATGCCTAGAACAAACTACCTGACTCTGTACATCAGGCGCCTTCTCTGGCCCTTTTCAAATCCAGGCTGAAAACTCACCTCTTCGCTGCCGCTTTCAGATCTTGACTCATCTGATCTCCTTTGTGTTTCTTTACCGTTCCCCATTGATGTATCCCTGTCTGCATCTACTGTGTTGTCTGTCTTGACTAGATTGTAAGCTCTGATGAGCAGGGATTGTCCCTTACATGTCTGTGCAGTGCTACATATGTTTTGTAGTGCTATACAAATGCTCAGTAGTAGTAATAGTAGTCTTTTGTACTTTTGGATGTAGGTTTTGTGTCATTGTCCTGCTGCAGGATCCATGAACTTCAACTCAGACCCAGCTTTCTGATACTAAGTAACACATTTCATTCCAAAATACCTTGGTAGTCTTCTGACTTCATGATTCCTTTAATATATTTCAGGCCTCCAGTTCCTGAGGTAGCAAAACAGCCCCACAACATTATGGAGCCTCCACCATATTTAACTGTAGGAAGGTTTTTTTTTTTCCTTATAAGATTCATTTCTTTGCCTGTAAATGTATTGCTGGTCTACATTGCCAAAGAGCTCAAGTTTGGTTTCATCTGTCAATAGAACATTTTCCCAGAAGGATTGTGGTTTCTCAAGGTGGGTTTGGGCAAAGATCAGGCGTACCTTTTTATGTCTTTGAACAGTGGGGTCCTCCTTGGCCTTTGCCCATGAAGTCCTTCTTTGTTTAGTGCACAGCTTATGTTGCGGGTTGAAACCACCACTCCAGATTGCTCCAAGTCAGCCTTAAGCTCTTTGGATGTTGTACATGGTGTTTTTCCAACAGTTCACACTAACCTTTGAAGATGGATTAATTTTCTGCTTCCCACCACATCCTGGGAGGTTCTTGACAGGTCCATGAGCAGAAAACTTCTTAATAACATTGTGAACCATAGACACAGAAATCCCAAGGTCTTTGGAGATGGCCTTGTACCCCTTTGAAGTTTGATGTTTGATAATAATAACTTTTCTGATGGTCTCAGGCAGCTCTCTTTTCTTCACCATTGTGAAAATGGAACAGAGAGTGAATGTGATCATTTTAAATTTTAGAGTCGTCATTCATTGAATGATTCAAGTCATGTGAGTACTGACAATTGATCACAGGTGCATCTAATTTTACTGCGTGGAGTGTTTTCTTACCCGTACAACAGAAAGTTGGTCCCCGAGGAGAGCACCGCATTGTTCAAGAGGGGTTTTCTTAAACATACCCACTAGAAAAGTGGAATATTGTCCTGAAGTGGATGACGGTATTGGAGGCTCAAGGGAAGGTTTAATCGAGCAGCTCCAAAGTGAGAGTTGAATATCGGAGCTGCTGGTACTTTGAACCGGGCATGCAGTTGCTGGACCCTATGATGTAAATATCAGCAGTGCTTTATTTCAGTTAAGTATATCTTGGGGTCTACTTGTAGTGTTGTCCCTTTGTATACTTATGTGAGGCTTGTTGCCTTTTTTAAAAAAAGAGAAAATGGAGGGTTTTGCGCGAGAAAGATTTATTCTTTCAAGGCAAACAATCCAACAAAAAACAATCGGAATATATATAGGTTATTTTGGAGGGTATTTGGGTTCCTTTAATTCAGTTCATGACCTGGCAATGTCCCAGTTTGTATGCTATTTCTTACTATTTCCTTTTTAAATTAATCTTGTTTTATGTGATTATTTTATGTATCACATATGTGTTCATATATAGTCCAAAACCATTTCAGTGGCCATTTTTTAAGAGATATTAGACAGTCTTCTAAAAAATAAATAAATAATATATATATTTTAGGAGATATTAGACATTCTATCACATGGTTTGCAGCTTGTCATGCTGTGAGGGCTTATGTGCATCTGTGATGCTGAGAGCTAAGCTATCAGAAGCTTAACTATGGCAGGGTCTCCCAAGATGGACAGGTCTCAGTTGAAGTACCAGACTAAGACAAACCACCGATCTGGGCAAAAGCAGAATGGGATGGTGTTGGCAGCGGAGGATCACATTTCTATGACAACGGCAACAGCACTAGAATTATCTGCATGGAATAAAGGCCTGGCAATCTACTTCCATATCTTGCCATGAAAACCCAATGGATAGTCACAGCAAAACAAATTGCACTATAGTGCTGGAAGATGAGACCCCCAGATTGGAAGTAACGCAACTGGCCACTGGGATTGAGCTGAAGACTTTTCAGGGTAACCTAGAATTTATGATGTGGTTGGATCAAAGCCCTTGGGACACCTAGAAACATAGAAACATAGAAACATGATGACAGAAAAAGACCACATGGCCTATCTAGTCTGTCCTTCCATAACAACAACTACAACAGTCCACTGAGTGCTAATGTAGCTGTACATGAAATGAGAATCCAAAGCTGCAAAGACGTTCAAAATATTGGGATGTGGAATGTATGAAGCATGAAACAAGGGAAGATGGAGGTAGTCAGGAATGAAATGGAACAACTTGATCTGTTGGGTGTCAGCGAACTGAAATGGACTGGCATCAGGCACTTTGCATCAGATGATCACATGGTCTTCTATGCTAGAAATGAAAGACAACAAGAAATGGTGTTGCATTTATAATTAAGAAGAAACTTGCAAAAACTGTAATGAAATACAGTGCAATCAGTGAACACTTAATTTCTGATTGTCTACGAGAAATGCCCATCAACACAACTATAATTCAGGTACATGCCCCAACAACAGCTGCAGAAGAGGAAGAAATTGGTGAGTTCTATGAACAAGTACAATCTGAAACTGACAGAATATGCAAACAGGATATCCTGATAGTCATGGGTGACTGGAACACAAACATTGGCAACAAAGAAAAAGGCACAATGGTTGGAAAATATGGACTTGGCAACAGAAATGAAGCTGGAGAAAGATTGTTAGAATTTTGCAAGACCAACAATCTATTCATCTCAAACACCTTCTTCAAGCAACACAAGCATTGACTGTACACATGGATTCTACTCAATGGATTGCACAAAAATCAAATTGACTACATCTGTGGAAGTCAACAATGGAAAAGCTCTATAACATCAACAAAGACAAAACCTGGAGCTGACTGTGGTACAGATCACCAACTAATAGTATGCAACTCAAGCTAAAGCTGAAAAAGAGAAAACCACTAATGAATGTGTCATGTGTCAGAATATGACCTTGAGAATATACCACTGGAATTTAAAGATTGCTTGCAAAATCAATTTGCTGCTTTAGATACAAATGACAGCGATCCAGAAGAGTTATGGAATAACATCAAGAAGGTTGTGTTTGAAGAAAGGGAGAAGTCTCTATAAAAGGTGAAAAAGCAAAAATGACCTAAATGGATGTCTGAAAAAACTCTGAAAATTGCTCAGAAATGCAGGGAAGCTAAAGCCAGAGGAAAAAGAGAGGCAATGTGAGAACTTAACAGAGGTTTCCAGCATGTGGCAAGAAAAGACAAGGAGAAGTACTACAATGACACATGTAAGGAAATAGAATCAGAAACTTTTAGAGGAAGAACAAGATCGGCTTTCCTAAAGCTATGAGAGTTAAAGAAAAGATTCCAACCTTGAATTGGAATGCTACAAGATGCTCAAGGATCCATGTTGAATGATGCCAAGAAGATCAAGAAAAGGTGGAAAGAATATACAGAGTCATTATGCCATAAAGATCAAGTGGACCAACAGCAGTCTCAACCTGTACCTTATGATTAGGAACCATTGGTGATGAAAGCAGAAGTCGAAGCAGCATTGAAAGCATTATCAAAGAACAAATCGCTGGGCATTGATAGCATTCCCATTGAAGTATTACAGCAATCAAATACAGCTCTTACCGTACTTACAAGGCTCTGCCAGGAAATTTGGAGGACAACATCATGGCCAACTGACTGAAAAAGATCTATGTTTATACCAATACTGAGGGAAGGTGATCCGACTGTGTAAATTATCACACAATCTCTCTGATCCCACATGCTAGCAAGATTCTACTCAAGTTCATTCATCAGAGACTACAAACATACCTGGAACGAGAACTACCTGAAGTGCAAGCAGGGTTCAGGAAAGGGCGAGGAACGAGAGATGGATCCTTGAAAAGACAAAAGAATACCAAAAGGATATCTATGTGTATTTTATTGACTACAGCAAGGCTTTTGACTGTGTAAACCATGAGAAACTCTGGCCAAATTAAGAAGCATGGGTATACCAGAACACCTGATAGTTCTCTTGCACAACCTTTACATTGATCAAGAAGCAACAGTTCGAATGGAACAAGGAGAAGCAGAATGGTTTTAAATCAGCAAAGTGTTTGACAAGGCTGCATACTTCCCCCTATTTCCTTAATTTATATGCAGAAGAAATCATCAGTGATGCAGAACTGTATGAAGACATCCGAGGTGTGAAGATTGGTGGAAGACTCATCAACAACCTTCACTATGCTGATGATACCACATTACTGGCTGAAATTGAAGATGATCTGAAACATTTGCTTTTCAAGATCAAGGAACATAGGGCCCAATTTTCAAAGGCCTTTACAATGGTTACTTCCCTAGTTACCCATGTGAAGGTTTTATCCAGGATTTTCGAAGGGCACTTACACGGGTAGCATTTGAAAATCCTGGATATGTCCCTAACGCATCCAGATGCTATCTGCATAGCATCGGGGCATATTGGGGGCATTTCAGGATGGAGCAAAGGTGATTTTCAATGCTTCATGGTTAGCGCTCTGTGCCTTAAGGATAGGCATGGGATAACCTTGCCTGCATGTGATAACTTCGCCTATCTTTAAGGCTGAGGCTAACCATGTAGCATTGAAAATCGGTGCTTCACGGGTAGCTCCTGTGGCTACCTGGCTGTGAAGCGACACCCTGATTTTCGATGCCAGGGCCACATATGACCCCAGCATGGAAAATCCAGGTTAGTTGGGAGGTGGGCAGGCTATGCGCTGATGTGGCGCATAGCACCGCTTAATTGAAATTTGGGCCCATAGTCTTAAAATGGGCCTGCAGCAACATAAAGAAGACAAAGATCTTGACAACTGGCAAAATTAATAAGTTCATCATTGATGGAGAAGAAATTGAAATAGTTGTCAACTCTAAGCTACTTGGATCAACAATCAATAAAGAAATGACAAGCAGTCAAGAAATCAGACAATCTATTACTCTTGGCAGAATGGCTATGAAAGACCTAGACAAGATTCTCAAGATCAGAGATGTCTCTCTCTCCATACAAAGATTCAACTTGTCCAAGCCATGGTATTTTCAATAATGCCATATGGATACGAAAGTTGGACAGTGAAAAAGATAGACAGGAAGAAAATCAATGCCTTTGAATTATGGTGCTGGCGACAAATGCTGTACTGTATATTGTGACGCAGTGGACCCTCTTCTAGAAAGAAAAAAAGTTTTAAATTCTGAGAAAAAAAGAAATGACCTGCAATTTCCAAAGGATCCATCTAGGGGGAGCAGGAGAGGCAGGACAGAGACTCCAGAACCACGCCTCAGGGGGCAGGAGTCATACTCCAACTCCACACATTTAAGGAGAGGCAGGCAAGAGTCAGCAGTCTTGCAAGGGAGCTCAGAAGGTTCACCAGGAAGTGTGCCACCTGGAAGAGAACAAGTTAGAAGCAGCTCCAGAGAAGGACCAAGAACAGGCTATGCAGAGGAGAGACCAAAGCCAAGGTCTAGGCCCAAGCCAAGCCTGAGCAGAAAGACAGGCTGGGGAAGGAGAACCCGTCCTCTAGCCCAGAGGATAGGCCGAGAAGGCCGAAGCCTGACTAGATTAGGCTCTGAAGCCGGAAAGAAAACCAGCCATAAAAGCCAAAGGAGAAAAGAGTGGGAGAGCCGAAGGAACACACCAGAGAGCACTGACACGGAGGGCAGTAGCCAAGGTAGGCCTCCAGCTTTATCCCAAAGAACCAGGAGAAAAGCAAGAGGTAAAGCTTTTAAAATTTGTTATAGTTTGCCTAGAGAAGAATCCTGGGAAGGTGACTCTCCTTATCATAAACAAGGACAGAAGTATAAGTTAAAAGACAGCTGTTATAAGCAAAGAACTGGCAGAGGAAAACCTTACCAAGAAAATGTTTTTAAACATTTAGAAAAAGAGCTGCCACTGTGGTATTCCACCTTGCAGAAGCCTAGGCCCAAACATTTGGCTAAGCCCTGGGAAACACCAGAACATACTCCAGGGAAGGACACTTATTCGGTTTCCCCAGAGCAGTCAGAGGAGGAGGCCATGCAAGTGGAATCTATATCCGAGGACTTGGATAGCCCAATGGAATGTACCTATTGTGTTGTGGATGAGATTGAATCATTCCATAGATCTGGCAGTGAATGAAGCATTACTGTTTGAACATTTTTGATACTGTGAAGTTAACAGCCCTTTTTGGTTAATTCATGCCCTGTTTGGAAAATCCGTTGCAAAGACTTTTTCTATTACGTTTACCAGTGTGTTGTGCGTATGATTTGAACCCTTTGTTGTACAAGTTAAGATGTTCTATGTAAAAAGTTATTATTGTTCTATGTAAAACAAGCTCTGCATTGTTGACTGTTGTTGATTGTACACCGCAACTGATCGCTGGAAGATGCGGTATATAAATAAGTGTTAAATAAATAAATAAAATTAGTGCAAAAAGGGGAATAAAAGCCTTTTTCATTTTTCCTCCACTTTGTGCAAGAGTATAATTTTTTTCTCTTTGGGAGTTTGGTAACGAGGCCGGCACAAGGCTGGTACCCTTGACCCTCGCACCTGGCCAACCCCAATCTAACCTTCTTGGTGACAGCGGACCAGCGAGCGGCGGCGCCCCGCGGAACCCACCCTTTGGTGGAACTACTACGCCACCACCAGGGGGTGCTGGCACACGCGCGCGCACACTCCACCCGGCCCCCGCGTCACAATATACCATGGATTGCTCAAAGAACAAATCAATCAGTAGTAGAGGAGATCAAACCTAAGCTTTATTTAGAAGCTCAGATGACAAGACTTCGACTTTCATACTTTGGACACATCATGGAAGAGAGAGATAATTAGAAAAGACATCATGCTTGGTAAGGTTGAAGGTCATCGTAAAAGAGGAAGGCCAGCAATGAGATGGATAGATACAGTAACGGCAGCTTTATCAACAATGAGCCACTTTATCAACAATGAGCTGCCTGACTGAAGACCAAACACAGTTTAGGTCAACTATCCAGAAGGTGGCCACTAGTCGACAGCGACTAGACGGCACTTAACAACAAAAACAACATTGGACATTGTAGGATTAAACTTTATGGGTGCCAATAATGTTGACCACAACTGTAGGAGGCTTATGAATAAACTGAGCAGCCTTAGGATGGATCCAAAGGTGGTGAACTGGATCAAGAACTGGTTGACTGACAGACAGAGGGAGGAGATGAATGGAACTCACTCTGAAGAAAGGAAAGTGGGTAGTGGAGTGCCTAAGGAATCAGTCCTGGGACTGCTACTGATCAATGTCTTTGTGGGTGAAATTGCCAATGGGCTAAAAGGTAAAGTTTGCCTTTTTGCAGATGGTACGAAGATATATAAAGTGGAGGGAATAGACAACATGAGAAAAGACCTACAAAAATTAGAGGAATGGTTTAATGCTTGACAATTGAGATTCAATGCAAAAAGGTACAAAGTGATGCACTTGGAATGCAGACACCCAAAAGAAACTATGTGATTGGGGACAAGAGGCAGGTGTGTACAGAACAAGCGAGGGACCAGGGGTTTATAGTATCTGAGGATCTCAAGTTAGTAAAACAATGTGAAACGGCAGTGCCCAAAGCCAGAAGGATGTTAGGCTGTTTACATAGAAGGATAGCCAGCAGGAAGAAGGAGGTATTAGTGCCCTTGTACAGGTCATTGGTGAGGCCTCATTTAGAATACTGTGTTTAGTTTTGGAGACCATACCTTACAAAGGATATAAACAGATTTGAAATGGTTCAGAGGAAGGCAACCAAGATGGGGTCTGTACCAGAAGGAATATGAAAAGACTTGAAGACCTAAATATGTATACCCTTGAAGAGAGGAGAGACAGGGGGAATATGATACAGACATTTAAATGCTTAAAGAGTATTAATGAACAAAAAAAACTTTTTTAAAGACAGGGACGCTGTAGAACTAGAGAACATGAAATGAAACTGCAAGGAGGTAAGTTTAACATCAGGAAATATTTTTTCACAGAAAGGGTGGAGGATGCCTGTAATGTCCTCTCAAAAGAAGTGGTGAGAGTGATGGGATTCAAAAAGGCATGGGGCAGACACAGAGGATCACTGTATAGCAAGAGGATGGGAGCAAAACAAACTCAAATAACTTCTTTATAGAGAGGGGTAATCTTCCTGGAGCAGCATGTACAACTCTACATTTCTGGCACGTGTCGTGCACCGCCCTGGTGGCCAGTGGTCGTAAGGGTAGGTGGGACACAAAAATTATTTTATTATGAGAGGAGGGACTTTTAAGAGCCAGGTGTAACCTGGTCTTGGCAGTTCAGCTCCTAACTAAGAAAAATTGTGAATGCAGAGTAGAGGGCTAACAAGGCATTTATTTCCCTTTACGCATAAGATTCAGCTGGGTTACAACCTAAAGAAAAAGTCCTTAACTTCAGGAATGAAATCAACTCAGGTTAACGGAAAAACTGTTATGCTTCACAGTTGTAACAATGCTTAGTTAAGGTTTCCAGAGTAAAGCAAATGTTTCAGCACTCTTCTTCCATTTAGCAAATGAATAACATTCTGAAGATAACATATATCATTCACAGGTTTAACAGTGACTCTGCATTGCCTGAAATACACAAAGAACAGTCCATCTCTTCCTGAGGCAAAAGGCTTGGCTCTACAAGTTCCACTTGCATCGGCTCAGAATTATCTCTGTCTGCATCAGTGGTTTCACTGGCTATAATTTCTGGCCAGGCCCTAGTCCTGTTCTCTGGATGTTTAAAGAGTTCCTCTAGTGTTTGCCAATGAGCATGGCCTACCCTCGGGCGTTGGCTACTTGGCTTATGAGAGGTAGCTTTGCTTTCATTTCTCACAGGTTTAGCATTACTTTCAAAAGGATTTTTATAAGGTAAGGTTTTCTTCATAGAAACAGAGTCAGCATACCTTGGCTTCCAGCAGCATGTAGAACTGGGATTTCCTCCTTCCCGCAGTTCTTCAGGAACACAATCCCTGTGCCAGTCTCCTCTCTGAAAGCTTCTGTTACCTTTCGGTTTAGCCCCAGGTTCCTCTGGTACAAGCAGGTTTCTTTCTGTCACTCTGCTTTGCCTCCAAAGGTGATTTTCCTTTGCCCAGCACTAGTTTCCCAAGTGCTTCTTTCTGCTTGGTCCTTGCTTGTGGTGCTTCTTTCTCGTAAACCTTCAGCTTTACCTCCAGCTCCACACCTGCAAGCACTGCTCTCCAGTCTCCAGTCTTCCGTTTATAAAGCTCTCCTGTGTTTGAGCTTTCTGGGCTGACTGTCAGGTGCTCTCGATTAGCTAAGTGTGTCCACTCAGGCTCTGTGAGTGCATGCCTGCTCCCTCTAGCTGTTCTGTGCGGACATTGCATCTTGTGCACATCTTTTCCCTCATGAAAAACAGCTTCTTCTCCTGCATTTTTACTTTCATCAGCCCCTGCTGCATGACACACCTTATTGGGCAGACTAGATTGACCATGCTGGTCTTCATCTGCCGTCACTTACTATGTTACTATATGACCATTCAACTTTGTCAAAAGCTTTTTTGGCATCCAAAGATAAGTCTTCTTTATCAACTTGACTTTTATTGATAAAATAAAGAATATTAATTAAGTGACATATATTATCAGATTTATAGCATCCTTAAATAAAGCTAGGTTGATCTAGATGTATTATTTTAACCTTGAATTTATCAATAGGTATACTCAGAATTTTTGTGAAAATTTTATAATCTACATTTAAAAGAGAAATTGGGTTGTAATTCGCACATGATAGATCCTTCCCTTCTTTGGGAATGACTGTTATTAGAGCCTCATAAAATGAGTCAAACATTCATTGCATTTCCTTAATGTCATTAAATAAATCTAATATCTAATAATAAATGAATTGATCTTTTCCAACAATGGCCAATACAGGTCACAAGTACCTGTCAGGTTCCCAAAAAGGTACATAGGTTCCACAATGCTTATCCCAGGGTAAGCAGTGGACTTTCCTGTTTCTCTTTAATAATGGTTTATGGAACTTTCCTCCAAGAACTCATCCAATCCTTTTTTAATCAGGCACCAATGAAAGACTATCATCTGCATAAGAGCAATAAGATAGATTCCTAATTCACATAAACCTTTACCAAAATCACTCAAAACACATTAAATAAAATAGGAGAAAGGGTGACCCCTGGGGAACACCACGTTCAGATTGCCAAGTGTAAGACATTTCACTTCCCATTCTCATCATATAATCTCTACCAATCAAGAAACCTCCAAACTAAGAATAATTCTTAATACCCGTATCATATTTAGTCTAGCTAATAATAGTTCATGATCTAGCATATCAAATGCAGCCAAAAAGTCTAAATGAACCAAGATAGCCCACTGACCTTGTCCACAACATGTCATAACATTGGATGCCAGAACAGCTAATAAAGTTTCTGTGCATGATCCAAGACAACTTGTTTTTACCAAAGGAAGATCATGCCAAACAAATTTGATTGAGTTCTTTGACTGGGCGACCAGTGAACTAGATTAAGGGCATGTGATGGATGGTGGTCAACATTATTGGCACCCTTGCAGTTCAACCCCTTAAAGCCTGATTCCACTAAGGCAGGGGTTCTCAACCCTGTCCTCAGGACCCACCTAGCCAGTCGGGGTTTCAGGATAACCACAATGAATATGTATGAGAGAGATCTGCATACACTGCATCCATTATATGCAAATCTCTCCCATGCATATTCATTGTGGTTATCCTGAAAACCCGACTGGCTAGGTGGGTCCCGAGGACAGGGTTGAGAACCCCTGCACTAAGGGCACGTCTGGGTCATCTGATCGGTCAAGAGCAGGATGGGCCCAGTAGGTCCTGATTCTGTACCACAGGAACCAGACGTTTCCATGGGTGCAGAATTCGGCCCTGAGATGGCCTGGTGTACCCCTGCATTCATGCAGGAACATCCACCCCGCATGCTGGTCCCCTTGCAGAATCGCTGACCCCCCCTGTCACCCCGCTGCCCAACCCTCAGCAGGGTTGGCCGGGTCCAGATCAGACGACGTTACCCCCAGCCATCAGGAGGGATTCTCAGGCCTGATCAGGATCTCTGCAGCTGCATATTCCACCTCTGTGGTGGAATAAGCAGCACGTCTCACTCCCAGTCACAGGACATACAGGGCTGTGATTTGAATCAGCCCTGTATGTCCTGCCACCTTGGCCCACCCGCACTCTGCCCCCCCGTCGGCTCTCCCAACTCTGCTGCTGTGGCTTTGTGAGGAGAGCCTGTGGGGAAATAACAGCAGGATGACTTTCATGGTTGCATGCCCTGACGGGGCGTGCAGCCCCGCAAGTTGTCTTGCTGAATCAGGGTCTTAATTTTCAATATCTCAAAAAAAAGTGGCAAGTGAAATGATTTTGAACTATATATGCACATACATTTGACACAAAAAAGAATCAAATAGGACCAAATAAAAAAGGAAATAGTAGGCGATAGTTTAAAAACTGGGATTTTTCCAGGACATGATTACTGGTACCCTTATAAATAATCCAAATCTGTTTGAATAGAAGAACCATGTTCCCATTGCAGTAAAATTAGACACACCTGTGATCAATTGTCAGTACTCACATGACTTGAATCATTCAATGAATGAATGATGACACTTCTGAGGGAGTGGACAACATGAGGAAAGATCTGCAAACACTGGAAGAAAGGTCTAATACTTGGCACTTAAAATTTAATTTGAAGAAGCTCAGAGTCATGCACTTGGGATGCAGAAATCCAAAGGAATTGTATGTGATAGGGGGAAAGAGGTTGGTGTGCACGGACCAGGAGAAGGACCTCAGAGTGCTAGTGTCTGAGGATCTCAAGATGATGAAACAATGTGAAAAGGTGGTAGCCAAAGCTAGAAGGACACTAGGCTGCATACAAAGAGGAATAACCAGCAGAAAGGAGGAAGTATTAATGTCCTTGTACAATTTGTTTGGTGAGGCTCACTTGGACTATTGTGTTCAGTTTTGGAGACTGTATGTCACGAAGAATATAAAAAGACTTGAAAACGTTCAGAGGAAGGCGACCAAAATGATTTGGAGCCTGCACCAGCAGACGTATGAGCAGAGACTTCAAAACCTTAATAAATAAATAAATATAAATGCAATGCAATGTGTGCCTTCGAGTCAGTCCTGACTCCTGGTGACCCAGAAGCTCCTGGGTTTTCTTGGCAGTGTCACCGGAAGTAGATTGCCAGGCCTTTCTTCTGAGGTAGTGGAGGGTTAAGTGACTTGCCCAAGGTCACAAGGAGTTCTAGTGAGAATTGAATCCTGGTTGCTTGGTTACCAAGCCAGTGTTCTAACCACTAGGCTACTCCTCCACTCCAAATATAAATATAAATAAATAAAAAAAATATATATATATCCTAGAGGAGAGAAGGGGCAGGGGAGATATGATACAAACCTTTAAATACTTAAAGGGTATTAATGAACCAGCAAATCTTTTTTCAAAGAAGGGGAAGCTGTAAAACTAGAGGGCATGCAATGAAGCTGCAAGGTGGTAAACTTAAAAGCAGCATCAGAAAATACGTTTTCATTGAAATGGCTCTGGATGACTTGGAAAGTTCTCCCATTGGAGGTGGTAGGGGAAAATACAGTAATGAAATTCAAAATGGCATGGGACAGACACAATGGATTCCTTTATAGTAAGAGGATGAAATCAAAGAAAACTTAAATATCTTTTATACTTCAACAGATAGGGCTGGGTGGGGGAGGGGGGACCTGCACGAAGCAGTGGTTACAACCACTCTAGCCACCTTACTGGGCAGACTAGATGAACTATAATAGACTGTGCTAGTGTAGCATGTGGTTGAAAGAGGTTTTCTTTAAAACACAGGTTAGACAGCAGTTCAGGGAAAACAAAAGCAGTTTTTGTTCGATGACAGCTTGTTAAATCTCCACAAAGCAAAACCAAGATCAGATAGAAGTACATGGAAAACAAAATCAGCTTTAATTCTCTCCCAGCTTGTCAAATCTCCAGAAACGGCTTGCCCCAGCCCTTCCTTTAGCCCCAGTTAAAATTACTACCTCAGAACTCCTTTGCATGGCTTCCCCTGGGAGGACTTTGGACTCCATGGGCCTCTCTCCCTCATGCAACCTGCTGGATTCTTAACCTCTCCCTTTGAGCCATGCCCTTCCAGCCCTGAACTCTGGGCTGCAGACACTCTTTAAAGGGGACTGTTGATATTCCCTTTGGAAATAGACAGATAACATTCTATAGACCCCATCACACACCCTCCCCCACAGCTCAAGCATGGCCCATTGAGTATCTGCTTCACTTGGGACTCCCACCCGGGAAAGGAGGTCCGCGTTGAAGTGAGTCTGACCAGCCCTATGGCAGACTTGAAACTGAGCCACAATGGCTCCTAGATCTACCTCTGAGGCATCAGTTTGCACAATAAATGGTAGAGAGAAATCGGGGCTAATAAGGACAGGTTCAGAACATATGACCTTCATGTGGACTCAGAGGTGAAATAACTTCCCCGCACAAGTCGCTGGCCCTGTAGGTACAGGGCCGACATTAGAATCGGCCTTGTACACCCAGGGCAGGCGACCACCCACCATCTACCCTACCTCCGCCCCTGTCTCACCTCCCTGTGCAACTGGCAGGGAGATTAGATGCCGGCGGGGAGGGCAAAGATAGCAGTGATGGACATCCCATTGGGACGTCCATCCCCACTATTTGTGGGACAGAATCAGGCCCATTATGTTTACATTTATCATTCCAAAATAGAATAAATAAGTTCAAATCCATCCATATGTAAGTCCAGAGCAAAATATATATATATATTTAGAGGCCTATTTATTAAAGCACAGTAAGGTTTTACAGTTACTCAGCTGCAATAGCCAAAATTAATTCATGGCACCTACAAAACATCTGTAGTATCTACTGAAGGTGTGGCAAGCATTTTTGGACGGGCTCCTTTCCAGTTAACCCAGATCAAAGATTGCTACACCAAATTATTCCATGGCACATAATGTGGAATGCATTTAGTCACACCTCCATTGTTAACTGCATGATGTTATCTGCTGTGCTAGCATTTAATGTCTGCTAACAATCTCCATGTTAACCGTAAGACACTTCCCAAAATGGTGTTTTCTGTATTAATGATGCAAGTCGCACACTAACAGTTAACACTTTGCAATAGTTGTTAATGTGGCACCAAACAATTAGTGCTGTAGTTCTTGCATTAAAAAGTTTAGTTAGTTTAAGAGATAGAGGCCTAAGGTCCCCTTTTACTAGCATTTCGCTCAAGTTGTCTGCAGCATGGCCCCATTTTATTCTTATGAGCTGTGTGGCAGATAGCTCGAGCTAAATGTTAGTAGAAGTACTAAGTCTGCAAAATCAAACAACACTCATGAGGCAAACACATTTTATTGTGCTCTATGTTACTTCTGTCATTTGCAGAACTCATTAAGATTTGGTTACAGTAAAACTCAAAGTGGAAATGTTTCAGCAAACTTGTAATCTTTGCAATTATCGTGCACAAAAGCAGCATACTTAACCAGTATGAAGCTAGAGGGTTATTCATTTCCTCTAATTAACTGCTTATCTGTGTCTTAGCAATTTATTTTGGAAATGATGCCCTTTCATGATACAGTACAAGAAAGCTAAGTGATTTTGCTACTAATTGACTAAAATACATGAAAGGAGACACACTGTTTCCAATTAATTTAAATGACATGAAGTGTGCTTAGGCGAAGCAGAAATTTGAGTTCTTAGCCTTGGTATGACTACTTTAAGACAATACACATAAAACCTATGTTTTCCAAAAGCCATTCCAGAGCCCTCCAACACATATATAAATGCCACAAGACAAGAGAAAAACTGCCTCTTTTTCAGGAACCTCTTCAGTCATAGTGCAGCTAACAGCAGATTGGCAGTAGTGACATTTATATCACAAGGCCAGTGAAAAAGTGCATGACAAAGTGTAAACCTGCTACAGTCATCTGAAAACTTTTATGACACTTTCAGCCTTGTGAAGGTTAGACTAACATAAGCATAAAGAGCCCAGTATTCATTGTCAGTGGCTAGCTACTCAAGCATTGTCAATGCGTGCTCATTGTGCAGGTACTATTTGCATGCTTTGCAGTGCTCTGATGCTGTCAACACCTGCTCAGTTTTCAAGCGCTATCAGCCTGCCCTGCCATCCAGCCATGGGTAGTGAAGCTTGTCAGTGTGGCTGATGAGTGTGTGGACTCTTGCTGGATGATTAGTTTGTAGGTTGCACATAATGATGCTGTCTGATCCCTGCAATGTAGGATAAAGTTAAACACACCACAACATGCTGATCCATAGCTGGGTCTTGAACCTGTGACCCACCTTTACGTATACACAATGGCCTTGTGTAGGAAGCCACAGAGCTACCTTAGAGTTGGTGGGGGGGGGGGCAGCAATACATGGATGTCGATGTGGTCATTGTCAGGGTGCATGCGGGCATGAGTAGGCATATGGCTGTGTCTGCTTAGATCTCTGCAGGCTCTGAGCTATACCTGTCTGACAAGGTGTGTTCAGCTGGTTGTGAGAGAGAGACATGTTGTTCGGTCTGTATGCTGCAACAGCTTGCTATGCTGCTGGTGCAACTGACATTCCTGTTTTACGCATGGCATCTGTCCATTCAAAGGGACAGCCCATGATACAGGCACACACAGATTGCATATCATGGTGGTACTAGGGTCCCCAATACCTGGCCAGGGTCCCCAATACCTGGTGTGTGCTTGTGGGGCAGTCATGGCATAATCTCATATCTTGCAGACCGACATAGCTGATGTGGATTCACATGTGGCTCAGATGGTTGTTACTGTGTTCTTACATTTGGCATTTTTCCTCTAACATGGCCTGTTATCCTCTTATGTTGTATTCTTTCCACAGTGACATTTTCCCCCCATATGCAAGTATCTACTCACTATTTGCAGTGAAGGGCATCCTGATCCCAGGCCCAACCCATCCACTCAGATAATTAGACTGGCACCATGGTCCACCAGTCATGGTGGGCAGCATGCCGGTCAATCCCTCCCTCCCTGCCATTGTAGCACACCCATCACTTCAATGCTGCAGCCACCCTCCATGATGTTCCACATGTGCGGCTGTACATATCTTGCCACTCCTGCCCCCCTCCACCAGGGGATATGGACATGTGTCCTGCTACGTTAGACCTCAGAAAGGAGGGATCACTAAGTGCTCTGCTGTCCCTGCAGCTGACATGCTCGCCATCCCAGTGACATTAGCAAATGTGCCATTGTATGGACACACAGGGCAGGTACAAAGCTTTTGTCTATGGCAGGCCACAGCTGTTGTGACCACCACCACCACCCTCACAGTATGCTGACATGGCAGCATGGTGGCAGTGGGGGGTTGCGCGTCACCTTTTTACGAGTGGCAGCATGTCTGTGAGTTGTCACTGTCACTGTGGGGACATGATGGACATCACAGATGTACACCCTAGGCAGCAGCCTGGTCATCCTGGCACACCAGCTACCTCCACGTGACATCTTCTTTGCCACATTTGCACCATCAACATAGTGTTCTTTCATTATAGGGCACTGTGCTGTTGCTGCTAATGGAACACTGCTATCACTTTCATGGGATCCCCTGTATGTGGAGCACATTGCAGATACTGAAATAGGCTCTCTCCCCTCAAAAATGCCTCTTTCCATGGGGTTTCAGATGGCGTTATGGTTCCCAGCACTGAGGCCTCTAACACAGAACTGCACAACCTGGCAGTATGGGATCACATGCTGTCACCACTCACTCTCCACCTCCTTTCCCCTTACATCAGCAGGAGCCTCTAACACTCGTTAAGGAAGCATTATCGGTGCTTTACGTAGCGTTAACCACTCATGGGCGCCAATTACATGCGTTAACAGCACACTTGCTCCCTTACCGCCCTTTAGTAAGCATACCCCTAAGATAATGGGAGAGGGGTAGGGAAGCAGCAACATTGGCTGGAAGAACCCATGGCAATGAGGATAAAAAGTCTTGGCACTGCTGTTCAGTGAGCAGGAGAGTTATTACTGAAGAATTTGGCCATTGTGGTTCGGTGGGTAGCTCAGCATAAGGGTCATCAATACTCAAGTTCTCCTATGGTACTGAGGTGCACAAAATTTGTTAGCCTGGGAATAATGTCCTGGAGGACACTTGGTAAGTGGGAAGAAGACCCCCAATCCATTGCAGAAAGGATAAAACAGAATCAGCCACAGTGGAATGAAGCTCAAAGCACCAAGAGAGGTGCAAGCCAAGCAGAGAAGCATCTATGCATGAAGGCAATGATAGCAGAAGATGTAAACTGAAGGTATTGTCAATTGCATCAGAATGGTGGATTGAATTCTCTGTGCATCTTTCGTGGTATCAGATGCAGGTCCTTCAAAGTTGTGCATCACTACTCATCTTTAGAATACTTAGCTAGTGAAAAGCACATCACATTATTACAGTTATCCAAAATTTTTTGCATTAACATTTAAATAGGATTTTGTGGCCCCTTCAATTAAGTTCCAGGCCCATACACTCTCAAACAAAAATGTGAACATTAAAGAGAGCAATCTTAATCCTAAAGGCACCCCTAATGAAAACAAGAGTGGCAGGGCAGGACATCATGCTGAGCAGCAGCAGCTAGAGTAATAAGAGCAGACCAAGATGTTTCATCTGTCATAAAAATACTTCCTTTCCTTATGACACTTCTGATCTTATCATGATGAGGCAGCCAATATACTTTGATGCATGCAATGACAGTCTCCCTGTGGGTTTACTGTAATGGTGGTACATGCCACTCCAGGACTACCCAATGGAATGTTAAATGCTCATAAGCTGTTCAGAACACTACTAGCTCATCACTAACTGGTCTATTAATTCCATACCTCCTCCCTACTTCCATTTAGTGAAGAGGAACCAATCTGCCCTTTTCTTGTTCTTGGGAACCACTCCCGAATCTACAGAAAATTGTAAAAAGTCAGGTGATGGAGCTGCCAGAACTGCTCGAAGCTTCCTTCATATCCCATCTGTCTCTGCTGTTCTAATAGTTTTGTTTGACTGACAGTCTTTTGAAAACTATTTGAGGTCTACCTGACTTCCATTCCAATTTATGCTGGTTTTCCGTGGTCCTACTCCATGCCCTTCCTCAATGAATGCGAAATGGAAATTTGTTAAACAATATCCCTTTATCCTTGTCAATCGTGCTTCTTTGAAGGACACCTTTCCGTTTCCTATGAGCTATCCAGCATACACTGGATAGCTCTTTTCCACCATATAAAAATAAAAGTGCATTCTTCTATTTTGTATTCCTTTTAGTAGAGAACACCAATTACTTGCTCACTGTTATAGATCAACATATCGTACTCGTAACCTGTTTTGTAGAGTTGTTATATACAAGACAAAACATATGTCTTTTTAAATGAAATGTTAAACCAGGTGGGTTAGATGACTCATGGATACTATCCTCCGATCTTGCAAAGTCCTCTCTGCTACTTCACATTCCTTCTCACATGATCCTTAAGCGGTATGTTTACTAAGTCCTGCTCCAGTAATGTGTGTGTGGGCCGCATTACAAGGGTGTGACTTCTAGTTAAACTGCGAGGAGAGGTGTACATCCATCTTCCTGCAGTTAATGCAGCAAAGTCATCCTTTAACATGGTGAACAGGCCTTGGGTCCAACTATTGACCCTACTGATGTGGCATTAGTTGCGCCTGTGCTACCTGCATGAAGCACTGTTAGTGCGTGCAATTAATGCCCGCGTTAGCTGGGCCATACCAGGAACACTCTGTCTCTCCCAGTCGTCGTCGTTCCCCCCCCCCCCCCCCCCGACATGTGCTACCAGGCTGCCCCATGCTACCTTTTTAGCGTGGAACTCACACTGCATGCCAGCCCCATACTATTCTGGTAGCGCACTTTAGTAAATATACCCCTAAGTGATGCATGAAAATATCGAGTATCAAAGCAGTTGCCATTTTATGAGTTTTGTTGTTGCATCACACACCAGACAAATAAAAATCAAACCCTATTTACTTGTTTTGCGATGACTGTCTTTAAAAAATGTATTCATTTTAGATATTTGATTGTTTTTCTGTAACTATTAAATGAGTTTGATTAAAGTTAAAAGATTAAATATCCAGGACACAGCAGACGTTTACTTCATATTAAGCCAGACCTTGTTAAAGCTTTTTTCTCATTTTGTTTCTTTGTTAAAAAGCTTAAAGGTTGATATTCAAAGCCATTTTTTTAGTGAACTGTGAGATTTGGTAGGGATGCAATGAAATAGTTTTGTCAAAAAAATCAGTGAGTTGAAGAACAGACTTCACTGTTTTTGAGATGATTGGAAGGTTGGAAACAGGCCTGTAATTGGTAGGTTGTGAAGTCTTTCTCAATTGTCTTTCTTAAGAAATGGTTGTATTCATGCTAGCTTTCATCTTTCATGAAAATAACCCATGGAGAGGCTATTTGCTAAGCTAAGAATGAAAGACAACAAACTGCTTCACGATCCTTGCAAAATGCAATGTGTGCCTTTGAGTCAGTCCTGACAACCCAGAAGCTCCTGGGTTTTCTTGGCAGTGTCACCAGAGGTGGATTGCCAGGCCTTTCTTCCAAGGCAATGGAGGACTAAGTGACTTGCCCAAGGCCACAAGGAGTGCTAGTGGGAATTGAACCCTGGTTGCTTGGTTACCAAGCCAGTGTTCTAACCACTAGGCTACTCCTCACGATCCTTAACTAGCAAGAAAGAAAAGGATCTAAGCAAGAGGTTGTGGCGCCATTGAAGAGAGAATCTTAAATTGTGATGAGGTTAAAAGAACCCCAACAATGCTTTATCATAATGCTACTAGGAAGTTGAGGCGAATCCCCCTGAAACATCTGACTGGAAGAAACAGATAGGATTGAAGAATGAGACAACTGACATCTTAAATTAATGATCTTGGTTTAGAAAAAAAAATTGCAAACTGTTCAGATGAGATAGATGCGGCAAGGGAAGAGATCTGACATGAAGGAGAGATGGAAAGCAGGGAGATGATATTAAATAATTGTCTCGAGTGACTTGCCTGTCTTTGAATGAGCATAGAATAGCAAAATGTTTTTATGTTATGAATCTGAGCATTGTAAAAGGAAATATGCTTCTTATAGTGTCACTGATGATCTTCATTTCTACGAGGGGGGCTGATAAGTCTCTGGCATTGTAACAAAACAGAAAGCTACGGGCACACTTCTGTTCCAGAGGTCTGAATGATCTCTCACTAGTTTTGTTTTACTTGTACTTTCTGCCATTTCTTCTCAGCTTGGCGTACCTAACTCTTTAATAGGGGCAGGCCTGGATGATATCAGGGATGGGAGGCCTTAGGTTGAATGAGCACCTCTTTCAGTGGTGTAAATAAATTGCAAGTGTTCCCCAGAATACTACCCTAGTGTTCTACTTTCTCATCCACGACTAAAACCTCAAACTTTTGTGGCAATGCCTCCCAAAATTCTCTCAGAGAATCTGCTTTTAAATGTGAAAGTTTTCTACTAGATTTGTGCATCTTCTCATGTGCAGGAGCTGGAGGGGTAGTTTGTCCTTTCTACTTGACAAAGGAGAGAGTGATCAGAGATGAAGAGACAAAGGCTTCTAATCCAAGACAGCCTGAAGGATGGAAAGATGTTAGAAAATAAGGATGTGCATTAATTTGAAATGAAATTGGAAATGTCAACCATATTTCCCCATTTCATTTCATATTATTTTTGAATGAAAATGGAAAGAGAAATGCTGAAATGTTGCCACTTCATGGGTTTCATTAATAGCATGCACATTACATGAAAGGGTAACTGTGGTTTAATAGGGTGCATTAGTGCTTAGTAGTATGCACTATTTGTCCATAGTGTGCACTACTGTTCAATAGTGCACACTGTTACGGAAACCTGGGAAGTGATGAAAAAAAATATGAGCGACTGAAACCAAACAATTTTTTTTTGCCTGCATACCAGATCCAGAACGTGGCCTGCTGCATGTGTGGTGGTAGAGATACGTTGAGTAAAACCTTAATCATCCAGATGTTTCAAAAACATATAAAGCACAACTGGGTTTAAAACAGGTTTTGACAATTGTCTGGAGGAAACGATGATTATTATTAGTCAGGTAGACACTGGAAAGATACTGCTTATCCTTGTGTGTGAGCACGGATTGGATCTCTTCCTTGGAATCCTACCAGGTACTTATGTCTTGGTTTGGTCAATGTCAGAGAAAGGATACTAGGCTAACGAACCCTTGGTCTAACCAAGTATAACATTTCTTATATTCTTATGGATAAAAGCCTTATTTTAAAATTTGGGGTCAGCTGACTAGTGGTGTATTTTTTTTTCTGGACAACCTGATGTATACCAAAATGCAATCATTTGAAAGAGGGAGGGCTCGGAGACAATTAAAAGTTAAGAAGGTAATGTTAAAATAAGTCACCTGTGTGTGAATGCCAAGAAGATGCCTTATTCAGGCCTGCTTTATGAAGGTGCACAAGATTATCACTAAGGAGCAGGAGCAAGTGGACCAGAGAAGGAGATTGTTGGTGGGCGATGGGGGCTGTACCAGGGGAGGCCTTAGGGGGTGTTGCTGAGGGGGTTTAGATGCAGAGTTGAATGCCATAGGTGATGGGGGAGATTGAGGTCAGGGGATCAAGATCAGGGGTGCTGCAACTGGTGTGCAATTTAGAACAGGAGCAGCAATTTTAAAAAGATGCTCCCATGTACAGGTGGTAGGCACTTGCATGGTTGTTTTCCCCATGTGCAGCTTTTGAAAATTGCTGCTCCTGCCAAATATGGAGAAATGTACATGTGCAGTCCTGCACCTATTTTAAAAGAGGATCTACATTAGGCAGAGCCTCTTGTAAAATACTATGGGAATTCTCCATGTCCCATCCTGGATGTGAAAATTCCCCTCTCCATATACTATCTATGTGCATACATATGGTCCCAGGGGCGGTTTCTCCTCAGGCTTCCTGTTTAAAGCAGAAATCTTAGTGGCTTCTACAAAGACAGCAGGGGTGTATTGACCCAGATCCCCAAACTACCAGACTGCTGTTTAGGAGAGAATGGCTCTGTTCAGTAGGGAGTGTAGAAATGGCCATATTTGTGCCATGATCAGAGGAAACCCTGTTTCTCTCCTTCTTCTCCCTTCCTTTCCCTCCTCTCTTGTGCTTGCATACACCTTTTCCCATTCTCTGTGCAAGGCCTTAGTTTCTTTACCCTGCAACAGTGCTGTCTTCGCCTTCGGCCCAGCACTGGGCATAGCTGTGATTCTTTCTTTCTGCAATCATCGTCCCCTTTCCCGTGGCTCTTTCCTTTCTCTTCTTGTTTTTATTTCCCTTGGATCTCTCCACAGCCATTAATGTATTACTATTGTTCTGCGCCATTGTGAGCAGCTGCTGGGGAAGACAGGCAAAGAACACTTTCATCCCTTCTCTCCTGTTTCTGCCTCCTACCACCTCCCACTGATTATGAGGGAGGTGATATACTGTCAGCTAAGGGCTGTATCAGCACATAGCCTCATCCCTTCAAACCCAGCTAGGTCAATCAAATGCCAGCCAGCCTAAAACTAAAGCTGCAAGTGATATCAGCTGCGTTCAGGACAAGGGCAGTGTGATCAGCTGTGTTCTTTATTAGGCTGGAGAATTTGTGAGCGCGCTACACATTAGAGCAGAGATTCTCGATCCAGTCCGTGGGACACACTTAACCAGCCAGGCTTTCAGGATAAACATAATGAATATGCATGAGAGGAATTTGCATACAACGGAGGCAGTGCGTGCAGATCTCCCTCATGCATATTCATGGTGGTTATCCTGAAAACCTGACTGGCTAGCTGTGTCCCCAGGAGTGAAATTGAAAGGGAGGGGTTTCGTGTTTATAAAAGTTACTTAGCTGCAAGGAATTAAAGCAATAATTGAAGTTATATTCATATTAAAAAACGACAGATTTCATGGGCTCCTTATGGGAAAAATGACAAATCTGACAGCTTGTCACATAGGAAAAAAAGAGCAGTGAGAGAAAAATAGAGTGCATAATTTATATATAAAACAGTTTGTACTCTTTTGCTGACAAGCAGGGAGTATTTTAAGACTCCAATTATTACTGGTTAGAGGCATTACTGTTTATGCTTTAGCTACAAGCACACCTCAGCTTATTTTTGGGGCACAGGTTTAGTGAAAGTGTCTGGATGTGGCTAATTAAGCTTAGATGTGAAATCTTGGATGGGTCAAAGGGGCTATGTGATGGGGGGAGAAGGAATCTTAAAAATATATCCCACATACAAATATGGTGCCAGTTCTCATAAATAATTCATAGCTGTCAATCAGAATTATTTGCAGGTTTCCACCAAAGCCCATTATGACTTCATCAGCTCTGATGGACCAGATGGCAGGTTGCATGACATTCCATAGTTGGCAGTAAGACGCTACAGGTCTACTAGGGTTAGTGGTTTAAGACTGCCCAAAGAAATGCTGAGTGCATGTAGGAATATAAAAGCAATGGGTCCTTTTTACTAAAGTGTGTTAAGTGGTTCTCATGTGCTGTTAGCTCATGCCTGCGGTAACTGTGTTTATGCTGGCATAACAGCATGAGCTAACTGCATGCTGTGTTATGGGCTGGGATGGGCATGTTTACTAAAGTACACTATCTGGTAGCATGGGCTTTAGCATGTGGTCTGGGCACTGCACTAATAGGTAGCACTGGGCCATGCATCAAAAATCCTATGCTACCTTGGTAGCACACATTGGGGTGGCGACTAGGCAGGATGGGGAGATTTCCACCATAGCACAGCTAGCATGGGCAGTTGTAGCCCATGCTAGCTATGCTCAGGACAAGCACTACGGTGCAACTAATGCCACCTTAATGTGCAATGTCAGCTGCACTCGCAACAGTTTTGGCCCACTGAAATGTGGTAACAGCAGGGGAGCGGATGTACCCACAGTTGACTCAAAGTCCTGCAATGGTAACATGGTCCATATATGCATTACCAGCATGGAGCTTAGTTAACATGCCCTTAGTTAGCATGTGGAACTGAACCGCTTACTAAATTGTCACTTCTGCAGTTCATGTGGGTGCACTACCTACCTCCGCAAAAAGCTCTGCGTGCTTCCACCCCATGCAACAGGAAGTCTGCATCAGAGGGGACAGAAACACAAATGGCACCTAGCTCCAGAGGTTTTGGTAAACTCTGCATTGCTATTTTAAAGTCATTGCTGCTACTCCTGATCCCTGAGAGGGGTGGCAGGGTGGGGTTGGGAGCAGGATTGAGATTTGCCTAGGATGTCTCAAACCCTTCAGTTCACCTCTTCATTTATTTAGACAGTTTTGTATACCACCTTATCTGTCAATCAAAGTGGTCACAACACAATTGGGGGATATATTTTATACACAAGGGGATATGAGACACATACACGGAACATGGGCAATGGAGGGTTAAATGACTTGCCCAAGACCACAAGGAGCACCTGTGGGACTAGAAACCCCAGTCCTTCAGGCCCAAGGTTACTGTCCTCTAGTGGGATTTGAACCCTTGACCTTCTGACCTGAGGTAACTTGCCCCAACCACTAGGCCACTCCACCCTCAACAAACTGTTCCTTGGTAACACTTGTATTTCTCACTATATTTATGCATTGGCCACTTATTGTTCCCCATTTGCTGATCTAATTCTTTAAAGATTTTGTTTCTCTTGTTTTGCAAATTCTGTTGCTTCCTTCCCTATGTGTACTGGTGGATTCTTGCCAATATGAGGAAGGGGAAGGTAAAGTTGAAAGATGGTGCTTTGGATTCTCAGGAACTCCTTTGTCCTTTTGCAGGTCAAAGTTGTACTGGACTCGAGGACAGCTTCCTCCAAAGTGAATCTTTTGAGCCCGGATGGTCCTTCTTTAAGTCCGGCTCCAACTCACTACCTCTGCATCCTGCGATGAGTGCGGGAGCAGTCAAATTGGTCTCCGCAATGGTGGGGGAAGGGAGAATCAGGTTAGGTTAAATTGTTCTTGAGGGGAAAGTAATGATTTCTTAGCAATTGGGTCAGGAGGAGGAGATGTTTCCCCTACATTGATTGCTGAGAGTGTGGGCAATGGAGCTTGTAACTCTGTATTAACCTCCTCCCTAAAGCCAGTGGTATTTACTGGTGCTTTTGTGAGTGAGCCTTCAATACCTATGACTTCCCCGAGAGAAATGACCAACTTAGAAATTTGGAGAGCAATGGCCAAGATGAAGGCTACTCTTTCTGATTGTCTATCACAGTTGTGTAAATTTTCGGGTGAAACTGTTAATAAGTTGTCATCTCTTGAGAGGGAGTTAAGGTCTCAGGGAGATATGATAGGGGGTAAATTGAGGAAAATTCTGGCACTTGAAGAGGTGAACAGGACTTTGTTGAAGGGTAATTTAGTTGGAAAACTCTTTGAAAGTTTGTAATCTTCATTTAGTTAATTTTCCTTTTTGTAATATGATTTCGGATTTTGTAGCATCATTGAGAGTGGAAGAGTAGCCTAGTGGTTCATGCCAGCAGCCTTTTATCCAGGAGAGCTGGGTTTGATTCTCACTTGCATTCCTTGTGACCTTGGGTAAGTCACTTTACCTTTCATTGCCTTAGGAAAAAAGGCCTGGCAATCTATACTTCTGGTCATGTCTTGCCAAGAAAACCCAGGGGTTGCTGAATTGCCAGGAATCAACCTTGACTTGAAGGTACTTAAAAAAAAGAGTACGATTTCTGCCTTAGAAATGTTGGAGGATTAATTTTTAAATGTACTGCATCTGGGGGCTGACCAGCTTCCCACCATTTTGACTGCTTATTATGTTGTTTCTTTTATTAAAAATGTTGGGGCAGGTAGCTTGGGTCAGCTCCCAGAGGACAATTTGACTGCTGTCCTAGAGACTTCTCTTCAGGAGTCCACTAACACACTAACAGGGGTACTGTGGTAACTACCTTCCTAGGAGAGAGTCAGTACTGCTTTTTTCAAAGAGAGATTAACACACTTTCATTGTCATATTATACATTTGTATCCTGATGTGTCTATCAAGACACATCAAGTTGAAGCCTAAGGACCGGATTTTGGGTTGCGGGTTGCGGACCTGCACGTCTCAATGGGACATGCAGCCCCGCACGCCGTCCAGGCCTAATTCCCCCTCCTGCTCTCCCCATATGTTATGAGCAGCAGGACGGGGAAAGCTGGTGGTGTGCGGGAGGAGATGAGTCCAGCCCCACAGGATGTTCAGGGACGATTCAAGTCACAGCCCTGTAAATACTGCCGGGTCAGAGGAGTCGTGCTGATTATTTCACCTTGAAGGTGGAATAATCAGCACTGACCTGGCGATCAGGCCCAAGAATCCCCCCCCGGGGCCGGGACAGGGTGTGGGAGGTTCCCCGCCACCTGATCCAGGCCCCGGCAGGCCAGCCGTGGGTTGGGCGATGGGGAAGAGGGGGGCCGAGCCATGGGAGTCAGGGGCACCTGTGGGGAAGACATCCCCGGAGGCGGTAGGGGCACCCTGGGCTGTCTATGGGCCCGAATTTGTGTACCATAGGAACGTTTTGTTCCCGTGGTCCAGAATTGGATCCAAACTGGCCTGTCTTGCTTGGAACTGTCTGGATGACCTGGACATGTCCCAATGTGAATCGGGCTCCACGACCTTATCATTTGGGTATGGTCTTCTTCTTAAAGTAGCCTAGGAGGTGTTTAATTAAATATTTAGGTAAAGATTATGTATTTTTTTAATCTTCAGAGTTGCAAACATTGATTCATGCTCATGAGGGTGCTAGTAATGAGTGATATGCTGTTCTTTATTATGTCCTTCTTGCTTTTTAAATTGATATCCACTGGAATGTTTTAAGGGGTAAATCCAATTGAGGAAGTTTAATTTGGAATGGAAGGCTTTGAATATTTCCACTCTCTTTATTTTGGAATAATTATTTTTGAATTTATCTTGCTGTTCACCCCATTTATTTTAGATTGATATTTTGCATACCCAGAAGATGTTGTCTTTTCTTCTTTTAGAATTATGGTGTTAGGTTTATGTAATGTAAGCAATTTTCTTTTTTTTTTAGTATGCTCGGTATTTTTGGAGTTGTATGTTTTATGTTTCTCTTTTACAAACTCTAATGTATGCAATTATCTTTTCCTTTGAGTATGCTCAATATTTTAGGAATTGTATGTTTTATATTTCTCTTTTGCAAACTCTAAATAGGAATAAATTCTAATAAAAAAAAACCATATCAGTTAGACAAGACTTTTATTAGCTAAATCCATGTTGACTTTCTCCCATTAAACCATGACTATTTACATGTTCAGTAATTTTATTCTTTATAATGGCTTCTACCATTTTGCCCAGTACTGACATCAGGCTCACTGGTCTGCAGTTTCCCAGGTCACCCCTAGAACCTTTCTAAAATTTGGCATTACACTGGCAATTCAGCAATCTTCAGGTACTACAGATGATTTTAATGATAATTCACAAATTACTAATAGTAGGTCTGTAATCTCATATTTCAGTTCTTTTAACATCTTCAGATGTATACAATCTGGTACAAGTAACATAACATAGTAACATAGTAAATGACGGCAGATAAAGACCAGCGTGGTCCATCTGGTCTGTCCAGCAATATGGCAGGAGTAGGTGCACCCCTTTCCATGTCTTTTAGAGAGCAGGTGCACCCCTACCCATGTCTTTGCTTAGTGGTACACCCAACAGGAGCAGGTGCACCCTTCCCCATATCTTTGTTTGTTTGTTTGTTCGCTCCTCCCCCCATTGCGCCATGTAGGACATCCCTATTTGTTGAGAAATTAGATGGTTCAGTTTATTTTGATTTAATCTTGTTGCTGTAAAGTGATCCACTGTGTCTGTCCCAGGCCACTTTGAATTCTGTCACTGTGTTTTCCCCCACCACCTCCATCAGGAGGGCATTCCAAGCATCCACTACCCTTTCAGTAAAAAAGTATTTCCTGACATTGCCTTTCAATTTACCACCTTGCAGCTTCATGTTAAGCTCTCTAGTTTTACAGATTCCCCGCCCCTGGAAGACGTTTGTTTGTTCATTATTTCTCTTTAAGTATTTAAAGGTCTGAATCATATCTCCCCTATCCCTCCTCTCCTCCAAAGTGTACATATTTAGGTCTTCAAGTCTCTTCTCATAAGGCTTCTGACACAGGCTCCAAATCATTTTAGTCGCCTTCCTCTGAACAGCTTCCATTCTTTTTACATCCTTTGCAAGATACGGTCTCCAAAACTGAACACAGTATTTCAAGTGAGGCCTCACCAGAGACTTACACATTGGCACTATTACCCCTTCCTTTCTGCTGGTAATTCCTCTTCAAATGCAGCCCAACATCCTCCTGGCTTTTGCCACCACCTTGTCGCACTGTTATGCCGCCTTGAGATCTACAGAAATAATCACACCAAGGTCTTTCTCCTGCTCTGTGCACACCAACCTCTCGCCCCCTATCGTGTACATTTCCTTTGGATTTCTGCTACCCAAGTGCATGACACTGCACTTCTTCACATTAAATCTCAATTGCCAAGCATCAGACCATTTCTACAGCTTTTGCAGATCCCTCTTCATGTTCAGCACTCCCTCGGGGGAGTCCACTGTGTTGCAAATTTTCATGTCATCTGCAAAAAGACAGACTTTTTTCCATTCAGTCCTTCAGCAATATCACTCACAAATACATTGAACAGTGCCGGGCCCAGGACCGAACCCTGCGGCACCCCGCTAATCACCTTCCTTTCACCCGAGTGAGCTCCATTTACCATCACCTTCTGTCGTCTGTCAGTCAACCAATTTCTGATCCAGTTTACCACCTTGGGACCCATCCCCAAACTACTGAGTTTATTGATAAGCATCCTATGAGGGACAGTATCAAAGGCTTTGCTGAAATCCAGGTAGATGACATCCATCGCGTGTCCTTGATCCAGTTCTCTGGTCACCCGGTCAAAGAACTCAATCAGATATGTCTGGCAAGATCTCCCCTCGGTAAAACCATGTTGCCTCGGATCCTGTAACCCTCTGGTTTTGAGAAAGTTCACTATTCGCTCTTTCAGAAGCGTCTCCATTACCTTTCCCGCCACCGAGGTAAGGCTCATGGGCCTGTAGTTTGACACTTCTTCCCTATCACCACTTTTGTGTAGAGGTACGACGTCAGCCATTCTCCAGTCCTGAAGAACCTCTCCTGTTTCCAAGGATCTGTTGAAAACATCCTTTAACGGCCCTGCAAGAACCTCTCTGAGCTCTTTCAGTATCTTGTGATGTATCCCATCCGGTCCCATGGCCTTGTCCACTTTCAGTTTTGCAAGTTGTTCTAACACCTCATCCTCTCCGAATAGTGTGGTATCTACCTCATTCCCATTTTTATATTTGGGAGTCACAGGTGGTCCTTCTCCAGGATTTTCTTTAGTAAAAACAGAGCAGAAGTATTTGTTTAGCAATTTCGCTTTATCAATGTCATTTTCCATGATTCCGTTCCCAGCCCTGCAATTCCACCTCTGATCTTCTTCCTTTCCCGAATATACCTGAAGAAAGTTTTGTCGCCGGCACTTAGCATCTTTAGCCATCTTTTCCTCTGCCTTTGATTTTGCTATCCTTATTTCTCTTTTTGTCTCCTTCAGTTTGGTCCTGTAATCATTTCTGTGTTCTTCTGTTTGCAAGCTTTTGAATTTTGCAAAAGCTGTGTTTTTTGCCCTTATTTGAGCAGCCACTTCTTTGGAAAACCAAATAGGTTTCCTTCTCCTTCTCCTTTTGTTTTTATTTACTTTTCTTACATATTTATCTGTTGCCCCTTTTATTGCCTCTTTTAGTTTGCTAGTCTTCAGTTTATCAAATATTTGTAATGCATCGTCCTGGTTTATCAATATTTCTTTCAGTTCTTCCAATAAATCACCTGTGAAAACCATTCCAGGCATGGCTAATATTCCTATATCTTCTTCAGTAAAGACCGAAGCAAAGAATTCATTCAGTCTCTCCGCTATGGCCTTCTCCTCCCTAAGTGTCCCTTTTACCCCCCTATCAACTAATGGACCAAATGACTCACAGGAGTTTTGCTATGAATGTGCTTGAAAAAGATTTTATTATGCGTTTTCGCTTCCATGGCAAGCTTTTTTCAAATTCTGTCTTTGCCTGCCTTATTAGTGCCTTGCATCTACCTTGCCAGTGCATATGTTGTTGCCATATTCATTATTTGGCTCCTTTTTCCATTTCCTGAAAGATGCTTTTTTGGCAACAACAGCCTCTATGACCTTACCTTTATACCATGCTGGCAGTTATTGGCCTTCCTTCCACTTTTCTTAAAGCGTGGAATACATCTGATCTGGGCTTACAAGGTATTATTTTTAAGCAATACCCATGCTTTATGTAAATCTTTAACCTTTGCAGCTACTCCTTTTAGTTTTTTCTTAACTATTTTACTGATTTTATCCATCTCCATTTTGAAAGTTAAAAAATAGTACTGTGGATTTCTTTGCCGTTCTCCCCTCCATTTATTAAATCAAATGTGATCATGCTATGATCACTATTGCCAAGTGAACCCAATACCTTTATCTCTTGCACCTGATCCTGTGTTCCACTAAGGACTAGGTCCAAAATAGCTTCCCTTATTGTTGGTTCATGAACCAGCTGCTCCAAGAACCAGTCATTTATTTAATCTAGAAACTTTATCTCCCTAGCATGTCCTGCTGTGACATTGACCCATTCGATACTGGAGTAATTGAAATCACCCATTATTGTTGTTGTTAAGTGCTGCTGAGTTGGTGTGTGCTCATGGCGACCCTCTGAATAGTTGTCCTAAACTGTGTTTGGTCTTCAGTAAGGCGGCTAATTGTTGATAGAGTGGAACCCATAGTAGCTGTTATTGTATCGATCCATCTCATTGCTGGCCTTCCCCTTTTGTGATTACCTTCTACCTAGCCAAGCATGATGTCTTTCTCTAATGATCTTTCTCTTCACATGATGTGTCCAAAGTATGAAAGTCAAAGTCTTGTCATCTGAATTTCTAAAGGTAACGTTTGATCTCTTCTAGTACTGACTGGTTTGTTCTTTGGGCAGTCCATGGTATACACAGTATTCGTCACCAGCACTATAATTCAAAGGAATCAATTTTCTTCCTATCTTTTTCACTATGCAACTTTCGCATCCATATGACGTTAATGAAAATACCTATGCTTAAACGAGTTGAATCTTTGTATGGAGAGACATCTCTGCTCTTGAGAATCCTGTCTAGGTCCTTCATAGCCATTCTGCCAAGAGCAATGTGTTGTCTGATTTCTTGACTGCTTGTCATTTCTTTATTGATTGCTGATCTACAGTAAGTATGTTAAAGTTGTCTGCTATTTCAATTTCTTCTCCATCAACAATGAATTTATTGATTTTGCCTGTTGTCAGGATATTTGTCTTCTTTACGTTAATGTGCAGGCCCCTTTTAAGACTATGTTCTTTGATCTTGAGAAGCAAATGTTTCTGATCATCTTCACTTTCAGCCAGTAAAGTGGTATCACCAGCATAGCGAAGGTTGTTGATGAGTCTTCCACCAATCTTCACACCTTGGTTGTCTTCATACAGTCCTGCTTCTCTGATGATTTGTTCTGCATATAAATGAAACAGGTAGGGAGAAAGTATGCAGCCTTGTACACTTTTGCTGATTTTAAATCATTCTGTTTCTCCTTGTTCCATTCAAACTGTTGCTTCTTGATCAATGTAAAGGTTGTGCACAAGAACGATCAGGTATGCTTCTTAATGTGTCCCAGAGTTTCTCATTGCTTACAAGTCAAAAGCCTTGCTGTAGACAATAAAACACATATAGATATCCTTTTGGTATTCTTTAGTCTTTTTAAGGATCTACCTCACATCTGCGATGATGTCTCTCGTTCCTCGTTCATTTCTGAACCCTGCTTGCACTTCAGGCAGTTCTCATTCCAGGTATGGTTGTAGTCTCTGCTGAATAATCTTGAGTAGAATCTTGCTGGCATATGGAATAAGTAATTGTGTGATAATTTTGACAATCAGCTGGATCACCTTTCTTTAGTATTGGTATAAACACATATCTTTTCCAGTCAGTTGGCCAAAATGTCTTCCAAATTTCCTGGCAGAGCCTTGCAAGTATGGTAACAGCTGCATTAGATTGCTCTAATACTTCAATGGGGATGCCATCAATGCCTGATGCTCTATTCTTTGATAAGGTTTTCAATGCTGCTTCAACTTCTTCTTTTATCACCAATGGTTCTGGATCATAAGGTACAGGTTGAAACAGCTGTTGGTCCTCTTGATCTTTATCATATAATAACTCTGCATATTCTGTCCACCTTTTCTTGATCTTCTCAGCATCATTCAACATGGATCCTTGAGCATCTTGTAACATTCCAATTTGAGGCTGGAATATTTTGTTTAACATTCATAGCTTTGGGAAAGCTGATCTTGTTCTTCCTCTAATAGTTTCTGATTCTATTTCCTTACATGCATCATTGTAGTATTTCTCCTTGTCTTGTCTTGCTGCACATTGGAAATCTATTGAGGTCTTCGATTGCCTTTCTTTTTCCTCTGGCTTTATCTTCTCTGCATTTCTGGGCAATTTTCAGAGTTTCTTCAGTCATCTATTTTGGATGTTTTTGATTTTTCACCTTTTGTAGAGATTTCTCACTTTCTTCCAACACAATCTTCTTGATGTCATCCCATAACTCTTCTGGAGCTCTGTCATTTGTATCTAAATCAATTTGCAGGCAGTCTTTAAGTTCTGGTGGTATATTCTCGAGGTCATATTTTGCTACATTCATGAGTGGCTTGCTCTTTTTCAACTTTAGCTTGAGTTTGTATACTAGTAATTGGTGATCTGTACCACAATCAGCTCCAGGTTTTGTCTTTGTTGATGTTATAGAGATTTTCCATTGTTGACTTCCACAAATGTAGTCAATTTGATTTTTGTACAAACCATTGGGTGAAGTCCATGTGTACAGATGCCGCTTGTCTTGCTGGAAGAAGGTGTATGAGATGAATAGATCGTTGGTCTTGCAGAATTCTATCTGTCTTTCTGCAGCTTCATAGAACTCATCAACCTCTTCCTCTTCTGCAACTGTTATTGGGGCATATACTTGAATTATAGTTGTGTTGATGGGCACTGCTCATAGACAAACAGAAATTAAGCATTCACTGATTGCACTGTATTTCATTACAGTTCTTGCAAGTTTCTTCTTAATTCTAAATGCAACACCATTTCTTCTTTGTCTTTCATTTCCAGCATAGTAGACCATGTGATCATCAGATGCAACGTGCCCAATGACAGTCCATTTCAATTTGCTGACACCCAACAGATCGTGTTGTACACGTTCCATTTCATTCTTGACTGCCTCCTACTTCTCTTGGTTCATGCTTCATATGTTCCATGTCCCAATGTGTAAGACATCTTAGAACATAAGAACATAAGATATGCCATACTGGGTCAGACCAAGGTCCATCAAGCCCAGTATTCTGTTTCCAACAGTGGCCAATCTAGGTCATATGTACCTAGCCGTTTCCCCAAGGGACACAGGTTCCACAATGCTTGTTTTGGTTCAAGCATTGATATCCTGGGTCCCCTCTTAATAATGGTTTATGGACCTTTCCTCCAGGAACTTGTCCAAACCTTTTTTAAACCCAGCTACACTAACAGTCTTTACTACATCCTCCGGTAACAAATTCCAGAGTTTGATTACACGTTGAGTGAAAAAATATTTTCTTTTATTAGTCTTAAATAGTTTACCCTGTAGCTTCATTGCATGTTCTCTAGTCTTTCTATATTCTGATAAGGTAAACAATCGATCTACGTTGACCTGTTCCACTCCGTTCATCAATTTATAGACTTCTATCATATCTCCCCTCAGCCGTCTCTTTTCCAGGTTAAAGAGCCCTAACCTTTTTAGCCTTTCTTCATAGGAGTATCCTTCCATCCCCTTTACCATTTTGGTGGCTCTTCTCTGAACCTTTTCTAAAATTGCTATATCCTTTTTAAGATACGGCGACCAGAATTGCACACAATATTCAAGGTGTGGTCTCACCATGGAACGATATAGAGGCATTATAATATCTTTTGTTTTATTTTCCATTCCTTTCCTTATCATACCTAGCATTCTATTTGCTCTCTTGGCCGCTGATGCACACTGAGCCGAGGGTTTTAACATGGTATCCACAATGACGCCTAAATCTTTTTCCTGGGTGGTAGTTCCTAATGTGGAACCTTGCATCGTGTAACCATAGTTTGGGTTGTTCTTCCCTAGGTGCATAACCTTGCACTTGTCCACATTAAATTTCATCTGCCATTTTGATGCCCAGTCTTCCAATTTATCAAGATCCTCTTGCAATTTTCCATAATCCTCTTGGGTTTTAACAACTTTAAATAGTTTTGTGTCATCTGCAAATTTGATAACCTTACTCGTTGTTCCACTTTCCAGGTCATTTATGAATATGTCAAAAAGCAGCGGACCCAGCACAGATCCCTGGGGTACACCACTATTCACCTTTCCCATTGGGGAAATTGGCCATTTAGCCCTACCCTCTGCTTTCTATCTTTTAACCAGTTCCTGATCCACAATAGTACACTGCCTCCTATCCCATGACTCTTTAGTTTTGCCAAAAGTCTCTCATGAGGGACTTTGTCAAAGGCTTTCTGAAAGTCCAGATACACAATATCAACTGACTCACCTTTGTCAACCTGATTATTCACTCCTTCAAAAAAACATAACAGATTAGTAAGACAAGATCTTCCTTGTCTAAAGCCATGTTGGCTGTCTCCCATTAGGTCATGACTATCTACATGCTGAGCAATTTTATTCTTTATGATGGTTTCTACCATTTTTCCTGGTACTGATGTCAGGCTCACCGGTCTGTAGTTTCCCGGATCATCCCTGAAATCCTTTTTAAAAATTGATGTTACATTGGCGATCCTCCAATCTTCAGGTATTAGAGATGATGTTAATGATAGTTCACAGATTACTGATAGCAGGTCTGCAATCTCATATTTCAGTTCTTTCAACACCCTTGGATGTATACCATCCAGCCCAGGTGATTTGCTACTCTTCATTTTATCTAATAGTTGTAATACATCTTCCCGATGTATCAATATTTCCTTCAATTCTTCCGCACCTTTAAATACCACTTCAGTCATGGGTAACATCCCTACATCTTCCTTAGTAAAGACTGAAGCAAAGAATTCATTCAGTCTCTCCGCTATCGCCTTGTCGCCTCTTAGTGCTCCTTTAACCATTTTATCATCTAATGGACCAACTGACTCTCTCACAGGTTTTTTGCTACGAATGTACTTGAAAAGGTCTTTACTTCGCGTTTTTGCTTCCGCAGCAAGCTTCTTCTCAAACTCTCCCTTTGACTGCCTTATCAATGCCTTGCATTTGACTTGCCAATGCTTGTGCTGTTTCCAGGTTTCGTCGTTTGGCTCTTTTTTCCATTTCCTGAAAGATGCTTTTTTGGCAACAACAGCCTCTCTGACCTCACCTTTAAACCATGCCGGCAGTTTTTTTGACTTCCTTCCACTTTTCTTAAAGCGTGGAATACAGCTGGTCTGGGCTTCCAAGATAGTATTTTTCAACAACAGCCAAGCCTGATGTACGTCTTTAACCTTTGCAACTGCTCCTTTTAGTTTTTTCTTAACTATTTTCCTCATTTTATCATAGTCTCCCTTTCAAAAGTTAAAAGGTAGTACTGTGGATTTCCTTACTATCCCTCCTCCACTAATTAAATCAAAGGCGATCATGCTATGATCACTACTGCCAAGCGGCCCCAACAACCTTATCTCTTGCACTAGATCTGGTTTTCCACTAAGGACTAGGTCTAATATGGCTTCCCCTCTGGTCAGTTCATGAACCAGCTGCTCCAAGAAGCAGTCATTTATTTCATCTAGGAACTTTACCTCCCTAGCATGTGCTGACGTGACACTGACCCAGTCGATACCGGGGTAGTTGAAATCACCCATTATTATTACTGTGCTGTAACTTTTGTTAGCTTCCTTGATTTCTTTGAGCATTTCATCATCCATTTGTTCATTCTGGCCAGGCGCTCGATAGTACACCCCCTCTGCCATTGCCTTCCCCCTTTTACATGGAATTTCAATCCATATAGATTCTACAGCAGATTTTGTTTCCTGCAAAACTTTAATCCTTTCTGATTCAGTGCCCTCTCTAACATAGAGAGCAACCCCTCCACCAATTTGATCAGCTCTATCATTACGATATAGTTTGTACCCAGGTATCACAGTGTCCCACTGGTTGTCCTCCTTCCACCATGTCTCTGATATTCCAATCATATCTAACCTTTCATTTAGTGCTATATATTCTAACTCTCCCATCTTATTTTTTAGACTTCTAGCATTTGCATACAAGCATTTTAGAGAATGTATTTTATTCATATTAATTTGGCTATTGTTAGACATGGGTAATTTGGGATCTTTAAACTCTGTCTGCTCCATACTTGAGGGCATTTGGGCTACTTTACTCTTTTGTGGAACCTCTCTGCTTTTGCTAGTATCCTTCAAAGATACATTCTTCCGAACCATCCGCTCTTGGGCGACTGTCGGCATACCCCTAATATCTAGTTTAAAAGCTGCTCTATCTCCTTTTTAAAGGTTAATGCCAGCAGCCTGGTTCCATCCCGGTTAAGGTGAAGCCCATCCCTTCAGAAGAGCCCCTCCTTTCCCCAGAATGTTCCCCAGTTCCTAACAAATCCAAAACCCTCATCTCTGCACCATTGTCTCATCCACACATTGAGACTCCGGAGCTCTGCCTGCCTTTTGGGTCCTGCGCGTGGAACAGGAAGCATTTCGGAGAATGCTACCCTGGAAGTTCTCGATTTCAACTTCCTATCTAAAAGCCTAAATTTGGCCTCCAGAACCTCCCTACCACATTTTCCTATGTCATTGGTACTGACATGTACCAAGACAGCAGACTCCTCCCCAGCACTATCTAAGACCTTATCTAGGTGGCGTTTGTGGTCTGCTACCTTCGCACCAGGCAGGCATGTTACCAGGCGATCCTCACGTCCACCAGCCACCCAGCTATCTACATGCCTAATGATCGAATCACCAACTATAACGGCTGTCCTAACCCTTCCCTCATGGGCACATGGCCCTGGAGAAACTTCCTCGGTGCGAGAGGGTTTTACATCACCTGGAGGACAGGTCCTAGTTACAGGATCACTTCCTGCCACACCAGGGTGATGCTCTCCTGTCACGTGACCTCTCTCCTCCATGGCAACAGGGATGCTGCCAGACTGGAGGTGGGACTTCAGGACTATATCCCTGTAGGTCTCGTCTATGTACCTCTCTGTCTGTCTTATGCTTTCCAAGTCTGCTACTTTAGCCTCTAGAGAATGGACTCGTTCCCTGAGAGCAAAGAGCTCCTTGCACCTAGTGCACAAGTAAGACCTCTCACCAACTGGGAGAAAATCGTACATGTGACACTCAGTGCAAAAGACTGGAAAGCCCCCATCCCGCTGCTGGACTGCTATCTGCATCTTAGTTTTAAGTTTGTGTTTAGATCTAAGTTCTTTACTTACTAAGGGTTGCTATGGATATTTATACTAATAAAACTGTACCTAATACGTGTAATATACCTTGTTTACCTGAAGCTTAACTAATCTCAGGTCCTTAGTGTATGACTGATTTGGGTAATGAGCTTCACCTGAGAGCACCTCCTGCCTTTTAAGATGTGTAAGTACCTATAAAGCTATGATTATCCCAGTGGTGGGTGGGTGTGGGGAGGGAGGGAGGGAAATATCACTTATTAAAAGAGGGCTGCTACACAGTACCCTGTCTTGTGCTGCTGAGGTAAGCTATATTCTGATTTGATTTAAATTATAGCTCTTAGCTGCTGCTAGGCTCTAACTTCTTATGAAATTTAAACTACAAGCTCTCTGCTGGGTTCCAAATGTAACCAGAAAGCTCTCTTCTGTGTCTTAAATTTAAACTAAAAGTACTTTGCTGTTACTAGGCCCTGAGTGACTATTAAATTTAAACTACAAGCTCTCTGCTGGGTATGAAATGTAACCAGAAAGTTCTCCTGTGTGTTTTAAATGTAAACTTAAACTGCTGCTACTAGGCCCTGACTGATTTAACAAAAATAGCGGGTTCACAGATTAATTAGCTTTAATACAAAGAATTCCTTTTAGAAAATTACCAGAAGTATATACTCACAGTTGCAGATCTCTCTCCAGAAGTAACAGTCCCTTTTTCTAGTCCTTCAAGACAGAGGATCACAGAGCTCTGGTTGAGCTATTTATGCCTGTGCTGCTGAAGTAAGCTGTGACCAACTTCCTGGGTAATTAACAGTCCTTGCATGGATAGGAGGAGTCTTTCAAAATGGCCTTTTGATCTGCCACCTGGTGTTATCACCTATTGAAAAGGTTTCACAGGTCTCTTGCCCCCTAGGTAGAAGGCCTCTTTGTAAAGGTCTCTAGAAGACTTTATTTGTTGCTCAAAGAGTACAGACCCTGTTTTGCCTTTTGTGCTAAGCTAAATTCTGATTTGATTTAAATTATAGCTCTTAGTTGCTGCTAGGCTCTAACTTCTTATGAAATTTAAACTACAAGCTCTCTGCTGGGTTCTAAATTTAACCAGAAAGCTCTCTTCTGTGTTTTAAATTTAAGCTAAAAGTACTTTGCTGATGCTAGGCCCTGAGTGACTATTAAATTTAGACTACAAGCTCTCTGCTGGGTTCCAAATGTAACCAGAAAGCTCTCTTCTGTGTCTTAAATTTAAACTAAAAGTACTTTGCTGTTACTAGGCCCTGAGTGACTATTAAATTTAAACTACAAGCTCTCTGCTGGGTATGAAATGTAACCACAAAGTTCTCCTGTGTGTTTTATATGTAAACTTAAACTGCTGCTACTAGGCCCTGACTGATTTAACAAAAATAGTGGGTTCACAGATTAATTAGCTTTAATACAAATAATTCCTTTTAGAAAATTACCAGACGTATATACTCACCGTTGCAGATCTCTCTCCAGAAGTAACAGTCCCTTTTTCTAGTCCTTCAAGACTAGTCCTTTGCAGCTTCTGACTCTCATTTCATGCGCAGCTATATCAGCAGTCAGATGCCCCAAGGGCTTTCATCCAACCAGATCATAAATGCTGACTTTACTCTGAAAAGTCTTCAGCTCCTCCCCAGTAGCTAGTTGAGTGCTTTCTGACCTGGGGGTCTCATCTTCCAGCATTATAGTGCAATTTGTTTTGTTGTGACTATACAACAAGATACGGAAGTAGATTGCCAGGCCTTTCTTTCGTGCAGTTTAATTTTATTGTTGTTGCCTTTACCATAGAAATGTGATCTTCCATTGCCAACACCGTCCCGTTTTGCTGCTGCCCAGATGGGTGGTTTGTCTTGGTCTGGCACTTCAGCTGAGGTCAGTTCATCTTGGGAAACTCTGCCAGTTGTTAAGCTACTTATAACTTAGACCTCAGCATTACCGATGCACACAAGCCCTCACAGCACGACAAGCTGCAAATCAAGTGAGGGCACTCATGATTACTGCATTGTAAGTTTTGTTAGCTTCCCTGATTTATTTTAGTATTTCATCATCCATCTGTTCATTCTCACCAGGCAGTTGGTAGTACAGTCCCACTGCAGCGTCTTCCCCTTTTTACATAGAATTTCTATCCATAGAGATTCTACAGTGTATTTTGTATCCTGTAAAACTTTAATCCTTTGTGACTCGATGCCCTCTCTAACATAAAGTGCAACCCTTCCACCAATTTGATCAACCTTATCATTGTGATATAGTTCGTACCCAGATATCATAGTGCCCCTTTGGTTGTCCTCCTTCCAACAGGTCTCTGAAATGCCAATTATATCTAAACTTTCATTTACTGCTATATATTTTAACTCTCCCATCTTATTTTTTAGGCTTCTAATATTTGCATACAGGCATTTTAGAGGTTGCATTTTATTCATATTTATCTGGTTATCATTTAACAGGGGTAATTTGGAATCTTTCAGCTCTGTCAGCTCTGTACTTAAGGGTATCTGGGTTACTTTTTTCTTTATTGGAACCTCTTTATCGGGATGCCCTAACTTCCCTCTTTTGCTAGTATCCTTCAAAGATAAATCCTTCCAAATCATGTACTCACACACATACAGACAATCACTCTTGTGGTCACAGCTCCTTCTACCATAACAAGATGCACTTTATCATCTCTCTTCAAAATCTTTCCTCACCCCAGACCTGTATGAGTTTGCAAACGAAGGAAGGGGAAATATACTGTTTTGTGCACTTTCCAACTTGTTTTTATTGAGGAATTTTTGTCTGTTTTACAATAAAAATAGAGATAGAAAATACAATAAAATATTCCATCAATCAAAAACATAAAGAAACAACTCTATAGAATCGACCCCATATTAAGGCAAAGAGAACAGAATCATTGGCAGAAAACACAAAGAATCTGGCTAAGCTAGCCACAATTAGTTCTGGGAATGTTAATTATCCAAAAGATGACATGGAGGAAAAAAACATTTTGTGTAGCTGGCTCAAAGCAATGGAATAGTTTGCTCATTATTTTGCATGGTGAAAGAAATCTGACTTTTTGGAAAGGGGTTAAGACATTTTTATTCCCCATGGGTGAATGAATCCGCTATTTTATTATTATGAAATATATTTAATTACATTTTGTGCCCTCTTACATTTCCCATATTCTCCTCGTCTATCATATATTGTTATTATTTCAATTGTAAACCATTTTGAATGACTTTGGTCACAAAGATAGTTTAAAATTATTATAAATAAATTTGATCCAGCAGGAAATATGCCTATGAATTAAATTAGCTAACTTGATCTTCCTTTCAGAAATAAACTGTTCCAGCTACAATACACCATAAAAATAAAACTATGCCTTTGGAAAGAAATTAAACATTTATGAGGGTATGGAAGAAGAAACTTGCCCCCAAGGATAGAACCTCTGATGTAAGTTGTAAAAATGTCTTCCTCCTGGACTATTTCTAGAAACATCACGAAATATCTGAACATGGTGCCCACAAAAGGGAGAACCTTTCTTCTTTAAATATTTAAATATAGAACTTTTTTCAGAATCTGATACCAAGGCAACCAACAAGCTAGCTCTCGGTGCGATATCAGCTTGTGAAGATTCTAGGAAAGCTGAAAAATCAGAAATTGTACATTCCAAACTATCCATATAATCCTCTTCCCCTGATTCTCTTCAATCACCATTTTAGATAAATAGCAGACATTTATATATTTAAGATCCTTAGCATTTGGCATTCATAAAACCTCTTTCACAACTGAAAATACTTTTTCTCTGAAAGGGTGGTGAGTGCTTGGAATGCCCTCCTGATGGAGGTGGTGGGGGCAAATACAGTGACAGAATTCAAAATGGCATGTGGACCCCTTTCTAACAAGAGGATAAAATCAAAATAAACTATGTCTTATACTTCAACAAATAGAGAGGGGTGACCTGCATGGAGCATTGGGTACAACCCTAAACAAAGGCATAGAGGAGGATGACCTGCACAAAGCGGTGGATACACCTACTCTAGCCATCTTACTGGGCAGACTAGATGGATCATACCAGACTTTATCTGTTACATACTTCTTAAAAAGAATCTCAGCTGACAACAGAGGAGTTACTGTGAAATTCAGAATTCTTAAATTCTTAGGGGTATATTTTAGTGTGAACTGCTTTTGCAGCTAATGCTGAGTGATAGCTGCAAAAAGCTGTCATTAGCTGCAAAAGCACCCAGCATTTCCTCTGCAGATACCATGGAGAATGCGTAGGGATCACGGAAGCCTGGTTCGCAGATGCAGTTATTGCCGCCCACTGAGGTAGCAAAAGTTGCATCACAAAATCTGCAGAAAGAGCTGCTACCGCGCAATGTGAATGCTCATGGTAGCTGCTCAAAACAAAGAACACCCACTTTTCACCCTTTTGAGCAGCCACACAGGAAATGCAGCCTCCATGGAAAAAGGCCCGTGGTAGCTGCATTTTTTACGCATTAGCTGTCTTTGCGGTACTACAATCTCACATTGGGGCCGCAAAGACAGCTACTGCACTTTAGTAAACATACCGTTTTGAATATGCCCTATTTCCTAAAGTCTCCATTTTATAATATAGTGACAAGCTGTCTTTAATATCTGCTAAACTGAAGCCTGACCTGAAGCCTGAAGTATACATATTTGGTACTCCAAACGTTTAGCATCTCCAGCCATAGAGACTTCCCTGGGAGCAGGGCTAGGATAGAGTATGGACTTAAATGAATATTATGCAATGCCCATGCATATCTCTTTTTGGAAAATTATCCCAAGGAAACTGGACTTACAAGGATACCTGCTGTTTAGCACACACAAATATAATGGGCTAAATTACATGCCCGTGGCTGGATTATCAAAAGTATGAGTATAAATGCAAATCCCTTCTGCAGATGATTCAGCTGAAAAAGAAACAGACTAAAATAAATGAAATCTCATTTTATTGTTGCTTTCTCAGGTCTTGAGAAACTATTAATTTTAAAGTTTCCGCCAACTTCCTTTCATTTGTTTTATTTGGTATTAAGAATCTAAAAGGCATGTTTACTAAAGCATACTATCTGAGCAACGTGGGGGTAGCGTGTGATTTTGGCACCATGCTGAAAAGTAGCGCAGGGCCCTGTGCTAGAAAACACAGGCAGCCTATGTCTGGGCGATGCCTATACGGGGCATGGGTGTCCTGCCTTGGGCCTGGAAAGGCTGAGCTGCCAGTGCATGGTGAGGGGCAACTACCTTCAGCACAATGGGTGGTGGTAATTGCTCCATACGTATTAATGTTGTGAGCAACGCTAGATTCAGGGCATAAGTGTCTCTGCCCTTTCATCTATCCCTGTGCCCTGTACATTCAGGTAAAGGAGGTATTTATTTTTCTTGTCCCTAAAATCTATCATATCTGACAGTAGCTGGGGAAGGAAAGTGTAACTGGTGATCTTGTAAAGACCATAATGCTCGGGCTGATGCTTGTAAAGTGGTGAGCGAAGACAGGTAGTCAGAGGCAGTCTTGTGAAGAGCCTTGTGAACGAGGGTCAAGGCTTTAAACTGGATCAATGAGCTAATAAACAGCCAGTGATACTGAATGAGGAAAGGGGTGGTGTGGTCATATTCCCGGGCTTGATTAAGGGTACATATTGCTGTATTTTGGATGGCCTGAAGCTGTTTGAGCTGATATTAGGGGAGGCCAAGATATGAGATGTTACAATAGTCCAGTCGCAATAGAACAGTGATTCGTGCAAGTTTATCAAGAAAGAGTTGGATGGCGCGGAATCGGTGTAGAGCCAAGAAGGAGGCCTTGTAAACTCTCGCCAGTTGAGGGGAAAAGGACAGTTCAGAGTCCAGAATGACCCCTAGGTAAGTTGCTGGGTTTCTTCCATTGATTATTCCCACATGTAAATTTGTAAATGACTCCTCCCATGGCATGTGGATGCCAATCCATGTGCATTCCAGGACATTTTTCTATGTATTGTAGAAACAGTTCCAAATTTAGCACAGCGATTTCTAAATACCCTGACCTCAACATCTCAATTCCAATCAAGTGTACAGTATTTTCTCTGCTTTAACTGCATGGGAAGATGCTTGGAATATCCTCATTGGTTAACACATAGGCTATGTCATTGCAACTACTCCTACTATTGCCATTTATCATTTGTATAGCACTACAAGGCGTACATACCATTGTACGTATACATGTAAGAGACAGTCCCTGCTCCTCAGAGCTTACAATCTAATCAAGACAGAGAAAACAACAGCTGGTGCATAGGGTAAATCCAAGGGAATGGAAAGATAGAGATAGTTGGTCAACAGGAAAATAAGGGGATCAGGATCCAAAAGTAGCCTCAAAGAGGTGGTTATTAGCCTGAATTTGGATAGGACCAGGGATGGAGCCTGACGTTCTAAGGTAGTTTGTTTCAGACATATGGAACAGCAGGGCAGAATGAATAAAGTCTGGAGTTGGCAGTGGCAGAAAAGGGCACAGATAAAAGGGATCTGCCAGAAGAGTGGAGTTCCCAAGGAGGGGTGTATAGTGAGATAAGAGAAAAGGTAGTGAGGAGCCACAGAATGAATGCACATATAAGTCAGTAGGAGAAGTTTGAACTGGATGTGGAAACAGTGAGGGAACCAATGAAGTGACGAGAAGAGAGGTTACCTGAGCATAGTGACACTGGTGGAAGATTATCTATGCAGCTGAGGTTTGAATAGATTGAAGGGGAGAGATGATTCAAAGGGAGATCAGAGCGGAGCAGGTTGCAATAGCCTAAACGTGAGGTGACTAGAGAGTGGAAAAGAGTCTAAGTAGTGTGTTCAGAAAGGAGGGGATGAATTTTGCTGATGTTATAAAGAAAGTACAGGTTTTAGCTATCTATTGGATGTGTGCAAATAAAGAAAGAGAAGAGTCAAAAATGACCCCAAGGTTGAGAACTGAGGAAAGAAAAAAAGAGTAGAATGGAGGCATTCCCTAACAGGGTTTTGGTACATTTTTAAAACAAAGTTACATTATTTTTGGTGCTTAATTTCAAAAGGGGAAATGTTTTCTTTAGTGGTGTAGGTTTTAAACTCTGCTTTCAGTATCTTTCTCAGCTCTTTGAAGCTACTGAAACCTCATCAGAAGTTAGTGGGCCTGATTAGCCTGTGAAAGAACTGAGGACTGCATAAAAAGTCTTCAGAGCCTTGCACTTTTGAGGCATTCCTAACAGAGACTCTACATTTCAAGCAAAGGTAAGAGTGTGTGGCTTTTTAATTACTAGCTCTCTGCCTGATAGTTCTTAAAAGAGTTTTGGTACATTTTTAAAACAAAGTTACATTCTTTTTGGTGCTTTAGTTCAAAAGGGGAAATATTTTCTTTAGCGATGTAGGTTTAAAACTCTGCTTTCAGTATCTTTCTCAGCTCTTTGAGGCTACTGACACCTCATCAGGAGTTAGTTCCCTCCCTACCCCTTCAACTCCCACCCACCTCATGTAAGCAGTCTTGCTTTATAGGGTCCCACCCCAATTAGCTACACACAGGAAACTGGAACAGTCCATTTAGAACACACGTAAAAGAGATTTAACTGCTTTTTCTCTGAAAGGACAGCTGGGAAACCAGCAGGTACTTTTGTAGGTCTCTCTCTCTCTTGCTTCAACAGGTAACTAAGCTCCACCAGTTGGGAAAAATCATATTGCAAAGCTGTTGCCCCCATTACATTACAACTTCTGCCTCTTTCCAGACAGAGTTCCCAATGCCAGTTGAAGGACCGGTTCCATCTGCAGGATGCATGCATGCCGAGGTTCTCAGGAAACAAGTGGAGAAGCTCAGAGAAGAGGTGGCAAGATTGAGGAGCATTCAAGACAGTGAGAAGTACATTGATGAGATACTTCTTGAAACATTAAAGCTCTTTAGAAGAGGAGAAGATGGGAGCCTACAGAATGACGAAGGTTGGACACAGGTCACCAGGTCTTGCAGAATCACCAATCCAACTTCTCCAGCCTTTGAATTGAAGAACCATTATGCAGCCCTGGAAGTGGAGGAGGTGAAAGCATCTCTGGAAAGAGAAGAATCAGAGCTCAAGCACCCAAAAGTTGCAGAATCAGTGACCAAAAGGAATCGAAGGGTAGTGGTGGTTGGTGACTCTTTTCTGAGGGATACTGAGGCATCCATCTGCCAACCAGACTTGATGGCCAGAGAGGTGTGCTGTCTGCTAGGTGCCAAAATCCGAGATGTTATGGAGAGTTTGCCGAGACTCATCAAGCCCACTGACTATTACCCGATGTTGCTTATCCATATCGGCACAAATGATATTGCCTGGTATTCCTCTGAGCGTATCAAAAGTGACTTCATGATTCTGGGACAGACAGTGAAGCAGATAGGGGCGTAGAAGGTGTTCTCTTCAATCCTCCCTGTTGAGGGTAAAGGCCAAGGCAGAGAAGCTTACATCTTGGAGATAAATGCATGGCTACGTGAATGGTGTCATCGAGAGCATTTTGGTTTCCTGGACCAGAGGATGCTGTTCCAAGGGTTGCATAGCAGAGATGGCGTCCATCTATCCAAGAAAGGTCGACGTGTCTTCAGTAGCAGACTGGCTAACCTACTGAAAAGAGCTTTAAACTAGATTCATTGGGGATGGGTGAAAAAAGTCCCAAGGCAAGTGAAACATTAAATACCTTTATGGAAATGGGTAAAATGGGCAAAATACGGAAAACAGTGTGTATAAATGCCCGGAGCATGGGAAATGAGATCCCAGATGTTAAGGCTTTAAAGGGAGAGGCTGAGATGGGTTTAGTGGCAGTAACAGAGGCATGGTTCACGGATAACCATGATTGGGATGTAACTATACCAGGCTATTCTTTATTCAGAAAGGACAGAGTAGGAAGAAAGGGAGGAGGAGTGGCACTATATGTAAAAAATAATATTAAAGCTATGGAACTACAGGGCTTAAAAGGGAGAGAGGAGGCACTATGGGTTAAACTAGAAAGAGGGAAAGAGAAATCTATTTGCATTGGCATGATATACAGACCTCCCTCACCCTTGGGAGAAGAGATGGATGGAGAGTTAATTGAAGATATACGCAGCATTGCCAGGAAAGGGAAAGTGCTACTGATAGGGGATTTTAATATGCCAGATGTGGATTGGCACATCCCTGCTGCAGTATCATCTAGATTCTCTACAGGAAAAACTATTCAGGCAACTGGTAACAGAACCCACACGTGAACGGGTCATACTGGACTTGGTGCTTACCAATGGTTAAAGTGTTTCTGATGTTATAGTAGGGACCATTTCGTATCCAGTGATCATCAGATGGTGTGGTTCAATATTAGGACTAGAGCTGCTAAAATCCATTCAAAAGCGAGGGTGTTAGACTTGGAAAACCAACTTTGCCAAGATGGGCCAATACCTCAGCGAGTCGTTAGCAGGATGGGAACAGCTGGGGGATGTAGAAAAACAGTGGGCAAAACTGAAAGGGGATATTTTAAAGGCAATCAACCTTTTTGTTAAAATAGTAAATAAAGGTAAAAGGAAAAGGAGATTGCTATGGCTTTCGAAAGAAGTAGCTGAAAAGGTGAAGAAAAAGAGGGAGACCTTCATAAAATACAAGAGATCAGAGAGAGAGGAAGACAGGTACCTATATTTGGAAATCTTAGAGAAGGTAGCAAAGTAGTCAGGAAAGCAAAGATTCAAAAAGAGGAGGAAATAGCCAATGCAATAAAATGGGGGGATAAGACATTTTAAGAATGTTAGTGAGAAGAGGAAGGGCAAAAGTGGTATTTTCAGACTCAAGAGTGAAGGGGAGGAATATGTAGAACTTGATGAGGATAAAGCAAAATTGCTTAACAAATATTTCTGTTCTGTGTTCACAGATGAAGAACCTGGAATAGGACCTCAGAAAACACCTGCAAACAGGAACAGAAGCAAGGGACATCTTGAACAATTTCAGAAGACTGTGTTCATGAGAAGGTAGCTAAACTAAAAGTAGAAAAAGCAATGGGACCGGATGGGATACACCCAAGAATAATGAGGGAACTTGGGGACGTTCGAGCAGCTCCACTGACTGACCTTTTCAATGCTTCGTTGGAGTCAGGAGTGGTGCCAGAGGATTGGAGAGAGGCACATGTGGTCCCTTTACACAAAAGCAAGAAGTAAGAATGTGGTTGAAAATTACAGGCTGGTTAGTTTAACCTCTGTGGTGAGTAAATTATTGGAAGCGCTACTGAAAGAGAAAATAGTAAAATTTCTGGAGTCCAACGGATTACCAGATCTGAGGCAGCATGGATTCACCAGAGGCAGGTCTTGTTTGACAAATATGATTGATTTCTTTGACTTGGTGACTAGGCAGTTGGACTGAGGGAGAATCCTAGATGTGGTGTATTTAGATATCAGTAAAGCCTTTGACACCGTTCCGCACAGGTGACTTATAAACAAACCGAGCACCCTAGGGATGGCACCTAAAGATACTGCTTGGATAAGAAATTGGTTAAGTGGGAAGCGACAAAGGGTACAGGTAAATGGAGTTCACTCAGAGGAGAAAGAGGTTACCAGTGGTGTGCCCCACAGATCTGTCCTTGGTCCGATTCTTTTTAACATCTTTATTAGTGATATTGCAGAAGGGCTGTCAGGTAAGATTTGCCTCTTTGTGGATGTTAGATGATAGAGGGATTAAAGGGGCACTAAGAGACGACAAGGCAATGGGCGGAGAGACTGAATGAATTCTTTGCTTCGGTCTTTACTGAGGAAGATGTAGGGATGTTACCCATGACTGAAGTGATATTTAAAGGTGCGTAAGAATTGAAGGAAATATCAATACATCGGGAAGATGTATTGCAACTATTTGATAAACTGAAGAGTAGCAAATCACCTGGACCGAATGATATATATCCAAGGGTGTTGAAAGAACTGAAATATGAGATTGCAGACCTGCTATTAGTAATCTGTGAACTATCATTAAAATCATCTGTAATACCTGAAGAATGGAGGATAGCCAATGTAACGCCAATTTTTAAAAAAGGTTACAGGGGTGATCCGGGAAACTGCAGACCGGTGAGCCTGATGTCAGTACTGGGAAAAATGGAAGAAACCATCATAAAGAACAAAATTGCTGAACATGTAGATAGTCATGGCCTAATGGGAGACAGCCAACATGGCTTTAGACAAGGAAGATCTTGTCTTACTAATCTGTTATGTTTTTTTGAAGGTGTGAATAAACAGGTAGACAAAGGTGAGTCGGTTGATATAGTGTATTTGGACTTTCAGAAAGCCTTTGACAAGGTCCCTCATCAGAGACTTTTGGCAAAACTAAAAAGTCATGGGATAGGAGGCAGTGTACTATTGTGGATCAGGAACTGGTTAAAAGATAGAAAGCAGAGGGTAGAGCTAAATGGCCAATTTTCCCAATGGAGAAAGGTGAATAGTAGTGTACCCCAGGGATCTGTGCTGGGTCCGCTGCTTTTTGACATATTCATAAAGGACCTGGAAAAGGGAATAACGAGTGAGGTTATGAGATTTGCAGATGACAAAAAATTATTTAAAGTTGTTAAAACCCATGAGGATTGTGGAAAATTGCAAGAGGATCTTGATAAATTGGAAGACTGGGCATCAAAATGGCAGATGAAATTTAATGTGGACAAGTGCAAATTTATACACCTAGGGAAGAACAACCCAAACTATGGTTACACGATGAAAGGTTCCACATTAGGAACCACCACCCAGGAAAAATATTTGGGCGTCATTGTGGACAACATGTTAAAACCCTCCGCCCAGTGTGCAGCAGCGGCCAAGAGAGCAAATAGAATGCTAGGTATCATAAGGAAAGGAATGGAAAATAAAACAAAGGATATTATAATACCTCTGTATCGTTCCATGGTGCGACTGCACCTTGAATATTGTGTGCAATTCTGGTCGACGTATCTTAAAAAGGATATAGCGTTATTAGAAAAGGTTCAGAGAAGAGCCACCAAAATGGTAAAGGAGATGAAAGGGTATCCCTATGAAGAGAGGCTAAAAAGGTTAGGGCTCTTTAACCTGGAAAAGAGACAGCTGAGGGGAGATATGATAGAAGTCTATAAATTAATGAACAGATTGGAACGGGAGCAGTGGCCTAGTGGTTGGGGCAAGGTACTACAGGCCAGAAGGTTGGTGGTTCAAATCCCACTAGAGGACAGCAACTTTGGGCCGGAAGGGCTGGGGTTTCTAGTCCCACAGGTGCTCCTTGTGGTCTTGGGCAAGCCACTTAACCCTCCATTGCCCATGTTCCCTGTTTTAGTGTATGTGTCTCATATCCCCTCGTGTTAAATGTATCCCCCAACCGCTTTGACCCGGTGAAAAGCAGAATATAAATGCAGCTAAATAAATAAATAAATAAATAAACGTAGATCGATTGTTTATGTTATCAGAATATAGAAAGACTATGGGACATGCAATGAAGCTACAGGGTAAACTATTTAAGACAAATAAGAGAAAATATTTTTTCCCTCAACATGTAATCAAACTCTGGAATTTGTTACCGGAGGATGTAGTAAAAGCTGTTAATGTAGCTGGGTTTAAAAAAGGTTTGGACGGAACTTCCGGTGATGCGGTGAGAGCGAGCAGTCGTGTGCTGATCGCACTCTGACCGCCCTCCGCCTAAACCGGCATTTTAGAGCCGTTTTTTTTTGAGCCCGGAGCCTGCGGCGAGCACCTACCCCAGGTGTCGGACACCCCATTACAGTTCTAGGGGTGAGCTGTGGGTCTGAGGGAGATGGCAGCCGCGCTACGAGCGGGGAAGAAGGAGCGGGACCGTGGGCCTGCTACCAGCAAAATGGCGGATGGAGTGGGGGCGCCCAGTTCCCTGGCCTCTCCGGCCAGAGTGGAGGAAATCTCGGCGGCAGTTGCAGAGGCTTTGGCTGCCCAATTTACCACGCTCCGGGAGAAACTCGACGCTGTGCAGAGCTCTGTGGAAACCTTTGGTAAGCGGCTGCAGGAGGCAGAGGAGCGCGTGGGACGTGCGGAGGACACCCTAACGGAGCTGAACCATGTGGTGGCAGGCCTAAAGACCCAGCTGCACTCTCAGGAGGCCAAGATTGACGATCTGGAGAATCGCTCCCGGCGAAACAACGTGAGGGTGATGGGTATCCCTGAGGACGTGTTAGACAAAGACCTTCACAAGTACTTGGAGGTGCTCTTTTCGCCGTTGCTGGAGGAGGCCGCAGTTGGCTGGAACATCCGGATTGAGCGGGCGCATCGGGTGGGCAGTAAGAATGTGCGAGACTCCCGACCACGAGTGGTCTTAGTTAAATTTTTACAATTCCCGCAAAAAGAGGCTATTCTGCGGGCTGCTCAGGCGCGCGGCACCTTGGAGGTGGGCAATGTGCGGCTCCGGATCGCGCAGGATTATTCAATGATACTGAGCCAACGACGCCGTGCCTATGCGCCTATCTGCCAAAAACTGATTGACTCTAAGATTAAATTTACAGTACAGTATCCGGCGCGCCTACATGTGTTCTATGAGGGCCTACGCAGAACCTTTGAGTCGGCCGACGCAGCGGCGATATACGTGGACAGCATCATTCCCAGCGGAGGAGCGGGCTGAGAGCTCCCGGGAGGCCGGAGTGCTTTATTTCTTTGCGGTGGACTGCCTACCTGGTCTATATGTCTGCGGTGTACTGACAGAGCTACTGGTTCTCTGTTGCTTTACCTCTGTCGGGGTGTTCGAACTGTGTGGGCAGAACTTCTGACTCAGTGGATTGGGGCACCCCTGCGCTGATGGGCTACCAGTTCAAACCCAGCTCTACTTGTTCAGGGCCTGAGTTAGAGCCATCAGAGAGCTGATGAGTAGTTTCGGGGAACTGAGTTGTTGACATGTTGGGTTCATACCGGATAAGCATTTACAGGAATGATGAGCATTATCTTACCTGAGTGTTACTTGGCACGGGCTCCAAAGATTGATAGGGTATAACTATAGGTTTATGTTTATTGCGATTTGATATACCGCTCAGGCCAGAAGGCTTTAGAGCGGTTTACAATACTAAATCATTCAAGGAAAGTAGGAAAAGAACGCCATTTATATGATAGGACAGATTAAAGGACAGAGACAGTCATACAGGCAAGATAAAGAGATATACATTGAACATTTACCACAATAAGTAAGCATGGACAGTCCAACCAAAGCTATCGATGTAAATTGATTGCCCCCTCTCCACACCAGGGCATGCTGTTAGGCACATTTGATTGTGCAGTATGGCCAGGCCTACATGGCCACTGTCCATCCCCTGGCCTTCCGTGTTTACTAGGGCACATTAACATGCCCTCAATTCATTTTTGGCAGATACTTCTTTCCTAGTTTTGTCGACGGAGCAGCTTAAATTTTTCTATTGGCAGGCTCTCGTGTGGGTCTGTGTGCCTAAAGCCCAACTAGGTAATTTGTATAATTGCAAAAGTACTGGGACAGCTGTACCTACTGATCTCAGAAAATACCCGCCCTATACTTTGGAGCCTAGAATATATTTTTAGAATATTTCCTATTGTAATCTCTGTTGCAAATGTATTTTTAGTGTATGCCTTCCAGACCCACACAGTGAGTGGAACGTAACTATAAACTCTGAAGTAACACTGGTCTGTAAAATGTCTTTACATAACTGGGGGAGACTGTGGCAAGGTTGGCCCACGGAAAGCTTAACCGATAGTGAGTTGCAGGGGACCGACATGGCCACATGATACCTTATATAGAGGCTGTGGTTCAGTTCAAGGGCTCAGAACCCCCAGGAGCTCGCTGTAACCCGGGTGCTTGGGGTGCTTGTGATGGGGTGCGTAGGAGGGCAGGGCATCGGTTGGCTGGGGGGGGGGGTGGTGGAGCGTATCACCAGAGGGTTCTGTAGGAGTGGGGTTGAGGTGGTATATGGAGGGAGAGCACTTAGTACAATTGGGGGGAGGGGCTGAGGGGGGAGGGAGCTGGGGGGGAGGGTGGGGCGGGGCAGGGGATAGGTCGCACTCTAACTAGGCCTCATCGTTTGCTAAGTGGTGAGTTATGGGGGGAGGGGAGAGGGTTCCAGGCTGGGAGAGCCCCGTCCCTAAGAGTATGGGATACCGGGCACTTGGGTCTTGACACTGCCCCACCGCTTTGAAAGTTATTACGTGGAATGTGTGCGGTTTGGGAAACCCTATCAAGAGATATAAAGTTTTACAAGCCTTAGCTAGGCAAAAATGTGATATTGCACTCCTGCAGGAGACCCACCAGACGGCCGAGGAGCATAATAAGTTGCGTCGAGATTGGGTGGGGCAGGTATGGGGGGCTCCTGCCCTGGGGAAAAAAGGGGGGGTGGTCATACTGATCCATAAGCGGGTGCGCTGTCTAATCGAAGCTGAAGTTCGCTATGCGGCTGGGCGTTACTTGCTTTTGCAAGGTACCCTGGAGGGGAGGCCGGTAATTTTGGGGACGGTGTATGGACCGAATTCCCTCAACCCAAACTTCTATGCCAATTTGGCTTCCAAGGTGGAGCAGATGCCCGAGTTCCCTCTAGTTCTGGGAGGTGACTTTAACGGAGTCTTGGATATTGACCTGGATACTTCTCGGGGAGGGGAGGCGCGAGAACGTGGGCCAGTAATGCGGGTGTTACAGCGTTTTAAGACTCGGCTGGAGCTGGTTGACACGTGGAGGGTGTTACACCCCTTAGAGAAAGACTTCACTCATCAGTCTAGAGCTCATGGCTCTAGTTCCCGTATTGACTATTTACTGCTTTCCACTGGGGTATTTGCGAATGTGGGCGACGCGAGGATCGGGCCCTTGAAAATCTCAGACCATGCGCCGGTGTGGCTGGAACTCCGTTGGAGTGGGGGGAATGGATCGGTCGCGACTCTGGCGGTTCCCGCCGGAACTTTACAAGGATGCTCAGTTTCATAAGTTTCTGGAACGGCGCTGGAAGGAGTTTGAGGAGGATCACCGTTGCCATCAGGGGGATCCTGAATTGGTGTGGGAGACGGCTAAAGTTGTGTTAAGAGGTGACATTATTGGGTTTGCGGCGTGTAAACATCGGATGCTTGCGGAACAGATTCTTAGATTGGAGAAGCGAGTGTCTCAGTTGCGGAGGCGGCTAGCGCAGGCCCCGACTGAGGGTCTTAAGAAAGAGCTGTGGTAGGCCCGAGTGGATCTTAACGAGCTTTCGCATCAGCGGGCTAAGAAGTCTATCTTATATTATCGGTATCGGCTGCAGTGCTATGGGGATAAGCCCGGGCGGCTGTTGGCCAGATGTCTGAGAGGTCAGCGGGGCTCGCATACGGTGGCAGCCTTGAGGGATGATCAGGGGCTGCTACAGAGGGACAGCAGGGATATTGTCCGGGTGTTTCGGGGTTTCTTTCAAAAACTTTACGCGGCAGAGAGTGGTTCCCGTTCGGCAATACCGGAATTCCTCCAGAAGCTGAATTTGCCCATGCTTACGGAGGAGCAGAGCCTTCAATTGGGGCGGCCCATTACTCTGGAAGAAGTGAGGTCAGTTATTGATGCGGCTAGCTGCTACAAATCGCCGGGGCCGGACGGTTTGGGGGCTGAGTTTTATAAATTGCTTAATAGCTATATTAGTCCTGCCTTGGTAGAGGTGTTTGCACGGCAGGTCAACCAGGGCGGCTTCAGGTGGGGCAATAACCACGCGCATATTACCTTGCTTCCCAAGCCGGGCAAAGACCCGGAGCTGCCTACCTCCTACCGGCCTATTTCCTTACTGAATTTTGATAATAAGATATTTGCTAAGATTCTGGCGGATAGACTGGCGGGGCATCTTGGCCATTTGATTCATGATTCACAGGTTGGCTTTGTGAAAGGTCGGTACATTGTACGGAATATGCGTAAAATTTTAGCGTCTTTGGAATGGGTGCATGACCAACATCTGCCCTCCTTGCTTATTAGCTTCGATGCGGAAAAAGCTTTCGATCGGGTCGATTGGTGCTATCTCAAAACTCTGCTGCCTTGGTATGGTTTAGGTGCCCCATTTTTTGCCATGATAGACTGCTTATACGCTGATCCGACTGCGGGAATACTCTGTAACGGGGTACTATCGGAGGCCTTCTCGCTTGAGAGAGGCACACGGCAGGGTTGCCCCCTGTCTCCCCTGCTATTTGTTCTATCCCTGGATCCGTTGATCAGGGCGGTGGAGGCGTCGCCGGCGATTAAGGGGGTGCAGATTGGTTCTCAAACTTTTAAAGTGTCGGCCTTTGCTGATGACCTCTTGGTGCATCTTCTGTCTCCTGCAGACTCTTTGCCTCACCTACTACAGGAATTTAAGAACTTTGGCCTATTTGCTGGCCTGCGGATTAATGGGGATAAGTCGGAGGCTCTGGATGTCTCGGAGACATTACAGCGGGGTTGGACGGGTGGTTTTCCCCTTAAATGGGCAAACTCGCATTTCACATATCTGGGCATTCGGTTGACAAGTCAACCGCGTGAACTTTACCGGTGTAATTTGGATTGGATGTTGAACCGTGTGCAGTCCCAGTTACAAGCATGGGGGCCCCTACCGCTCTCTTTATCGGGGCGAATGGCGGTGGTGAAGATGGTGATACTACCGAGGCTGTTATACTGGCTGCAGACCCTGCCGGTGTGGCTGCTTCGGGGTGATCTGCGGCAGTTGAAAGCCGTACTCCGGACCTTTTTGTGGCGTGGGGTACGGGCCCGCATCCCCTTGATCCGGCTTGTGGGGAAGTGGCGGGAGGGGGGATGGGGTTTCCAGACTTGGGCGCTTATGCCTTGGCTTGTCAGGCCCGCCACCTCGGGGATTGGCTGGGTGGGACGGCGGTGTATACGCCCATGCCCTTGGAGGAGGAATTTGTAGCACCTCTCTCTCTGATGGGGGCCTTGCATACGGAATCTAGGGATCTCCCGGCCCGCCTTGTGCAGAGTGTCTTGTTCGGCTCGGCCCAGCGGACGTGGCGGTATTTAAACACCAGATGGAGGACGTCCTGGACGGTATCTAGCTGGCTGCCGTTGCAGGGCAATGTCCATTTTACTCCAGGTTCTGGCTCCCGTGGTTTTTGGGAATGGAGGCAGAGGGGAATTCGGAATATTGGGTACCTGGTTGATTCAACGGGGAGGTGTAAATCCTTTCAATTTCTCTGTCAGGAATACGATCTGACTTCACAGCATACCTTTGTGTTTTTGCAGGTTTCCCACTATATTTCCTCCTTGCCTAGGGAAGCACTGGCGCTTGAGCGCTCGGCGCAGCTGTTGGGTTTTTTTGCTTTAGGGGAGGAAGCGCCCCCGACTATCGCGGGTTTGAGAGCTTGCTTGGACAGTCTTCGCACCCTTGCTATCGGGGCGTGGAAGAAGCGTGGGGTGCGGAGCTGGGGAGGGAGGTCTTTCCCGATACTATTCGCACGGCTCTGCGCCGGATTGCTGACATTGTGGAGTGGGCGAGGTGGCGGGAGGTGCAATTCAAATGCCTTACTCGGGCCCATTTTTTGCCTAGACGAGCCCTGCGTAGCCATCTGACAGACGAAGGTCGGTGTCCGCGCTGCCAGGCACCCCTGGCAAACCTGTTGCATATGTGGTGGGCCTGTCCACATGTTCAACCATACTGGGCCAGAATTTGTACTTATGTCAGTGGTTTAGTGCAGCAGAGGTTGAGGTGGACTGGAGCTTTTGTGGTTTTGGACAGGATTGACCCCCCCTGCCCTCCCCGGCGAATGGACCGTTTGTTAATGTGTAAGGCCTGTCTGGTGGGTAAGGGTCCCATCTTGTGCCTGTGGTGTGAGCAGCGTTCTCCCACGTTTGGGGAATGGCGCAATTGCTTTCACCAATTAATGTTGATGGAACGGTGGCGAGCGCGAGGCAGTGTCAAGCGCTGGACATCCTTTCTTCTGGTGTGGAGCCCTTATATTGACACCCTGGGGGCTTGGTGTCGTAATGAGGTTTTGCATATTGGTAGCTAGGGTAGTGGAGGGGGGAAGCGGTGGAGGGGCAGTAGGTAGGAGGTATGGGGCGGTGAGGCTTGGATGGGTGGGGCGTGATTGAGAGGGGGTGCGACTGAGAGGGGGGGAAGGGTGGGGGCAGGGGGGGCTCAGGGGGGGGTGATGGGAGGAGTGGGGGGGGTTGGTTGGGGGGGGGGAAATGTTTTAAAATTGTATTCATCTCCTGTAAGTGCTCCCTCCGGGTGGGGATGAGAACCCACCCCTCCGGAGGTTGGTTGTGTTATGCTTGTTCTTGTTGGTGATGATTAAATAAAGTTTATAAAAAAAAAAAGTTTGGACAAGTTCCTGGAGGAAAGGTCCATAAGCCATTATTAAAAAGGGACCCAGGATATCAATGCTTGACCCAATACAAGCATTGTGGAACCTGTGTCTTTTGGGGAAAGTGCTAGGTACTGTCACCAAGCGTGGGACCCCACAGGTTAAGGCAGGGTACTACACTGAGGCCTTATCTTGAACTGGCCAGAAAAAGGATATAGAAAGCATTGCTATGCTCTCTGGGAGTTGTAGTTCTTATAGACCAGCCAAGAAATAAGTTGCAGACGCGTGGTAAGGCTCAAAGACAGGATTTATTCCCCTTCCAGGAGGATTCTTTTTGTAATGAAAAACAAGGCAGATAAACCAACTTCGGATACAAAAATAAAGAGACAAAATGTGAACAAAAACTGCTTCTTTTTTCAGCTTCTTTACACCAAATGAAAAGGTATTTTAAACAGTCCTTTTTCCAACAAACATAAACCCTTTCTCTGTTATTTCCACAGTTAGAAAGTTTCACAGCTCCTTTAACATAGAGAGGAGATCTCGTCTGCAATTGTGAGCGTACAATCCATGTATTCAACAGTGGGTTGGTCCCCCTGCACTTCACACTGCATGTCCTCACTCTCTGTTGCAAACAGTCTCTCTTTCAAATAGCTAGACGTGTTATTTAGCAGTCTCTCCCTATCACAAAGAGACTTCTTTTCTTCCTCTGTTAACGTCTGTGAAAAACAATTACCGTATTCACTAGAGTTCCTTTCTTGAGAGCCCTTCAAATGCTGCCAATCATATGGGAAGTTCCTGCATTCAATTCTCTTTCTATTAGAGGAAATAAGCTTACCTTCTGGCTCTCTCAGCTTAGAGTTCCTCGGCACAGCTGAAGCTACCGGAGTGGAACAGGACGGCAATTCCTTACAGGTTTTCCCTTTTGGCTTTTCCCCAGGTACAAAACTGTCTTCAGGACAGAAGACTTTATCCTTTCTGTCCCTGTAGCCTGGGTAATTGGCTTTTCCAGCCTGTCTCAGCCTGGCTTTAAAACTGCTTTCTCTGTTACCTTTTGTATAAGCGTTACTGTGTTCAAAGGTGTCTGTGCACTGCCTTCTATGGCAGACTCCTGGGTTTTCTCTCTCAGCCTTGGAGCTAAACCTTTCGGTTCTCCCAGCCCTCTCAGTGGCTCCGCTCCAACCCAGACTTCCAGCAGAATGTCCTGGGCTCCTGGGGTTCTCTGCCCTTTCAGCGTTCCTTGACTTCTCAGGAGTTTCTGCAGTTGCTGCTCTCTCTGCCTCTTTGCTAATTCCTGTAACTCCTGGGACTTCTCTGGCTTCCAGGATTTCTGTTGCTTCTGCTCTCTCAGCTTCGTCTAACCCGAACCTGAACTTGCACTCGCCCTTCCCTCTAACTCCAGGTGAGTGAGGTTTATCCACGTGTGTCTCAACCCCGCCTCCTTTCAGTTGCTCCTCATTCCCTAATGATTCCTGAGCCTTCCTGCAGCTTGGGCGTGTTCTCAGAGCTCGAGACCTGGTTTGTTTATGTTGCCTATAGCAACTCCCTGTCATGTGCTTGTCTGAAGTGTCAGTGTCAGAACTACTATCTGTATTTCTACTTATTTCCATGGGCTCTGCTAGATCCACTTCGTGAGAGTACGTATGACCTAGATTGGCCTCTGTTGGAAACAGGATACTGGGCTTGATTGACCTTGGTCTGACCCAGTATGGCATATCTTATACCAAAATTTGCAATAGAGTAGACACCCAGGAAGATGTAGATAACATGAGGAGGGATCTTGCTAAGCTTGAAGAATGGTCTAGAATTTGGCAGCTGAGATTTAATGTTAAAAAGTGCAAGGTCATGCATTTGGGCTGCAGCAATCCAAGGGAGCACCACCTTTTCCTCCAGCACTTCTCTCACAATGGGGACACACCACAGCCAGCCATACTCAACCACCAAGACAGCCGACCCAACACACCCGCAATACACAGACCCAGCCTGGCACATTAGCACTACCGGACACCCTGGTATGCCCTTGTATATAGTTTCCTAACTTTGTAAATAAGTTGCCAAGCAGCCCTTGTTGCCACTACACACCTGTGACCCGACTGCCCGGCCTGTATTTAGTTATTTAAAGATGACCTGGTCAACACATTGTCTCACGGCATGCAGCATAATCTGTTCGTTGTAAGTACAGTACGGGCCCTGCCTACACTGTACAAATTTGTTGTTAAATGTAAACCAAGCTGATTTTAAAGAGCACGGTATGGATAAGACTTAAAATAAATAAATTAATAAATAATAGTATAAGGGGTGAAGTACTTCTGTCCACAAAAGAAGAGTGGGACCTAAGCGTGATTGTGTCTGATGATCTTAAAGTAGCTAAACAGGTAGAAAAGGCAACAGCGAAAGCTAGAAGGATACTTGGGTGCATAGGGAGAGGAATGGCCTGCAGAAGAAAGGAGGTGATAGTGCCTCTGTATAATTTTTTGGTGCAACCTCATTTGGCGTATTGTGTGCAATTCTGGAGACCGCACCTTCAAAAAGATATAAACAGGTTGGAATCGGTATAGAGGATGGCTACTAAAATGGCTAGTGGTCTTCATTATACAGCATATGAGTACAGACTTAAGGATCTTAATATGTATACTTAGAGGAAAGGCGGGATAGAGGTAAAATGATTGAGATGTTTAAATATCTCGGTGGTGTAAATGCACAGGAGGAGAGCCTCTTTTGATTAAAAGCAAACTCTGCTACGAGGGGACATAGGATGAAAGTGAAAGTTGATAGACTCAGTAGTAATATGTGGAAATATTTTTTTACGGAAAGAGTAGTAGATGTGTGGAATAGTGTCCCAGTGGAGGTGGTAGAGATGAGGGCAGTGTCTGAATTCAAAAAGACAAGGGACAAACACAGGATCTGTAAAGGGAAAAAGGGGACTGTTGTAGTGATTGATATGGAAGGGCAGACTAGATAAGTCATGTGGTCTTTTTCTGCCATCATGTTTCTATGTAGCTACAGAAATAAGAGAAAGAAAGAAGGGGATATAGGTTTAGGGGGAAAGATAAAGAGCCATGTTCAATTTCAGACGGCAGTGGGACATACAGGCAGCTATGTCAGTATGGCAATTTTGGCAGTAGCTATAAAATGTTAGCACACTGTATTAAAAGATTCCTCTATATTTTTTGATTGTTTGCTTGGTTGAATGAATTGATTACAGCATTGCTGGTAGTGGTGTTATGCTTTGAATGGCTGCCACGAGTCTCATCCTGAGCCATCTTTTCTGACTTTGCTCCTGCTGACCTCCAGAGTGGATATCATGAAATATAAATCTCTGCAAAGGCTGAAAACATGATAGAAAAAGCTAAAACAAACAGAATGTGCTGACTTTATGCTTATGTGTAACACATTAAGTAGCATAGTACATGGATCTTATTCTGGACCTTTACAACTCAGCTTTGCATTTATGGTCATGTCATAATATAGGTTATTGTTGCCTTTTTTAGTCACAAGTTTCAAGTGTTTTCCTCCCTTGTCACCAGTAATCTAATTTTAAAGAAAATTTGGAGTTCCAAAAATTCTGTGTTTCCAAAGTTCCAACTCTGTCAAAAACGGATTATCTGTGGAAGCATTATTTCCACACACTTTTAACACAATTTTTGAAGTAAAATGTATCCAAAATGAAATTTACAGAGAACCTGTTTTTCACCAGTGCTTTGAAATGCAAATGAGAGAATACACACAGGCCCTTGCTTTCTCATTTGCTGTTGTCGCTTTTTGGCAGAGCATTTCACTTCTTGGTCATGCTTTCATGTTTTTAGGATTTAGGAATACATAATTCATATAGTCAATGACTATCATACCCTCTTGACAATAGAGAGCAAACAAGCCATCCATATTAGATGCCTCACGTCAAAAGTGGTTTCTCATGGATCTAGCTAAAGAATTTCCCATTGCCTTGTACTTACCATTAGTTGTAATTTATTAAGGATACACTTTAGGGAAAGAGTAGTTACTCACCTGTAACAGGTGTTCTCCAGGAGCAGCAGGAATCAGTCCTCACATATGGGTGTCATCGACGCTGATGAAGCCCCCAGCGGAGCATTTCCCCAGCTTTCCATGAAAGCCTTTGGGAATGCAGGTACGCATGCGCAGTTCCCTTCCCGCCTAAAGGTGCCATCTTACCTCAGTCAAATGACATAGCTAAGAACAGCACACAAAAAATGAAAAAATAAACTATGTACAACTGCAACTCCCAGGGGAGGAGGGAGGGTTGTGAGGACTGATTCCTGCTGCTCCTGGAGAACACCTGTTACAGGTGAGTAACTACTCTTTCTCCAGGACCAAGCAGGAAGTCAGTCCTCACATATGGGTGACTCCCTAGCTCTGGGCTACCAAGAACCCAGGCTGAAAAAGAGAACTCCCTATAGTCCCAGCATCAAAGAAAGGCTTTTCACTGACACAACCTACACCGGTAGCCCAACAGAGGGCAGGAGTTGCCTAAACCTCAAAGAGATTCCGGAGTACTGCCTGGCCAAAAGCACTGTCCCTACGGCACTCCCTCTCCAGACAGTAATGGGCCGCAAATGTTTGGTTTGAAGACCAAGTTGCAGCCCTGCAGATGTCTACCAACGGTACAGAGCGGAGATGAGCCACTGAGGCAGCCATTGCCCTGACACGGTGGGTCGTGACCCGACCCTGCAAAGGAAGGTCAGCCGCCTTGTAAGCCCAGGTGATACAGTCAGCCACCCAGATGGACAAGGTACGCTTGGACACAGCTAACCCTAAATTATTAGGGTTAAAAGATATGAAGAGCTGAGTAGCCCTTCTGTGCCCTTGCGTATGTCAAGGTAGAAGGATAAGGCCCTCCTACAGTCCAGGGTATGCAGGACTGCTTCAGCCTGGCTTGCATGAGGCCTAGGGAAGAATGTTGGAAGAACCACCTCCTGGTTGAGGTGGAAAGAGGAGACAATCCTTGGGAGGAACTTTGGATGAGTCTTGAGGACTATCCTGTTCCTATAAATTCTGGTGTAAGGCCTATCACAGACCAGGGCCTGAAGCTCCCTCACTCGCCTAGCCGAGGTAAGGGCTATCAGGAAGAGTGTCTTCCAGGACAGGAAGCTTAGTGGACAAGTAGCCATCGGCTCAAAAGGTGGGCGAGTCAGTTGTTGCAAGACCACATTCAGCTCCCACTCATGGGGCAGGAGGACGGATTTGAGGCTTGAGCAAGAGCAAGCCCCTGAGAAACCGGGACACCAAAGGGTGAACTGATAGAGAGTGTCCTTCCACCAGAGAGCTGTGAGCTGCTAAAGCTGAGAGGTGGACCCGAACAGAATTGGACTTAAGACCTTGATTGGATAAGTGCAGCAAGTATTGAAGCACTACTGGTACTGTACAGGAGAAAGGATCCTCTGTAGGTAACTGACACCACACCGAAAACCTTTTCCATTTAAGAGCATAGATTTTCCTAGCGGACTGTTTCCTTGAGGCTAGGAGAACCCCTTCAACCTCCTGAGGTAGGCCCCAGGGAGCCAAAACTACCCTTGCAACCTCCAGGCCATCAAATTTAGAGCCTTGAGGTTGGGGTGCAGAAGGGTACCCTGATCCTGAGAGAGAAGGTCGGGTTGAAAACCCAGGGGCAGAGGGGGATCCACTGCCAATTGAAGCAGAAGTGGAAACCAGGGATGTCTGGGCCACCTGGGAGCCACCAGCAGGACTGAGGCCTTGTCCTGAACAATCTTGAACAGAGTTCGGGCCACCAAGGGCGTGGGAGGAAACGCTTACAGGAGGCCCTGAGACCAGGGAATCAGAAAAGCATCTGCTGCTACCCACAGAGGATGTGGTTGCCTGGAGCAGAGGTTTGGCAGTTGTTTGTTCAGAGGACTGGTAAAGAGGTCTATGGAAGGAAGTCCCCATTTCAGGAAAATACTTTGAACTACCAAGGGATGGAAATTTTGAATTTATTAAACAAGCAACAAAAGACATACCAAAAAGCAAAAACAAAAACAATAACAAGCACCCCAACCAAATCCCACACCCCCCCAACACCCCCACCCCCCGACATAGCACAAAACAAGTATCTCCACCCCCCCGTGACCCACCTCCCCACCACCAAACCCAACAACCAGCACACGTGCCCCTTCCCCCCGACATCATCAACCCGCAATAGTTCAGCATGTCCAATGTCTGTCCCAACCCCCCAACAGCAACCCGCAGCAGTCCAACAGAAATGCAATGTCCATCCCAACCCCCCCCCCCCAACCACCCACAACAATCCCAGCACAGTCCAATGTCCCAAATGTCCATCAGGGCTGCCAAGCCCTCACTCACACCCACAAAAACAAAACGCATTCCCCCTTTCCCACCCCGGGCCCCACCAAGGAGCACCATCTCCTCCGCCCCCACCCCAATCCCTACCCCACCCCCACCCTCCCCATAAATAAAGAAAACCCCCACCCCCCTAAACAGAAACATACAGGCATGTGCCGTCCCCAACGAAAACCCACCAGAAACAAAACCATAATACAAATCAATAAATGAACACAAAAACCCAACCCTATCGGCCGAAACAGCGGAGCGGGATGCGCAGAAACACAAAAACAAAAACAAAAACAAAAACAAAACAAACACACACCTGCTCCAGGGAGAAAACGAAAACAAACATCCCCCATGGAGAGAGAGGGAGAGCGGACAAGTGGCCAACAACCCCCCCAGCCCTAGTGCAAACCCCCCTCCCCCCCACCGGAAGGAAAGCAACCCCAGATCCCTAAACCTAGGAAGAAACCCCAGGGACTAAACCCCCCCCCCCCCTCCTGTCTCACCTCCCTCCTCCACCCGGGAGACAAAAACAAAACCCCTAACCTCTAACAGGGAGAAAAAAAAAAAAACAAACCCAGGGAACCCCTCCCCTTCATGGGGGGCGGAGGGTGAGGTGACGCCACAGACGCTCCCAATGATGGACCTCCACCACCCGCCTTTCGCGTTGCGCCATGCTGGACACTTCCTCCAGAATGTCCCGCACCACCTCGTCGAGGGGCAGGACCAACCCCCGGGTCGAGACATGACAGCGCGCTTGCCACAGGTGGTAGCGCACTACAGCCGTGACTAGGTAGAGGGTCCCGGAGTCCTGCCTTAGAGGAAAGGACCAGGCCCCGTACACCCACTCCGCATACGTGAGGAGGGAAAGGTCGCGCAGGTGAAGAGCAGCGGACACCAACTGGCAGGCCTCCACGTTGAAGGGGCACTGCCGGAGGAAATGGTCCATGGTCTCCGCCTGCCCCTCACACCCGGCCCTCGGACAGACCCGCTCGGCCTGTGACCTGTACTTGAGGTTGTCCCTCACGTACAAACGCCCGTGGAAAGACAACCAGGCTACATCCCGAACCTTCTTCGGTAGCCGAGGGGAGTTCAACAGCCGAAGGCCCCGCTGCATCACATCCGCCGGACAGTCCCGCAGGGCCCACCGTGGTTGATAGTGAGAGGTGAGTACCATCCGGTATAATCCTTTCCGCCCCAAGGACTGGGCGAGCGGGTCGGTCACCCCCCACCGCCGAATGAGCCCCACCATCACAAATACGTACGATGGGGCCTGTTCCCTTCTCCGGCGCACACGTGGGACCGAGGACGCCCCCTCCCACTGCTCCCAGAAGCGGGAGAACCATTCCCGATAGGAGGCCACCCACCAAACCCCACCCCCTTCCCTCATCCTACCTAAGTGAAACGCCATAGACAAGACTGACAGGAAGACAAGGGGGTGCAACATACCCAAACCACCCTCTGCCCGATCCAGGCAGACGATGTTGCGCTGGACAGGGTTCAAGCGGTTACCCCACAGAAAACAGAAAAAGACGGCACAAACAGACGCCTGATGGGACAACGGAAGAACGAAGACCGTGGCCACGTGCAGAAAGAGAGGAAGCAGAAACGTCCCGAGGAGTTTGATCTTCTCCTCGTACGTACACCTCCACCCCCTCCACCGCAGCACCCGATACCGTGCAGTCTCGAGACAACGGTCCCAATTGGACTCCGCACAGTCCTCCGACCCGAAGACGAGGCCCAAAACGCGGACCTCCCCCACGGGAGGAGAAAAGGGGGCGCAGGAAGGCGGGGAGGCCTCCGAGGAGCCCAACCACAGCGTCTGGCACTTGCTGTGGTTTACAACAGAATGGGCTACCTCCGAGTACTCCTCCACGGCCTCTCGCAGGGCCTCTACCCCATCAGTGCCGTCCACGTAAACTGAGATGTCGTCAGCGTAAGCAACGACGGACACCGGGGGCGCACCGGGCGCCTCCAGGCCCCGCAACCCACCTGAGGACAATTTCCGGAGGAAGGGGTCGAGGGAGAAAACATACAGCAGGGGGCTCAAAGGGCACCCCTGCCGCACCCCCGAGGCGACACCAAATGGCCGTCCGAGCCACCCGTTAATAAACGGGAAGCTCACCCCCCCTCGGTACAGCGCCTGCACGACGAAGAGGAAACCTGCGGGGAGGCCGAAGTGCTGGAGCACCACCCACAGGTACCGGTGACTGACTCGATCAAAGGCTTTGGACTGATCCAAGGAGACCAACCAGTGGTCCCGTTGGAGCGACCGGCCTCTTTCCACCATCTCCCGGACTGTGGCGACAGCGTCCAGAACCCCTCTCCCCCGAACGGAACAATACTGGGAAGGGGACAGCAAATCGCCCGACACCTCCACCAGTCGGTTGGCCAAACACTTGGCCAGGATCTTCCGGTCCGCGTTCAGAAGAGAGAGCGGCCGCCAGAAGTCCAAGGAGCTATCGTCCTTCCCCTTGGAGAGCAGCAGCAGGACAGACTCGCGAAATGACCGCGGGAGATACCCCGTGTCCATGATCTCCTGAAACAGGGAGGTCAGGAAGGGGGCCAGCTGGGCAATGAAAGTGCGATAGAACTCCACAGGGAGCCCATCGCGCCCAGGCACCTTCCCCAACGGCATGGCACGAATCGCCCTCTCCACCTCCACCTGCTGAATCGGAGCAGCGAGTGCATCAACCTGTGCCTGGACCACAGCCGAATACACCGGGGGAAGGCCCAGGTACGTTCGGATATGGGTGAGGTCCACGGGGCGATCCCCAAACAGGTCCGAGAAGTATTCCCCCACTATCCGCAAAAGGTCCTCCTGGGAGGTATGAATGGTACCGTCCTCGCCCCGCAGGGCCATGACCTCCCGACGCTGAACCCTCTCCCTGCAAGTCCGGAAAGGGTCTGGAGTGGCGCCCCCACCGGCCGCCCCCTCGAAGCATAGGGAGGCATGGCGATCGTAAAGCAGGCCACGGAGCTGGACACGCACCTCTTCAACCTCCTCCCGCACTGCCCCTCGGGATACCAAACGATCCAGCGACCTCCGGAGGACAGTGTAGGTGAGGTAGCGGGATCGAGCCATGGAGGTACCCCGGGAACGGAAGAGTTGTCGGGCACGCGTCTTCACCTCATCCCACCAGGCGCCACGGGAAGGAAAAACACTCAGCAGGGTCTCCTGGTCTGCGAGAAAGGCCAAGAACTCCTGGACCACCTCTGATGTTGCCAACAACTGCACATTCAGTCGCCACAGGCCAGGACCCCTGCTAAGCTCCTCGTGGTTGGCCAGGAAGGACACAGAGAGGACGCGGTGGTCCGAAAAGTCAACCGCCTGCAACTGCGGAGGGGAACACTCCACCCGGGCACTCACATATATCCGATCGATACGACTCCTGCAGGTCCCATGGTAGTAGGTGAACCCCGGCGACCTAGGAAAGGCCCGGTGGAAAACATCCACGAGGTCAGCCGTCCGGGTCATCTCGGCCAAAAAGAGGCCCTCGTAACTGGGTGGGCAACGCTCCCCCCCTCGGTCCTGCAAAAAGGTGGTGGTGTTAAAATCCCCGGCAAGGACCACCAAACGGGAGGTGTGTAAGTAGGGGCGGATAACCCCGAACAGGGTCTTCCGCGCCAACTTAGACTGGGGGCCGTAGACCACCATGAAACGAAACCGATGGGGCCCGCAGTAGCCATCTAAAAGCAGACACCGGCCCTGCTCCAGTTCCCACACGTACTGCACCTGAAATCGGTTAGACGTGAACAAAACCGCCACTGCTGCGTAGGGCTGTGCCGCAAGGGACCAGTACGAAGGGCCCCACCTCCACTCCCGCTTCGCCCGATGAAGGCTAGCGAGCGAGGTGAGCCTGGTCTCCTGCAAGAAGATGACATCCAGCCCACTCGTAGAAAGAAAATCATAGGCCGTAGCCCGCGCCTGGTCTGAGAAATTGCTGGCCACGTTGATGGTGGCGCACGAGAACGCAGGAGTGCACGCCATGCCTATTTCGAGTGCAGTGACCCTTTCCTCCTCTTCTCACCAACCCCGGGATCCCCAGAATCCCGCTTGCAGGACAAGCCCGCGAGCTGGAGCGACTCCTCCTGGTCCACGTCGACCACCTCGAGGATCTCCTCCTCCTCCTCCTCCTCCCGCTCAACCCTATCACCCCAGGAGGTGCTGGCGCCCCCGGGACCACCAGGCAAAGCTGTCGCGAGGGCAGACCCAGCCCCCACGGGATGAGGAGGCACAAACGGGTCAGGGGTCGGAGGAATGACCTCCTCCGTGGGGTCCACCACCTGTGCAGCCCCCCCTCCCCGGACAAAGACTGAGACAATACGACAGTGCCCACCCCCGCGGGGGAGGCCAGGGCGGCCGGGTCAGCAGGGGGCTCCTGCGAAGGCCCCGAACCCAACTGCGGGGGTACAAGGCCATCCTCCCTCACCCGTCGGGCGCCAGTATCCCCCTTGATTGGAGGACCCTGACTGCGGCGCGCCTTCTGCACCTTTGAAGGTCGCCGCTGAGGAAGAGGGGCCGCCCCCGCCGCTAACCGCTCCGAGCGCCGCACAGGAAGCCCTGCTTCCACAGGCAAGCCCTCATCCGCCTCAGCCGCATCAGCGGCCAAAAAGACGAAACGGTTGATGTCCAACACGGGCTCTGCATCCAGCAACGGGGATGTCTCCCGTTTCTTCCTTTTGGACTTGCCACCCTTGGAAGGGACCGTAGTCCATTCCTCAGGTGGCACCACCCTCAACCCACTATCCTGTCGTGCTACATTAACCTCCACCACATCAACCCTCTCCTCCTTCCTACCCGAATCCCCTCCCCCTGGTGGCTCCCTCGGCTCGATGGACTCCTCTGCACTAGGGCCCCCGGTCTCCTCCTGAGGGAGAGGGGCCTCCATAGCCTCCCGCACAGGAGCCCGAGGTGGAGTGACGGCAACCCCCCCCCGGTCCATTGTGTGACGCGGAGGGGCAGCGGGCAAAGGGGTGGCCCAACTCCCCGCAAAGGTTACACCGAATTAACAGACACCCGGCCGAAGCGTGACCCCGTCCACCACAACGGGTGCAGACCTGCTCGGGACAGTTCATGCTCAAATGGCGGAATGAGCCACAGCGGTGACACTCGCGGGGTTGCCCAGGGTAATAGCACAAGATGCGATCCCGACCGAGGAAACCGGCCGAGGGCACGTGCTGCACCACGTTTCCCACCTCACGCAAACGGATCCTGCCCTTCCACGACCCGTCCCACACCCCTAGGGGCCCAGCGCCCTTAACCAGGGGTGCGAGAAGCACCGCATGGCGCGACAACCAAAACTGGATGTCCTGCCCTGGGAGCGACTCATTCCTGGATAGGATGGTCACAGGTACCGTCCCCTGGCGAGAGATAGGCACAACACGAAAGTCAGCCCACCCTCCCTGCCCCCTCTGCTGCTGGTATCGGTCCCAGAAAATCTCCAGCCCCCGTCTCAGCATGAAACTAACATCATATTCAATGGTGTTGTTCATGTGGATAAAGGCGTAGAGATCTCCTGGGAGAAACCCCAGCCCAAGGACCATCCTCAAGACCTGTTCCCTGGCTGGAGGGGACCCCTCCCCAGCCCATCGGATCTGCGCCACGTTGCGCCGTCGGACCTCACCCCCTACTCCTCTTTGAAACCCTCCCCCTCCTCCTCCTCCTTCCCCTCCTGCGGGACCATTCCCCTGAAAACCTCCCCTCCCCCTACCCTCACCCGACGGCCCTGGAGTGGTGCCCGACCCCTTCAGAGCCTCCGCAAAGGTACGGAGGGGGGGAGCCGGCCCCCCAGCCCCCATCTCCTGCCCTCCTTGATCTGTTCCTGCATCCATCTGCGGGGATCCTGCTGCTGGACCGCAGGATCCGTAACCTCCTCACTTAGATCAACCGGAGGACTGGGGAAGGTCAACTCCGCAAAGACAGAGTCCGGGATGCTACCTCCTCCGGATCCCTGAGTGCCACCGAGAAACCCCTGGACCACCACTTATCTCTACCTCCGGCTGCCGAAAGGCAGTAAAAGCCCCGGGAGGGCCCAACGGGGCCTCCAAAGCCAATCGTAGGGCATCACAGACCTGGTTCTCGGTAACACCCAGGGAACCGGAAGGCTCCCCAAACCTCCTTCCCGCATTCCCGACCCAGCGCAAGGCTCCTGGGTTTCCGCCACCACTACCGGGGACGGACCCCGCTCCCCTTCATTCCCGGGTTCCAAGGGGACCACCGCCCCCCCTGACCCTACAGAGAACAAGTCCTTCCCTCGTCCTGAAGCAGCCACTACCTCCTTCCCCACTATATAACCAGTCGTCCGCTCCCCCCCTTCCTCCATCAGCCCGTCCTGTAGCCCATCATCCGCCACCCCCTGTATGGCTATCGACAACAAGGCAGGACCCGCCCGAGACAACAGGGCAGATCCCCCACCCAGCACCTCCCCCACACCCCCACCCCCCTGCCCCTTGTCCCTCCCAGGTCCTACCTGGTTGTCGGTGCCAGACGTGGCACAAGGATCCAGAAAAGTTTGGCCGGTAGTCAGGGCTCCAACAGAAAGGGCGGACACCCCCCTGCGAGCCAGGTCTCCGTCGGCCGCAATAACAGACAACAAAGGCAGCTGCGCATCCCGCTCCTCTACCCCCGGCCGCAGTGACAGCTGACTAGCACTTTTCTTCCCCCTCTCCCCCCCGGGGACTGCAGAAAAGAAAGAGCAGCCCCCATCCTGCCCCTTTCTCCTCCTTCCAGCACCCCTCCGGCCCCAGTCAGCCACCTCAGAACATACTGGGCGAGTGCCCTGTAGCTTTCTAGGGGCCGGGAGGGCAGCCACAATAGGGGAGTCCTGCCCACCAGCCATCCCCCTACCAAACCCCTTCCCAGTAACCTGGACAGGCATCGTAGCTGAAGGAGCAGGATTCCTATTACAGGTGGAGAAATCCGCCACCCGTGGATCCTCAAGTGGCACAGCAGAATCAAACGGCTGAGGCCAACCAGTCTTCCGCCGCCGGGGATCCCGTGCAGAAAACCCCTCAGAGCCGGAAACATCCAAAGACAGTGGATCAGCAGTATGCTGAAAAGGAACCGCCGAATACTGCTGCCTCTCTACAACACCCCCTCCAATCGAGGGGCATGAAAAAGAAGCTCCCTCTGTGCTTAAAGAGTGCCGTCGAAAATCCCGCAGCAAATCAGAAGATGGGGAAGGTCGTTCTGCAGACTTCCTGGGTTTCCCGGAAGCGTCAGTACCCATTACTCGGCGGCCATCTTGTGATTGTAATCTGGCTGGGGGAAGTCCTACAGGCAGCTCCTGCAACGACCTCACTTCCGTAATGACGTCATCAGAAAGACCCCGGCGGCCATCTTGCGATTGTAAGCTGGCTGGGGGAAGTCCTCCAGGCAGCTCCTGCAACGACCTCACTTCCTTAGTGACGTCATCAGAAAGACCCCGGCGGCCATCTTGGATGGTCCCTTCAGTGTTACACGACTGTTGGTGAGCCACCAGGATCAACGGAGCACCCTGGGGACGTGCAGGAACAATCTGGGCAGACAGCATTTCGGAGGGAGGAACCAGCGCATTCACAACATCACAACCATCACCCTGCTGCAGGTAAGACACAGGACATCCAGGAAATGCTTTAGAAGAGGAAGGCAGGGAACGGGTGGTAGACTTCCCAGGAACTAGAATGGGAGAGGGCATACTTCTAGAGGAGGATGGACCCCCCTGCTGACCCACCCCCGGGGGCCTCCCCTGGACTGCAGGTATCTTCCAACGATTATAATTCTGGTAAACTTCGGCAAGGGAACCACAACCCTGGTTCTGATAGTACGCAATCTCCAAGTACTTGGCCTTCAGGGCCCGCTTTACCCCCTTCCGATAGGTAGCATAGGCCACCCATTCCTCCCCGGGAATGGTGGCCTGCAGGCTCTCCAGGTGGGAGAGCTGGGCTTGCAGCTGGGCCGCCTCCTCCTGGAGACCCCGAAGCCGTCGCACTGCCGCCACGATGTCATCTGGGGCCCTAGCTGACTGCTGGTAGGACGGCAGGCCCGACCCCCCGTCCTCATCCTCACTGGAGGAGGTAGAGGCCTCCTCCAGGACCCAAAGTGGAGGGGGGAACCTGCCTCCTCCAGTTCTATACTCCACGGTCCTCCAGGGTCTCCCCAGGGCCTCTCCCTGCTGCCACCCAGCCTCCACACCCTGCCTGGGGAGGAGACAGGAGCCTCCTCCCTGGGGTAGCGGGCCCAAACCTCCATACCTGTGGGTCCCTCCTTCCTGACCAGGTGCAGTCCTACCTGGGGAGTCCCCCTCCTGGGGCTCCAGCTGTTCCAGGTTGCCAGTTTCTCCATCCACTGTCCGAGTAGGAGGCCCACCAGGCTTGGCAGGCCTCTGGGCCTGGGCCTCCCTTGCTGGAGGTGGCCCAGGGCCCGACATCCAGGCACAGGCAGAAAAAGGAACTGCTCCCTAGCAGGAGCTCTGCACAACTGATCCTCTCAGTACGACAGCCAAACAGGAAGTGGGTGGAGCTGCCACTCGTGGGGCTGCAGAATCCTGCTCAAACTGTCCGCCAGGTAGTTCTCCTGGCCGGGCAGATATACTGCTTTGAGGAGCATGTTGTGTCTGAGAGCAAACAAGCAAAGGTCCTGTGCTTCCTGACAGAGGAGCCAGGACCCAGTTCCACCCTGCTTGTTCACATAGAACATGGCTACCTGGTTGTCTGTTTGAACTAGGTCAGACTGATGAGCCAGGGTTTGAGAAAAAGCCTTGAGGGCTAAGCGAATAGCTCTGAGTTCCAGGAGATTGATTTGCTGAGCAGATTCCCATGGGGACCACAGGCCCTGGGTGCACTTGTCTAGACAATGAGCTCCCCAGCCTTGGAGGGAGGCATCCGTGGTCAAGACCACTGTGAATGCAGGACTCTGAAAAGGTACTCCTTTCAACAGATTGGGTGGGTGTAGCCACCATCTGAGAGATTGCAGCAAGTGTCTGGATACCCTTATCCTGTCTGTGAGGTGGCCTGAGGCCTGTGACCACTGAGTCTGCAGGCACCACTGTGCAGGCCTCCTATGGAGTCTGGCATTGGGGGTCACATGTACTGTCGAAGCCATGTGGCCAAGAAGCCTCAGGCAGAGTCTGGCAGAGACCAGCGACCTGATGAGAAACTGGTTTGCTAAGTCTATCAGTCTCTGGGCTCGGTCTTTTGGCAAGAAGGCCTTTGCCAGCAGCGAGTCCAACCTTGCTCCTATGAACTCCAAGTTCTGGGAGGGGAGCAAAGTGGACTTTGCGAAGTTTATTACAAACCCCAGACTTTGAAGTAGAGCAATAGTTCTGAGGGTGGCTTGTCTGGCCTCTTGACATGTCTGACCCCTGATGAGCCAGTCGTCCAGATAGGGGAAGACAAAGATCCCCTGATTCCTCAGGTAGGCCACCACCACTGCCAGGCATTTGGTAAAGACTCTTGGGGCGGAGGTGAGGCCAAAAGGTAGTACTCGGTACCGATAATGGATTCCTCCCACAATGAACCTGAGGTACTTTCTGTGGTCTGGATGAATGAGGATGTGAGTATACGCATCCTTTAGATCTAAGGAGCATAGCCAACCTCCCTGCTGGAGGTAGGGCAGAAGTGTTCCAAGAGTAAGCATCTTGAACTTTTCCTTCTCCAGGAACTTGTTGAGGTTTCTGAGATCCAGAATAGGTCGAAGACCACCGGTTCTTTTGGGTACCAGGAAATACCTGGAGTAGAACCCTTGACCCTGCAAGTGGGGAGGCACAGGCTCTACCGCTCTGTCTTGTAACAGACCCTGTAGCTCCTGAAGGAGAAGGTCTGTGTGCAGGGGAGGCCTTGGAGGCTCCCCTGGAAAATATGGAGGAGGTAGTTGTTGGAAGTGTAGTGCATAACCCTTCTGGACTATGCTTAATACCCAACTGTCCCCAGTAATGAGTGGCCACTGGTGGGCAAACAGAGCGAGGCGACCTCCTGTGCAGGGTTGGGAGAGCAGGGATGGAGAGGCTATGCTGAAGGAGTCAAAAAACCCCACCCTGCTGAGTGGGAGCAGGGGCCGGAGGCTTGGGGATCCTCTGCCTATGGGGCCCATTACCCTGCCCCTTGGCTTGCTGACCCTGAGGGGTAGCTTGGGCAGCCTGATATTGCAGGTACTGTTTGTAGGCAGTGCCCTTCCTCGGGTAAAAGGGCTTTTTACCCGAGCCCTTCTTTTTGTGAGAAGGGGCAGAGGTCTTTCTGGACAGCCTTGTCCTTGTAAGGTGTTCGGTCTCGAGCTATGCGGCCTTCTCAGCCATGGGTTTGCCAAAAAGGTTCTCACCTCGGCAAGGAACATCGACCAACTTGTCCTGAACCCATGGCTCGAGGTCCGATGACTGCAGCCATGCCTGGCGTCGAGCCGCGATGCCGGCTGCTGCAACTCGGGCCGAAGCCTCGAAGCTATCGTAGGCGGCACGGGACATAAACTTGGAGCAGTCCCGAATCCCCGAGGACAAGGACTTGAATCTCTGCAAGGATTCCCCGGAGAGACCAGCAGAGAACCCGGCCAACTCCTTGGCCAGGTCTCGCAAGTACATGCCCATGTACAGCTGGTAAGACTGGACACGGCAAGCAAGCATCGAGCCCTGGAAGCACTTCTTACCAAAACCATCGAGGTTAAGGGCCTCCCTACCGGGGGGCACCGCAGAGTCCATCTTCTGACTCTTCAGGCGATGCATGGTCGATTCCACAACCATGGAATGGTGTGGCAGCTGTGCCTTCTGAAAGCCAGGGCTCTTCCGGAGTCGATAGATCGAATCGACCTGCTTGCTTAAAACCGGCGCCGAGGCCGGTGCCTCCCACATCCGGAAGAACCAGCATCGGAGGAACTGGGACAGTAAAGGCTTCCTTCGGAGGAGAGTCGTACTGCAGAGCCTCGGGCTCCTCGGTGCGGTGGCCATATCCGGGACAAACTCCGAGAACCGGGATCCTCCGGAGGGGATCTACTCCGGGGTTCAGACTGCGGTGAGTCCGACGGGACGCACCGAGTCTTGAAAGTGTCTGGGGACTCCTCATCCTCCATCTCCCAGGCGGACTCGTCCGACGAGGAGTCAGGATCCGACCCCGCGGGGCCCTGGAGCACCCGTCCTGATGCCAGAGGCACCGGCGTCGACGCCTTCGGTCCCGAACGGGAGGTCGAGGGAGACCGCGACCGAGGTCGACCTCGAACCATCATGGACTCGAGTATCGGCTTGGTCTCTGGGGTCGACTTCGATGTCGATGTCCCGGTGGTCGGGGCAGATGCGCCAGACAGGCTGGCCATCAGTGCCCACAGCTGCTCCATGAAGGCAGACAATCTGCACTCCAAGGCTGTCATCCTGAGACTCAGCTCGGGAGACGCAGCAGCCACCAACTCGGGCCCTGGCGGCGCCGGGCCCAATGTCGGCTCTCTGGGAGGAGAGTCCTCGAGGACTACAGGGCTTACGTGTCCGGCAGACTCCGACTCCACGCAAGGAACTTTAGACGGCTTCTCTTGCTCCATGGGCCCGGGGCGACGGTCAGGGGTCTTAGACCTGTCCCTCGAGGAGCCAGGGACCTCTTCCGATGACGCCCTCACGAGCCTCTTCTTCCTCTTGCGTTCCTGGTCGGGGGACCCCCTGTCCGAGGAGCCACGATGGCGCTCGGGATCCGAATCCCAAGATGTCGAGGCCTCAGACGAGGTCCGGGCCCGGCCGGAGGCTGAGTCAGAGAAAAGCCTTTCTTTCTGTTGCTGGCGACTTCGCAGTGCCTTGGAAGACATCTTCCCACATGGTCCACACGTCTTAGGGTCGTGATCAGGACCGAGGCACCGAAGGCAGCAGTCGTTTGTGTCGGTGAGAGACATCAACTTCTTACACCGATCACACTTTTTAAAACCGCTGGAAGCCATCGGGGAAAAAAAGAGTCCCCGCGAGGTCAAAGGACCGGCCTTCCAGGGAAAAGCGAAAAACGGGCGCGAACGCCAGCCACGAAGGGCAAAAACCGAAAAAGAAGAAACGGGCTCGATACTGGTGTACCGAACCCGGCGGGAGGGGAACCGGCGTCGAACCGCAGAGAAAAAATAGCGAGAATCGCCGAAAAAATCAAACTTTTATCCGGGATGACAGGACACACGTCCGGTGGGCTTCTCGGAAAAAGAGAGACTGAGGTAAGATGGCACCTTTAGGCGGGAAGGGAACCGCGCATGCGTGCCTGCATTCCCAAAGGCTTTCATGGAAAGCTGGGGAAATGCTCCGCTGTGGTCTTCATCGGCGTCGATGACACCCATATGTGAGGACTGACTTCCTGCTTGGTCCTGGAGAATTATGCAGTTATGCACATGCAGAATTTTCTGCTTAATTAATGAGCAGAAATATGATCATGGAATTCTGTGTATCTTAAATGGCAGCAGCAGAGACCAATAGAAAGATTGGGTCCAAGACCACATGGAAGCTTGGCAAGCACAGTGGGAACAGGCAGGCAGACATGATTGCCAGTCATCCAAAGCCAATCAGTCTGCAGCATGCTTCCATTAGTCAGAGGAGGAGGGATCAACAGAATTGCTCAGCTACAGGCTCCAAGACATAGGGGTATGTTTACTAAATGGCAGTAAGGTAGCAGTTAGGGGGCATTCCAGCAGTAAGGGCATAATGGGCCAAGTAACATATGCTAACAGGACATCGGGCATTATGGTGTCAAGATTGCACCTTAATGCCCAAAAATGGTTGTCACGTTATTACTGGATAAGGGAGCCCCAGCAGAATCCAATGTAAAGGTGATGAATGGAAGGACAGGTGGGAGCTGAAGGGCCTGACAGATCCTTGGGCAGCTGACATGCCAACCAGTAAGTGTGATGAGCATGTGGGAGGTAGTTGTACCTATGCACAGGGGGGTGCCCATGTAAAACATCATAATGTCAGTGCGTGGCATAGGATGGGGAAGACGTGTCCTGCAGCGGAGTCAGAAAGTTAAATGGGAATACTGTGGATTTTCTTGTCGTCCTTCTTTCATTTATTAAACTAAATGTAATCATGCTATGAGCACTATTGCCAGTGGCCCCAACACCCTTATCTCTTGAATCAGATCCTGCATTCCACAAAGAACTAGGTCCAAAATAGCTTCCTCTCTTGTCGGTTCATGAACCAGCTGCTTCAAGAAGCAGTCATTTATTTCATCTAGAAACTTTATCTCCCTAGCATGTCCTGCTGTGACACTGACCCAGTCGATACCTGGGTAATTGAAATCACCCATCATTACTGTATTTTAACTTTTGTTAGCTTCCCTGATTTCTTTCAACATTTCATTATCTATCTGTTCATTCTGGCCAGGCAGTCGGTAGTACACCCCCACTGCCATTGCCTTCCCCTTTTTACATGGAATTTCTATCCATAGAGATTCTACAGCGTATTTTGTTTCCTGCAAAACTTTAATCCTATGTGACTCAATGCCCTCTCTAATATAGAGCACAACTCCTCCACCAATTTGTTCTACTCTATCATTGTGATATAGTTTGTACCCAGGTATCACAGTGTCCCACTGGTTGTCCTCCTTCCACCATGTCTTAGATACCAATCATATCTATCCTCTCATTTAGAGCTATATATTCTAACTCTCCCATCTTATTTTTTAGACTTCTAGCATTTGCATATAGTAATTTTAGGGGTTGTATTTCAATCATATTAATCTGGTTATCATTTGATAAGGGTAATTTGGAATCTTTCAGCTCTGTACTTAAGGATATCTGGGTATCTTTTATCTTTATTGGAACCTCTCTGTTTGGGTGTCCTAACTTCCCTTTTGTTAGTATCCTTCAAGGATACATTCTTCCGAACCATGTGCTCCTCTATTATCTAGTTTAAAAGCTGCTCTATCTCCTTTTTAAATGTTAATGTCAGCAGCCCGGCTCCGCATTGAGACTCTAGAGCTCTGCCTGCCTTTTGGGCCCTGCGCGTAGCACAGGAAGCATTTCAGAGAATACTGCCCTGGAACTTCTGGATTTCAACATCCTATCTAAAAGTCTAAATTTGGCCTCCAGAGCCTCCCTCCCACATTTTTCTATGTCATTGGCACCAACATGTACCAAGACATCAGACTCCTCCCCAGTGTTATCTAAAACCTTGTCTATGTGTCTCGTGAGGTCTGCTAACTTTGCACCAGGCAGGCATGTTACCAGGCGATCCTCACGTTCACCAACCACCCAGCTATCTACATGCCTAATGATTGAATCATCCACTATAACAGCTGTCCTACCCTTTTCCTCATGGAACATGACCCTGGAGAAACCTTCTTGGTGCAAGAGGGTGTTACATCTCCTGGTGGACAGGTCCTAGCTACAGGATCACTTCCTTCCTCACCAAGGTGATGCTCTCCTTTTGTGAGTCCTCTCTCCTCCTTGGCAGCTGAGAGGCTGCCAGACTGGAGGTGGGGCTTCAATACTATCTCCCTGTAGGTCTCGTCTATGTACCTCTCTGCCTCTGCCACATCCCCTTGAAATCTCTGTATGGTGTGAATCTCCACATGTAAAAATCACATTTACACATGAAGATGCTTCCAAAATAAGAGTAATAACAGCAATAATGCATAGCAGGTGTAAGTAATCTAAACAATATAATAATACATATCTTTCCATAAGCATCCTTTTTATGGAACAGATGGTAAAACTAATATACCATGTCCGAGAGAGATGCTGCCTTTACGTGCTGTGTCTGCTGCCATGCCTTCTGTGGCTTCCCTGCTTCAAGCCGCTGATTTTTCCTTCTGCTAATGAGCTCTCAGTCCCATAGTTGACCTCACTTCCTGCCCGAACACTATAGCAGTGTTCAGTGCCTACAGCAGCGTTCCTGTTAAGGGGTATCAATGTTTCTTTCACTGCCCCTTTGAGAGACATTAAGGTTTAACAATTCTGGTTTAGCCAGAGTAATTCAAGTCTTTGTTACTTCTAGACTGGATTATTTGACTTCACTTCTCCTTTCCCCTCAAAACATGCCTTTTACTGATTTACACAGTAGATGATGGCAGAAAAAGAACATTGCCCCATCCATTCTGCTCAGTTCTCCCTGTCCAGCCTTGCCAGTCATAAGGAATAACCACTTGTAGAATATCATTCTTTACTTAGGGGAGATATTGTCATTTTCCTCACTAGGTAGATGAGCATGAGATCATTGTGCTAATATGTCTGGTCTGACATAATAACCTCCAGTCTCTTCTGATAGCTCACTATCTGTCTCTAAATAAGAAACTGGATAGCAAAAGAGGTGAGGGCTTTATCCCTTAATCTGGCTACATAGATATATAGAGTAATATAGTCATGCTCCAAAGAGAAAACTCTGCATTTTGGGAAGACTTCTCTTTCATCTCTCTAGAACTGTTACTTCACAGATTTGTAGCACAAGTCGAACCTCATGCATTTGCCAGAGGTATTTACTCCCAGGCTCGCACAACTTCCTTACAGCAGCCAGAACAGTACTTTTCATGGCACTCTGCCAGAGTGCTAAAGCCCCAAGAACCTCTGATCTCCAGCCCTATGATTTGAAACTAGCTCAGACTATTCTGCTAGTAGGGTATCATGACCCTGTCATGTCAAGCCACGGCCTTCCTGCTCATGTTCAGATTCCTGCCATTGTAGCAGCTTCCTTGTTCATGTTTTCTGGCATCGTCTACGATCCTAAAAAAAGACTGTCTTAATGCTTAACCTTGCAGAGACCACTACTAAATAGACGTCAAAACTGCAAGGGTTCTTATCGCATATTATTTATATGGCAGCTTATATAAGCTTTGGAGAACAGCATAGCCACCAGATTCTTTGATCTAACTGTAAAAATGATGTTAATCCAGAGGAACAATACATGCTGACACACCAAACAGATAAGCTTTTGATACCATTTGCAAAGTCTTTTGATATTTTTTTGTATGGTCCATTTGGGATTTAGATAAAATTGATTAAAGACTGAAAATAAGAGAGCTAGTGTGGTTTTATTTGTGAAGCGATGATGACATCTTAAGTCAGTAGTAATTCTAATACATACAGTGAAGAGAGTTGAGCTCCATTGGTGATGCTTAAAAATGATCAAGTAAGACAAGATAAGAAACCTTGCAGTTTTGACAAGTCAGCTTCTAAGATCCTCCATATTATCTAAGTACAACTAATTAGCCTCACCTGGGACTTGATGTATGGAAATTTACATCAACTCCAGAGCAGCCATAATTATACATAGGTGCAATTGCCTATGATTGTTGCTCAATTTGTGAAGTTATTTTATAAAGACACATAGATACCTTTGTTATCTTTATTAAATAGCTCCAAAATGAGCACCTCCTTAGGCTTCCAATCTAGACAGCCTGTTATACCATTGCCCTCAAAGTGGCCAACTGACACATATTCAACAAAGGGCTTCTTATTCTGTTACAATTACCTATTTAGTTTAGATCCAGCACTACTCTCTTCATATGACTCTGCTCCTCATATTGATCTATTCCAATTCTCTTACCCTCCAGGAAGTGTTCCATGATGCCCTGTGATACCCATAATCTCTGCTAGTTAAGTTGAATAACTCCCCCCGCTATATTTTCTTTTGGCCTATTGTCCCTTGTCCCTGGACCTCCTTCTACTAGTCTCTTTCAGATCTCATTGTGTCCTTCCCTTTAACAGCCATTTTAATAGGTTTTCCACCAGTATGTTTCCACCCCAACATGCTCAGCTGGTCACACCATACTGTAGGATAGTTTTGGAAAAAGCTGCAATGCAATGTGTGCCTTTGAGTCAGTCCTGACTCCTGGCGACCCAGAAGCTCCTGGGTTTTCTTGGCAGTGTCACTGGAAGTAGATTGCCAGGCCTTTCTTCCAAGGCAACAGAGGGTTAAGTGACTTGCCCAAGGCCACAAGGAGTGCTAGTGGGAATCAAACCCTGGTTGCTTGGTTACCAAGCCAGTGTTCTAACCACTAGGCTACTCCTCCACTCCAACCCCTTTATCATGTTGATGTTTGGGACTCTTTTGGTCTTATCATTACCATGCCACCTTCTGCCTGAACCCATATAGTACTCACCCTCCCCCTAAACAGTTGACTAGCACTGCTATTCTCAACACTAGAAACTTTGCTCATTAATCCAGCCTCACTAGTGTCCTGCTCCACCTTTTCCCTTCCAATTTCAGTACTCATACCCTTCAGACCAGGTCAGTACCTGGAATAACATATTAAACTCCTTCATTGACTCTATTGTTCCCCTTACAGTAAGTGCTGCACTCAGCATCAAAGCCATTATCACCCTTGGTACCAGAGCGGCTTTCTTCTCCTGAGGTGCCAAACTAGAAAGGCCGAAAGGGGTTGGAGGCAAACCCGGTCAGTATATATCTTGGCATGCTTCAGAGAATGCTATCACTTTTGCCATTCTAATGTAACGTCTGCAAAAAAGAATACTACTCTAAACTTATTAACAATGCAGAGAATCACCCCAAAAAATGTTTTGCTATTGTCTTTCATGTTTCCTATCTTAATTCGGATCCATTCTCTTCTCCTTGGACTGACCTATCTGCAGACTCTTTAGCTTAATATTTTAGCTCAAAAATCCTGAATGTCATACATGGTATCCCATCACCGCTACTTAAAGTCTCTACTCTTCCAGTCTTATCCATGCACTACCCATTGGACATATCAGTCACTGCAGGACAAACCTCTTCTGTCTCTTTATCACAATGCTGGTCTTCTTATATCCTGACCACTAACTTCTCTCCATAAAACAACATGTTTACTCAACCCTCTCCCCTTCAAGTGGATTGGGGAGCCCTTTCTTGAACTATTACTATTTGGTTTTTCAATCATCAACCATAGCCTCTCTACTGGCCTTGTGCCTGATCTATGGAAATAGCCCCTAATCTGCCTAATATTCAAGAACCAATAGAAAAAGTCCCGGTAGAAATTAGCAGCAAAATTAAGGGGGTGAAAATATTAACACCGTCTGGCTGTGAACGCTCCTTTTTACTCAAGTGTTGAAACTAAATTACTTATCTCAAGACATCACAACATGACATGTTTCAGGTTGAACAATTCAAAACCCTGCTTCAGGTGGAAGTTTCATCAAAACCCTGCTTTAGATGACAGTTTCATAATTTTCACCATCCGTGGCTGAGTGCACCTCTGCGTTCAAGCATAAACTCAGCTATGGAGCAGAGCCGTCAATGTAACAGTTTTAATGGCATCTGACGTAGCAACTGAAGGCTGAACAACCAATCAGAGAACAACAGCCAACACTTTAAGCCAATGAGATGAGGCTATCCCCACAGAAAAAGGGGAACCACCATTCTCATTGGTTAGTCTGAATGATGACATCAATACAGAATATCCGTCCATCAAAACAAGGTATGCCATTCAAGTGCGGCTTTTAAGCCCCCAGGGGTAACAGTGTCCAATTGAAATATCCAGCGTTATTCTCTGTATTGAAGCTTAGAAACCCGATCACTGCCACGGGGATCAGCCGGTACAAATTCTAGGACTCTCCAATACAACTGTTCAAAAGAATGATCATTAAGAAGACAATGTTCTACAATGGGTGAAGATAAGGTTTTCGTGCGTAATCGTGAGGCATGTTCATCCAGGCTAACCCTTACTGGTCATGTAGTACGTCCAAAATAGTATAGAGAACAAGGACAAATGATAATATAAACGACAAATGTCGATTCACATGTTGTGTACCAGCATAACAAAAACACATTAGATGTCCGGGAATCATACCAAGACACACCACTGAGTGATTAATCACAAAATCGGCAATTCCAACAAGGGAAGAATTGCTTAGTGGTGCACCCACTAAAGAATTGTAGGGGTGCACCTACTCCCTAAAAGACATGGAAAGGGGTGCACTTACTCCTGCCATATTGCTGGACAGACTATATGGACCATACTGGTCTTTATCTGCTGTCATTTACTATGTTACTATGTTACTATGTAGTAGAGTAGTTTTGGCGTAATCTTAAAAATTGGCTATAGGGTAAACCACGCTTCAAAGAGGGAGGGTGAAAACTTCTATATTCGAGAAGAGTATTTCGTTGGACCGGTTTGCGAAAAAGGGATGTTACAAAGCCCTCAGATTTAGGGAAATAGTGATATCCAAAAATTGAATCATATGCTGGTCAAATTTAGACGTAAATTGTATATTCGACTTGAAGGAATTCAATGACAACAAAAATAGTTCTAATGACTGATGAGTTCCAGTGCAATGTAGGACTGTTACATTGGCGGCTCTGCTCCATAGCTGAGTTTATGCTTGAACGCAGAGGTGCACTCAGCCACAGATGGTGAAAATTATGAAACTGTCATCTAAAGCAGGGTTTTGATGAAACTTCCACCTGAATTGTTCAACCCGAAACGTGTCACGTTGTGATGTCTTGAGATCAGCAATTTGGTTTCAACACTTTATTAAACTGAGTAAAAAAGGAGCGTTCACAGCGAGACGGTGTTAATATCAACGTTATTGCAGTTCAACCCCATAATGTCCAGTATCTCCTAAAAAAGTGGCCAGTGAAATGGCTTTGGACTATATATGTACAGATATTTGACACATAAAAGAATAAAATAAAACAAGACCAATTAAAAAAGGAAATAGTATAAAAACTGGACATTGCCAGAATGTGATTATTTACATCTCAAAGAATTCCATGAACAGAATCATGTGAGCTTAAATTCCAGGCTATATTACTATTTTTTGTCGGATCACCCACCCGCTTCTGTTTTTTATGGCCTTCGGGTCAGTTATAAATTGATTAAAAGGAGGGCCCACTTCGAGAGAAGGAAAGTTCCTGTTCATGGTGGGTGATCCGACAAAAAATAGTAATATAGCCTGGAATTTAAGCTCACATGATTGTGTTCATGGAATTCTTTGAGATGTAGGTAGGTGTTTGGGTTCCAGTAAATATGGGCTGCTAATGGAAATCAAAGTATAGTTTTGGATAGTTAGGATTGATTTTTGGGGGTGTATTTTCTAGTACTCGTTGAGAACCAGCATCCTATAGACCCATAGCAAGTCTGCCTTTCACAGCCAAAGTAATTGAGAAGATCGTCCAGCAGCAGCTTCAGGAACACCTGGATATTAACAACATACTCAACCCTCAACAACACGGCTTCCGCCCGCTACATGGAGTTGAGACCGTCATGACCACGCTGATGAACACACTCCTCACAGGAATCCAAGACAGACACTCCGGATACGCCATGATCTTCCTCGATATATTTGCAGCCTTTGACACCATCTCCCACAACATCCTCATACACAGACTACAGACTATTGGGATCAAAGACACCGTGCTGAAGTGGTTTCAATCCTACCTAACAAACAGACAACAACTAATCCGCACCAGCGCCTCAACCTCCCCCCCTTTCCAACAACAACAGGGAGTACCCCAAGGATCCACACTGTCAGCCATGCTCTTCAATATTTACCTCCAGCCACTCTGCACACTCATACGCACACACAACATCAGCTTCCACATCTACGCTGACGACATCATGCTCTACGCCCCCATTACAACCACAAACCCAACAAACGCCCACCTATCAGCATGCTTCACCGCAGTCTCTAATTGGTTACAAACAACCTATCCATCAACATAAAGAAAACTGAAGCCCTCATAGTCACAAAGGACCCTGACTTCACACCACCCACACACCTCAACATAGGAACTACAAGCATCCAAATACAACCACAGATAAGATACCTGGGCATTATTATTGACCAAGCCCTCACCTTAAAGCAACAGATCACTAAAACCTCCGGAACTATATTCCATAAGGTAAAAACCGTGCAACGTCTCAGACCCCTCCTGGAACATCAAGACTTCCGAACAGTGATGCAAGCCATGACATTCCCACATCTGGACTACTGCAACATAATCTACCATGGACTTCCAGCCACACACACCAACCCCCTCCGAACTGCATTGAACACCACTGCGAGAATCATTCAGAGCGCAAAGAAAACCGACCATATCACCCCAATACTGAAAGAACTACACATTCTCCCCCTTGAAGCACGGACAAAATACAAAGCCATCCTTCTCACCCACAAAGCTATCCATCAAACACAGGACTCCCAGCTTCGCACCCTACTAGCTCGCCCAGCCCACGGCAGATCTACTAGACAAGCCTCCAGCATTTCCCTCACCATCCCCCACAAAAGAACCAAATGCTCGCAACGCACCTGCAACTGAGCCTTTGAACTTTATGCTCCATCTTTATGGAACTCTCTACCGAGCTATCTGAGGAACAATACCAACCTTCTATCCTTCAGAAAACAACTAAAAACCGTCCTTTTCCAGGAATACTTCAACTCAACCCCCAACGAAAAACCCACAAACCACTGAGCTCACCTCAATGAGCCTCTAACTTGAAACTACCATGTCTATGTCCCATGTCTGTCCTTTGTCCAAAGTCTGTCCTATGTCAAAATCATCAATGTTGCCCCCCGGTGATGGCCCCACCCTCATACTTAATTCCCCCACCCCTATGTAACACCGCTTTGACCCGGTGAAAAGCGGTATAGAAATACAGCTAAATAAATAAATAAATAAATATTGGCATCCTTATAAGCAATTCAAATCATCTTGAATAGAAGAACCACATTCCCACTGCAGTCAAATTAGACGCATCTCTGATCAATTGTCAGTACTCGCATGACTTTAATCAACAAATGAATGATGGATCTAATGTTTAAAATGGCCACATTCACTGCCTGTTCCACTTTCACAATGGTGAAGACAAGAGAGCTGCCTGAGACCATCAGAAAAGTTATTATCACCAAACATCAAACTTCAAAGAGGTACAAGACAATCTCCAAAGACCTTGGGATTCCTGTGTCTACAGTTCACAGTGTTGTTAAGAAGTTTTCTGCTCATATAATTGTCAAGAACCTCCCAGAATGTGGTGAGAAGAGGTAAATTAATCCAAGAGGTCATTGAAGGTTAGTGTAAACCGTTGGAAAAACACCATGTGCAACATCCAACGATCTTAAGGCTGACCTGGAGCAATCTGGAGTGTACCATATGCCATGCACTAAACAAAGAAGGACTTCATGGGCAAAGGCCAAGGAGGATCTCACTGCTCAAAGACAGACATAAAAAGGCACCCCTGATCTTTGCCCAAACCCATCTTGAGAAATCACAATCCTTTTGAGAAAATGTTCTGTGCACAGATGAAACCAAACTTGAGCTCTTTGGCAATGCAGACCAACGATACATTTACACACCAATAAATGAAGCTTATAAGGAAAAAAAAACATCTTTCCTACAGTTAACTAAGGTGGAGATTCCATAATGCTGTGGGGCTGTTTTGCTGCCTCAGGAACTTGAGGCCTGGAACGTATTAAAGGAATCATGAACTTAGAGAACTATCAAAGTATTTTGGAGTGAAATCTGCTGCCTAGTGTCAGAAAGCTAGGTCTGGCTCGAAGGTCATTGGTCCTCCAGCAGGACAGTGACCCAAAACATACATCCAAAAGTACAAAAGGATGGTTAAAAAAGAAACAAATGGACTGTTTTAAACTGGCCAGCAATCTCAGTCCAATCGAGAATCTTTGGAAAGAGCTGAAATCTGCCATTGGTAAAAGGAATCCTGGAAACATTCATGAGCTGAAACAAATTGAAGTTGAAGAGTAGGAGAAACCACCAGCAGACAGATGTACGAAACTTATAGATAGCTACAAGAAATGTTTGGAGGCTGTCATCACTGCCAAGGGTTGTGCAAAAAATATTAGTGAAGGGTGCCATTAATTCTATCCAGGTCATATATTTTTTTTCTCAGAAATCACTACGTTGAAATTGTGCAGACATTTATTTTGTTGTATATCTTTGAACATGCTATTAAAATATTATGACAACATACAGCTGGAATATTTTTAATTATTACTCAAGATGATGTACACAACATACCTAAAATGCGGGGTATCTATAATGTTGACCACAACTGTGTAAGTGCATTTTACTGTGCAGATGTTATTCTGTTCATAGCCTATACAAATTTCCATTCTCCTGATTTGACTGCTCTAAACCACTCTCACAGTAGCTCAAAATTCATGGTTTTAAATTAAACCCTGTCAAAACTACAGCCACATAGTTCACCATTCCTCTACTCAGCCTTCCATATTCCACATAGTCTCTAGTTCTCCCATTCAGCTCATTGATGTCTTTAAATACCTTGGTGTTCTTATTGATATCAGGCTCATTTTTTGAGAAGCAAGTCTCTGCTGTTAGATCTACTCTCCTAACCACATTTGCACCCTATCACCTACAGTTTGAGATGCAGCACATACTCTCTGCATGTGTTTGCTTTGCTGATTTGCATGCCCCGCCCTCTTGTACTTAGCCTCTATGCTCTGAGCTGTGCAGGCAGTTAAGCCTATTTGCAGTCATCCCTCTGTATCCTGAACTGGCCAGTTGATACTGTCCCTTATGCGTTGGGCACATTTCTTACTGTTCACAGTGGAACCGAACACCACATCCTCCCTAATATCGTGCTTGTAGCTTTCTTTTTCCTGACGTATGTTGCAACTACGCACACTATGCACATGTACTATGCTTGCACATTCTCTACTACTGTGCTAGTGATGTAACTATTGTACCACAGCTGTACACCCCTTGTATCTACTACAGCCGCAATACCCTGGGACAGTAAAGCACAGTTACTTACCTGTAACAGGTGATCTCTGGGAACAGCAGGAATAAGTCTTCACATATGGGTATGTCGGTACCAACAGAGTCCGCGCAGGAACGCTTCCCAGCATCCAATCAGAAAGTCTTTGGAAGCATCCCAACACGCCTGCGCGCTGCCTTCCTGCCTTCCCAACTGCCTCTCCTCAGTTAAGTTTTACAGCTGAGACAAAGAGAGAGAGCGAAGCAAGGAAGGGAAAGATAGAGATAGAGAAATGCAACTCCTAGGGGAGGTGGGTGGGTTGTGAAGACTTATTCCTGCTGTTCCCAGAGATCATCTGTTACAGGTAAGTAACTGTGCTATCTCCAAGAACAAGCAGGAATGAGTCTTCACATATGGGGACTCCCCAGCTCATATGCCCGGAGGGAGTCCTAGCATGTTGCAAGTCTAGAACGAGCCATGCTATACCTCAGGACCTCAGGTATCCTGGGGATGGAGGGCAGGCGTTGAATATAGAAAAAGGAGCTGTAGAACAGCTGGCTAGAACAGGGCTTCAAAAGGGAAGACCCTGTATCGAGGGCATTTAGTAGTAAAATATTGTGATCTGGACCTCCCTTGTTGGTATTGCACAGGTGCACTGAGCTCCATATGGATCTGATAAAAGAGCCCGTGAATATGCTCAAGGGGTACCTCACTGTAAAGTAGAGGTAACAAAGGAGACCAAAAACAAGTGGAGGCCAGAACCCTTCAGGGTTAGAAAAAAAAATAGCCCCAGGGGAAAAAACTGGGGTAGTATAAAAAGTAGAGCTTCAGCAGAGACGCAGAAGTTACTATTGAATTAAAGCTCAAGCTGTTTTGGTTTAAGAGAAAAAATGAGTCTGACCTAATTGGACTGGGGTTGGATGTATCTGATAAGAAAGTAAGAACAGACTCAGAAGCACTAAGCTTTAGAGCAACTGAAGCTACGCAATGTCTTTCCTAAATGGGGTCACTTAGGAAAGAGAAGATACATGGAGAGCTTCAGGAGTACCTAAACCGGAAAGGTTAAGGTAAAGAAAAGGGTTATTAATTACCACAGGAAGTGGTTATAGGTGTAGCCCCCTAAATATGCCGGAACAGCATTGATAGGGGTAGTGCCCATCTGTCAGGATCATATAGGATGTAAGGATATCCAAACCTAACAGATAGATGATAAGTAGATGGATACAGATCTAAAAATATATCTCATATGCTTATAAATATATATACATATATATACACATATACATATATATATATACACATATAGGGCATATATGCATATATCCATAAGAGATATATATATATGGGCAGAAGACACACAGATAGATATAGATAGTATATATATATATATATATATATATATATATATATTGTCGCGCACCCCCCTGGTGGCCAGTGGTCGCAAGGGCAGGTGGGACATAAAATATTATTGTTATGATAGGAGAGTCCTTTAAGAACCAAGGGGAACTTGGTCTTAGTGTTTTTTAGCTCCCATCTTTAAAGAAATCCATGAAAGCAGAGTGGTGGGAAGAAAAATGCATTTATTCCCTTTACGCATGGGTTCAAAATTGGGTTACAACTCAAAGCAAATGTCCTTAAATTCAGGAATGAAAGAAACTCGGTGTTTAAGGAAAAACTGTTAAACCTCACAGTATTAGCAGTGCTCAAAAACAGCTTCCAGCTTGAACCACATTTTCATTATTCTTCTGCTTAGCAAATTAAAGACACTCTGAAGTCAGTACAGGCAGTTCATAAGTCTAGCAAAGACTCTATGCTACTGGAAACACAGAGAGAGCAATCCATCTCTTCCTCTGATAACTGTTCAACCAGTTCCACTTGAATCGGCTCTGGAGAAGATATGTCTACCTCTGTGTCATCAGTTTCTTGGACAATATGTTCTGGAGGTTTATATATCTCCTGAAGTACTTGCCAATGTTTTGGGCCTAGCTTGGGGCGTTGGCCACGTGCTATATTAGGAGTTGCTGTGCTTTCTCTTCTCAAAGGTTTTACACTACCTTCAACAGAACTTTTAAAAGGTACAGCTTTCCTCCTAGGAATGTAGTTAGCATACCTTGTATTGCAGCAGCATGAAGACGAGAGGTTTTCTCCTTTTGCTTGCTTCCCCCACTCAGAAGCTTGGTGCCAATCTTTTCTTTGAAAGTTTGGTTTACCTTTCAGCCTTGGAATCAGCTCCCCTGGTAAGCGCCTGCTTCTGCATAAGCCCAGTTCCTGGCTTCCCTGTTCAGCCTGGCTCTGCTTTCCCAGCTGATTCTCCTTTGGTTCCTGCTTGCAATTAGTGCATTGCTTTCGCCCCTGCCAGCAAACAGCTTTCTCTCCAGCTTGACCCGGTCCTCCTCTAGCTTGAACCGGTCCTTCTTTAGCCTGAGGAGGTCCTCTCCTAGCTTGAGCTGGTTCTCCTCTAGCTTGAGCTGGTTCCTCTTTAGCTCCTGGTGGTTCTTCTTTAACTCCTGGTGGTCCTCCTTTCCATTCTTCCTTCCTGTCCTTATAAAGGCATCCTGCCTTTGAGGAATGTGAATTGTTTGTCAGGTGCTCTTGACCAGCTGGGCGTGGCCCTTCAGTCTCTCTGAATGTACTCCTGCTCCCTCTAGCTGGTCCCTGTGAATATTGCACTCTGTGCACATCTTTTTCTTTCTGACGAACAGGTTCTTTTTTTCCATCTTGGCTTTCATCAGCCTTCGCTGCATGACAATATATATACCCCCCCAAAAAAATAGGTCAGCATACGGAGACATGCCTCCAGGTATATGGATGGAGAGATGTTCAAAGATCCCCATCACCCTTATAGGGAGAGAGGGAGATTCTTCTGACAACAAGAAGGTTGACACCTACTTGAGTAGATAAACAGGAAAAAATCCTCTCCTCCTGGTTATGACTGTTATAGTCAGAGGAAGGTTGTCCTTGACAAAGGGGTGGCTTAATTCTTTGTAGAATTTGAGCTGTTGAATAACCAGGAGGGCCTACCTGAAGATGGCAGAGGATAACATTAGTCTGCAGACCAGAAGTCCAGATATCTCCAGAATTCTGGTATGGAGATTGGATAGAGGAGGCTACTAGAGGAAGATACCCTAGCGATCCGCCTATGAGGGCAAGATTTTTATTTATTTATTTATTTAACAGTATTTCTAAACCGCCTTATCTTAATAATCAAGGTGGTATCACAGCAAGCAATCAGGTAAAGTGTGTGTGTTGTACATGCAGTGAGGATAAAACTTAGTTGTGTGAGGGATGTGTTGGGTGCTTGATTTGTTTGAGCTATATACAGGGTGGGCTATTTACAGTGGTGCTAGAATCATATTTTATATATATTCAGTTGTTTGGGAGGATTGGAGTGCTGTTATCCATTCTCTTAGGTTATGTGATGTGACCATAGTGCTCTATGAACAGCATGGTTTTCAGTTGTTTTCTGAAGTCTTTGAGGTCTGGAGTTGCCCTTAGATCGTCCGGTAGATTGTTCCATATTGTTGGAGCAGCCATGGAGAGAGCTCTGTCTGTTGTGTCCTTGCGTGTGTGCTTGTACTCATTCGGGGTGCTGACTCGGTTGCGTGTTTGACTTCTTCTGGGACGTGCGCTGGTTTCCGGTTGTATGAGCAGGTGGAGGCTGTTGGCTGATGTGTGTTCTTTTATCTTAAATAGGTTTATGATAGTCTTGTATCTGATGCGAGCAATGATTGGGAGCCAGTGTAAGTCCTTTAGTGTAGGTGTGATGTGCTCCTGCCTTGCGGCTCCGGATATGATTCGAGCTGCAGTGTTTTGTGCCAGCTGTAGTGGTTTGAGAGCTTGTTTTGGTAGTCCGAGGTATATCGGATTGCAGAAGTCCAGTATTGGGGTTATCAGTGCTTGACAGACTGTACGGAAGTGTTCTGGAGCGAGGAGTGGTTTCAGTCTCCTGATGATTCGCATCCTGTAATATGCTTTTTGGATTGTTTTGTCTATGTGTGGTTTGAGGTTGAGTTTACTGTCCAGAGTAACCCCAAGGTATCTCACCTCCGATCTTATCGGTATCGTGGTGCTTTGTATCTTTATGTTTGGTGGGTGTGTGAAGCTTTGGTTTCGAGTGATGATTAAAGCTTCAGTCTTGTTGTAGTTTATAGCTAGATTGTTGTTTTGGCACCACTTCGCCATTTGGGTAAGGCAGTCTGCTATCTTAGAGAAGTCCGGGTTTTCGATTGATATCGGGGAGTATACCATTATATCGTCTGCGTATATTGTGTATTGGATGTTGTTCTCTTTCATAATGTTGCATATTGGTTGGATGTAGATGTTAAAAAGGAGTGCTGAGAGTGCGGATCCTTGTGGTACTCCTTGTTGGACGTTTATGGGCCGGGAGGTGTCCTGTCCCACCTTGACCTGTAGCTGTCTTTCTGTTAGGTACGAGTGGAACCATTTTAGAGTGGTACCGTGTATACCAGTGTTCTTCAGTCTCTCCAGGAGTATATTGTGATCAACTGTGTCGAACGCTGAGGAGATGTCGATGAAGATCATTATAATTCCATTCCTGATGTCGTCAATTATTCTTATGATGCTGTCGAAGAGGTAGATCAGGAGAGTTTCGACTCCATGGTTGGGACGAAATCCGTGTTGGTTGTCGTCGAGAGTTCCGTGTTCGTCAATGTGTTCCTGAAGTTGTAGTTGAACCATCTTTTCGATTATTTTTGCGAGGAAGGGTATGCTGGAGATTGGTCGGTATGCTGCTGGGTCCTTTTTGTCGAGAGAAGTTTTCTTTGTGATTGGTCTTACTGAGGCAAGCTTTAATTGCTGTGGCATGAGTCCTTGAGTGAGTGAGTTGTGTACCATTTTATGAATGTTTGGTATGAGGCTTGCTTTGGTGGCTTTGACCCATGACACTGGGCAAGGGTCTGTAGGAGCAGTGCTTGTGTTGATTGTGGAGATGATGTCTGATATCTGCTCTTTTGAGGGTGAGTGGAATGTGCCCCAGGTTTTGGGGTGGACGTTCGTTCTGTTGGTTCTACTGGGTGTTGTGCGCTCTGTGGAGTGAAATTTGTCTTTGATGTGGTCGGCGAATATCTGTGGATCCACTTGTATTTCTCTTTCTGCTGCTTGCTCTTTTGTCAGGGTTTTTACTATTTCGAAAAGTTCTCTGGGTTTGTTGATGGAAGAATTTATCAGGTTTGTGTGGAATTCTCTCTTTGATTGGTTGATGTGTTCATTGTATTGTTTTTGCTTTGTTAGGTAAAGATGTTGGTCGGAAGTAGTTTTGTTTTTTCTCCATCTCCGTTCAATTTTCCTGAGCTCCCTCTTTTCCTGTCGTATTTTTGCTGAGTACCATGGTTTGTTTTGTCTCTTGTTGTGGTGTTGTTTCTTGGTCCTGTCAACGGATGGTTTGGCGGCGTTAGCTAGGACATTGTTCCAGTTGGAAACTTGTTCCTCCAGGTCCTCTGAGTCAATGTTCAAGTGTTGTATTGTGTCCTGGATGAATTTGTCCTTGTCAAAGGACTTGAATCGTCTTTGTGTGTGTGGGAAGTTCGCTCTTTCGCTTGTCCAGTCTTCTTGTGATTGCAGATTTGTCTCAATTAAGTAATGGTCAGACCATGGTACTGGGGTGATGGTGGGTGTAGAGATTAGGTCTCTTGAAGTTAGGTAGTTTGATGCGAAGATGAGGTCTGGGGATGATCCTAGTCTGTGTGTTGGTGCATTGACTATCTGTGTGAATTGAAGTGATGACATTGCCTGAAGGAAGGCCTCTGCATCTTTTGTATTGGCGGACTTGAGGTTGAAGTCTCCGATTAGTAGTGCTGGTTTGTTGTTTGACGTTATGGCACAGGCTTCTTCGAGTATGAAGGCTAGTTCGTCGGGTGGAGCACGGGGTGCTCTGTAGGTTAGGCAGATTGCAATATTCTTGTTCTTGATGCTAATTGTGTTACACTGCTTTGTATCTGTGAGATTCAGTATCTTGAACTTGAGTTCTGTTTTTGCTATTATTAGGACTCCTCCTCCACGCTTGTGGATGCGTGGGCAGTTGTATGCTGAGTAGTTGTTCGGTACTAGTTGGTTGAGTAGTACACTGTCGGTAGGGTTGAGCCATGTCTCTGTGATGCATATTATGTCTGGCTGTCGCTCTTCAATGTGGTCTACCAGAGTGTGTATCTTGTTGCAGATGGATCTGGCGTTTATGAGCTCAATTGATGTTTTCTTTGTGGAAGAGGTTGTTGCGACGTGTGCTTCCTTAGGGCCGGTGTTGGGGTTTGATTTGTGTCTGTTTTGTCTCTTTGTTTGGGCGGTTGCGAGTGTCTCTTTGTGTGTGTGTTGTGGATCGAGATATGGCAGTGCAGTTGGTGGGTACCATGGTGTGTTTGTTTGGGGGTAGTGGGGGTGTGTAGTTGGTGGGAGGAGTTGTGTGACTAGTAGGTATAGTGGGAGGAAGTATGTGGTGTGCATGTTGATAGCTTGTGATGTTCTGATAGGGCGACGCCTGTGTCCTTAGGTTTTCGTCTGTTGTTTGCTTTTTTGAGGAGAGCTGTACTTGTTGCAGGGGCTTGTCCTGGGGATGTGAAGTTGTATCTGTTGCGGTGCGGGAGCCTGTCCCGTGTAGGGAGCCTGTCCCTTGGATGTGAAGCTGTATCTGTTGCGGTGCGGGAGCCTGTCCCGTGGAGGGAGCCTGTCCCTTGGATGTGGAGCTGGATCTGATGCGGTGCGGGAGCCTGTCCCGTGGAGGGAGCCTGTCCCGTGGATGTGGAGCTGGATCTGTGGCGGACGCCTTGGTGCGGGAGCCTGTCCCGTGGAGGGAGCCTGTCCCGTGTGTGTGGAGCTGGATCTGTGTTGGTCGCCTTGGTGCGGGGGCCTGTCCCGTGGATGTGGAGCTGGGTCTGTCGCGGTGCGGGAGCCTGTCCCGTGGAGGGAGCCTGTCCCGTGGATGTGGAGCTGGATCTGTGGCGGTCGTCTTGGTGCGGGGGCCTGTCCCGTGGATGTGACGCTGGATCTGTCGCGGTGCGGGAGCCTGTCCCGTGGAGGGAGCCTGTCCCGTGGAGGTGGAGCCGGATCTGTGGTGGTCGCCCTGTTGCGGGGGTCTGTCCCGTGGATGTGGAGCTGGGTTTGTCGCGGTGCGGGAGCCTGTCCCGTGGAGGGAGCCTGTTTCGTGTATGTGCAGCTGGATCTGTTGATGAACTCTTGGTCTGACCCACTATGGTACATCCCAAGTCCCTATGTTCTTATCTAGCTAAAGATGACATTGCTCTAACATAGCATCAGCACTGGCATATCTCTGGGTTTAAGGTATCAATCTGGACAAACATGGTAATACCAAATATGGCCTATAAACGATGGTAGTTAACAACACTGGCATATCCCTGGGTTTACAGTATCGATCTGGACAAACATGGTAATACCTAATATGGCCTGTAAACGCTGGAAGCTAACAACAGTATCCAGAGGGAACTAGTCACTAGAGTGCCCAACACTGATCTTGGATTCTAGTCCCAAACATGAATTTCTACCCTTTAAATTAGTATTTTTATGAGAGGCAGGAGGATAATCCTAGCTGTAGAGAGTGGTGCTGCTGCAATCAGATGATTTAAACAGAACTATACATTCAATTATTGTTAGGAGTGCAGTTAATTCATATAAGTAATGAAGCAGTGTTGATAGTTTAAAAATCACTCAAATGAGTGTGACTTACGTGCCCCAGAGTTTCAGCTCTTTAGGCAGTTCGGCGTCTTCGGAGTTGGTATTCTGCGTTTCCACTGTGAGTTGGTGGATTGTCAGTTCCTTGATTGTACGCGAGCTCGACCCCGAGGGAGCTCAGCTGTACCAAGAGGAAGGTGTAGTCTCAGCGTCGTTTTTTCTGTTATGTTTCTGTGACGATCTTGGGGGTGCCTTTGCCTAAGGGCCGTGCCAAAGGGCCCTCTTGCGCGGCCCTCAGGCGCGGGCCTGCAAGGCGCGGGTGCGCCTGTGGCGTTCTCCTTTTAAATGGAGAGCTGTGCCCCGATTGGGTAGAGATGCTCTGAGACACGCTGCTGGAGGGGTGGAGCCAAAAAGCAGCTTCCCCCGAAGAGCTCTTTTGTGTGCAGCAAGGTCTTTTGTAGCTGGCTTGCTCTTTTCTTGCCGCCGATCTTCTGGAGCAGGGCAGGCTCCCTTCGATGAGGCTTCGACTCGGGTAGATGGCTCAGCTCCTCCTGGAGCTAAGCAGAGCAAGAGAGGATCCTGTGCCTGTGGCTTCTCCTTTTAAATGGAGAGCTGTGCCCCGATTGGGTAGAGATGCTCTGAGACACGCTGCTGGAGGGGTGGAGCCAAAAAGCAGCTTCCCCCGAAGAGCTCTTTTGTGTGCAGCAAGGTCTTTTGTAGCTGGCTTGCTCTTTTCTTGCCGTACCTTGGGTATTAGATGTCCTCTAGTTGCCAGAAAAAATTTATCCCTGATGGGAAAAATCCCCGGCAATATGGGCCAAGCCAGGGAGTTGGCCCCTGTTTTAGGCTTTCATGAAATGAAAAGCCTGAGGCTTATGCCTTAACAGAGATTTAAGATAAGATAGAAAGGGTAGAATACCTGCCAGGCATGAATATGACTGGGGGAAACCCTTTTAAACCATCTGGGGTTATCTGCTAGGCAAGATATTGATGCTCTCTAGCAAGGGCCCATAGTGCAAAGCTGCGCTGTAGAGTTGCAGAGAGCATGCTGAAGGTTGGTTAGAAGAAAAACTGGCTGTGGACGATACCTGGTGAGGAATGTGGACAACCAGCAGGTAACCAACTATTCTACCAAGGACAAAGGGCAAAGAATAGAAGATAACCTAACCAAACTGTGAAACAGGGTTTCCCAATGAGGTTGATAACCTGTTTGGGACTTAGTACTGAGGTTAGGAGGATTGCTAGTGGAGAGGAAGCCCTGGTTGTGTAGTGAACAAAACCTGTGGCGTAACCACTAGAAATTTTCGCATCTGCAGCAACTATGAGGGCAGCATAGAGAATTTCTTTCCCCTACTCTGTAGATTGGGAGAAAGGAAAAACCAGCAGACATGGTAGGACTTCCTATTGTCTGAGGAGCTGCCCTAAGGTAACAAGGGGGAGACAACTCCAGAAGGGAGAATCCCCCGGTAGAAGAGGTAGAGGACCATAGGGGCTTACCCGTATAAAAAGTCACTCTTACAAAGCAAATGTTGTAGTAAGAGGGAGGTAAGATAGAGTTGCAGGAGACCAACTATGGAGGAAATCTCCAACAGGTGAGATGATACATGCCAGTAGATGGAAACAACTGTCTATTGATAGTTGTTACCTCTTCCTCTCCTCCAAGAGGAAGAGGAACATCTGTTAATTATGGGCATGATCATCATGAAGATTCTTAAGAAAAGATGTCTCATGAAGAGGTATCTAAGTAGGTTAGGATAAAATTAGTGCAGATACTTCAAGTGAAAAGAAGCAGACTGCCATCCCAACCCCCCAAACAAAGGGGCAATGATCTATTTAAAACCCTGCAACTGCTGGGTTTGTTGACCTTGTTGAGGTCGTGGATTGCTCAGACTAGAACGATGTTTCCCCTGTTTAGGGACATCTGAATGATGGGCAGATGATGGGTAAAAGCTTTTCCCCTTAGGGGTTGAAAGTTTGGTAGGACGTTTCCTACCTACTGGGAAAGAGGAAGGTGCAGAGCAGCCTCTGGAAAAAGGAAAGCCAGTGGAAAACTTAGAGATATTCTGAATATGACTAACCAGTGAGGAATAGTCTGTACATCTGGGCTCCTGAAGAAAAGGAGTCAAAAGATGTAATTGCTTTGTGATCTCCTCAAGAGATAGACCCATATAAAAAATATATGAGAGAATCCTTGCTGAAAGCATGGAGGTCTGGAAGGTTTGACGTCCAAAGGCATCTAGTGTCTTAGACTCACGACCTGGCGGACAAGAAGAGTGCTTTTTAGTACTTTTCACTCACCTCAATGCTGATTCCACTACAATGGAATGATGAGGAAGTTGAGTCCTTTGAAACCCTGGAGAGGGGGGCACCTGATATAGGAGATCAGTTGCTCTGGAAAGTGGGGGTACCTTTAAAGGAGATTCCCACATTCGTAGAAGGAGATCCTGCAAAGAATGATGCAAAGGAAGCATTATATTTTCCTTTGCTTCGTTAGGAACAGAGAGGTATTCTGTACTCCCTTGTGTAGGATCTTGTCCAGGGACAGGAATGACAAGTGATTTTGCCATATCCAGGAGGAAAGTCTGGAAAGAAATATCCCTGGAGGGAATTCCCCCTGGATAGGCTAGATCTGATGAAGAACTAGCATTGGCACCAAGGGATCTATTCCAGTATATAGGAATAGAAGATCCTGAATGGTGCAAAAAGGGATCCTTAGATAGTAGTCGCTGGTACTGGAGGACAGAACCAGCAACAGTCGGTAACATATCGTCCATGCTTGGAATCGATTCCAGACTCGGCATCGAGGGAAGCGATCCTGATGAGTGAAGCATGAAAGGTACCGACTGTAAAGGTACTGTGGATGTCGGTACCGATATCGGTACCGAATCTGATGCCGGAGGAAGAAAACCAGCCGGTGGCAACTCTAACGGTATCGGTGGAACCGAGGGTTGCAGATCCGAGGTATCAGAACCGAGCCTTTGGTACCGACGGGAGTCAGTACCAAGGCGAGTCGGTACCCAGTCCTCCAGACTGGAGATCGATTCTAGACTCGGCATCGAAGGAAGCGAGTCTATCGATGCACGTCTGGAGGGTACCGACGTCGGAACTCGTATCGGTGTCGATACCGATACTGTGAAATCGATCTGAAGCATATCCACCAGCCCTGTAGGTACCGGAAATGCCAGACGACGATCCTCGGTGAGGAATATTTCATTCAAAACCGGTGCCGATGCCGGGGTATCAGTACCGCTCGAAGCAGATGCCACCACCAGACATGGCTCAGGTATGTTCTGTGAGGGGTGAACCTCAGGAACAACCTGAAACCCCACACAGGCTTTGGAGGCCGAAGACTCCCACCGGGGTTTTGAAACCAGTGGATTCTCGAGGGCAAGGCCGGAGGCATCTCTATGCTGTGCATGAGAACTGCCGCTCGAGGACTGGCTAGTCTTAATAGACTGTTTTTGGGTTACCTGATCCTGTGTAGAAGAAGATATAGTCGGTGCCCTGAAGTTGGAAGGGGACCACGTGTCGAGGGAAACTCGATGTTGAAAACTGCTTCTCACAGCACTGGTGCCCGAAGGCTCCGGAGGACAATGGTCAGGACCCAAGCAGGTTAGACACCAATTGTGAGTGTCTGAAAATAAAGTTGTACCGCCACAGTTTGTGCATTTCCTGGGGAAAATGGCTGGCGGTTCCATGAGGAAAAATGGGAAGGCCTAGAAGGCCTGAGAACCATGAACACTAAGAAGAAATTTTATATTCCTTAAGGAACATTTTTAAAAGAAAATAAGAAAGAAACACCAGCGGTACTGGTGGCGTCGAGGAAGGCAGCCACGACCACAAGAAAACTAAAAAATAAAAGAAGAATTTTCCGCGGTGACAGGAGAACGTCCTGCCGGCTCCGCGGAAAAACGAAAACTGAGGAGAGGCAGTTGGGAAGGCGGGAAGGCAGCGCACAGGCATGTTGGGATGCTTCCAAAGGCTTTCTGATTGGACGCTGGGAAGCGTTCCCGCGCGGACTCCATCGGTACCGATGTACCCATATGTGAAGACTCATTCTTGCTTGTTCCTGGAGATAAACAGTGCTACTTGTGTGTTAGGAGAGAAAGAAGAAGGCCTTCCGCAGATAATCAAACCCAGAGAGCAGCGGAGGCTTCCCCCCCTCCCCTTTCCCCTTCCCCCCTCCCCTCCCCTTCCCCCTTCCCCCCCTCTCCTCCCCTTTCCCCCCCTCCCCTTCCCCTCCCTCCCCCCTCTCCCCTTCATTGCTCCCTTGCCCCTGCAGGTTCCCACTTCTCACTACGTATGATGTTCCTCTTAAAGTCTTTCATGGCTTTACTACACAAAATTTTTTATTCATTATATTTTAATGTAGCTGGCATAATCATGGTTTGTTCTTTTGCCTTATATGTTCTTCATGGCCTATTTTATGTGGCCCACACCATTTGCACACATTTTTTCCCCTCGATGCAATAATGCGGGTTTTGTTTATTTCTTTTTCAGATATGCAGGAGCACATTTTCATTGCCGGGGCATCTGTAGGTCACGTTAGCTATTTTTACACTTTTTTGATCCATCCACTTATTTATTGTATTATTGTTCATTCCTATGTATTTGTATATAATATACCTTTCTTTTTTAGTCCATCATCTGATTGCTTTTTGATTAAGTATTGCTTTTTATGTCCTTTACGGTTTTCGGCATAATACTTCTCCTAATTCAGCAATCATTCTTTAATTTTATTATTTATTTTTTTCCTTTTTTTAAGTCACATATGACTTAATTTTAGCTTTTTTTTTAATAAAAAGTTTTTCTGTAGGATATAATGCCAGTGGGAGGAGCCTTCATCTCCTCTTTAAGAAGGCTCTATATGCTCCTGCGCAGTGTTTTCCCGCTTTCACAGTCCATGCAGGTAATGTGCGTCTCACTTTGTATACTATGCACGATTGGTCTTTTATAACATCATTTCTTTCATATAGATACAATTAATGTTTTTCCACCTTCCAATCAGTGCAATATGTATATTTAGATGCCGTTTATTGGCAGCATGTCTCCTTTTTTTGCATTTTTGCGTTCTTGCAAAACGGCATTTATATCTGCTCAGCCCTGGACAGTTTATCTGTGCCCCACTCCTATCCTGTACTATAGATTTGCCCACACACATTCTTACTTTTTTTGTAGCTCATATGCCTGCACTTTATTTTTATGCACCGCTGCAGCGGTTCTTTCAGCTATCTACAGCCCGTCCATGGTTATGGTCCACTCAGCACATATTATTTTTCTGCATATTTGTGCGTGTTCTCAGTTATTTTTCAAGTCACATGTTTTATCCATAATCACTGTTGTTTTTTTGACTCGAGGTCTGACTTCCTTTTGGATAAGTATTGCTTTTCACGTTTTTTACAGTTTTTGCCAAATTCAATAACGATTACTTTATTTCCATTTTTTAAGTCACACATGCCCCTATTTTCAGTTTTTGATTCATTAGAAAAGGTTTTTTGTAGTATACAATGTTAGAGGGAGGAGTCTCTATCTCCTCTTCAAGTGGGCTCTCTATGATCCTGCGCGGCGTTTTCCCGCCTTCACAGTTCATGCATATAACGAGCGCTTTACTTTGTATACTATGCACGATTGTCTTTTATGGTTTTCCACCTTCCCCTCAGTGAATGCCGTATATTTAGATGTTGTCCATTGGTAGCATGTCCAATTTCTGCTTATTGGTGTTCTCGCACAACGGTGCTTATATCTGCTTAATCCATCTTAGCCCTGGACTGTTTATCTGCGCCGCAGTTCTACTTTGTACCATTGATTTGCTCACGTATGGCCTTACTATTTTTGTAGCTCATGTGTCCTGACTTTACTGTTATGCACTGCTGCGGCGGTTTCCTCGGCTATCTACAGCCCGGTTATGGTCTGCAAAGCATATATTATTTTTCTCCATAATCGTGCGTGTCTTCAGTTTTTTCCTAAGCTGCATGTTTCATTTATAATCATTTTCGTTTGACAATGCTCATGGTTATTTTATCATGTACGACATAATTTCTTATTTAATTATAGATGTTATGACTTCCTTCGTTCTCTTCAGCCTATGCGGGAGAATTTTTAGCTAGCGGGGTTCATCCCTTTTTGGTTTGTAAAGTACATTCCTCTATTATACCTTTGTGGATCTTTAACCTATGTGTTTTATGTTCCATTCATTTACTGGTTTTTCTGGCTCCATCGGTGGTCAGTTTTAGTGTGTTATCCTCTGATCAGATTTTTGCCATTTGGTATTATATTCGTTCTGACATTAAAATGTACGTTGTCTCCCAAGACCTTTTTATACACATAATGAGAGATCCTTGAGTAGCCCCCCTCCCTTTTTTTGTCTCAATGTACCCATCGTATCTCTGATAGTAAAGTCATTAAAATATCTTCTCTCCTCTTGTCAAATATTTTCATCCCTACAGTTTTTGTTTAATATATCCAGTGCTTTCCTGCATTTACCACATATTTGATTGTTTGCAGTCCTCGTGGTGGTACTACTATCTTTTTAATGTTAAAATCTTGTTAGTATGTTTTTCTGTTACAGATGCAGTTTGTCCCTTATATTTTTTTTTGTTTTTTTGTTTCATTGTTTTGCACTTGTAGCGCTACTATTTTCATAATTTTACCATGTGTTGAACCACTATGTTATATTAGTTCTCCTATATTTCTTTGCATTTCTTTAAAATAGCTTTGTATTAAGTCTTTTGTCTGCTAGTTCTTTGATATATGTGTACACATTTATATTGGTGTCCACCATATATTTCAATATATAAAGTTTGTATTTCATGGAGTTGTTTTTTGACATTTGTACATGCCCTCTTATTACGATATTGCATATGCACGTTCCATTATAATTTCATGTGGACTAACGCTTTTTTTGTTATGTTTTGTATTTCCATCATATTCTAGATTGGGAAGTGTGGTAGCTTTGTCCCATAGACGTGTTCCCCACACCTTCTATGTGGTGTTTTGGTAATGTTCAGATATATTATGTAGCCTTTTTATTTTTAACTTTTGATATATAATAATATTTATATTTTTAATTTTCTATTTTTAATTTCTAATATGTAATGATTTTTATGTTTTTTTATTATGTTTATGTTATATGTTTATGTTTTTAGACCTCTGACGAAGGCTTCGGCCGAAACTTGTACAGTTGGGTATTCAATACTTTGGTAGGCTGTGGTCATTGCCTCCGCTGCTCTCTGGGCTACTTGTGTGTTAGTCCTGTGCTACTTATGGCACTTTAGTAAACATGCCCCATAGTCCTTTACATATACACCACACTGATTTCAACTCATACTTGCCTGTGCAGGAAGAGATTTTTTCTTTACTAAAAATAGATGAAAGTTAAACTTTTCAGTTTACAAATGGCTTACATTGATGTAGAAAATATATTTAGATTTGTTTTCACCCAAGGAAGTGCAATTCTATTTCTAATTATTCTAGTTATTATTATCTTAGCTGAGGCCTTTCCAGTGGTAGTTCAAGGCAAGTTACATTAATTCATTTTGCAACCATTTATCTTATACACAATAGAACCAGAAAAATATATTTCTAATTAGCTCATGAAAGCATTAGTTAATATCTTTATTTCTATTCAAAATATTGGACTTTACATGCAAGCTGTTGCTATAATTTACATGCAAATGAAATATATAAAGATTGGCTAAACCTAATTTAAACTAATAAATGATTTCAAATAAAATTTATCACTTCTTCATGTACACAGACCCAATTTAGTCCACATATTCCAGAATTAACTGAGAAACAAAACAAGTTTTTTTGTTCTTCAAGAAAGTTCTCTTAGAAGACAAGAACATTGGGCCCGATATTAAAAAAAAACGGAGCACCTATATTCAGGCTCCTAAATGTGTTCCCTATTTTCAACCACACTTAGGAGCCCAAGGGGCCAGTTTACTAGAGCATACTACCTGGCTAGTGAGGAGGTAGCATGCATGTTGGGCACCGCGCTGCAAAGTAGCATAGGACTCTGTGCTAAAAAAAACAACTGCTACCTGGGTAGCACATGTCTGGCTGGCACCTGGGCAGAGTGTGGGCATTCTCACCACGCTGCCGGCACTTGGTGGAAAGCAACTACCTCCTGCAGGAGAACTGCATTCTTGATCTCTTACTTCTTTGACCCTTTCTCTTCATTTTTATTCATGCTGTGCTATCCCTTTATTATTCTAATTGTAGTCACTTTTCATTTCATGTTATAGTTATTTTGTGAACCACCTGGCTACTCACTCGGTGAAAGGCGGCATAGAAAACACTGAATAAACTTGAACATATGAACCAGGTCTTCTCTTGTTGTGCAAAATGGACACATCAGAGGTGTTAACAATGACGTGTTAGAAATAACCATGTTGCTACAGTGCCGTGCATCATCCCCCAACTAAGATCCCCGGTAGGTTTTGGAACAGCATGGCGTAGCTGGCTTCCTATCAGGGCCTGCCCTCAGTCCTGAGGAACCCTCGCTAAGGTGTGTTGGGACAGGAAACAAGGGCCAGAAAGTGCACAGTATATGCCATCTATCAATACAATACAAGGCCTTCCATGACATGATGCAGAAGCATGCTGAAGCCACAGGATGAGGGAGGCACCTGAATCCCTATGGAGGCCCACATGACCTAGGACTGATGTGCAGGACTGGGAGTATGGGGCCTCCTGGGTGGGCACTCCCATCCTGTGGAACCTCTCAACAGGAAGGACTGGTTGAGAAGGGGAGCAATAAAGCATTCTTGGTCTCTCCCTACATCCCTCTTAGGGAATTGCGCTCTTCTGGCAGATTGCTTCTATTTGTGCCCTTCTCTTCCACTCCCAACTCCAGGTTGCAGTCTTTCCACCTTGCTGCTTGTTATGCCTTGAAGAAACTACCCGAGTCAGTATGTCCGGCTTTATCTCTGGCCCTTTTCAAATACAGGCTAAAATCTCACCTCTTCAAGGCTACTTTTGGATTCTAATCCGCTTAGTCTCCTGCTCTCCAACTTTATGTTTCCTTACCATTTCCCTAGACATATCCTAGTCCCCAGCTGTTGTGTTGTCTGTCTTGACTAGATTGTAAGCTCTGATGAGCAGGGACCATCGCTTCCATGTCTCTCTACAGCACTGTGTACACCTTATAGTACTATACAAACGATTAGTAGTGTAGTAGTAGTATCTCTTAGAGGAGCATGCAGGGGACAGCATAGTGGGCATGCCCATGTGCTAGACCAGCAATTCAGATTGCACCCACTGTCCCTCGCTACTCTCGAAGATATCACGAACACTGTGGATCCTGCAGAGATGAGCCTGCTGCACACTGTGGGAGACTCCAGCCCCTCTACCCAGAAGTGCGGAGGGTATTGAGAATTGGCTCTTGCGAGGAGTCTGCACTTGTGGGGACAGCTTGTTAATTATATTGTACTCATAAAGATATATCACTAATATTTTGTAATGAACAGATAAAATATACATACACAACTACATAGATGAAAAATTATATGCAGAGCAATTTCATATTCACAAAATTTCAAAAGTTAGCTCCGTGATTTAATTAATAACAATTGCTCCTGCAGCGCTTACTTTTTTTTTTTTTTTTAAGGAGAGAGCTAGGTGAGGTGAATAGGACTCACATTTTTCCCATGTCATTTTCCCTTTGAAAAAAGTGGCTGGGGCCACTCCTAATGAAGGCAGATTGTCAGCAAGCACAGGGCCTATGAAAATCTCCACAATTCACTACCATGCTCAGACCCATGCCAGCCTAGTGGAGGTATGCAGGCTAAAAATTTTCATTTGGTTTAGTTTCTTGTGCCCTTTACAGGATGTTTCATTTTGATTTTTTTTAATTGTCTCTGGGAAAATGTCATTAATAGCATGTACTATCGCTCAATAGTATATGCTGTGGTTGAACAGTAGGCATGTGCAGGGCCAAGAGTTTGTTTAAAATGAAAATGAACCAATTTTGTTTTCTATCTGTCGTAATTGAATGGCACACAGTTTTTTTGTGCATGCAGATTGATTGTGCGTGCATTCATTCATAGATATATCTATATGCAATTTGCACGTGTTATTCATTTTTAGGTGCCCAAAGAATACTTAAATGAACCCAAAATGCACATGCCTAGTGAATAGTGCCCCCTATTGAGCGAGAGTGATAGTGCACACTAATTATGACAGACCAAATGTGATGAGATTTTGAATTTTTTAAGTCTGTTTCAGATCAAGAATGACATAAACCAATATAGCAAATGTCATTTCAGACAAATGCCTATCCCCACATTCAAGAACCCTCCCTGATTAAGAGTTGGTGATATTTCCACTGTCCTTAGCTCATTACACAGGTCTGCAAAAAAAAATTTTTCGAGAGCTGTTTTGGTTATTCCACGTAACTTTATGTTTTTTGGTGCGCTGAATCCGAAAATGACCTCCATTTTGTCATAGGACATCATGTTTCCTGACAATTTAGGTAACTATGTTAAATAAGGCAATACCTCAAAATAAATTAAAGTTTTATTACAATATTTTCATGAAAATCCTTTTTTGAACTGGAATGAGCTCACCTACACACACTAAACTCGATTCTTCTTCCTTGTGAGGCTCCTCTTGGTGCATTTACGCTTGTGAGTAGTATCTGGAATGTCGCTCTGAAGCATCCAACAGTAGTCTGCCATCATTGTAATGCTCCATTTTCCCTGGTATCTCCTTTCCATCTCTTTAATGTCTTGGTGGAATTGTTCACCTTGTTCCTCTCTCACAGCTCCCAAATTTTCAGGAAAGTAGTCAAGGTGGGACTGGAGGAAATGCACTTTCAAACTCATCAGGCAACCTAAAGCTTGAAATGCTTTCAGCATTCATCCGACGATCTTTTTGTAGTGAGGATCTTTGTTATTGCCTAAAACTTCCTGTACGACTTCTTTAAATGCAATCCACCCTTCTTTTTGAGGATCCGTCATGGTATTGACAAACTCTTGATCAACTATAAGCCTTCTAATGTCTGGTCCGACGAACACACCTTCCTTCAATTTTGCCTCCGACAGGCCTGGAAACTTGGTGACCAAGTATTTGAAGCAGTCTCCATCTCTTGGAAGTGATTTTACAAATTGCTTCATCAATCCCAATTTTATGTGGAGAGGTGGTAGAAGAACTTTATGGGAAGGTACCAAAGTTTTTCAGAGGACATTTTCTTCACCGACTGTTAGCACCCTCGGCTGCCAACTCTTCTTGGTCCAGTGATTTTGTCAGTCTCGACTATCCCATAGACACAGAAAACAAGGATATTTGGTATACCCAGCTTGTTGCCCGAGCAGCATGCACAAGACCTTCAAGTCCCCACACACTTGCCAACCATGGTCTTCATATTTAAGTTTATGAAGAACCAATTCCAAGTTCTCATTGGTTTCCTTCAAGTGTACGGAATGACCTACAGGTATGGAAGCGTAAAAACCGTTGTGGAGTAAAACTGCTTTGAGACTTCTTTTGGAAGAATCTATAAAAAGACGCCATTGCTCTGAATCATATTGGATTTTAAATTGACCCATCAGACCTTCGACATCGATGCAATAAACCAACTTGTCTTCCTGGGGGAAGTAAGGAACAAACTCCTTTTCACGATGTCTGAACCATGAAGATGACACTCCTGGCAACAATAAATTCCTGCTTTTCAGCTTTGATCTGAGTAACTCAGCGGCATCTTTGGGAAGATTCAAGTCTCTTACCAAATCATTCATCTCCTCCTGAGAAAACAATTTTGGTCTTGTATCATCTTCACTGTCAGAACTTGATTCGTCATCTGGTTCAGGTATGACTTCACCTTCATCGGAGCTAGGTATCTCTTCCAAGGTAGCAGGGGGCTTCGGTACTGGTATATTTATGCCATGGAGGATGGGACGAATTGCCAAGTGAAGATTGGGGTATGAAATGGAATGCTTCCATTTGGAATTAAACCCTTTCACATCACATGAACAAAAGTAACAGTCGTCACTATGGTTCTTTTGCTTTCGCCATACCATAGGAATCCCATAACGGAAAGATTTTTTCTTACCCTTCAACCAGTTTAGTCCAAAGTATGTAAAGTATAATTTTTTCACAAAGTCTGTAATATTCTGCTGTTGCTTCAACACTGTATATTCACCACAGATGAAACAGAAACTGTCTGGCGAATTAATACACTTTCGCGGAGCCATAACATAACAGTTGAAGAATGACGAGCTAACATGAACTGCGATGAAAAAGTGTGAACAGCCTAGAACCAAGAACCTGATGATGATTTGTGCACAATTGTGGCATGCAGGAGAGAGCAGCTCTGTGTCTGTGCACGAGACGTCACAGTGCTGGCCACCTCCCCCCCCCCCCCCCCTGCACTGACTGGAGCTGCTGCTATCTGCCCTGTGTCTCCCTCCCACTGGATTCTTCAGGAAAGATTATCCCCTTCTACCATTAGAAGCACGGACTTGCTTAGCTTATGTCTATATTGCTGACCATCAGATTTACAGTGCTATATTTTTTTTTACATAACTCGGACAACCCCTTTAAGGTTTTTTTGGCATTTTATATCTTAAATGCACTTATGTGAATTAATTAATAGTAATTTGAAAAAAATTGATAAATTTGAAGACAATTTTGCATGTTGTGGCAAATCATGACGTCTAGGAGTTTTTTCAATATTTGTTTTCAGCACACCAAAATACACGGAAATTAGATGAAAATAATCAAACAGCTTTTTAGTCGCAGACCTGTCCACCAGCTTTACATAGACACACTTATTAAGGAAACATTTCAGGCAGAGCAAGCACAGATTACATAGTTTTTGTTTCAAAGTATGGATAGAAATAGAATTAAAGCTTGCTACTAGTTTGATCAAAAGTTTTGCAACAGTGGAGTACATTTACAAGAATAATGGTCTCTGGGATGCATGTAATTATGTTTTGTTTCAAATTATACTGAGCTCATTTTGTTAGAAGAGATTCTATTTTTGGAGCATTCCACTGCCGTTATCACATGGCCAATGTTATCTAAGAAATGTAGGAAGATAATATGGGGTGTATGCATTAACCCTTGCTGTGCTGGCTTCCGATTTCCATATATTCTACTTCTATCTTATCATGCCTTTTACACAGACCAACTCTTCTGTTTGAAAATCTAACTTCTCCCTTATGCTTCTTCTTGACGTTGCAACCTTTGCTCATCTCAGGCCTCTGTCCTCAGCATCCCATTACCCGTGAGAGTTAGACTGGAAACTACATGGCGCTCTGCATTTGCTATTTTAGCCCCCCACCTTGTTGAATGCTCTTGACTTTGCATCACGAGCCATCACTACAGAGGTTTAAGAAAGAGCTCAAAACCTAAGGGGGGATATTCAAAGGCATTTACAGTTTGCAGACCTGCAAACCATGTAAATACCATTAATAGGAATATTCAGTAGCACTAGGACATTTAGTGCCGCTGGATATCTGCGGGTGCTGCCACTATATGCCCCGATGTTGTGTGGTTAGCATCAGGGCATTCCGGGGTGGTGCGGAGGTGGCACCCATTGCTAACGGGACAGCAGCAATATTGAGTAAAGTAAATGCCCAGTTAGCTTCCGGGATATGCAGTGACCCAGATGCTGCTTTGCATAAAATGCTAATTTTCTTGCAGAACGGCTTTTTTATAAAATTAGGTCAAGCCTTAAAGTAGTTGCAGTCAGGGCCAGTGCAAGGGCTGGAGGTGCCCTAAGCGGGCCCTCCATCCTGCTGCCTCCTGCTACCAAACCAAAAAACAATGCAGTCTTTACCCACTATCTCCAGGGATGCATCAGGTTTCTCTCTTGGAAAATCTACTGCGTCCGCTCCTCTCCAACGCTGACTTCCGGTTTCTGCAAACCAGAAGTCAGCGTCAGAGGGGGTTGGAAGTGGCAGATTTTGCAAGAGAGAAACCCTGACCCAAAGCAGCCCCAGAGATGGTTCGTAAGTGATGCATTGCAGTTTTGGAGCCATTGCCACCTGGCAGCGACAGAAATCAGCAGCAGCGGGTGACCCCAGAGGGCAGGTGTTCTAGGCAATTGCCTAGTTCTCTTAGTGGTAGTGCCAGCCCTGAGTACAGTGCAAGAAGATGTGAACTTTAAGAGTAAGAGATGCGGAGCTTCCAAGCCGTAATGCCATACGCTATCTCGGCATTACCCTGGACCAGCATCTCGATTTCAAGGAACACATAAAAAACATCACCAGGTCCATCTACAATAAAATTAGAACACTGAGACATCTCAAACCTATGCTACCTGCTGACGGATTCCGAACCATCTTCCAGGCCCTCATACTACCACATTTAGATTGCGCAAACTTAATCTTGTATGGCCTACCAAAGAGCACTCTCAATCCTCTCCAACAAGCTATGAACGCCGCCGCCCGTGTCCTCTGCGGTCTAGCCAGATCAGACCATATCACACCAATACTTAAGGATCTCCATTGGTTACCGATATACTCCAGGCTAACATATAAGATTCTTCTAATAACATTCAAGATTATCAACAATATCGCTCCCAATTCTCTCAAGGAACTCATCACACCTACTCCAAAAACCAGATCCAGAAAGACAGCAACAGACAACACTCTGTCTATCCCTAAAGACTCCATAAAGTGCTCACAAACAACCAGGAGAAGAACCTTTGCCCACTATGCACCAAAATGTTGGAACGACCTCCCTCCAGAAATCAGAGCGATCCGAGACCTTCTACAATTCTGGAAAGCAATAAAACACCACCTCTTTCTACTCCATTTCACTCAAGCTGCTTCCCCGACTCTAAGAAACCATCCCCCATCCCCTACTAGAGCCCCCTACACAACATAACTCTCAAGCCCCAAGCATTCTCTCGCCAGCCTGGAACCTTCTTACGTACTTTCAGATCAAGTATCATCTATTATGCCATATCTTTATGTATATAGTTTCATGTATTCTGCATCTATCCTGAAATATGTCAATATGTAAATACTTACCCATGTTCTCCAAGTTCTATTCCCTGTTATAATGTAAACTCAATCAGTCTTCTCTGATCTGAGTATTCTTTGTTAAATGTAAACTGCACTGATAACAAATAGTGTGGTATATAAGAATTGTTAAATAAATAAATAAACTTACTGAGTAGGCTTAGGTGCAATAAAATGAAATTACATCTTAAGTCTGATCTTTCCATCGACCTCCTGCAGTACAACTGCAGAAGTACTCTCTCAGGCAAGGCACCACCCTCTGCTGTACTGCTTTTTTTTAGTGCACCCTTGCTAAATTATGTTTAGTTTTAGTGTTATCAGATATAAATGCATACCAGTGAAAGTATTTGGTATTTTAAAAAATGATGTGGAGACTAGCATGATTTAGGGGTATGTTTACTAAACTGCGGTAATGCCATTCGAGTTAGGTTCTGCGTTGATGATACAGATGCCCATATAAAGGAGTGGGTGGGGCAGCATTAAAGCTGTGTCAGATAAGGCGCGTTAGAAGGCACGTTAGAAGGCACCTTATGAGGTGCAGTACAAGGCACGTTAGAAGGCACCTTATGAGGCGCAGTACAAGGCACCTTTCAGAGATGGTGGTGGTTGCCAACCCTACCCCCTGCACTGGTCCTGATCACAGTGCCGACATTGCTAATCTGTGCAGGGGGCAGTAGTAGTGCTCTGGTGATAACTGCAGCTCTGTGCTGGGGCCAACAGCCTGACACTCCATGAAGCTGTGGATAGTGGAGTCCTTGTGAGTGGGTGTCCGTACCCCTGTGCAGCACTGCTTTGGGTTTTGCCCATGTTGTTGTTGTGGCTGCATTGTGGGCTAAAACTATGGGGAGATGCTCTACAGGATCCACAGATGGGACCTGAACCTCTGACTCTCTGCTCTTGAACATGCTGGCTGAGTATACTGCACCACACTGTTGCCACAGCAACCAAGTGGTCCCTGGGGCTATCTTTACGTTCCTCGACCAGGCCTCTTCTGTTGCACTGCACACCACATTCTGGTACAGGGCATGGCCTAGGTCCACTGCAGGCAGGTGCCATTGCTCCCTCCAGCACAATCACCCACTCCCTCTGCCATGCCGCCATGACCATATGCTGTCGGTGCCGGTGGTGCGCCATCCCAGGCCATCCAGGGGGCAGGTAGGTGACTGCCTAAGATGTGGGTTCTGGGTTAGGGGTGCCTACATAGATGTCCACGCTTCCCCAGGCACCGCCTGTCAATGTTATGCGCCCCTTGGGGTGCCTGCTGGGTAATGTCTCCTGGATGCGACACTGTGGGCCACAGACTCATGGGCATGTCTGACCCTGGTCATTTGCTATCTTGCTGGTTTCCATTTTCTGCGTTCCTATGTGTCACCTCGGTAACCGCCTAGTCCACCGTGTGCCCCAGTAGCCCCCACTGCATGTCCCGCTGCAGCCCCCATGCCCCATTTGCACCATCACCATAGTGGCCTTTCATATCAGGGCACTATGCTGTTGGTGCAAATGTATCACTACTATCAATTTATGGGGCTCCCTAGCTATGCTGTACATTGCTGACACAGAACTGGTTTCTCTCTCTTGCAAATGTGTGCTAACGCCAGGTTTTCAGTTGCGTTAGGATTCAGCCCTTAATTTCTCCGCATTAGTGTGAAGGGGCCTCTCCCCGCCCACTCCCCGTCCATTGACCCCTTCTCTCCGCCCTCTCTCCACCCTTTTCTGGCCTTAACGCGGCCGGGAATGTTAAGGCGCGTTATGTGCCGTTAAGGTGCCTTAACGGCACATAACGTGCCTTAAAGTAGCTGCTGTTACGTTAACGCAGTTTAGTAAACATGCCCCTTAGTTTATTTGCCTACATGTATGTCCCATTTCAAACTATCTTGGAGGTTTTATAGGAATGACCTGGATCAACATTTTTGTTTATTTTTGCCTTGTTTGAGTTTTCTTTTCAACATTTTCTGATTATCTTTCAGCTTGTTTCTAGCATTTGTTGTAATTAAAAAAAAATCGGAAGGTGCATTAGAACTTTATAATGTACAGTAATCGACTTAGGGGGTCATTTACTAAAATGCACTAAGCAGTTAGCATGGGATTTAACACACACTAGACATTAGCAGGGGCCTGTCCTAACAGCTACCGTGCATTAAAAACAACCATGCGGTAAAAATCCCATACTAACTGCATAGCTCGGGTTGGGGCAGGATCAAGGCAGGTTATGGGTGGAAACAGGACATAGCCAGCACTGACAGCTATTGCATTATACGTTACTGGTTGCTGCACCACTCACAGTAGTGTGGGTGCATTTAACACCACCTCAAGAGTTGGCATTACGTGCACCATCACTACCAGCAAGCAAGTATTTAGCCAATGCCCAAACCTAAATAGTAAAAAATAAGCATGGCTCAGCTAACCCCCCCACCCACGCCATGCATCCACAACCCTCCAATCACTGATCTGATCCCCTCTTACTCAATCTGTATCCCCCTTTATCAAACCCCCCTCCAATGTACAACCCTTCTCGAATGAACAATTGACCATCCCCCTAATCCCTGAACCCCATCACTTACTCAAACATATCCCTGGTAGTCTAGTGTATGGAGCAGGAGGAATCCACCTCTGTTCCTGCTCCATTGCTGCCTGGGTAAAAATAGCAGCTGTGACCCCTATAGGTAGTCTTGCAGTATTATTCCTAGGGGTCAATCTGCTAGTGTAATTGGCCTTATTCGACACATTGACCTAAGCATTAGTATGGTGAGACTATTGCTGAGGTCAGAGTCACTGGGTGACAACAGGCAGGGATAGAAGATGATCACTTCAGTCTCATTCACTGGACTACCGAGGATACATTTGAGTAAATAACTAGGAGATGGGTCAGGAGTGTGGGGGGAAGGTCAGATATTCAGCTGAGGGGTGATTGTGTATATGTGGAGGATGTGTGCAAAAGTGTTCAGATGCTGAGGGTGGAGAATTCTTACCAGGTTCTCTGATAGTCTAGTGGGAGCAGGAGCAGCTCCCAGTCGCTGCTGCTCATGGCAGCTCCAGGATACAAAATAATGCTCAAGACTCTTAGCATTAATCTCTCAGTACTACCACTAGGGATCAAGCTGTCAAACAATGGTAAAATGCTTTTCCTCAAATTTGGCAGCTAGATCCCTAGTGGTCATAGCATCATGTTTCCATTAGGGGTCATGGTTGCCATTTTGGAACATGGAACCACCATGAACAGGGGTGAATGGGGATCACTCGTACTCCAACTAGACTACCAGGAGTGCTGATAAGAGCTGTGATAGGGGTGGGGGATGGTTCTGCCAGAGGCGGCAATCAAAGGAGCTTGTTAATGGGAAGGGTCAATATGGGTGTCTTGATGTTGGGAGAGGATATAGTGGGGGAATTGATATTGGGGGCCACTGGGGAGAGGTTGATGTTAAGGTGGTGTTGAGGGGTAAGGTGGATGAATACTGTTCGGAGCAGTGATTTAAAAAGCTGCTCCCACGTACATTTAGGGAAACTCTGTATGCTTTTTTTCCCACATGCAGCTGTTTAAAATTGCTGCTCTCGCCGGATCTAGTGAGGCATCAATGTGCTCTACATTTGGCAGAGTCTTTGATAAATGCAGAGCCTTTCTAAAATACAGTGGGCATTTTCCATATCTCGACCTGGACATCTTAATTCTCCTCTTCATGTCCTATTATCTTGTTGTAGGCTTATAGAGTACTTGAGCCACTAACATCAGTCACGCCACTCTGAAGCTATCGGCGACGGATCTACCATTTCAGCCACGTCTATATCAGGGAGTGAAATCAAAATGCAAGCATTTTGATTTCACTCCCTGATAATGACACGGGCGAAACACTAGACGTGTCACCGATAGCGTCAGAGTGGCATGAATAATGTGAGTGGCTCAAGTACTCTACAAGCCTACAATAAGACAACATCTCAAAGAGAGATAAGTAAACTTAATAATTAATGTTTTGATGACAAGACTGGATACAACTATGTTTTTTTTCTTGACCCATGATGTGAATAGAGATGAGATATAGTGCTGGGTGGATGTGAATCATAAGCCTGAAATTTGAAGGCTCTATTAACATTGAGGTCTTTTTCCTCCTAGTTTGTTGTTCTCAGTATATTATACTCCAGATAATAAGCTTGAGTGTGGGCAATTCAGTTGTTACTCAGTTAAGAGCTGCATTCTTAATTGGATATTTTGATCAGTGGAATCATAAATCTAAGACCAGCACTATTTACTTGCCATTTATTTCCAGGATTTCAGAGAGAAATAAGCTTATGTAATGAATGCTTAGGTTTAAAAGAGAAAAGAGGTCAAAATTATCAGGATTAGTGGAAGAGAGAAAGCAAAGAGCACACACGAGGCTCAAATACGGATGGGGTAGGCACTGACTGAGTCTGTGTGTCAGAAAAGTCAGGCTGGGGAGGTGGAGCTTGCCGCGAAGAGCGATGGCTGCTTAAGTGTGTGGCTCCTTCCCGATATAGTAGAATCCGGAGCATTTCTCGGTGACGGGCAGTTTTTTATGATTTGTTTATTGTATGTGGGGAACAGTAAAGCACAAATTGAAGACCAGTCTAACCGCGCTCGCAGAAACAACTTACGAATAATGGGAATCCCTGAAGGCCGGGAAGGTGTGGATCCTATTGGTTATCTGGAGAAGCTAATACCGGAGATATTGGAAATTACCTTTGCACGTCCCCTGGAACTGGAAAGGGCGCATCGAGTCCCGTCGCACGTAACGAATCACACGCAGAGGCCGCGCCCGTTTGTCGTTAAAGTTCTCAGATACCAGCAGGTCTTACAGATCATGCAAGCAGCTAAGCGGCGATTGGGGCTACAGATGGATGGACATAAAGTTGCTTTCTTTCCGGATCTCAGTAAACAGACGGTTCAGCGTCGAAAGAAGCTCTTGGCCTGCAGACTCCTGCTGCAGCAGTTGCAGGCGCGATATGGGCTTTTTTACCCCGCGCGAATGCGAGTGACTTTGGACAACAACACAAGAACATTTGAGGATGGGGCAGCGCTTCGAGCCTATTTGCAGGAACGTACACGCATGGAGGTGGGATCCTGAAAGGGACTGGACTTATCTGCAGTGCCTGATAATGTCATGTTGATATATGTGCCTTAATGGGTTGTTCTCTGAAGGGAGGGTATGGGCATAAGCTGACTTGTCTGGTTTTCAGCATGTTAAAGGGCTACTATGTGTTACTGTGTTTTGGGTAGACATGTTTTTTTTCTTTTTTTGTTTTGCTTTTGATTTCTCTATGTTGAATGGGGATATTGTTGTCTACATAAGAACATAAGATATGCCATACTGGGTCAGACCAAGGTCCATCAAGCCCAGTATTCTGTTTCCAACAGTGGCCAATCTAGGTCATATGTACTGTCGCCCCCACCTGGCCGGGTAGATAACCTGGTACCAGGAGAGGTCGCCTTTTTACCTTTAAATAAGTTTCCCTCAAAATGGCTGCCAGGAGGGCTGCTGGGAGTTGTAGTCTTATCTTAAGGCAAAGGAGTTGTGAACCAGTGGTAAGGCGCAAAACAGAGAAAATTTATTTGTTTGTAATCAGGGATTCCTTCATACACAGGATACAAGTGAAAAAAACCAAAATACAGGATTTTACTCCCACGCAAAAGCTTTAACTTCTTCAAAAGAAAGTAGGTACAACTTTGCTTGTATTAAAAAATGCAGCTTATTCAAAAACTTTAACTTCTCAAACGTTTCTCTTTACAGGAACAATATTTCTTGTAGCAAAAACAGCTCTTTGAATATCCACTGATTATTACTTTCAGCTTTCAGCCTTATAATCAGTTGAGCCTAGCACTCAGCTGTTTTTCTTCTGCCGTGACGTTCTCACAAATCAGGTTGCTCTTTAAGCATTCATACATTCAACGGCTCTATAGATTAGCACTCTTCCACATCAGAGGCTTGACACAAAGCACATTGCATTTCATAGGAATTATCTTCTATATCTCCTATTTCCATTTCTTCAACACTATCCCTTTCACACACATCCAAGGGTATCTGGAGGGAGAGCTGACTATTCTCTTTCTGGATCAATTCATTCAGCTTTTTGAGCAGGACTTGCTTCTGCCCTAGCTCTTCTGCTATGTGAGCCAATTGATAATCAGATAAATAGTCTCTCTTTATCCTGGGGTTTAGCTTACAGCTAGAATTAGCTTTTAACTCTAGAGCTAATTCTCCTAAGCTTTTACTGGACAAGAACTGAGGAGGACACACTTGCTTGGAGTCAGAAGTATTCAGTATCTCTCTCTGCCCTGTAAGCAAGTCATGCTGTCTTCCGTCCGCAGTAACTTCCTTTGATTGCAACAGCCTTCCTTTCAGCTGGGACTGTTTTGGAACCTTTCCAAACAGTTCTCCCTGAGCACTTGGAAGCTTTAAGTCAGCAGCCCTTATCTCTCTCCTGCTGCCTTCATTCAAAGGTTCACCAATACCTTCATCAGCTCCACCTTTCCTTGCTCTCTCAGCTGTTCTCTGCAATCTCTCGTGGGCTCCCTCGTGGGCTCCTTCACTGGCCCTCTTGCTTGCTCTCTCCCTTGTTCTCTTGCTTCCTCCTGTTCCTCTGTCTGTGTTTCTAAAAGTCAGCTTTTTAAACTGTCCTTCTTCCTGTGCCACGCCTTGCTCCCAGCACATGTGATTAGAGTCAGGCTTCTCTCTAACCCTGACGTGCTGCTGTGGGCGGGGCTTAGGGATGACTAAGTTGTGAGTCAGAGACTCTTGGTTACCGGGGAAACCCTTGATACTTTCAGAATTAAAGGTACAGGTCTCATTTCCCTGTGTATCCATAGGCTCAGGATTGCTTTCCTCACCACAGTACCTAGCAGTTTCCCCAAGAGACTCAAGTTCCACAATGCTTGTACTGGGTCAAGCATTGATATCTTTGGTTACTTCTTAATAATGGTTTATGGACCTTTCTTCTCACTTGGTTTGCAGCTTGTCGTGCTGTGAGGGCTTGCTCACAGCACGACAAGGGCTTGCTGTGAGGATACATTTGAGTAAATAACTAGGAGATGGGTCAGGAGTGTGGGGGGAAGGTCAGATATTCAGCTGAGGGGTGATTGTGTATATGTGGAGGATGTGCGCAAAAGTGTTCAGATGCTGAGGGTGGAGAATTCTTACCAGGTTCTCTGATAGTCTAGTGGGAGCAGGAGCAGCTCCCAGTCGCTGCTGCTCATGGCAGCTCCAGGATACAAAATAATGCTCAAGACTCTTAGCATTAATCTCTCAGTTCTACCACTAGGGATCAAGCTGTCAAACAATGGTAAAATGCTTTTCCTCAAATTTGGCAGCTAGATCCCTAGTGGTCATAGCATCATGTTTCCATTAGGGGTCATGGTTGCCATTTTGGAACATAGAACCACCATGAACAGGGGTGACTGGGGATAACTCGTACTCCAACTAGACTACCAGGAGTGCTGATAAGAGCTGTTATAGGGGTGGGGGATGGTTCTGCCAGAGGCGGCAATCAAAGGAGCTTGTTAATGGGAAGGGTCAATATGGGTGTCTTGATGTTGGGAGAGGATATAGTGGGGGAATTGATATTGGGGGCCACTGGGGAGAGGTTGATGTTAAAGGTGGTGTTGAGGGGTAAGGTGGATGAATACTGTTCGGAGCAGTGATTTAAAAAGCTGCTCCCACGTACATTTAGGGAAACTCTGTATGCTTTTTTTCCCACATGCAGCTGTTTAAAATTGCTGCTCTCGCCGGATCTAGTGAGGCATCAATGTGCTCTACATTTGGCAGAGTCTTTGATAAATGCAGAGCCTTTCTAAAATACAGTGGGCATTTTCCATATCTCGACCTGGACATCTTAATTCTCCTCTTCACGTCCTATTATCTTGTTGTAGGCTTATAGAGTACTTGAGCCACTAACATCAGTCATGCCACTCTGAAGCTATCGGCGACGGATCTACCATTTCAACCACGTCTATATCAGGGAGTGAAATCAAAATGCAAGCATCTTGATTTCACTCCCTGATAATGACACGGGCGAAACACTAGACGTGTCACCGATAGCGTCAGAGTGGCATGAATAATGTGAGTGGCTCAAGTACTCTACAAGCCTACAATAAGACAACATCTCAAAGAGAGATAAGTAAACTTAATAATTAATGTTTTGATGACAAGACTGGATACAACTATGTTTTTTTTTCTTGACCCATGATGTGAATAGAGATGAGATATAGTGCTGGGTGGATGTGAATCATAAGCCTGAAATTTGAAGGCTCTATTAACATTGAGGTCTTTTTCCTCCTAGTTTGTTGTTCTCAGTATATTATACTCCAGATAATAAGCTTGAGTGTGGGCAATTCAGTTGTTACTCAGTTAAGAGCTGCATTCTTAATTGGATATTTTGATCAGTGGAATCATAAATCTAAGACCAGCACTATTTACTTGCCATTTATTTCCAGGATTTCAGAGAGAAATAAGCTTATGTAATGAATGCTTAGGTTTAAAAGAGAAAAGAGGTCAAAATTATCAGGATTAGTGGAAGAGAGAAAGCAAAGAGCACACACGAGGCTCAAATACGGATGGGGTAGGCACTGACTGAGTCTGTGTGTCAGAAAAGTCAGGCTGGGGAGGTGGAGCTTGCCGCGAAGAGCGATGGCTGCTTAAGTGTGTGGCTCCTTCCCGATATAGTAGAATCTGGAGCATTTCTCGGTGACGGGCAGTTTTTTATGATAGTAGTTAAACTACTATCGGTAGTTTAACTACTGGCAGGGTCTCCCAAGATGGTCAGGTCTCAGCTGAGGTGCCAGACCAAGACAAACCACCCATCTGGGCAGCAGCAGAATGGGACAGTGTTGACGGCGGAGGATCACATTTTTGTGACAACGGCAACAACACCAAACTTAAACTGCGCGGAAGAAAGGCCCGGCAATCTACTTCTGTATCTTGCCATGAAAACCCAATGGATAGTTACAACAAAACAAATTGTGCTATGGTGCTGGAAGATGAGACCCCCAGGTCAGAAGGCACTCAACTAGCTACTGGGGAAGAGCTGAAGACTTTTCAGAGTAAAGCCAGCATTTATGATGTGGTTGGATCAAAGCCCTCGGGATGTCTGACTGCTGATGTAGCTGCGCATGAAATGAGAGTCAGAAGCTGTAAAGATGTCTTACACATTGGAACATGGAACGTACGAAGCATGAACCAAGGGAAGTTGGAGGTGGTCAAGAATGAAATGGAACGTGTACAACTTGATCTGTTGGGTGTCAGCGAACTGAAATGGACTGGCATGGGGCACTTTGCATCAGATGATCACATGGTCTACTATGCTGGAAATGAAAGACAAAGAAGAAATGGTGTTGCATTTATAATAAAGAAGAAACTTGCAAGAACTGTAATGAAATACAATGCAGTCAGCGAACGCTTAATCTCTATTCGTCTACGAGGATTGCCTATCAACACAACTATAATTCAAGTATATGCCCCAACAACAGCTGCAGAAGAGAATGAAATTGAAGAGTTCTATGAACAAGTACAAGCTGAAATTGACAGAACATGCAAACAGGATATCCTGATACTCATGGGTGACTGGAACGCAAAAGTTGGCAACAAAGAAGAAGGCAAAGTAGTTGGAAAATATGGACTTGGCAACAGAAATGAAGCTGGAGAAAGACTGATAGAATTCTACAAGACCAATGATCTATTCATCTCAAACACCTTCTTCCAGCAACACAAGCGGCGACTGTACACATGGACTTCACCGAATGGATTATATAAAAATCAAATTGACTACATATGTGGAAGTCAACGATGGAAAAGCTCTGTAACATCAACAAAGACAAAACCTGGAGCTGATTGTGGTACAGATCATCAACTACTAGTATGCAAACTCAAGCTAAAGTTGAAAAAGAGCAAACCACTCATGAATGCAGCAAAATATGACCTTGAGAATATACCACTGGAATTTAAAGACTGCCTGCAAAATCGATTTGCTGCTTTAGATACAAATGACAGAGCTCCGGAAGAGTTATGGAATGACATCAAGAAGGTTGTGTTGGAAGAAAGCAAGAAGTCTCTACAAAAGGTGAAAAAGCAAAAACGGCCAAAATGGATGACGGAAGAAGAAACTCTGAAAATTGCCCAGAAACGCAGAGAAGCTAAAGCCAGAGGAGAAAGAAAGACAATCACAGAACTCAACAGAGATTTTCAACGTGCAGCAAGACAGGACAAGGAAAAGTACTACAATGACACTTGCAAGGAAATAGAAGCAGAAACTATTAGAGGAAGAACAAGATCAGCTTTCCTAAAGCTACGAGAGTTAAAGAAAAAGTTCCAGCCTCGAATTGGAATGTTACAAGATGCTCAAGGTTCTATGTTGAATGATGCTGAGAAGATCAAGAAAAGGTGGAAGGAATATACAGAGTTTTTATATGATAAAGATCAAGTGGACCAACAGCCATTTCAACCTGTACCTTATGATCGGGAACCATTGGTGATGAAAGAAGAAGTTGAAGCAGCATTGAAAGCCTTATCAAAGAACAAAGCACCAGGCATTGATAGCATTCCCATAGAAGTATTGCAGCAATCTGATGCAGCTGTTACCATACTCACAAGACTCTGCCAAGAAATATGGAAGACAACATCATGGCCAACTGACTGGAAAAGATCTGTTTTTATACCAATACTAAAGAAAGGTGATCCAACTGACTGTGGAAATTATCGCACAATCGCTCTGATCCCACATGCCAGCAAGTTTCTACTGAAGATTATTCAAAAGAGATTACAACCATACCTGGAACAAGATCTACCTGAAGTGCAAGCAGGGTTCAGGAAAGGGCGAGGAACGAGAGACATCATTGCGGATGTGAGATGGATCCTTGAAAAGACTAAATAATACCAAAAGGATATCTATTTGTGCTTTGTCGACTATAGCAAGGCTTTTGACTGTGTAAACCATGAGAAACTCTGGGCCACATTAAGAAGCATGGGTATACGAGAACACCTGATCGTTCTCTTGCGCAATCTGTACATTGATCAAGAAGCAACAGTTCGAACGGAACAAGGAGAAACAGAATGGTTTAAAATAAGCAAAGGTGTAAGACAAGGCTGCATACTTTCCCCCTACCTGTTTAATTTGTATGCAAAACAAATCATCAGAGAAGCAGGATTGTATGAAGACAACAGAGGTGTGAAGATTGGTGGAAGAGTCATCAACAACCTTCGCTATGCTGATGATACCACATTACTGGCTGAAAGTGAAGATGATCTGAAACATTTGCTTCTCACAATCAAAGAACATAGTCTCAAAATGGGCCTGCACCTTAAAGTAAAGAAGACAAAGATCATGACAACTGGCATAATCAACAGGTTCATCGTTGAAGGAGAAAAAATTGAAATTGTGAACAACTTTAACCTACTTGGATCAACTATAAATAAAGAAGCAACAAGCAGTCAAGAAATCAGACGACGCATTGCTCTTGGCAGAATGGCTATGAAAGACCTAGATAAAATTCTCAAGAGCAGAGATGTCTCTCCATACAAAGATTCGACTTGTTCAAGCCATGGTATTTTCAATAACATCATATGGATGTGAAAGCTGGACAGTGAAAAAGACAGACAGGAAGAAAATTGATGCCTTTGAATTATGGTGCTGGCGGCGAATACTGTATATACCATGGACTGCCCGAAGAACAAACCAGTCGGTACTAGAGGAGATCAAACCTAAGCTTTCTTTAGAAGCTCAGATGACAAGACTTCGACTTTCATACTTTGGACACATCATGCGAAGAGAGAGATCATTAGAGAAAGACATTATGCTTGGCAAGATAGAAGGTCAACGCAAAAGAGGAAGGCCAGCAATGAGATGGATCGATACAATAACAGCAGCTACGGGTACCAGTCTGTCAACAATGAGCCGCCTGACTGGAGACCGAACACAATTTAGGATAGCTTTCCAGAGGATCGCCATGAGTTGACTCCGACTCGACGGCACTTAACAACAACATGGACCTTTCCTCCAGGAACTTGTCCAAACCTTTTTTAAACCCAGCTACACTAACAGCCTTTACTACATCCTCCGGTAACAAATTCCAGAGTTTGATTACATGTTGAGTGAAAAAATATTTTATTTTATTAGTCTTAAATAGTTTACCTGTAGCTTCATTGCATGTCCCCTAGTCTTTCTATATTCTGATAACGTAAACAATCAATCTACCTTTACCCGTGCCACTCCTTTCATTAATTTATAGACTTCTATCATATCTCCCCTCAGCCGTCTCTTTTCCAGGTTAAAGAGCCCTAACCTTTTTAGCCTTTCTTCATAGGAGTATCCTTCCATCCCCTTTACCATTTTGGTGGCTCTTCTCTGAACCTTTTCTAAAATCGCTATATCCTTTTTAAGATATGGCGACCAGAATTGCACACAATATTCAAGGTGCGGTCTCACCATGGAACGATATAGAGGCATTATAATATCTCTTGTTTTATTTTCCATTCCTTTCCTTATCATACCTAGCATTCTATTTGCTCTCTTGGCCGCCACTGCACACTGGGCCGAGGGTTTTAACATGGTATCCACAATGACACCTAAATCTTTTTCCTGGGTGGTGGTTCCTAATGTGGAACCTTGCATCGTGTAAGCATAGTTTGGGTTGTTCTTCCCTAGGTGCATAACCTTACACATGTCCACATTAAATTTCATCTGCCATTTTGATGCCCCGTCTTCCAATTTATCAAGATCCTCTTGCAATTTTTTACAATCCTCTTGGGTTTTAACAACTTTAAATAGTTTTGTGTCATCTGCAAATTTGATAACGTCACTCGTTATTCCACTTTCCAGGTCATTTATGAATATGTCAAAAAGCAGCGGACCCAGCACAGATCCCTGGGGTACACCACTATTCACCTTTCTGCATTGGGAAAATTGGCCATTTAGCCCTACCCTCTGCTTTCTATCTTTTAACCAGTTCCTGATCCACAATAGTATACTGCCTCCTATCCCATGACTCTTTAGTTTTGCCAAAAGTCTCTGATGAGGGACCTTGTCAAAGGCTTTCTGAAAGTCCAGATACACAATATCAACCGACTCACCTTTGTCCACCTGTTTATTCACTCCTTCAAAAAAACATAACAGATTAGTAGGACAAGATCTTCCTTGTCTAAAGCCATGTTGGCTGTCTCCCATTAGGTTGTGACTATCTACTGCTGAGTAATTTTATTCTTTATGATGGTTTCTACCATTTTTCCCGGTACTGACGTCAGGCTCACCGGTCTATAGTTTCCCGGATCACCCCTGGAGCCCTTTTTAAAAATTGGTGTTACATTGGCGAACCTCCAATCTTCAGGTATTAGAGATGACTTTAATGATAGTTCACAGATTACTGATAGCAGGTCTGCAATCTCATATTTCAGTTCTTTCAACACCCTTGGATGTATACCATCCGGCCCAGGTGATTTGCTACTCTTCAGTTTATCTAATAGTTGTAAGACATCTTCCCGATGTATCGATATTTCCTTCAATTCTTCCGCACCTTTAAATATAACTTCAGTCATGGGTAACATCCCTACATCTTCCTCAGTAAAGACCGAAGCAAAGAATTCATTCAGTCTCTCCGCTATCGCCTTGTCGCCTCTTAGTGCTCCTTTAACCCCTTTATCATCTAATGGACCAACTGACGCTCTCACAGGTTTTTTGCTACAAATGTACTTGAAAAGGTCTTTATTTCGCGTTTTTGCTTCCGCAGCAAGCTTCTTCTCAAATTCTCCCTTTGCCTGCCTTATCAATGCCTTGCATTTGACTTGCCAGTGCTTGTGCTGTTTCCAGGTTTCGTCATTTGGCTCTTTTTTCCATTTCCTGAAAGATGCTTTTTTGGCAACAACAGCCTCTCTGACCTCACCTTTAAACCATGCTGGCAGTATTTTGGACTTCCTTCCACTTTTCTTAAAGCGTGGAATACAGCTGGTCTGGGCTTCCAAGATAGTATTTTTCAACAACACCCAAGCTTGATGTACGTCTTTAATCTTTGCAACTGCTCCTTTTAGTTTTTTCTTAACTGTTTTCCTCATTTTATCATAGTCTCCCTTTCGAAAGTTAAAAGGTAGTACTGTGGATTTCCTTACTATCCCTCCTCCACTAATTAAATCAAAGGTGATCATGCTATGATCACTATTGCCTAAAAGGGAATGCTCACAGAATAATTGTTTTATTCAAGGGGGGGGGGGGAGGATGGGTGGGGTATGTTGGGTGGTTGGGACTTCACCATGCAAGTTAAGGTAGTTTATGGTCTGGGACAGGCAGGGTGTCTTAGTTTTCCTTTCATGAATAACTTGTATTTGGTTCCAATATTGTTGACTGTGAATGCTATTATCATGGGGCTCTATAAATCAAAATATGGCTGATTGTAAGCTGAGGGTATTATCCCTTAATGTTCAGGGTATTTGCAATCCTATCAAGAGGAAGAAAATTTTGGTGTTTTGCAAGCAACAAAAAGCTGATGTCATATATCTGCAAGAAACACATCTTTCACTTTTCGAATCTTGCAAAGTTGCGGATGTAACCTACCAAAATATTTTGTCGGCACCCGCCTGTAAAAGGAAGGGGGGTGTCATAATCCTGATAAGGAAAACTCTTCCTATAGTAGTCGAAGAGACCAAAATTGATCCTAATGGGCGGTGGGCCAAGGTTATTGCACGGCTCAAGGAGGATGTATTCACTCTCATGACGGTTTATGGCCCTAATCAGGATGATTCACAGTTCTTCGTTCAGGTCACTCAAGAGCTACTGGAAGCTGGATCAACATATATAATATTAGGTGGGGATTTTAACCTTATAGAATACCCGTTGCTCGATCGTACTCCATATAAACCACAACACAAACCTCAGTCTAGCAAGATACTGTTGAACATGATGGAAACGCTGGGGTTGGTTGATACCTGGATGCTTTTCTCCCCAAAGGGCAGAGAATACACTTTTTACTCTTTGCCTCATAATTCGCAAACCCGAATTGATCATTTTCTGGTCTCTAAGACGCTGTTACCCAAGATTATAGATGCTGATATGATGACCCGTCTTGGCAGCAGCAGAATGGGATAGTGTTTACGGCGGAGGATCACATTTCTGTGACAACGGCAACAACACCAAACTTAAACTGCGCGGAAGAAAGGCCCAGCAATCTACTTCTGTATCTTGCCATGAAAACCCAATGAATAGTTACAACAAAACAAATTGTGCTGTAGTGCTGGAAGATTAGACCCCCAGGTTGGAAGGCACTCAACTAGCTACTGGGGAAGAGCTGAAGACTTTTCAGAGTAAAGCCAGCATTTATGATGTGGTTGGATCAAAGCCCTCGGGACGTCTGACTGCTGATGTAGCTGCGCATGAAATGAGAGTCAGAAGCTGTAAAGATGTCTTACACATTGGAATATGGAACGTACGAAGCATGAACCAAGGGAAGTTGGATGTGGTCAAGAATGAAATGGAACGTGTACAACTTGATCTGTTGGGTGTCAGTGAACTGAAATGGACTGGCATTGGGCACTTTGCATCAGATGATCACATGGTCTACTATGCTGGAAATGAAAGACAAAGAAGAAATGGTGTTGCATTTATAATAAAGAAGAAACTTGCAAGAACTGTAATGAAATACAATGCAGTCAGCGAACGCTTAATCTCTATTCGTCTACGAGGAATGCCTATCAGCACAACTATAATTCAAGTATATTGCCCCAACAACAGCTGCAGAAGAGAATGAAACTGAAGAGTTCTATGAACAAGCTGAAATTGACAGAACATGCAAACAGGATATCCTGATAGTCATGGGTGATTGGAACGCAAAGGTTGGCAACAAAGAAGAAGAAAAAGTAGTTGGAAAATATGGACTTGGCAACAGAAATGAAGCTGGAGAAAGACTGATAGAATTCTGCAAGACCAACGATCTATTCATCTCGAACACCTTCGTCCAGCAACACAAGCGGCGACTGTACACATGGACTTCACCCAATGGATTGTATAAATATCAAATTGACTACATCTGTGGAAGTCAACAATGTAAAAGCTCTATAACATCAACAAAGACAAAACCTGGAGCTGACTGTGGTACAGATCATCAACTACTAGTATGCAAACTCAAGCTAAAGCTGAAAAAGAGCAAACCACTCATGAATGCAGCAAAATATGACCTAGAGAATATACCACTAGAATTTAAAGACTGCCTGCAAAATCGATTTGCTGCTTTAGATACAAATGATAGAGTTCCAGAAGAGTTATGGAATGACATCAAGAAGGTTGTGTTGGAAGAAAGCGAGAAGTCTCTACAAAAGGTAAAAAAGAAAAAACGGCCAAAATGGATGACGGAAGAAACTCTGAAAATTGCCCAGAAATGCAGAGAAGCTAAAGCCAGAGGAGAAAGAAAGGCAATCACAGAACTCAACAGAGATTTCCAACGTGCAGCAAGACAGGACAAGGAAAAGTACTACAATGACGCATGCAAGGAAATAGAAGCAGAAACTATTAGAGGAAGAACAAGATCAGCTTTCCTAAAGCTACAAGAGTTAAAGAAAAAGTTCCAGCCTCGAATTGGAATGTTACAAGATGCTCAAGATTCTATGTTGAATGATGCTGAGAAGATCAAGAAAAGATGGAAGGAATATACAGAGTTTTTATATGATAAAGATCAAGTGGACCAACGGCCGTTTCAACCTGTACCTTATGATATGGAACCATTGGTGATGAAAGAAGAAGTTGAAGCAGCATTGAAAGCCTTATCAAAGAACAAAGCACCAGGCATTGATTGCATTCTCATAGAAGTATTACAGCAATCTGATGCAGCTGTTACCATACTTACAAGGCTCTGCCAAGAAATATGAAAGACAGCATCATGGCCAACTGACTGGAAAAGATCTGTGTTTATACCAATACTAAAGAAAGGTGATCCAACTGACTGTGGAAATTATCGCACAATCGCTCTGATCCCACATGCCAGCAAGATTCTACTGAATATTATTCAAAAGAGACTACAATCATACCTGGAACAAGAACTACCTGAAGTGCAAGCAGGGTTAAGAAAAGGGCGAGGAACGAGAGACATCATTGCGGATGTGAGATGGATCCTTGAAAAGACTAAAGAATACCAAAAGGATATCTATTTGTTCTTTATCGACTATAGCAAAGCTTTTGACTGTGTAAACCATGAGAAACTCTGGGCCAGATTAAGAAGCATGGGTATACCAGAACATCTGATCGTTCTCTTGCGCAATCTGTACATTGATCAAGAAGCAACAGTTCGAACGGAACAAGGAGAAACAGAATGGTTTAAAATAAGCAAAGGTGTAAGACAAGGCTGCATACTTTCCCCCTACCTGTTTAATTTATATGCAGAACAAATCATCAGAGAAGCAGGATTGTATGAAGACAACAGAGGTGTGAAGATTGGTGGAAGACTCATCAACAACCTTCGCTATGCTGATGATACCACATTACTGGCGGAAAGTGAAGGTGATCTGAAACATTTGCTTCTCACAATCAAAGAACATAGTCTCATAATGGGCCTGCACCTTAATGTAAAGAAGACAAAGATCATGACAACTGGCATAATCAACGGGTTCATCGTCGAAGGAGAAGAAATTGAAATCGTGAATAACTTTAACCTACTTGGATCAACTATCAATAAAGAAGCAACAAGCAGTCAAGAAATCAGACGACGCATTGCTCTTGGCAGAATGGCTATGAAAGACCTAGATAAGATTCTCAAGAGCAGAGATGTCTCTCTCCATACAAAGATTCGACTTGTTCAAGCCATGGTATTTTCAATAACATCATATGGATGTGAAAGCTGGACAGTGAAAAAGATAGACAGGAAGATAATTGATGCCTTTGAATTATGGTGCTGGCGGCGAATACTGTGTATACCATGGACTGCCCGAAGAACAAACCAGTCAGTACTAGAGGAGATCAAACCTAAGCTTTCTTTAGAAGCTCAGGTGACAAGACTTCGACTTTCATACTTTGGACACATCATGCGGAGAGAGAGATCATTAGAGAAAGACATCATGCTTGGCAAGATAGAAGGTCAACGCAAAAGAGGAAAGCCAGCAATGAGATGGATCGATACAATAACAGCAGCTACGGGTACCAGTCTGTCAACAATGAGTCGCCTGACTGAAGACCGAACACAATTTAGGATAGCTATCCAGAGAGTCGCCATGAGTCGACTCCGACTCGACGGCACTTAACAACATGATGACCAGAACAGTCTCAGATCATGCAGCGGTTGTTCTGGAATTTGAATCAGGATTGATCAAGAGAACCCAGGTGCGATGGTATTTTGATAAACAATGGTTCGTAGATGAAGAATTCTGCAACTCCATGAGGTCAGCTATCAAAGATTTTTTTGTTAATAATTTGTTTGGGGATACCCCTACATGGGCTTGGTGGGAAGCCTTTAAGGTGAATATTCGTGGACATATGACTTCATATAAGATTCGTAAACAAAAGGCTGACATGCAGAGAAGGATGGAGTTGGATTTGGAGATTCGAGCGGGTGAGCGACTCCTGGCAAAGTGGGCTGACCCTTTAGTCCTCCTGTGGTTGCAGAGGCTCAGATTTCAATACAACTCTATTCTACATGAGAAAGCGAGTAAGTCTGTCAAAGCCCAGCAGGGAAGGTACTATCATGAGAGTAATCGTGTGAGTACGTTGCTGGCCCGTACGTTGAAAACTAAAGAGCGGTGACTCGGATAGCTGGACTGAAAGACTCTACCGGCTCGTTGAAAGTGGCAGATGAAGAAATTCTGGCTTTGTGTGAAGAATTCTATGCAAAGCTTTATCAGTCAGAAGACGAATGTGAGGCGAAGGCCTTCTCTAATTTTGTCTCTACTATCACGGCCCCAAGCTTATGGTGCATCAGCAACGCTCCTTGGATTCTGATATCACGTGTAAGGAGATTCGAGCAGCCATGGTTATGGTTATGGTTATGGTTATGGTTTTAGGCATTTGATATACCGCCCTTTACTTACGCATCAGAGCGGTTTTACACATATATACTAACAGGTACTTTTTATTCCCTTGTCCCCGAAGGGCTCACAATCTAAGTGTACCATGAAGCAGCTAGCCAAAGGGAAGGCTAGCAGTCCGGATGGTCTGCCTGTGGAATTTTATGAAGCCTTTTCTGCACAATTGATACCTGAGCTGATGCTGTACTATAGTGGAATTAAAGAAGAAAGCCCGGCTGTTGGAGCTCTAGCGGCTGCCACGATAGTTTTCCATCCTAAACCGGGAAGAGATCCACAAAAGGTTGAGAACTATAGGCCTATTTCACTACTAAATGTCGATTACAAAATCTATGCTAAGATCTTGGCCAATCGGTTATCTCATGTTATGGGGACATTAATCCATCCAGATCAATGCGGATTCATGCCCGGGAGATCAACTGCTGATAATGGGTGCTTGTTGGCGCATGTTTTGCGAAGAGCACAGCAGGTTGACCAGCCGATAGTGGGCCTAGCGCTGGATGCCGAGAAGGCATTTGATAGGGTGGAGCTGCCCTATCTTTTTCAAACCATGCATTGGTTTGGAATACCTGAAAGCTTTTTGAAGAATGTCCAGTTGCTTTACACTAAGCCGGTGGCTCGTGTGATGGTGAATGGTGCACTCTCGCAGGAATTACAGCTCACCAGGGGCACTAGTCAGGGTTGCCCCCTATCCCCCTTACTGTTCAATTTGGCCTTGGAACCTTTAATATTAAAAATTCGTCAGCAGAAGAATATTTTAGGTATAAAATTGGAAGGTTGTCACTGTAAATTGTCAGCGTATGCCGATGATCTTCTTATGTTTCTGGAGCTCAGTTCAGTTGATGTGACTTTGAAGGTTATTGCGGAGTACTCCAGTATCTCAGGCTATAAGCTGAATTTGCCTAAAACCATAAGCATACCCCTCACTGCTAGTGTCTCAGAGGAGGAACTACTACAGTATCCGTTCATGGTGGAAAAATCCTCTTTTAAATATCTGGGGGTAACCTATGGGATCACCTTACAAGATACAATAGCTCTGAACGTGGACAGCTGCTATAAGGTGCTCCAAGAATATGTGAATAAATGGTCTCCACTAAACTTAACATGGTGGGGCAGGTTGGAAACTATTAAAATGGTCATTGTTCCTAAGATAAATTACATTTTGAGCACGATTCCGGTGTTTTTTGATCGGAAGTTTTATGCCAATATGGAGAAAGTTTTACTATCCTTCCTCTGGGGGCAGAAAACGCCAAGAATAGCGGCATGGAAGTTGAAGCTTCCCAAAAATCAGGGTGGGGTACAGTTCCCAGATTTCTACTGGTATCATATTGCCGCACTGTTGAAACAAGGTTCCTGGTGGTCGGAGGAGACGGTGACCCCTGAGGCCCCGATTTGGCTGCAAGTTGAAGGATCATTGAGTGAACCAATTCCATTATGGATGCGCGTAGGAGCGGATGTGGCATGCACAAAGATGGACAATGTGATTTTGAGTGCCACCCAGCTAGCGTTCAAGTATATAATGCCACTCCTGGTGGATGATCAGACGTTCACGGAAGCTACACCAGTTTGGCTCAATTTGCGTTTTAAAATTGGAGGGAACTGTATCGTCTGGACCACTTGGCTGCAACAGGGCATTTTTCATTTGGGCCAACTGATTAGCGGTCAAAAGTATAAATCTTTTCCAGAGCTACAGCAGGAATTTCAGCTTCCACAGAGATGTTTTTTTCAGTGGTGTCAACTGCGGCACTGTTTGAGTAAAGCGGGTGTGTCGCCAATTCACCTTGGCACTGGACGACCATTTTATCTCCGGATACAGGAGATTAAGATGGTACCGAAATTAATATCGACGTTTGTGGGAATTATTCGGAATGCAGATGAGCGGAGGCCTAAAGGAGCTCAATTGGTTTGGGAGGCTGAAGTGGGATCTCTTATGACTGCGGAGATGTGGAATGCCTTTTGGGGCTCACAGATACGGATAACGAGAGCTGCCTCACTGACGCAGATGCTATATTTTCTCGCTCATCGTGCCTACTTGATACCGGTGAAGGTCGCTAAGTGGCAAGTGCAGGACGGGGATAAATGTTGGTCCTGCGGCTCCAGTACTGGAACGTTGGCACATATGCTATATTACTGCCCAATGTTAAGGACGTTCTGGCAGTGAGTATGGCAGCGACTCACACAGCTACTTCGGATGTGCTCTCAGCTAACATTCCGGATTGTTATATATAAGTCACTAGCTGGTGTCCCAGATTTGGAAAGACGGAATTATATAATCTTTGATCTGCTGCTGAGTTTGGCATTGAAGGCGATATTAAGTCATTGGAAAAACTTTGACTCATTAAATGTGGAATACTGGTGGAACCTGGTGTGCTATCATCATTCCTGTGAAAAAGCATATGTGAGTCAGAACCCAGCTTCACGTAATCTTTTGAAAAAGTGGGATACCCTTGCACTGAATTAGGTTATACCACGCTTTGTGGTAGCTTGGTGCTCATGAGATATAGCATTCACAGTCTTGCTAGCTTACTGGTATTTGATAAACCATTTAACTGTCTGTTTCTGCCAAATCTGTTAAGTTATTATCGTGATTGTTGTGTTTATGATTGTTGGTTGTCTGGAAACAGTTAAATAAAGAATTTAAAAAAAAGAAAAAAAAGAAAAGTCAGGCTGTGTGGTGTAGAGCAAATTCCACTGGGAGAAGCTTGATAGAAAATAAATTGAAAAGAGCACTTCTAGAGTTGATTCTACTTTACTGCTCTCATGGTGCTTTGGGTCTCCCTGCCAATGTTGGTGCTGTTTTGCCCTTCACCTAGTACCATGGGGTCTCCATTCCACTGTTTGTACTGCTTTGACTTCACAGTAGCTTAGAATTTTCATGCCTCTGTTAGTGCTCTTTGCCCTTCTTTTGATGCTAGAGGGAGGAGTGGCCTAGTGGTTAGGACAAGGTATTTCAGGCCAGAGGGCCGGGAGTTCAAGTCCCACCTGGGGACAGCAATCTCAGGCCAGAGGGACTGGGATTTCTAGTTCTATAGGCAGGGCCGGATTTACCTATACGCCATGGCGTAGGGTCCACAAAAATGAACAAGTTAGGCTTATTTTTTAAAATAAAATTTTAAAAAAAACCTGCTGGCTGCCGCTGCGGGGCCCCCTCTGCTGCCGCGGCAGCATGGACTGACCCGCGGGGGCCCCCTCTGCAAGCTCGATCCCTCCCTCCGTGCCTCCCTCCCTCCCTCCCTCCGTGCAGGCTGTGAGAGACGCGAAGGCAGACTGTCTCCCTCGCGTCTCTGTTAAGCCCGCAGGGGCTGATGGGAAATTTCCCATCAGCCCCTGCGGGCTTAACAGAGACGCGAGGGAGACAGTCTGCCTTCGCGCCTCTCACAGCCTGCACGGAGGGAGGGACCGACCGACCGACTGACTGACCGACATTGCAGAGGGGGCCCCCGCGGGTCAGTCCATGCTGCCGCGGCAGCAGAGGGGGCCCCGCTGCGGCAGCCAGCAGGTTTTTTTTTTAAAATTAAATTTTACTTTAGGCCGGGGGGGGGGGGTAGGACTGGTAATGGGCTATGGGGGGGGGGCTGGGGCTGGGACTGGAAATGGGTTGGGGGATTAAGGCTGGAGGTGGGCTGATGAGGTTAGGACTGGTAATGGGCTGTGGGCTGTTGGGGGGGTTAGAACTGGTAATGGACTTTGGGGGGGTTAAGACTGGTAATGGGCTGTGGGCTGATGGGGGCTGTCTGGTAATGGGCTATGGGGGGGCTAGGACTGGAAATGGGCTGGGGGGGTTAAGACTGGAGGTGGGCTCATGGGTTTAGGCCTGGTAATTCCCTGAGGCCTGTTGGGGGGGGTTTTACAACTGGTAATGGTCTTTGGGGGGTTAAGACTGGTAATGGGCTGTGGGCTGATGGGGGCTGTCTGATAATGGGCTATGGGGGGGCTAGGACTGGAAATGGGCTGGGGGGGTTAAGACTGGAGGTGGGCTGATGGGGTTAGGACTGGTAATGGGCTGTTGGGGGGGTTTAGAACTGGTAATGGGCTTTGGGGGGGTTAAGACTGGTAATGGGCTGTGGGCTGATGGGGGCTGTCTGGTAATGGGCTATGGGGGGGCTAGGACTGGAAAGGGGCTGGGGGGTTAATACAGGAGGTGGGCATATGGGGTTTGGACTGGTAATGGGCTGTTGGGGGGGTTTAGAACTGGCAATGGGCTTTGGGGGGTTTAAGACTGGTAATGGGCTGTGGGCTGATGGGGGCTGTCTGGTAATGGGCTATGGGGGGGCTAGGACTGGAAATGGGCTGGAGGGTTAAGACTGGAGGTGGGCTGATGGGGTTAGGACTGGTAATGGGCTGTGGGCTGATGGGGGGGGGTTAGGACTGGCAATGGGCTATGGGGGGCTGACTGGAAATGGGTTGATGGGGTTAGGACTGGAAGTGGGCTGATGGGGGGGTTTGGACTGGTAATGGGTTATAGGGGGGGATTAAACTGAAAATGGGGTGATGGGGGTTTAGGAAGGTAAGTGGGTTGATGGGGGCTAGGACTGGTATTGGGTTGGGGGGTTGCTAGGACTGGAAATGGGCTGATGGGTGGCTAGGACTGGAAATGGGCTGATGCAGGGACTAGAAGGGAATGGATGCTGGGTGAGGCTGGAACTAGAAGGGAGCTGATGTGGGGGGAGGATTAGAATGGGATGGGGCTGGAAGAGTAAAATGGAGAAGGGAAAAATATTTTGTGTGGGAGGGATAAAAAATCTACAATTCGCCGGGTATTGGGAGAGTAAGTGGGGATTGAGGATGGAGGGGTAAAATTTGAGTGGATGAAATAGGAATGAGGAAAGAGCAAAAGGAGAAAGATTAGTATGTTAAAGCAGATGTAGAGAGAGAATGGAAAAAAACTAGGAGAGAGAAGAAAGGACAAATGGACAGCAGACGATGGAGAGTTAGCAGAAGACACGAAGAAACCAGAAGAAAGTGGCTGGAGCAATTGCAGCTGAAAAAAGTGCACAAAAGGTAGAAAAATATCTCTTTGGGGGGGCGGAGCCTGATGTCCAGCGGGATGGTCGCATAACGCTGAGGCTCCCGAGAGGCCTACTCAGAATCCTGAATTAACACCGTACATACTTGGAACTTCTACTCTGATCTTGCCGGGGCACATTGGTGAGATGGCGGGGACCAAACCCACGCGCCTGGAATTTGGATCTCCAGCGGCTTCTCACGGCAAACGTTCCAAAACTGAACCCCCGTCCCCGCAGAAGGGGCTGGCCTTGCGCGAGGGCCCCGAAATGCAGCAGGAAATCCTCGCAGAGATTAGAGGGGTCAAAAACCTCGTGCAATCAAACGGTGAAGCACTCCGAGCGCTGTGGGAAGATCTTGGTGTGCTGCAAAGCAAGCTAGAAGGGCTTTCTTCGCGTCAGGACAAAATGGAGAGCATATTGGACTCCCATGCGGCCCGGTTGTCCAAACTCGACAAAGTTGAACGTCAGGTGCGGGCCTTGCAGAAAGAAGTGGAAGATGGCAATAATAGAGCGCGCCGCAACAACATACGACTCGTGGGCATACCGGAGGGAGCGGAATCGGGAGACATGAAAGAGTTTTTATGCAAAATCCTCCCTTCCCTGCTCCAAATCACCTTTACCAAAGATTTGGAGATCGATCGCGCTCATCGTGTACCCACAAGCATAACGCTCAACAGGAAGACCCCGCGGCCTATCATTTTTCGACTTTTGAGATATCAACACGTGGAGCAAATTCTAAGTGCCTCTCGGGCAAAGGGCCATATGGAGTTTGAGAGCCACAAGATCTCCTTCTATCCTGACTTGGCTAAACCCACGGTCGACCGCCGAAAGCGCTTTCTGGAATTCCGGCCGAGGCTTCAACAACTACAAGCACGCTATGGCCTGATGTACCCGGCCAAGCTCCGAGTCACGCTTCACAATCAGACAAGAACATTTGAGGACCCTGATCTACTAGCGGAGTTTTTGGATTCCAAAGAAGCCGACTTGATGCGCTGACTTCCAGAATATTCCTGCAAGTATTCTCATATCCGCTGTACCTGCCATATTGGATCTGCCGCAGCCCAGCAAAGAATCTGGCGAGGGCAGTTTGTTTGCCTTACTTTTGATGATATCTGTGACCCGACTCCATCTACCCACAGTAGCCTCGATGAGTATCAGAGACAGTGTTAATTATGGACTCTGGTGTTTCTTTTCTTTTTTTTCATGTCTTTCTATTTCCTCTCTAGGGCCTCCTCCCGCAGACATATGGTCGCCATATTCTTTGGGGGTTTTGCTTCTTCTCTAAGATACTTTGGTACATACTTTTCAATATGGGGTGTATTAGCCAGCATACTCGGTGATTATGTCATTGTTGCACAGATTCTGATTATGTTGTATGTTCTCAAGCGCCCTTACCTAAAATGTCTATTACCGATTGATGGCACCATGTAAGATTTTCTCATTGAACGTAAAAGGAATCAATAATCCGATAAAACGGAAGAAAATCCTAAGTTACCTAAGTCAGGAAGCTGCGGATCTGATTTTTCTCCAAGAAACGCATTTAAATTCGAAGGAAACTCTTAAACTCAATATTAAACCTTACATGGTGGCCGCCTATTCCCCAGCCGTTTCTAAGAAATGTGGGGTTGCCATACTGGTTAGGAAATCTTTTGCATGCTACTATTATTGCGACTAGCTCAGATACAGAAGGTAGATGGTCCAGAGTTCACCTCAAGATAGGTAGCCTTGAAGTTACATGTATATGCCTTTACGCTCCTAATGTGGATGACCCTGCCTTTTTTGCTACCATTGCTCAGGTTGCGCAGGCCTCTGCTAATACTTCTTTGATAATTGGGGGGGATTTCAATCTTGTCCTTGATCCCCTGATTGACAAACAGCCGCCTAGGACAAGTGGTCCCCCCAAGAGTCACACCACGCTTACCTCCCTGATCAAAGATCTTGCTTTAGTTGATCTATGGAGGCTACTACACCCCAATGAGCTTGACTTCACCTTCTTCTCTTCCCCTCACAAATCCCAGTCTCGCATAGACTTCTTTCTAATATCAAAACTGTTAGTTCCTCAGGTGGACACTGCAAAGATTCACTCCCAACATATTTCAGATCATGCTGCTATTTCCTTTCAATTACACACTACTGCACCCCAAGGGAATTCGGGGGCCTGGTTCTTTGATAGAGCCCTGTTAACTCAGCCAGAGTTCCAGTTAGACATTCGAGCAGCCATACAGGATTACTTCCATTTTAATCTACCCCAGGATACTGCGAATTGGGCTTGGTGGGAGGGCTTCAAAGCGGCCATTCGAGCAACGATCACTAGCTATCAAATCCGCCTGCGGAAACAACGCAAACAGCAACTACTCATACTAGACCAACAAATAAAAGCAGGCGAACGAGTTCTAACTTCACGTACTGATCCATGTGTATTAATTCGATTACAGCGTCTCCGTTTTCAATATAATTCAATCCTCTCAACTGCAGCTTCTAAGAGTATTGAGCTTCAGCGAGGGACATATTATCGTGAAAATAACCGAGCCGGTCGACTCTTAGCCAACGCCTTGAAAGGTCAAAAAGAAGCCAAACGCGTAGCGGCCCTTCGAGCTCCACAGGGAGGGGGCATAGTGACCACAGACTCCGACATTGTAGAACTCTTTCGGAATTTCTATACCCGCCTATACCAATCTGAATGTGAGTTCTCGTCAGAGACATTCGAGCGATTGCTTTCTGGCATTCAGCGGCCGACCCTCTCTGAAGATGATAGGGATGCGATGGATGAACCCTTCTCTACTTCAGAGATCCAATCTGCCCTAAAACGAACAGCCTCGGGCCGTGCCGTAGGGCCCGATGGTCTCCCGACCGAATTCTACAGAACGTTCAGCACAGATTTAGTTCCCTATTTAAAACTCTATTTTACTGCCCTTGCGGTAGATACATCCTCTTTGGGATCCTTTTCTGCAGCTAATGTGGTAGTATTTGAGAAGGAAGGCAGAGACCCGCTGCTAACCGCCAACTACCGTCCAATCTCCCTACTTAATGCCGATTATAAGATCTTCGCAACGATCTTGGCCACCCGGCTATCTGACAGGATGGCCACCCTAATTCACCCCGACCAATGCGGTTTTATACCCGGCAGATCAACTGCTGACAATGCTCGGACCTTGTGCCATGTGCTATCCAGTGCTGCCAATCTAGATCATCCATGGGTGGGTCTTTCCCTGGATGCCGAAAAAGCCTTTGATCGCCTAGAATGGCCCTTCTTATTTGCAGTTCTCCGATGGTATGGCTTTGGGGAGGGCTTCCTCCGATATCTCCAAGTCATGTATACTCAACCCGTCGCCAGTATTTGTGTAAATGCCATCAAGTCTCAGCCATTTAATCTCCAAAGAGGCACGCGTCAAGGTTGCCCCCTATCACCAATGCTCTTTGATCTAGCTCTTGAACCCCTAGCCCTCCTTATTAGACAGTCCGCACGTATTCGAGGTGTCCCCTTCAGTCATAGGGAGATTAAACTCTCTGCATATGCAGATGACCTTATGCTTTTCGTATCCCTCGATTCGGTTCCAGCTGTCTTGGATCTGATTGACGGATACTCACAATTATCGGGCTATAAAATTAACTGGACCAAATCTGTAGCATTCCCACTGAACCGCTGGGTACATGAGGCTGACATGCAGGCCTTTCCCTTCCTTTGGCAATCCCGCATGGTGAAGTATCTCGGGGTCCATTACTGTTCTCCTTTAGAAGACACTATCAGTTTTAATGCCAAAGAGGTAGTCTCCAAAGTCCGTGAGCTCACAAATCGTTGGTCTCCCTTATCTCTTACATGGTGGGGCCGCCTAGAAACTGTGAAAACGATGATAGTCCCCAAAGTGAACTACATTTTAGAAATGCTGCCATGCTTACTCCCGCTACATACTTATAAAGATATTGAGGGCCTTCTCGTCCGTTATCTCTGGCAGGGCAAGCCACCAAGGATAGCTAAACAAAAACTACAGTCTGCAAAGGAAAGAGGGGGTACCAGATTTCCTGATTTTCTTAGATATCATCAAGCCTTCCTACTTAAGCAAGGTGCCCGATGGCTAGATGCCTCAACAGACAGCAGACCAGTTTGGCTTGACATAGAAGAGGAGCTTAGTAGCCCAATTCCGTTGACCCATCTCCCCGGTATGTCCTATCAAGTAGACACCCGCCATCCACCAATGATTGTCGATACTCTTGCGGCCTTTAACACTCTCATTCTATCACTGGGCCCGAACGTCTGTCCTCAGGACGGACTCCCGCTATGGAATAACCCCAGAATTCAAGTCCTAAATAGAACGATAGCATGGAAACCCTGGTACTCAAGGGGGATCTGGACACCCCAACAGCTTTTCTCTGCAGCTCGTTGGAAAACCTTTTCTGATTTACAAAAGGAATTTGCGTTACCAGCGAAACACTACTTTCAATTGATGCAGCTTCAACACTGCCTCAAAAGTGCTCGAATCATGCCGCCCTCTACCCCTACTGAGGACGGGCTATTAGAGATAGTTCGCTCTATTAGTAGTACACATGGGGTAGCCTCTAACTTTTATAAAATATTATGTCAGGGTACAGACACGGCCACTTTTAGAGCCCAACAAGCCTGGGAGCGCGAACTGCAAACCACTTTAACCCCTGTGCAATGGAGCGTTTTCTGGAGCAAAGTAGTGCGGGTTTCCCGGTCTGCCGCTGTTACCCAAACTCTCTCTTCTTTTTGCACACAGATGCTTTTATACCCCAGAAAAAATAGCCAAATGGAACACCACTGCTAGGGACCAGTGTTGGTCTTGCCATACTGCTGTGGGAACCTTCGCTCATGTTATTTATGAATGTCCTCAACTACAGGTTTATTGGGGGCGGGTTTGGGGTTGTATTCAATTTATCTTACACCTTCACGAGCCTCTCTCTTGGAAGATCGTGGGACTCCGCTCTGTGGCGGAGGTCCCCTCTCTTCCTAAGAAGGGTCGCTTTCTCCTTGATTTCATGCTGGGTATAGCCATATGCTTAATCACGAGGAATTGGAAGGATAGCTCTCGACTTACTGTCAATGAATGGTGGAACCTCGTCTGCTTATATATTAAATATGAGCAGATACCTCGGAGAGCTATTCCCCATGCCCAAACTCACTCTCGCTTGTCTAAATGGCAGATGCTTAATGATTATGTACAATCTGCTCATTGTTCCAACATGCCTGTATAATGTGCACTCATCATGTTTCAGATCACCGTTAGGTTTTGTAATACAATAATGTAAGTACACGCCCGCTTCGGGAATGATTAGTTTTCTAGAGAAGAAGCAGGGGGGAGGGGGGTGGCAGGGGTTTACTTTGGTGTATGTATTACACTTTATGTATCTGTCTTTTAGCTGTATGTCTTCCTTTTCCTTTGTTGTTATAAAACGAAAATAAAGAATTTAAAAAAAAAGAAAAATATCTCTTTATTTTGAATTTATTAATTGGAATATGTCAGCTCTGGTAAATGTGCATCATTAACGTCTGCGCTTTGTTTAGTACAAGAGCAAATTAATGTATAGTTTTATTTCTACAGTGTTGTACATTCCAAGTTTGGCTTTTGGGATTCCCAGTTTAATTATTGTCTTCCTGTTTCTAAATTGTGATTACTTGTTTGGTGATGGTCTATGTTCTGCATGTGTAACTGAGCTGAGGTGTTCTGTTTATATAATTCCTATTTGACATTGCCACTTGTTCTCTTTCCCCAGTAGGTCATGTATTGTTGTTCTCTGAAATGTATTGGTTTAATATTTGCAGTGTTGCCTTTTGATTGGTAGAGTATGGTGCTTTGTGAGTCCTGGTAGTGCTGTTAGGATATGGCAGGTTTGCTATGGGTTCTAAATGGGCAGTGTTTGTAGTAGTTCCTAATGTGTCTGGCAGTTGGCACTGGATTATAGTAATGTAGAAATTTTTTAGTCTTTCTTTATCCATACACTCATTAAGAGGCACGTTTACTAAAAGTTAGTATATGGTAACATTATGCAAATATTTATGCAAATGAGGCCCCGCACCCCCCTTGGGCCGCCCCTGCTGGGGGCCCACAATTTTTGTTGGCGTAGGGCCTCACTCAAGGTAAATCCGGCCCTGCCTATAGGCACTCCTTGTGGTCTTGGGCAAGCCACTTAACCCTCCATTGCCCATGTTCCCTGTACATATTAGCGTATGTGTGTCATATCCCCTCATGTTAAATGTATCTCCCAATTGACCGCTTTGACCCGGTGAAAAGCGGGATATAAATACAGCTAAATAAATACTGTAAATAAAATAAATATAGGGTCTTTGTGCTATTTTTGAGGTGCTGTTGTCTCTCTACCGGCACGTTAAAAAACTGGATTTAGCTCACATATAAAAGTATTGAGCTTGCACCTAAAGAATCAGGGAAGTTTGAACCTTTACTTAACCAGCTTCGCAACCCATTGTTTTAACCACTAGGCTACTCCTCTACTCCAGGCTCAAGGGAGTTTCAGTACAGAATTGCTTGCCCCATTGACTTTAATGGAAACAGGAAATGAATGAAATGGTTCATTCAGTATCTAAAAATGAGCTTAATAGGTGACTGATCCAAAATTGAACCAAAATAAAGATTTTCTCATGCTCATCCCCACTAACAAAACAGTAAAGTTAAAATTACAAGAAAGGATATTGCAATAAAGGCAAAATGTGCCTTTAAGTAAAGCACAGACACTGTTGGAAGATTCCAAATTATCCCTGTCAACTGCCAAGTAGGTTGTAAATACAAATAAAAAACATACTTTGACATGTTTGTATACAAATCCTCGAAGTCTAAGAAGTAAGATGGGAGAATATATAGCACTGAATGAAGAAGTAGATATAATTAGCATCTCAGAGAGCTGGTGAAAGGAGGATAACTAATGGGATAGTGTAATTCCAGGTCTTATATTGTGAAACTCTGTCCCAGCAGCAGGAGGTGAGGTGCTTATGTGTTGCTCTGGTTGTTAGGATGAGAAAGTTGGAGTGAGATGGCATGGCAACTTCTTGAAAATCATTTTTGCTTTGCTCTGCTTCCATCACTGGAGTGTGGGTTACTGGGCCCCCTTTTTGACTGAGCTCTCCACACTCTGGGGGCTGCTTGAAAGGAATTTATGCTACTGATGCAGCCTGAAGACAGAGGGATAGACTAGATGACCTCTTACGGTATTTTTCAGCCTTATCTGTGGCTTCGCAACAGAATACGTTATCTATAATTCTCACCGGCTAATGCGCCAGACTTGAAATTTAACAGCTGTTCCAAATAAATATTCGGAAAATAATATGAAAAATATTTATATTTCATTTTACATATGGAATAGTATAATTCAGTATGTGAGATGTGAAATGCTTTCCCTATACAAAAGCTAAAACAGAGCTTAAGGGGCTTGTTTACAAAGCCGCGGTAGCGGTTCGCGATTGTTATCGGAGCCGCGGCCCCATTGATTTCAATGGGGCCGCGGCTCCAATAACGATCGCGAATCGCTACCGCGGCTTTGTAAACAAGCCCCTAAGTGTTGAAAGAGGGGAGCAGGAGTGAGTGTACATAGGGAGGTCATGTCACCCAGCAGACGATTCTCTCTAATCTTCTTTGAGTACAAGTTTGACAGGTATCTGAAATCCCTTTTCAGGATTAAACCATTGTATTCCATTGACCAACCTCTGGTGGCTACGTGTACTGCTTAAGTGCTAAGCACACAGACAAAACAAATTTGGTTAGTTGTCATTTTTTCCCAAACGTTTCCTGATTTTTGGATGGTTTTTTTCAGTTAGTTTCACACATGTTTTAATAGTGATTTTTAACACACTGTAGAATTTTAAAGTGTACTAAATGACTTGTTATTTTTGTTGATGCTGTTATTAAGTGCTGTCATGTAGGGGCCGACTCGTGGAGACCCTCTGGATAGTCATCCTAAACTGTGTTCAGTCTTCAGTCCGGTGACTAATTGTTGAAAGAGCCACATCCATATCTGCTGTTATTGTACTGATCCATCACATTGCTGGCCTTCCTCTTTTGCATTGACCTTCCACCTTGGCGGCATGATCTCTTTCTCTAATGATCTCTCTCTTCCTATGATGTCTCCAGTGTATGAAAGTCGAAGTCTTGCCATCTGAGCTTCTAAAGAAAGCTTAGGTTTGATCTCCTCTAGTATAGACTGACAACACTCATTAATTCAAAGGTTAGTATGTGTTAATTCACTTAACATGCACTAAATCTTTGAAGGCACACTAAGGAATGTACATCTCTCTCAGTTGCCCCTGCATTATCCTGATTAGGCTACAGTGCTCCTGACTTAGTTTCCCCATCCATCTTTCTCTCTAACCATGAGCAACTCGCTAAGGTAGTCATTTCACAACTGAGTGTACATGTGACATGTATGTTTATAGTTTTCTGTCTGGCAAAACCTTCGTTCTTGGCTCTTCTTCAAGATGCTTGAAACATGGCATGTTATGATTCTCAGCCAGTATTCCTTGCTTTTTGTTGAAAGAGAAGTGGAGCCTCTTAAGAAAAGTTTCAGCAGCGATTGATATGGGACATTTCACCACTAGAATATAACAAAGGAGTCATAAGAACATAAGAACATAAGATATGCCATACTGGGTCAGACCAAGGTTCATCAAGCCCAGTATTCTGTTTCCAACAGTGGCCCATCTAGGTCATATGTACCTAGCAGTTTCCCCAAGAGACAAGTTCCACAATGCTTGTACTGGGTCAAGCATTGATATCTTCGGTCACTTCTTAATAATGGTTTATGGACCTTTCCTCCAGGAACTTGTCCAAACCTTTTCTAAACCCAGCTACACTAACAGCCTTTACTACATCCTCCGGTAACAAATTCCAGAGTTTGATTACATGTTGAGTGAAAAAATATTTTCTTTTATTAGTCTTAAATAGTTTACCCTGTAGCTTCATTGCATGTCCCCTAGTCTTTCTATATTCTGATAACGTAAACAATCGATCTATGTTTACCCGTTCCACTCCGTTCATTAATTTATAGACTTCTATCATATCTCCCCTCAGCCGTCTCTTTTCCAGGTTAAAGAGCCATAACCTTTTTAGCTTTTCTTCATAGGAGTATCCTTCCATCCCCTTTACCATTTTGGTGGCTCTTCTCTGAACCTCAACTCCGAAAGAAGTCTTCCGGGAAATACAGTGGATGACGAGACAGAATCCCAGTGCTACTTGAAGTTTATTATCAAGGTTTGAGGTTTTTTAAGAAGTGCTTTATCTGTAGAAGCAAAGTAGACTTTTGATAATTAAGTACATCGGAGGGACTGCATGTTTATGTTTGTCCCCCTGGGTTACTTTTAGGCTTTCTAGCCTTTTAAAAGAATAAAAAGGAGGACTTGCTACAAAAAGAATTGTTTTTCCAGGCAAGTAATCCAACAAAAAATAGTATTGATTAAGATTATAAGTCTCGCTTTAGGGAAAAAAATTGTTTGGAAGGGTTTTCACTTTATTTCATGGATATTATTGCAGTGAACCTATTTAGTCTTCTTTAGGAATAATCATGTCCTGGCAATGTCCCAGTTTTTATACTATTTTATATTATTTCCTTTTTTAATTGGTCTTCTTTTATTTGATTCTTTTATGTATCAAATATGTGTGCATACATAATCTAAAGCCATTTCACTGGGCACTGTTTTTTTAGGAAATATTGGACATTAAGGGGTTGAATTGCAAGGGTGCCAATAATGTTGACTACAACTGTAAACATTTGCATATCTTAGGATAGGAAAGAAAGCTGTCCGAAGATGTTGCAAATTGGCTATCCAGATAGCTGCAGCACTGACGATAAAATCTGGATATTCAGTGGAAGCCACTATCCAGGTACTGCTGCTGAATGTCTAGATTTTCTTTTACCCACAGCAGCTGGCGTTCAAAGACATGCTGACCGCCGCACCTCCTTAGTTCTGTAAGCCCTCCAGGAATAGGAAAATACCACCTGTACCTTAGGGACTTGTTTTCTAAAGTGTGTGCCAGTAGCAAGTGACTGAGTCTTCAAATTCGCTCGGAGGCCAACATGAAGATTTGGGAGCGTATACATCCCCCCTCTGCTGATAGCATGATGCTAATGTGCAGCGCCATGCCAACCAGCACACAGGTATGCTAAACGTTGCCCGTTGAGGTAGTGTTATGTGCACCCTGCACTAATAGCAACATTTGTGGTTAGCTTGTGCCCATAACACCCATGCTAACCGTGATGCATTATTAATGCCTACATTATGCCCTGAACCCGCCCTGGCCCCATCCTATCATGCGCTAACCGAGAGCATGGGATATTTAGCATAAGACCCCACACTAACTGTTAGTCAGAGCCCTTTGTGTGCGGCAAACCCTGTACAAATGACTAATGCGGTTTAGTAAACATGGCCCTTAGTGAAACTCGCCTTGCACAACTACTGGGAAAGTATGAGCTACATAAAATTAAAATAAAGTACAAAAAGTTTTCCTGTAAAAAGACAACTAACTGCCTACTTATAAACCTCTGAAAAATAAGCTTTGGAATGGAAAGGAATGATAGATTGTAATACATGCGGCCTCTGGAGGTACAGTGTGAACCAGATCTGAACACATTTTTTCTACAGAGCTTCTCCTACAACCTTTCCAAAAATCCAGGGGTGTGCTTGAACACCGTCTGACTCCCTTCTCCCCTCAAAATTGTTCTTTTTGTATAGGTGCTTATATAGCACACCCTTAAGTATCATCTAAATGCTCTACTTCTTGCAAAGCTCTCCTGCACAATTACTGTTGTATTTTTGTCTCAATGTTTTTTTATAATGCACAAATTTATATTCATAGAAATCTGTTACACAATAATAGCAGCATTCAAAGTATATTTCATTGCTCTTTACTTGTTTCAAGAGGCATCAGCAAGAAAATCATGATTCACCCCATGATTCTTATTCAGTCAGTACCCCAGTAATCAATGCAGCATCTTATAGTTCTTTTACAAAACTGCATTCTGTGTAGCACTTGAGAAATATTCACAAACACAGTATGATAATGATAAGAATTTTCTTTCTGCCTTTTCTCCTTTTATAGATATAAAGGCATATTTTACAAAAGACGTCCAAGTGCAATTTGTGATGTCCAAGCCAGAATGTCTGAAAACAATGCAGGCATGTCTAAGTTCAGGCATGAATCACAAACATGCACATACCTGATATGGAATGGCATTTGAGAACCGGGATGTCTAATAGCCTAATAGAATAGTGGGCTAAAACCAGGGAAGCCATCTTTCAAATCCCACTGCTAGTTCCTTGTGATCTTGGGCAAGTCACTTAACCCTCTACATTGGCTGGATATTCTAAGGCCAAAACAAGCACTTTCCTGATGCCTGTTTGGACGTCTAAGTACATTGCACTGCCCCAGACACACTTCTGCCATGCCCCCACCTACCTGGACATCCCCACACCAGAGACACCTTTAAAAGCCATTTGTTAAATGGCTCTGGGGACGTCTCTATGATTTGGATGTCCATCAGAACATTTGCAGATGGCCATATCATAACTAAGGCTTCTAAAATGATTTGCTTCACTTTTTCGGTTCCTTAGCCTTTTATGCTTATCACATTGTGTTTTTCCTTCTGCTTGGCAGCTAATACCCTCCCTTGCCGTGTTGCTTTAACATTTCATACACCACCATGTACTGAGAACACTGAGGCTCCTGGGGTACTTTTCTGTTTTATTCATCTAACTTTGATCTCTAACATAACAGGAAAGAAGCCCAGTGGTAGCAATGTTCAAACTAGCTGCTCTGGGCTGTCTTGTGATTAAAGCTGTGACAGATCCACTTCAGGGTAAAATTTGAATTTGCCACAGGGCGGTAGGGACCCCCTTCCACAGTAAGAAGAGAACCAATATGCCTGTCTGTTGCTTTTTCGAAAGAAAACGATATATTTTCTCTTTCAGCAAAGGGAAACTGAAAACAGTCAAAAAATTATTTGATCACTCTTTCCTCTTGTCATTTTTCTCAGGTCCCTGAGATCCATGGGGATGGTTTTGGAATGTGTTTTTGAATGTGTTTTTGAATTTGTTGCTGCTAAAACTTTTGTTGATCATTAAATTCAGATATATGCAGTATATATTTCTAGAAGGCACAGTATAATATAAAAAGGCTCTCATACATTAATGCATAGATTTTTACATTTAAAAGCATTGCTGCAATAATCAACAAGCATGGTTTAAAATAACATTCTTGATATAAAAGAACTTCCAAATACGAAACACAGGTCATGAGATTTAAATGGAAAAAAAAAGATATATGGCTTATGATAAAATATATTGATGGCAAACATCTTTTTTGATGGCATCACTAACAAATCTTGTGTCACTGGCAAAATTTCAGAGGTCAGCCATGGTGCATCAAGAGCTTGATTCACCTAATCCATAATGATAAAAAAAACAACTGTGAAGCCCCATTTGGAACATAACATTAAGGTAGCAATCGGGACCTCTAGACTGGGATATTCACAGTTCCCTAGTATTTTACAAAAGGCTTTGCCAAACACAGTTTTAAAAAAATAGATAGAAATATGCTGACAAATACTGGGTGAATTTGCCAGCACATACATCAGGAGCATCGATTTCAGGAACCTACGTATGCAGAAAAAGAATGGCATTGCTTGGCAGCTTCTTTGTGTAAATGCCAGCACTTGTATGTGGAAGTGCCGCTTTTCAGTAATTCCATGAACAAGTGTCAGCAACTATACATGGAAGTCACTGGGGTGGGTGGGGGGGGAGCGGGAGCAGTGGGGAAAGATCTAGCGCAGGGTTCCCCTATTTCTGTTCCCCTGCGGCAGTGGCAGCAGCTGTGATCATGCAACACCTCCCCACGGCGGCAGTGGCAGCGTAACCCCCTCGTCAATCTTCTTCCCGATGCAGTGGCAGCAGCGGCAGCAGCAGCCCATGTGGCAAACTTACTTTAATCTGTTTACCGTGCTGTCTCCATTCCAGAATCCAAAAGTGTTCCTCTGGGGCCGAAGTCTCGCGGTATCGCAAGACTTCGGCCCGGGAGGAACACCTCAGGGCTTGGAACTAAGGCAACACGGCAAACAGATAAAAGTAACTTTGCCATATTGCCATGTGGGCCCCTTTCCTGCTTGAGCCCCTCCCCCCGTATTGAGGGTGCTGCTAGGGCAGAATTTACACCACTGGGCGAAAGTTATTAAAGTGTGTTACAGGAATAATGCATAGTTTTAGCCCCTTAGTGCGTGGTAAAGGGCAAAAACATGCGTTTTTTTTACCACACGATTTTGTACCATACTGCTCGTTAAACTGAGATGATGAGATGCAAGTCTTGCAAAGGGATGCAAAACACCTCAGTAGTATTCAAAGAGAATAACTTGGCTTGTGATCACCACAAGCTGCATTATTCATGGAATAATAACCTCAGCAGAAAGCTGGCATTATTTTTCCCAGCTAGGAGCATTATAATGCTAAAATGTGGCCTAATGCTCCAGGCTGAATTCTTAAAGGAGTTGGAGATGTGAAAAAAGTAAGTGGTCTGGGGGTCCCCCTCCCTGGAAGCAGACAACAATTAATGTTCCCCAAAAAATGACTTCCTCCCCACACATATCTTGGACCCCTCCCCATTAAAATCCCCCCACAAGACCCCTTGGACCCTGAGACCCCATATGCCCCTAAAGCCTCCCTGAGACTACCTGTAATAACTCCTGGTGGTCTAGTGGGATCAGACAGGAGTAATCCTTACTTGCTCCCATCCAGTCTGGTGCCCAGTTCAAAATGGCACTCATGATCCCTAGACGTAGTCTTTTGATTGTACCGCTAGAGGTCAACCTGTGTACAAAGTTCTTTTTCCCTTAGGCTGGCCATTAGCAGTGGTTTTGCAAGACTACCCTTAGGTGTCACAGGTAACATTTTGAACCCAGCACCCAGCCACATGGCAGTGAGTGGGAGTTGCTTGTGGCCAGTCCCACTAGGCCACCAGGATTCATTACAGGTTGGCATGGGAAGGTCTTAAGGGGATGAGGGTATCTCATTCAGGCTTTTGGGTTGTAAGAGATCTTTTGGGCCCTTGATGGCACTTTGTATGGGGAGGGGGTGTTCTTTTGGTGGAAGGCCCTGATTTTTTTTCTGGTGCCAGGGGCAGGGTCCCCCTGACTGTTTATTTTTTCACACCTCTAGCTCCTTCAAGAATGCTGCCTGGAACATGATGTCATCCGATGCTCCTGGCCAGGAAAAATAACATTAGCTTTGTCATTTCTAGATTGGGTAACTTCTGCCAGAGTAAGGGAAAGGGACAAGTCATAGACTTTATACTAGAGAAGTTTATCAAGAGAGAACTTGGATAGTAGTTTAAATAGAACCCAAGTCCTTGTCCCAGATGTAAAGGAAGATGTCATAGTAGGGATGTTCGTGGAGGAATCAGCAGGTCCAAGAAGATCAATGGTTGGCTCCACAAAAGTGGGTATTATAAAGGTTAATTGAATGTCTCGAGTCTGGAGGAAAATGCTCTGGCAAAACCACTGGGTGTAGGCAGATTAGGAGCATCTAATCTCATCTGTGTGTTATGAGGATAATCGAGACAGCACTGAACAGACTACTTTTGATTTAGTAGTTGGTGATAAGGCGAGTAAAATAAGCCCGTTTTGCTTATTCAACCATTAATTTGTAAGTTTACCATCTCTCTACATAAAGTACATGGGTGGTAACAGATCTAGTTTTGCACCAATTTCTCTCAGCGTGCCTGGTTTCCTTCTTTTGGAATCTGAGACTGGAATGGTACCAGGGATGGCAGTGTCTCTGGGGCCACCTAGTTGGATACAATGGGGCTGAAGTATTAAGAAACTTCTTCAAGGAAGCAGGGCCTGATCCAGAAATATTTCAAGGTGTTGGCACCCTAGGCAAACCTAAAGCTTTATACCCCCCCCAAGCAGTTAGAATCTATAGTTTAACTTTGAATGCTCTGATCTTTGCCATCCACAGAAGCTGCCATTCTAGGCAACTGCCTAGTTTTCCTGATGGTTGAGCCGACTGCAAGGAAGAATTTCAGTATCCACCTTATCCTCTAAAACTGATTCAGAGAAATCAGGTGGGGAAAAAGTGGAAAGTGAAGGAAGAGATTCTTGGTGTACTCTTTAAAAAGCCCTAGAAAGCTTGGGGGGGGGGGGGGGATAGCAAACTAAATTTCAGACAAGGAACTGAAAGAGTGAATGTGATCAAAAAATGATCTGTCCAGGGGAAAAGGAATGAACCAAAAGAAAGTGACTGAATGGTGATAATTTTGGCAAGAAAACCAGGTCAGGAGAATGACTGGCCACATGAGTTGGGAAAGGAACATGTTGGTTGAAGCCTAATGCACCAGCACTAATATTGTATAAAGACACATATGCATCTACTTGTTTTTATAAAATGGGCTTAACATAGGCACATTCTTGTCCTCATATTCTAGGTGCCATGTTATAAAATCACCCTCTTCAAATCTATTTTAGATTAATGAAAAATAGGAAAATTAGCTTGCACAAGTTGTGTTTCGCTATTGTATTACCTAGCATGCCTCAAAATTTTTTAAAACCCTGCCTCTGATGTTTATATTCTCTGCTATTCTGCATCAGTGTGGTTTACATTGAACAGGGCATTATAACTTGGAGACAGCTATTTTACAGGGAACATGGGCTATGGAGGGTTAAGTGGCTTGCCCAAGATCACAAGGAGCACCTGTGGGACTAGAAACCCCAGTCCTTCTGGCCCAAGGTTGCTGTTCTCTAGTGGGATTTGAACCCCTGACCTTCCGGCCTGAAGTACCTTGCCCCAACCACTAGGCCACTCCTCCGCTCTGTTAAAACCTGACAGAGTTTTAATTTAATTTAATAAGCCCACCTCTCTCCTTCCTCATCTATATTTCTGCAAATAACACTCTACTCCCTGTTTCCTCAGCTCACAGCCTTGGGATCATCTTTGACTGCTCCCTCTCCTTCACCAGTATCCAACAAATAGCTAAAACCTGTCGCCTTTTTCTCTATGACATTGGCAAAATTCATCCTTTCTGAACACATTGCTAAGACCCTTATCCATTCTCTTGTCACCTCCCGTCTAGACTATTGCAACCTCCTCTTCAGTGGTCTTCCTCTGAATCATCTCTCCCCACTTCAATTTGTTCAAAACTCAGCTGCTATGTTACTATGTACGGCTAATCTTCCGCAAGTGTCACTATGCTCATGTCACCCCTCTTCTCAATTAACTTCATTGGCTCCCTTTCCATTTCTGCATCCAGTTCAAACTTTTACTACAACTGCTACTTACTACCTTTCCTCTTATCTCTCCCTGCATCTCTCATCAGGAATTCCGCTCCGCTGGTAGATCCCTTCTATCTGTGCCATTCTCTTCCATTGTCAACTCCAGACTTCAATCCTTCCACCTAGCTGTTCCTTATGCCTGGAACAAACTACCTGAGTCGGCACGCCAGGCTCCATCTGTGGCCCTGTTGAAATCCAGGCTAAAAGCTCACTTCTTTGAGACTTCTTTTGGATCCTGATCCCCTTAGTCTCCTGTACACCTCCGACGTACTACTTTACTGTTCCCCTAGATATTTCTTTGTCCCTGGTTGCTGTGTTGTTTGCCTCGACTGTTATGTTGTCTGTCTTGACTAGACTGTAGCTCTTATGAGAAGGGACTGTCTCTTACATGTCTATGTACAGCACTGCGTACACCTTGTAGCGCTATAAAATTGATAAGCAGTAGTATCTTTATCTTTATTTTACACTTGATATACCGCCCAGGCCAAGGCATTAGAGCGGTTTACAATAAAACATCAATAGTCTGTATGTATTTCCATATCGTCCTGCTAGACCAGTCCAGACAAGTGGGTTGTGTTCCCCTACCAGCAGATTGGTGGAGACAAAGAACCAATGAAAAGCCCAGGTTTCAAGACATCACTCCTATGCCTCTATTTGCCTCAGCCACCAGAGGTCTCTTCAGTATTTCTTTATCTCCAGCAGATGGTGGATGGATTTTCTAGTCGTAGTAGTAATTACAAAATGGTAGAGACAGAGTTACAATTGTGGATACAAGTAAGTGACCTTCTCCAGCAATTTGCCTTTATAGAATTTCTGAAATAGCTACTTTATTAAAGTCTTTCTGAACTGAGCATGGCTGGTCATGGTTCATGGTTCTGTTGGCAGCATATTTCATATTCTCAGGGCTCCAACTTGTAGAGAACTCTTTAATGTGGTCTGTAGCCATAGTACGTATATTTGCCAGAAGGAATGCTAGTCCAGGTGGTACTGATGATCTCAATTGCTATGTTGGTCTGTAAAGCTGAATCAGTTTTGCCATTTATTCTGGAGCTAGACCATGTAGACATTTAAAATCAAAGAGAAATACTTTGAACTGTATGCATGCCAGGATTGGTGGCCAATGTAATTGCTCCATGTAAGCAATTGCATTATCCTACCTAGATTCCTGAAGATCAGAATTACTGCTGAATTTTGAAGTATATGCAGATGTGCAGTCTGACATTTTAGCAGACCTAAAAGAATTGAGTTACAGTAGTTGAGGTGAGGTGTTACCACTGCTGTGACTGTTCCAATTTGAAGTAGTCTCTCGCTTGCTGTAGGATTCCTTGGAGCACAAAAAGTCTCTTGGCAGTGGATGAAACAAGGTTCCATGTTTAATTTGGAGTTCAGATTTGAGCCCATGAAAACAGAGCTAGAAGGGGGCATGTCATTGTCTCATGAGCTAACCCATAGTAAATTAGTTTTCTCCGAGTTAATTTTCAGTTTGTCCAAGCTCATCCACTGATAGATTTGGTCGAAGCAGTGAGTATTTCAGTAAGGTTCAGAGTTCTTTACTGTGACAACCACTAGGATATCATCTGCATAGCTATAAAGAGCCCTATTGAATCCTGGCAAGGAGACTCCAGTGCTGCTGAGGAAGACATTAAACAGAATTGGTGAGAGTGGGGAGCCCTGTGGAACCCCACAAGTTCCAGAGTTATGATATTAGATCATTCCATCCAGCATAGACCAATCTGTTTTTCAGGAAAGCTGAGAAATAATTTAACCTTTTTCCTCTGATGCCTAACTCAATCTATTAAGTAGAAGAGCGCGATTGGCTATATTGAAAACCGAAGACAGATCAAATTGCATCAGAACAGCTGTGTATCCTCTGTCTATAATAATTTGTCATTGAAATCACTAGCGTCTCAAGACTGTAGCAGAGTCTAAACCCTGATTAGAAGTGTCCCCAGGCGCCCCTACTGGCATAGGAAATAAGGGCATCCGGTGACATTTAATTTATTTTAAGGAGTGGTTGAGCTGAAGGACCAAGAGGTTTCTGGTCCTTGTAGTGCAGAACTCCTTGTAAAGAACAATCTACGCCAAAGTGTAGGGTAATAAGGCTTTATTTCCCCGGTCAACGCTTAGGTTCAATAAGACACAAAAGAAAATGAAGGTAATTCTTTCCTCTAACAAAAAGGTTCCACCGTGATATAAACAGTTAAGGGTTGTAGGCTTCACAATTAACTGTTTATCTGGGTTAAGGCTTCTTTCAAATCAATAGAAATTAATATCAGGAAACAAATGGTTATCAACTTCACCATATGCAGAGTTCTCTTTTCTCTATACATTTAGCAAGGCAATCAAGCTAGTTCTTGAGCAAAAGTTACATTCCATTGGTTCACTCTGAGGAATGGGAACACTGGTTTCACAATCAAAGTCCATTGATTCTGGGTCACTACCTTCTTCAATGCTATGACTGGCTTCAGTATCTGTTAACTCCTCACAGGGGTTCTTCTGTTTCTCATACAACTTCCTTAGCACACTGTTAGGAAGTGCTTTTAAAAGGTTAGCTTTACTTCTTCTAACTTTCTGATGCTTATCTATTTGCATAAGGTTTTCATCACTTAAACTTTCCCTTATAATGAAAGGCTTTTCATACCTTGGCTTCTGTAGGCTGCCACACCCAGGACTCAGCTTGCGACGTAGCTTCTCAGGCTGACAAGCTGTTCTGTGCACTGCTCTACAATCAGAGTTACCAGGAAAACCTGACGTGGATTTCCACTCTCTGTGTTTCTTGGCAAAAGTATCACTGTAGAAGGAATCTCCTTTCCTTGCGTCTTTCTGGTTTAGCATAGGAGACTTACTTGGGCTAGGAGAATTGCTTTCATCAGGCAAGCTGCTTCTTTGGTTTGCTTGGCTTTGGACTCCGTTCCAATACCTTTGGCCTCTCTGGACTTTATCCCTTTGAGTATACCTCTTTTGGATTCTGTCACCTCGAGTTGGCTGCCCATAGAAGCCTTCCTGTTCCAGACTTCTCTCACTGGTCCTGCTGCTGGTCCTTCTGAGCTCGCTCTTACCACTTCCCCAGCACTTGCTCTTGCCTTCGCCTTTTCTGGTACCTGTTCCTCTTCTTCCTCCTCCTGTTCCTCCTTCACTGATCATCTGGTTTCCTTTATAAAGGGATTTCTGGTTTGCACGTTCTGAGTTTGAGGACAGGTGAAACTGCTTGTTACTAATGTGATCAGTGCTAGAGCACGTTGCTTCAGGTACTGTGTAATTGTTCATGCGCCCTCTGGCTGAGCTGCGCTGGAACTGCGCTCTCTGCCTTTTCTGAGTTCCATGAAAATCAGGAGTTTTTTTCAACACTGTTTCTTCTCTAGCTCCAGCCTCATGACAGAAGGCATCAAGTAAGTTGTAATCTTCCAAATATTGTTATAGTCTTACAGCCACCGCTGCCTCAGTGATCTTAGTTAAGAAGGGGGTCTTTGCTATTTGATGGTAATTTTTACAATCTGAGTAGTCAGAGATGTCAGGGAGAAATGGCCAATTGATGTGGAGAAGGGGCCCTTAACTAGCATCTTATTTAAGAACAGTGTTATCCAATGCACAATCCCAGTTGAAGACGCCTTATAGAGCCAGCCTGGACAGCAATTCCGTTCTTTCCTTCCCTTTGCATATTTTTAGTTATTCTAGCAGTTTGAAACATCAAAATGTGTGTAAATTCATCCTATTGACAGTCAACTGGAATGGATTCATTCCCAACTGCAAGAGGTCTCAGTTTCCAGTGGCCTGGCCATCCGTCTACCTTATGAAATCCTGAGTTTTAAGGTCTGTTACATCTAACTTCCTCCCTACAGTTCTGGGATTTAGGAGGAATTTGGCCTCTTTGAATAGCTCCATGGTGCTGCTTGGACCATTAGTAATTACATTTGATTAGTAACTGGGGTTTTGTTTTGCATTTTTTATAATGTAGATGATAATTACACTTACCTGGTAATTGTAGTTCCTTGAGTGAGACAGTTCAGTCCTCTACCTCTGGGTTGTCAACCTCCTCCTGCAGCTTGGAGACTGGCCTGTCAGAATCCTGACATCACTGGGTATAGCCTGCCGGACACTCCCATCAACCCCAGTGTGAACTATTAACAAAGCAGACTCAACGGAGCAACAAATAAGTAGCTATAAAACAACAAACCAACCATTTATCTATCTAGGCAAATCTTTCTTATACCCCTCCCTGCTACACACATACGTAGGCAAAGGGAAAAGTGAAAACAAACTTCCCGGAATTCAGACCTACCTGTAATACTTCTTTTTCATTTTCTTTTTTTTCGAGGTACTGATCTGATACCAATTATGCAAACACTGTGGGTGGGATTGAGGACTGAACTGTCGTCACTCAAGGAACTACAATTACCAGGTAAGTGTAATTATCATTTCCTTATTGTTCCTCCAGTTCAGTCCTCTACCTCTGGGAAGTACCAGAGCAGTAATCATTGGGAGGGACCCTTCCAACCGGCACTTAACACCGCCGATCTGAAACGGGCATCATTCGCAGCTGCCACGTCAAGACGGTAATGCCTACTGAAAGTATGCAGAGACGACCACTTCGCCGCCCTACAAATGTCCCCTGGGGGAACTAAACTGTGTTCCGCCCGTGATGATGCTTGCGCTCTGGTGGAATGAGCTCGCAACCCTGCGGGAACCGACCGACCTTGAAGATGATAGGAAGAAGCAATCGCCTCCCGAATCCATCTTGCAATGGAAGCCTTCGATGCCGCTTCCCCTTTGCGCACCCCGCCAAACAACACAAACAGACAGTCCGACTTGCAAAATAGCTTTGTCACTTTCAAATATTGCTTCAACACCCTCTTCACATCCAAATGGCGTAAGCTGGGGTCCAGGTTGCTCCCCTCTAGTGAACCTAGAACTGGTAAGGACACTGTCTGATTCGGATGAAAGGGTGAAACCACTTTAGGCAGAAAAGACGGAACTGGGCGCAGCACCACCTTCTCTCTAGAAAAAGACAAGAACGGTTCCCTACATGAGAGCATTTGCAACTCCGAGATGCATCGAGCTGAACAGATCGCCACCAGGAATACTGTCTTTAGGGTCAAATCCTTCACCGAAGCCCGAAGCAATGGCTCAAAGGGCGGTTTTGATAATGCCGACAACACCAAATTGAGATCCCAAGACAGAATCACCACTGTACACAAGGGCCGCAACCTAGAAATTGCTTTGAGAAAACGCAACACATCAGCGTGAGCGCCAAGTGCAATGCCCTGTACCTTGCCGCGAAAACAGGAAAGAGCCACCAATTGCACCCTCAAAGAACTGGTGGCAAGTTTCCTGCAGGAAACTTAATATCGAAGAAATGGAAACCGTAGACGCTCGAATCTGTCGCCGGGAACACCAATCCTCAAATATACGCCAGATTCGAACGTACGCTAGAGAAGTGGACTGTTTCCTCGCTCTAAGTAATGTAGCTACGACCGACGCTGAATAGCCCTTCTTCTTTAGCCTGGCCCTTTCAATGGCCATACCATAAGCGAGAATCGATCCACTTGAGGCATGAAGCGAGGGCCTTGCAGCAACAGGTCCACCCTCACCGGCAACCGCCAAGGTTCTCCGTCTAGGAAACGCACCAGGTCCGCGTACCACTGACGCCTCGGCCAGTCAGGTGCCACCAGAAGAACCTTTCCCAGATGTGTTCCTATCTGCTGAACCATGCGGCCGATCAGAGCCCATGGAGGAAAGACATACAGAAGGCCTGGGGCCGGCCACTGATGCAACAGCGCGTCTATGCCCTCCGACATTCTTTCCTGCTTTCTGCTGAAGAACCGATTGACCTTTGCCGACTGAAAGGTCGTGATTAAGTCCATTATTGGGCTCCCCCAACGGCAAACTATCTGTGCAAAGACGTCCGGATACAGCTCCCACTCCCCCGCATCCACTCGGACCCTGCTTAGAAAATCGGCCATCACGTTGTCCTTTCTGGCGATGTGAGCCGCCGAAATCGCCAACATGCGAATCTCTACCCAAGCGAACAAGTCCGCCTCTTCTTCCATGGCTGCACACCCCGTGCCGCCCTGGCGATTGATGTAGGTGACTGCCGCCGAGTTGTCAGATAACACTCGGACTGACCGACCCCGCACTGCTGTCTCGAACGCCTGAAGTGCCCAGAAGACTGCTCGGAGCTCCAGATGATTGATCGACCACGAGCTCTCCAGAGGAGACCAAAACCCCTGCGCAAACCTGCTCTCGCAGTGGGCCCCCCAGCCCCCGAGACTGGCGTCCATTAACAATGGAAGCCAATCCGGCTGCTCCAGCGGCATCCCAGCCGCCAAGGACGCCAGCAGCAACCACCACTGAAGAGACTGACTTTGAAGGGGCACGGCAGCCGTTTTGCTTAAAGGATCCTTCTGATGCGACCACCGGCGAAGAAGAGACCTCTGAAGTGGCCTCATATGTACCTTGGCCCAAGGTACCGCTTCCAGCGTCGCCGCCATGGTCCCCAGCAGTCGAAGATACGACCATGCCGACGGCACAGGAATGGCTCTGAACCTGCGAACTAAATGTCTGAGCACCTGGGCTCTCCTTTCCGGTAAAAACACCTTTCCGCTTCTCGTGTCGAACCGCACCCCCAGATACTCTAGGTTCTGAGACGGTGTCAACCGGCTTTTGGCTGGATTGACTACCCAACCCAGACTCTGAAGAAACTTCACCACTCTTTGTTACCTGGACGCTCTCTGCCTCGGACTTGGCTCGAATTAACCAGTCGTCTAGGTATGGATGCACTAAGATTCCTTCCTTGCGCAGCGCCGCCGCCACCACCACCATGACCTTGGTGAACGTTCATGGGGCTGTTGCCAGACCAAAGGGCAACGCTTTGAACTGATAGTGCTCCCAAGGGAAGGCAAACCTCAGAAACATTTGATCCGCTGATCGGATGGGAATGTGCAAGTACACCTCCGTGAGATCGAGGGATGTCAAGAACTCTCCTTGCCGCACTGCCACAATGACGGATCGCAAGGTTTCCATCCTGAAATGCCACACCTGAAGACAACGATTTATGCCCTTCAAATCTAAAATGGGTCGCAAGGCTCCGCCCTTCTTTGGCACAATGAAATAAATGGAGTACCGACCCACGCCGTACTCTGCCTCCGGTACCTCCACAACCGCCCCTAATTGTAGGAGCCGTTGCAATGTACTGCGAATCACCAAGGTTTTCTCTTGTCCCCTGCAGGGCGACATGACGAAAGAATCCCTCACGGGATGCGCCAACTCCAGCGCGTAACCCTGACGAACTATCTCTAACACCCACTGATCAGACATAATGTGGGCCCAAGCAGGAAGGAACTCCCGGAGCCTCCCGCCTATCGGAGAACCTCCTGCCGGGACCCGCCTCATCTCATTGTGGCTTTCGTGCCGCTGAAGCGGGATTTGAGGAGAAACCTCTGTTCGCTCCTCGGAAACCCCGAAATCCGTGGCCCCGTGAAGTAAAACATCCTCTGACGAATCCACCGAAACGCGATGTGCGAAATCTCCGGAAATCCCGAAACTGGCCCCGGAAGCCCAGTGCGGGCCTCCCCTGTTTCGTCTTGTCCTCCAGGAGCCTACCAGTCTTGGATTCTCCGAGATCCTTCACTAATTTATCCAGATCTTCCCCAAATAGCAATCTATCTTTAAAGGGCAATTTACTGAGCCGGGACTTGGAGGAACCGTCCGCTGCCCAATTGCGCAACCACACTGACCTGCGGGCCGCCACTACCAAAGCCGTGCTATTTGCGAGAGCTCTGATCAAGTCATAATGGACATCCACTAGATACGCTGTCTCAGACTCCAGGCGGTCTAGCTCCTTGAGCTCCTCTTGGTCCAGGTGGGACGAAAGACGTAGTCGCTGAACCCAGCGCAAACATGCTCGTGCCACACAAGCCCCACAAATAGATGCCTGCAATGACAGTGCATCCACTTCCAACACCTGTTTTAGCAGACTGTCGACCTTATGGTCCTGCGCATCCTTCAAGGCCGTGCTGCCTTCCACCGGAATAGTGGTCTTCTTTGTAACTGCCGCAACCACCGCATCTACCCGAGGTGAGTGGAACCTCTCCTTATCTTTGTTGCCTAAGGGATAAAGCTTATTCATAGTCCGTATTCCTCTCAGGCCCGCTTCCTGCTGATCCCACTCCTCCTGGATCATTCTATCAACTACTCGATGAACCGGAAACACCACCTGCATTTGCCTTACAGCTTGAATAACTGGGTCCTCGACCTCCTCTTCACTAATGGGCTGAGTAGCGAGATTCAACATCTGCATAGATTCAGTAATCAACGCCGCCGGCTCCTCCCTACGGAAGACCCTTATGATCTTAGCCTGATCCTCGGGTTCTGGGATCTCTCCTTCCTCCATATCCTCCAACCCTTCCTCATGCCCCCATTCGTAGTCCTCTACATCCGGCCAATCGCCCTCCATGGAAGAGAGCGCCTGAGTTCTTGCTCTGTTGGGCGCCGAAGGCCCCGCTCCCCCCCCCTCAGCTATGTCTGTCCGCTGAGGCAGGGAAGGAAGCGGCAACGCTCCGGGCAACTTGCCCTGCCACCGCAAGCAAAAGGCCTGGTGCATCATTAAAATAAAATCAGGGCAAAAGTCCCCGAGATCTGTCGACCCCAGGACTGACAGAGTCCCAGACAAACCTGCCGTGTCCTCCAGGGGGGACTCCTGTACGGTCAGTCGCGCTGATTCAGGCAATTTTCCCCCCGACGCCACCTGTGCCTCCGAGAGCTCTTTCGCATCCATCTGTAGCTCCACAGTGGAAGATAGCGCCGTGCAGCCGTGGCAAATGCCTGAATCGGCAATCGTTCCTCTCCTGGTGCCACAAACCACACACTGTGGCCATGCTGCCATGAGCCTGATAGTATATTATGTATACTGTTCGGGGTACTAATTTAGGTTTGGTTTTTTTTGCACAAATGTAAGGACTAGAACTTTGAAGCTTAACTGCTCTGTCAGGGCTAATCTATTTTAAGTCCCTGACCTGACTTTTGAAGCGGAAGAAAATACCCCCCCCCAAAGGATTTACTGTCCACCCAGAACGCCGAAAAAGACACCAAATTATTTAAACAAAACTAACCAAACAAAAAAAAGAAATAAGACTGTTCAAAATGAAGGGAACAAGCTAAGCGTTATTGCAAAATA